>OY856410.1:527253405-528453405 GCA_963693085.1 Alisma plantago-aquatica
TACATAAAACACATAGTATGCATCATAAATTGGATAGAGGAAAACACAACATGCATCATTACACATATTGTATACATTTTAGCAGTGTAATATTTTTTATTATCATTTTGTATGCTCAACATTGTATCCCTTCTCAATGTTCCTTTCTATAGTCAACTTATTTGTTGGATTCTTCTATAGGACCAATATTTGTTTCTATAAAGAATGGAATTGACTCCTAATTTTTTTTATAGTTTTCTTATTGATCAATTAGGTCTATCGTAAAGTGTCTTTTCCCATGAACAAAAAAATAGTTCTTGTCTACAAGATCGTCAATGTGAAACTTTGAAGTGTTTATGAAGCAAAGATCACTGCTTTGTGTTTCTCACCTAACTTTTTTTTTAAATTTACAAGGTGAACTGCACCTTGTTAACATTTAGACCTTAATTGTTAAAAACCAAACTACATGATATACATAAGTTATGATGTTTGTACAACCCAGTTCCAAAATATATGCATTGTTTTTTGAATATGACATATTTTTCTATCTTGTCTGACGTCCTGTGTACATGTAAAGTATTATGAATATGCTTGTAAGCTAACTCTATTGTTGTGCACAATACTATTCTCATTCGGATATCTAAGTTAGAATGAATGGTTTTTCATTTCATACCCTTATTAAGGAATAAAATTCCTTTTGGAGATCATAAGAAAACCATTTTCTATTCTCATGAAAACTGTTTGATGGTTGTGACAATTGAGAAAAGACTTCACATTTATAACACTTCTGAAAATGTAGTTATGCTCTCTTTCAAGAAACATAGACCACATCCATAGATGGAAATTGCTTACCAGATATTAAAATGCTAACACATACTTTCAGAGCTCTTCTTTTTTACGTAAAAGATACAAGTGTGCAAGTTTCCATGATTCATGAGATATTACAAAAACTCATATTTGTACCCTTTCCATAAAAGTTATAACTATGATGAGAAATTGGTGAGTTGAAATACCCAACCACCAATAAAAATCTACATAAAAATCAATTAACTTCCTCACAACATTGAATTTGATAACGCGACCTTTTGAAATTTAATGATTTCAAGCATGCCTCTTGAAAACACTTGTATTCCTCTAAATGGGTTACATGCAATGCAAATACACATGACCCAATATGTTACCTCTATGGTCAGGTCAACAACTTGGTGAAGCATTATATTTAAAAATGAAGGTGGAAAATACATCTCAAGTTGAAAGAGATTTACAATCACTTTTTCTTGTATCTTATATAAATTCGTAATGTCAATCACCTATCAACAAATTTCTTTCCACAAAAAATAGAGCATTGTTATTAAATGTCTTTTGAGTATATATTCAATTGTATTAGACAAAAATTCTTGCATCAAGGTAGGACAATCATGATATTTAAAACCAACCAACCTCAATTTTTTATTGAGACTAGAGTTTGTAACTTAGAAGCATAACCTTGCACAAACTCTATCTTTTGTATACATTCACTAAATGCCTTTATCTCTTGTGTGGAGAGAATATAACAAGTAGGAGGTAGATATGTTTTCTAACCCATCTTAATCAAGTTCTAACTTGGTTACCATAAACAATCTTGATAGATACTTCCTAGATTTTTCACCATATTTTGTGCGGTCTAGTACACTAAAAATGTAAGAATGATGTGGTCACATAAATGTTTTTCTACATGCATAACTATACACTACTTGATGTCAAAAAATTCCAATATGGAAGATACCAAAACTTAAACCTTTTCTTGTATAATACTTCATGTGAAGAAGTGGGCAGCCAATTTCTTGAATTAACTTTTAATATCTCATATCTCTTCATAAATCATATTCCCTAGAAATTATTTTGAAAGTCTTTAGTCATCAAATGAACCATTGAAGGATTTACAGCTTCTTTGATTAGGACAAAAAATGGAAGAAATGACATATGACCTAGATATATAATCTTACCTCCCTATGTTAATTAGATATAGTCATTTTTATCCTAAGAAAATGACCATTCTTTTCACCCTATTATGATATATCCAAAAAAATTCACATATGTTAGAAAGTCATTAAGTGTTCAAATAAAATAACACACATATCTAAAGATACCAAAACACATGCATCATATGTATCAACATTGTATGGCTCAACATAAACATGAAATACATGTTATGATTACTTGAGCCCTAATATAAACAATGGTAACATGATATACTTGTTCTTGATACATAGCTTAGAGGGAATAATGTATATTACAATAATAACATGAAAAGTGTAGTGTGGTATACTCAAAGTACCATATGGGTACATTCCATGCGTGCATAGGCCAAGTCTGAAATTCCTCATCTCTTCACAAAATCCTCGAAAAAATAAACCAATTATCTTACAATATGGTGCATCTAATGGATGTCGCATTATATCATCATCCCCTGTCTTAACTTCTTCTTTCCATGCTAGATATTCCTCATCAACCATGTTAACAATCATTGTTAAAACCAAGGTGTGATGGAAAAATACCACATCAACTTACTATAGAACTAGGGAATTTTTCTTTATCTTATCATGAAATTTGTTCACATTGTACGTTAAGGGTCAACACTTCCAATACTCAAATAAGTAATTTATTCATTTCAAAATAACATTCATTCATTGGGTAAACATGAATCTTATTGCCTCCATACCCAATGAACACAACATTTTCTTCATTTCATAACTAGAATTGGGAAGCTTATACTTTTTGGAAGCATGTCCATAAGAAAATAAGAAGGGACGTAAAACTTTTTTACTCCACCTATTTATAGCCTTTAAATTATATAGTCACTATAATTCACCTAAATTTATGAATTTATAAAAACACTTAAATAATGGTTTTCAACATTGTACACGAAAGTATTATGTATACTAGTTATCTCAGACAAGTCACCCCCAAGATGCTCTGATATCTCCTCAACCATATCATATTAGTTTCACTAACATCAAAATTGTTTCCTACTTCATCCTCTGAGTTAGGACAATCAATATCATGTTTAAGTTCCTCCCCTTGCCAATAACATTGAGTATAGTTCAATATCATCACATGACACATCAAATGACCTTTATGTTTGTCAAATATTCTACTTAAAAATTGTTACATAATTTCTACATGGATAGCAAAATTGATCCTAGAATGATTTTTTTATGCTAATATAAAAAATGATGAAGTATTAAAAACTATGCTTGAACTCTAGTGTGTTGTAATTTTTAAAGGAAAACCAAATTTTATCCAATTTTGTATTATAAATATGTATTTATTTGACATGCTATAATGTGGCTTGTATCACCCATGGATAGAATAGCATATTGATATGAACTGGATGGGTATCAAATTAGATATGTGTTGTATTTTTGTACCACCAACCCCACTATTTAACCCTTCATCGCACTAACAAGTGTATGGTATGTGCTCTGGTATAGAGGGAAATTTAACAAACTTTCCCTATAGTTTGTTAAGTACACCGATAAAGGTATGTGAAACTCACCCACACATGTATGAACATGAGGAAAAGCTGCAATATTTCCTCAATACCATACACTTACATATTAAGTGAATACAAGTGTCAAAAATAGACCCAACGTGAACTATCCATAATTTACGCCTACTAGTTAAATCTTAGAGGTGGATATCTATGTCTTATATAAACTATGTGTCTTAAATGACTAAATAATTTATAGGCCTTATACATGTTTTATTTACATGCATACAAATAGTTCATGTGTAGGTCATACATATGCATTACATATGGAAAAGACAAACAAGTTCATATTTCTAGTATATAGGAAATAGCGGTTTACCTTGTAGCGAAGAATTTGAATAAAAATACTAAATTTATCAAATTCATGTGATATTTTACTTATTTGCATTATTTTACCAATTTCTATGAACAAAACTGTATGTATATAGCTAGAAAAAAGCATCAACTAGATGCCAAATATACCTTAATAGAAGCAAGAGAAGTCTTAAAAGTGAGAATAAATACCAAAGTTGGAGCGTGAGGGAGCATAAGTAGTTTTTCACATGCAAAATAATGATAGAGGATGAACATTGAGTATTAAAAGAGAAAGAGCAAAGAAAAATAGAGGAGAGGAAGTAGTTAGCAAGTAGTAGAAACAAGCAACAATGAAGACTGTGAGCAAAATCACTAATGATCATTGGCATTGATTCCAAATGCAGAGCCTCCACTAGTGACCAACTTCTGCCATCAAAACAACCAAAGTCACATGGAAATCTGGTGGTAGAAACAAAGCAGTTAGGAAGTGGGTGGGAGCAATGGTGTGGCAAATAGGAAGCAACAACAATGTGGATGGAACCTCACAGAGTAGATGACTATTAAATTAGAAGCAACAATAGAAGACTGTCTCGATTAAGTCACCCAAATTCTCTGAAAAAATCAACCTTTTATCACATGAACTGATTTGAGGAGGAATTTTTGTTTCACAGAGTGATTGAAAACCATGTATGAAAGTTAACCATTAAACACTAATGGCTACAGTTGGTGAAATTGATTGTTAAGTAAGATCGATCATTGCATAAAAGGGCTCACTTAAGTGAAACTCGTGTTTCATCCGACCGATGGTGTTTCTTTTGATATCATCATTTCTACCTATGTTTTTGGTTTTTTTTTTGAAATATTAGCCAAAAGAGTGTCTCCTAAGATAGTTCTTGGTGTAATATTACCATATACTCATCCACCAAACAAAACTAATTTTTAAGGTGTTACATATGATAGAGGTGATTATCAATGATACACATTGTAGAATTTTTCAAGGACAATGATTAGTATCATGACACCTAAAACCATGATAGAGGTGATTATCGTGGATATCAACATTTCAACTGATAACTATAGCGTTTCTAGGAACGATCTTAGTGGAATAATAATGATTTCCTTAAAAAATCTTAGCCATAGATCCATCATAGCCATAAAATTGAAGGTATACTAAAGATAAAGAATGGATATTGAGTATACCTTAGTAGAAGCTAGTTTCCAGACAACTTGATGCCTCATTGTCTTCGTATCCATCCAGATCTAGTTCCAATGTTTGTGTAGTTTGGAAACACTATTGTCCTTGTTATAGTAGAGAGCATGAGTTCTCCTCTACAATGAGCCTTTCCATCCAAGAATTTACACATGTGCCTTAACCTCTACATCATCCACATTAATGAAGGGAACTCTAGAATCACCACTTTGGCTTTTAAGAAGAAGAACATTGTTGAAGTGCAAGTGTTTCTCTCTCCTTTCCTCCTTGTATCATTGTCTATCATCCTTGGGATTATTTTCTCTCTCTCAATGAGTTAAATTCATGTTTAACTTCTATGTTGCATCCCAATGACATCCACTACTAACATAAGGGAAAAAGGGTTAGGTTTCCCAAAACACAAATCCTTTTCTTTATTGCAGTCCTAAATCAAAATCAAATTATGCAATACACAAACAATACTTCAACCAATCGACTGGGGGTTTAGTTTAACATCTCAATTATTTTAGAGTCATCCTATTCTGATTCAATCGATCAACAACCTATTTTAGGGACTTCTTTTCCCTAATCCTTATACCCAATCTACTACGTGAATTTCTTAGTCGATCAAATGGATACATTTCTAAATGGCTAATAGGTCATAGTTTGGTAATCAATTGGTCAATTGATTTAACAATCACTGAATAGAGTACTAACTTGTTCATCTAATCAATTGGATATGTATTCAATCTTTGCATTATTTAGAACCATTCTAATTTTAAGTTTGATTACAAACTTCTTTTTCCCTTGAGAAACCTTATGTGTGTGACCCTGTAGGTTCCATATTACTTTGACAGTGATGACAAAGATCACACAAGCAATGAACGGTATCTAAATGTAATTGGACCCAATTTAGATGACTAATTCAACATATAAGTGACATATGCTAACATGAATATATAATTCCTTTGTCATATATATTCAGATTTAACCGACATAGAGTAGTCATCCTCTTAACATTTAATCTATGTTTCCTAATCTAGAGGATACTATTGAGGTTCCCTGAGCTCAATATTATTTATTACCTTATATGATCATGGAATACATTTTATAGTGTCAATCACCAAGTTACCAGGGATATCACTCCAATAGGCAGGGGGCAAATATTATCTACATCACTCACAACAATTCACTAGTATCATAATCTATGCAATCAATACTTGTATGGAAACTCTTGATCAATGTCACATAGGTCATTATTAAGTACAAAAAAATATGATTATTGTTGTGACTTGAGGTCTAACAATCACAATCACCACTATCACATTGAGACATGACTCTGACTGCCATGTCATGGCTTCCATGGGTCATTCTCAAAGTGGATTTGTCTAATATCACTTGTTTTCGAATATGCACATATTTATTTGTCTTGATTTCCAAAATCAATAATAAATAGGCATAGTCATCAGTTAAGAAAGACAACAATCTTATGTATTATAGGTGTCCTATGATTTTCATAATACTATATGACTATTAATATAGTAAAAAACAAGTAAGGATACATATGGCTCATGTTTAGATCCTCACCTCAAAATATATCACTAACTCAAAGTATTATTGGGAAATGTTACCTTTAATGATTAGGTTATCACTGAAGGAAACATATTAAGTTGATTTGACTTTTATAAATAAATAAATCGTATACAAAATATTCCATTACAATCATAATATGATAGCTCTTCGGACATGCAACTAACGATTGTTGCTTGTGGTGCTCATTTAAGTTGTCTCCTCCAACTAGAACTCTAACACATCTGTATAACTCTCCCCACCTGAGATAGAGCATAGCACATCCTCCATTAACAAGACATACTAATTTAGTTACCAATGTATCAAAAATATACCGCCAAATAATGTGTGTCGTCTGCTAATCAGACTAAATACGACCATTGCTACTAATGTGCAATTAGCTGAGAGATGCACATCATGTAATGAATCTACAAATCTTTTTTTTTTGTTGATGAATCCATGTGTCGCCAACTAATGTGCATGCTCTGCTCATCAGGTAGGTGACTGTTGTCATTGTTTATGCATCGTATGTGTCACAAACTGCCATCTGCATTTTTTCGTCAAGACAAACTTTTTGGCCCTCTCTCATGCACTAAAATATTTCACTAATGATGCACCAACGTGCCACAGTGACTACCAACCGCTAGTTCACATTCTTCGTTGGCGATCTCTCACCCACAAGAGACATCCACCAATTGATCTTATTCTCTAATTTATTTATCATTGAAGGCATAAGCAACAAACAACTTCTGGCATCACATGAACATGTTGTAAGATCTTAATGTCCTCCCACAAAGCAACTATATATATATGATTCCATCAAATGTGATTGCAACTAGAAATCCTAGATCAAGTGCTAGACCAATTCCAAATAGTAATCCATGTTGCATATAGGGAACCACCATCATCTTTTCTCTTAGATTTACCTCCTATTAGGATTTGCAAAGCTCAAGTCCAAATCCTATTGAATTGAAATCCAATTAGTACATGGATCAGAACATTCCTCTTTCTAACCTATCTCACTTGTAGCTCATCTTTTCCAGCTTGAAGAAATTAATGTAGGACAATATGCATGCACATCTCTAGTTCACGCGCAAGAATAGCAAGAAAACTTAAAAATGCAACTATCTAATATATCGTTTAAGTTAAAAAAATGTCAGTTTCCTTAATTATACTTTATCTTGGCGTTCTATACAATTGCGTTTTTTTTTTATTCTGAGTGAGGTAGTTTCAAATACCCATATTAGGAGGCTTTATTAAGTAGTGCGTTCAGTTTGATTAATTAATTATAACAGCTTTGGTCTAACCAACGACTCCCTCGCAATGCCTGCCTTATAACCATGTTTTCCATTTTATCTTTTCTTCTATAGACTAGCCTACAAATCTGCAAGTCAATTCTGAACAAGCATCATCCTTATATATCTGGCATACTAAAAAGGGTTAAGTGAATGGCCATTTTCGGGTCTTATGCTTTCATTCATCCATCACGTACGTTGATAATTATTTACAAATGCAACACTTGCAGCTAGCCACCTGTTCCGTCGTCATCCGCTCCGTTTTTTTGTTTCTGTTCCTCCAGCATAACCACGTCTCACCGAATGGCACGCGCTTCCCATATATGGAACGGAGAGCCCAACTCTGCAGGATATATAAAATAGAGAAACAGTGACTGCAAACATCATCAATCCTTGTCACATAACTCACGCACGGTTGTCGTTCACATTCCTGGGAAAAAGAATTGACATTGGAATCTTGATTGGAGCATCGACTATGTCGTGCTACGCGTGGGTTTCATGCGTTGTAGACCGACAAACATGTGGAGAGAAGCAGAAATACGTATGCTGCTAAACCCATGCAAATTTGGGGGGGGGGGGGGGGGGGGGGGGGTGTGTGGGGGGTGGGGGTGGTGGAACAGTTCGAGCTAGGCTTGTATATTCTAGAGTAGGTGCGGTTTCAACCACATATATATTAGGGTTAGCAGTTAGTATGGTGTTTTTATTTTAAGCTTATGGGAAATTTTATATGAGCAAACTGGTTAGCTCTCTCCTCCAAGTGTCTGATTTTTAATGAGGGGAGGTAAGGGATTTCCCTATTGCTGTGGTATATATGTGGTCGTGGCTTGACATACAGAAAAAGGGTGCTCTCTGGAAGACATTTGTGTCCTATGCACCGTTGAGGGTAGGTTAACCGTTAGAAAGCTCAACCACATTTTCCACGTCCCAAGACTCCATCCCGATCATGAACAAGGGCAGGTAGATAACAAGTCTTCACGTGGTCCGTCTTCATTCTTTATTCTTTTGAATTTCAGAGAGTAGTTCATACAATATCTGCAACTTCTAAGAACCAGATGTGTATCGTAGGTTCTGTATGGTATCAAATGGCTAAAACTGAGTTAGGTGCAAGGGCACGGGCATTTTTCTTGTCAATCTCCTTTAGTAAAATACAACTGTATCGCTGGCGAGATGTATACATATGATACTGCAGAAAGTCAGAACCATGCTGATTATGATTTTCTGGCCTGTCCAAATTTGTGAAATTCTTGTTAGATAAGAAGCAAAATCCCCAGGAACCTAAGATGACCGTTTGGTTTCATTAAAAGAAGAACCCTTCATTGTTTCTTTGAACAAGACATATGGTTGCAAATTTCTGGCCACCAAAGAAGTGTGCAGGTTAGGTACAAATATATCTCCATCTGACATGGTTGCTATATGATTCTTTCTGTTATCTATTATAATAAATGCAAAGAAGCCTACTGAGTCTCATCCAAATTTGGCGCAACTGCAGCTGCACATGCCAGAGTATATTCCGCTCGTTACTATCAAGGATGCTGGCCGTGAACTGTTAACTACAAGATTTGTGGTCGTAGGCCATGTCACTTCTGAAGGAACCAATAATTCTTTTGTCCGAATATTTTATTATACAATAAATAGCGTTGAACACTTTTTATTCGAGAGATTATGCAGAGAAAAAGGTCAGAATTGGCGCATACCTTGTAGATTTGTGCAGATTGTAGTTAGCTCCTGTTATAAACACAGGGTCCGTCACTAGACAAAACTAGGTAGTTATAACAACCGACCTATTCTCTAACAAAGTCAAGAGGTTGATACTATGCATTTCCTTACTAATTAAATAGCTGTAGTATGTTGAGTTGGTCTTGTGCATATAACTCTGCATCTAAAAGGAAATGTCCAACATTTTATGTGGCCTCATTAAACAAACATTATAGCTTAACCAACCCAAGAAGATGTGCATGTACATGTCAAAATTGTTTCCCTTATGACAAACAAAATGTATGATAACCATGCGACGAATAAATAGTGGTTGGGGGTATACTTTTCCACCATATTTTCTGTTGCAACTTTACCTACAAAACGAGAATCCAAGTCTAGTAAGTATTAGGTGACTTGATCTCAATTGAAGAAACAATGATAGAACACAACAATGTACAGTGTTAATTATTGTATTTTTTTGGTTCAAACATCCAACAGCTATAATCACCAAGTCATATGCTCAAGCAGTTAATTTATGTGGAGCCATTGTAATGTCCGGGCCCACTGCCCAAGGCTCTAGTAGAGTTTCAAAAATGACGACTGTCCTCATAGACCACCACTAGCCTTAACTACACATTTTTTCCTCACTCACGCACATGCCAAGATCAACTTTCCGACAGGTCACCCATCACAGTATTACTCAAATCTGAGCACGTTTAACTATAGAGTTCTTTAGTGATGGGTTCTCGGAAAAGGAGGTGCACCTTGGCGATATGGGTAGTCCAATCATTCCTTTTAAGATCATGTTATTTGAGGCCTCAAATCCTAGGATGTTACAATCACCCCCACTTAGACACTTGACGTCCTCGTCAAAGCTCAACTATAAGGCCTCATAATCTCTTCCCCATTTCAGTACAGACCCACAATGGCCCATGGACACCCAACTCCCGATCACGGAATATCAGCGCAAGGGTGGCTACATCAACCATGGACAACCCTTTCCTACATACCTGGACTGCACGACTCAAGACTGGCATGCCATGTCCATGTGGGCCCCACCTACTAGAGGAGTTATGGCTCTGATACCATTTGTAACGCCCGGGCCCACTGCCCAAAGCTCTAGTAGAGTTTCAAGAATGATGATTGTTCCCACAGACCACCACTAGCATTAACTACGTGCTTTATGCTCACTCACGCGCATGGCAACATACATCAACTTCCCGACAGGTCACCCATCCCAGTACTACTCCAATCTGAGTACGCTTAACTATTGAGATCTTTAGTAATGGGTTCTCGGAAAAGGAGGTGCACATTGGTGATATGAGTAGTCCAATCATTCCTTTTAAGATCATGTTATCCGAAGCTTCAAATCCTAGGATGTTACAAAAAATGATTCACATCTATAGTATATCATGATCTCTTAATAATGTTTAGTTTAGGTTATCATTGCTACAATAACACAACTATTGGATGAAAGTGATATGATTAACTAATTAGTAAATTTTAGCTTGTGATAGGTTAAATAAATTAAGCATATGGAAAACTTTTTGAGGCTCATGTTTGAGGAGGGAAATCGATTATTTTTTAGTTAGCTCATGTTGTTCCACAAAAAGGATCACATATTATTGTCCACATCGTTAGTTAAAAAGGCGTATTATGCTAAATTAGGTGAAATCTTTCTTGGGTTTGTATCTACCATTACTATTTTTAAATGAACCATTGTTTATGAGTTCTCTTTTCTATGTTAGTCTCGTAAGCTCCTATAATATATCATTGTTTTTTGATGACTCTATAATGAACTTGTGATATGCAAGAATGCCACATGAATTATGTGATCTTAATGCTAGCATATACCAAACTAGACATATCAAATATATGTAGATCACGATATGTTCTAACATGTATGTATGGTTAAACTAAAATTTTGACAATGTGTTATTAATTTATGGATATCGTATGCTAACGTCACCATGATTGGTACTGGTCCAATATTCATCTTTTTTATTTCTGTATAGTGTTGTTTACTATTAAATTTGCATGATTTATATCAAACTATTTTTACTAAATCATGTCATTGAATCCATCTTTATTTTTCTTATGTTTCACAATAGATTATATTATTCATTAATTATAATGTGATTTCTTTTTAACCATGCATGCTCATATTTTTTATCAATGTTGTAGACCTTATATTATTACTATACTAGTAGATTCACACTTCTTATACAAAAATTCTTGCTTACAAGTTAATTGAGTTACAAAAATCTTGGTAGAATTAAGTTGAGTAGAGTTTCCCTCTTACTCTTTCAAGTGGGAGATGTGGATAGTTGTTTTGTTTAGTTTTCAATGTACTTCATTTATCGATGTAGTTGATTATTGAAGATGATATCTATGTGTGTATCCCAGTTAGGTAATTGTATTGTGAAATGCATTTAAAACAGAGGTCAAAAGACAAGAAAAAAGCTTCTAACAAGTAAGAGGTTAAGCCCAAACAACCCACACGTTACCATCTACATTTTATCTATATTTTTCTCACATATATTAATGAGAAGACCATCATACCCATTATTTCTCCCACTTTTCTTTAATATCATATCCCTAAGAGATTATACACACAAAGTTGGGTAGGATAGTGCTTGATTTCCCTTTTATTCATATTATTCCTACACATGCACCTGACAGGAATGATTACTACCTAAAAAATTCCCTAGGGATGAAGCCACTAGGTTTTATCTAACCAATTGTTTGACAATCCCACCCACAATTGGAAGGATATTGTTGTAGTATAGTTGAGGACCGAACCCAATGGAGAACATTTTTAAGAAGTAATTTGATCAAATTAGTAACACAAGAGCTAGTTTTTATCATAAAAGGATGTTTTTTTATTAGGCTAATTCCAAAATAATTAAAACTATTCATTAAGAAAGTGATTACCAAATGGTGGAAATACTAGGGTAGAATGAGTTTCACCACTTCTACCTATAATTCACCCTTGCACAACATCAAAAAAATCATGAAAACACATATGTTGAGGTAGGTTAAATCCTCCTTCATGTGTAGAATTAAAACCTAAATCATTACTTTAAGCTTGCCACCGCATTACATAGAGATCATTTATCTGTCACATTAGAAAAACCTACTGAGGTTCACATGAAGAGCTTAATAAGAATCAATCCACATCCTATATCATGCATTAAAAGTTATCCACACCCAAACTCTGATAAAATGTGTGAACTTCATGATCCAACAAGAGTACAAGGATGAAAACAAATGATTCTAATTATACATTTGTATATAGAATAGTAGATGTAGTAAAAGCAAAAAATTGGGCAGCGGGGCTATTCCCCACACCCTAGCAAGATGACTAATCTCTTATCAAAAAATTAACACGTATATTGGAATGAAGGAAGAGAACCATCATCATAACAAACAATGAAGAAGAAGTTGTGGTATTCAGAAGCCTATCTTTAAAGTCAGGGATGCCAACACTCAGTAAAGATTCAAGACCTCTTCTTGATGTTCATCATATAGGTATAACATGTTATCGTCTTCCATCACCTACACAAATATTTTTTTGTGGGTTTAGGGTAGTGGATGGATGCTGGTAGTGACCATCCATCAATGAAAATGGGACATAATTGGTAAAGCTTCTTTTGAGGTTAGAACCATCAAGCTTCTAAGAGATGGGGGAATCATCCATTGATGAGGATGGTTGATGGAAACTAGAAAGGGATGCTTATGACTAATTTTTACATCATGGCGGTGTCAATGAGAGATCCTCTTTTGTATGTCCTATCCTTGCATTTGTAGACATAAGTTAGGGTTTGGAACCCTTCTTGACACCTTGCACTTAAGTCTCATCCTCCATGGATGAGAAGATGCAGCAGAGGGAAGTAGATGAACGGTCTCTTGACTCTTGATGATTCACTTTGGTGCTGGGAGCATCAATGGAATTACTCATATGGTAACATACTGAAACCTAGGTAAGAATCTTGACCTACCGCTTGATGTATGATGTTTTAGTTTTAAACTTGTTTTTCCTAAATAAGATAGAACATGGGTATTAAGAATGCAATATCATTGTCATTTTTATCAATAAGTAATGTATTTTAGGCTTTAATACAAGTAACTGAAGTAATATCCTAAAAAGGGATTGAAAATGACTTTTTTATATATTTAAGTTAAAACAAGACGCAAAAATTTTCCTATCACTAGGTGGGAGATAAAGAAAATAAGATTTTGAATTTTAGAGAAAAAGGAGTAAATGAAAAGATATTACATTAAAATTTACCTTTTTTAGAAGTCATGAGTTCTTATATTAAAAGTTGTCAGGTATAATAAATTTCAAATTTTGATTCCTTGGGCCTCAGTTAGTGTACTGCCAATTTGCAACTTATTTTGGCATTGAATGCTACTCCAATTTGATTAAAAAGAAAAAGAGTAATAAATGCTTTTCACTTTATTCCAAATTCAATGTATATAAGGTTTACAATATGCAACCGTTACACCCTTTTTATTTTCTTTACATTATTTTTCCTCATGTGTTCCCTCAAGAGGATGACCACAATTTGTCACTGGGCCATTCCCATAGGATTGGATGGTTGGGGGGACCTCTTCCTCCCCCAACATCCTGACTAGTTCAGACAGATTTGGGAGTGGAACTTTTCAAAAGAGATTTCTCTCTCTATTATCCACTAAACTTCACGATTCTTTCACCATTACTTTCCTTGTGAGTTTGTGCATCTATTAATTGTTTGTTCATGACTCAGTTTCCACTATATGAGTTCTGCCCAGACTTCCTCCCAAGGATTCTCGAAGAACCAACCTCAGAATCCCTAACACCAAACCCTATAAATAGTGTATTCTACTATGGGGTTTTGCCACACTACACAGATTATAACCTTGTAGGTAATTTCATTTTGATTTCCCACCTTGCCACTATGGATTCTTCCTTCTATCCATGTACTTTGTAACCTACCAATGATTATATTCATTATTTTTTTTATCCTTCAAAGCTTAAATACTTAATTGCTTATTCCCACCCATCTTTCTATTATCCACATCTCACGACATTGACCTACATCATGTTGTCTACCATGGCCCAAACATGGGTTAAATAAGGTTCTTCAAATTTTCTCAGGTTTACCCCTGGTTTCATGTTTGGGATTTTCTCCTCCCATGGGTCTAGTGTCTTTTCATTGTTTCTATATCTTTTTCCACAAGAAATATTTATATAGTCTTATGACAATATCACCGTATCATAGACTATGTTTTAGAATGATAATGTCAGCCAATTTTGGTCATTTGTGTATATATTTCACCATAAAATTACTAAAATGTTAAACAACTTAAAAAATTCATAACTAATTACTGGAAGCTCCAAAAATTATAATAAATATGTCCAAGAATTGTAAGATGTTTTCCTATCTAATAGTATACTTTGTATCATATAATTCTAATGCTTTAAATAAGATATGTTTAAGGTTTGTATCTCTCCTTTTCTCTTATCAAAATTTTGAATTTAGAAATGTATGATGGATCCCACCTTGAATTAGTACATATGACCTACTAACAAGACTAATGTCATGCTTTAATCTAGGGTTTCTCCAAGGTTATATTTCTAGAGTTTAGTAATATGAGATATAATTGAACCCTTATTTGTATAAATATAATTATGTGTAGGTTTGAGAAATTTATAGACTTTAGAGGGTAGTACATTCTTCTGCTCTAAATATCAAAGTCAAGGTATGTGCATCCACTCTATTTAGATTGTCCATTATTATGACGAAAAATGTTTTCCCACATGAGACATTAATGGAGTTGCAAATTTTCAGCGAATGCCATTGTCATGTTGTGAAAGTACTTTTCTTTGAAAATATCTTCCTCATTTGTTATTGATGATACATGAATAAACCATTAATGGCATTTTGGCCTATTCTTGGTTTTTTTGGATCCTATGAACCCATTTGATGATAATCTAATATTTTCATCCATCACCTGGAAATGACTATTCTTTTATCTACCTTATTTAATTGCATGTGTGGATTGACTAGTCTAGCTAGAAGTAGTGATACCATAATTTAGATATCAAATTTTTCCCCTTTTATTTATAATTTTTATAGGCACATGGTTTATTCTCATTTCAGGCATTGGGTTTTATTCCCCTGCCATAATGATACTAGGGGTTGCAACAATTTATTATTCTGCAAACAAAATTCTATATATGTTAGGTTCTGTAGTTTTATTCTTCTTGTTTCTTGTCATGGAATATATTGGTTCCTACCATGCTTGTTAGTATATGCTAGTTTAAATATATTGAAAATGCAACCATTAATCTTTTTATATTATTTATGTGGAATTATATGACAATGATATTTTGAAATATTCATATCTTCTTTAATTAATACCTCTTCTAATTGACATGTTAAATCTTTTCAAACTTCTATTCGTCTAATATCCCTTTACTTACATGTCATTATTTAATATTTCATTGCCTTATATAATTTTTAATTTTTTTAACTCTATACATACTCAATTTTATACTGACATCATGGTCACACTTTTTTGTGGGTCAAAAGTGTAAACATGATAGCCTAGTAAAAAATATCATACTTTAAATTATATCCGACATCAAGAGGTGTTTACAACTAAATACCAAGTCTATTATAGTAATACATTGTTGAACAAAAAGAGAAGGAAAACAATAGAATGAGAACAGAAAAGCCTTTTCTACCAAATAGATGACATAGGTATTCCAATTAAGCAATGAATCAATCTAATTAAAAAGTAAATCTAAGTTACAAAAGACCAAATGAAACAAAGATGATAGAAGGGAACTTGGATTGGTTTCATCAATCAAACCAGCCTCAACCATGCAAAACCTTCTTCTCCAATTTATATATGATCCTAATATATTTTGCAAGTAGTCTTAAAATATATATATGCCTTCTTTCTCTTGGGATCCAGGTAGATTTCTATCTAAGAATCTCTCTCTCTCAAGATGATAACAGATAGATCAAGGATAAATGTATGAATTTTTCTATAGTAACTCCTCACTCTTGTCTCTTGTTAGTAATCAATACTCAAGATCTTCCTGAATTTGTTATCTCAAACTAATTTAGATAAAACATTTCTAGAAGGTAGGTAATCAAACAAAAATGAAATTAGAAGTATAGAAACAAAACTACAAGAACATTTTTATTAACTAAAATAAGAAAATATTGCATTGTTTGGAGGACCTTACAGCTACACCCACCAAGTTATCAAGTTTAGACACCCATAGTACAAGAAGGAAACAAAATACAACTTGAAGAAGTCATAGTTCTTGAATGAAATTTATGAGACAATAAGAAAAATGGTAAAGAAGTCAAATCAAGGGTAGATCAATAGGTTGTTTTACCCACCTTTTGGTTGAATATGATAGAAGATCGATTTCCCTGCAAGGAGTCTCTGGTCTCCACACTTCTCTACCTAGATGAACTTGGTGATGCAGGTTTGTCGACCTATCAACTAAAGTGGATGATTGCCAAGTTTAGAGGTAGATGGGACTCACTGGGTCGATAGATATAGCTTGGTAAACCATTCTAGAATTGGTCTTGGTCCTACAAGAGCCCTTTAGTTTGTTTGATAAAAAAAGATTCCTTGAACTAATGCCTTTGGGGTCTATTTACAGGGTTTGACTTGTGCTTTTGATTTGTGATTGGTGAACATGGACCTAACCCTTGGACTTTCAGTCATTGATCTGGAGGTCTATGGTTGCCTTATAGTGGACTGTCAATGGGGATGGTTAACTACGGTTTGTCTAATAGCTTGATGGGTATTATTTTACTCGTCATTGATCAGGATGTTGAAGGTATTCTGCAAGGCTTCAATTTGATGGTTCTTTGTCAAGCTTGGATCCATCAATATGAGTCTCAAGCTTGGATCCATCAATCTGAGTGTTGATGGCCTCCTTAGCTAAGCTTGATAGATTGGTATATATATCTCTTTATCATGGTTCAATTGTCAACTTGAGAGGTCGATCTATACGTTGTCGATCTTCACAATGTTGAGTTCAATTTTTGCAATTTGGAAGACGACTTAGTAAAAAATAAGTATTTGGTGACTACGTGTAAAATGAAGGAATTTGTGATATCTGGTCACTTAATCAGATGATTCTATATTATGAAATAGTTATGATGTATGCATAAAAACTGATGTTATGAACTCCCTCAAGGTTCAAATTTTGTTTGTCCTCATGCGAATGGTATCACTGTGTGACATAAAATGAGCAGGATGCTAGTGTTAATGTTTGGTAGAATTTTTGATGTCAACCTCTTATAAAAAACATTTACTAATTCATAAAATGATCTTGCCTTGAAAAACATCAAAATTCAAAAGATCCTTCTTTACTTGTTTATTGGTTGTTATTGCTCATATACTATCTCTGGCATGAATTTCTCTCTTCATAGTAGTTGTCACTCTCATTACATTGTTTGGTGAGTGGTGGATGAAATGGGTTGGATAAAAGGTCTATGGATATCCCTTCCTTCTTTGGGTTAAGTGGTCCCTGCATTCCAAACTATATTGTTTTAGAGCAATGATTGCAGATCCTAAGTACCTCTACCCGGGTTTCTATAACTTTAATGGACACCATTGGAATTGGAGGTGTGTATATTTTAGTTTTGGAGTATATAAAAAGTGACATATCTTTATACATGAGTACAACAATACACCATTTTGGTAGTTCCTTGGACTAAAAGTAGGGCACAACTCTCTGATTTTTATTTACTGCCAACTTTTATTCCTTACTCTTTTTAGGATTTTGAATGGATGTGGAGATGGAATGGAGTTTTAGGTAGCTCATTCTTTTTATGAGAATCAGCCTTCAACTGAATATGAGTTTATTTTGGTTGGTAATTTTGCAAGAATGCTTTGATGATCTTTAAGTTTAGAATCAATTCAGAGGAATAAGCAACATTTGGCTGAGAGAAAGATATAAAAGCAACATTAATATCAATAAAGATGTAAAGAATTATCCTGAATGGTGCATCTTGGCAATTGATTTGTATAAACTTAGATTTAAGAACAAGGACCAAGTTCTTTGAAGAGGGAGTCTTTTATCATTTTCATCTTCATCGTTTTATACACAAAAAATTTCAAAAATATGTTGAAAACTCGTGAAATGAAAGAAGGCATAAAGTGATTATGGAAAAAAGGTGAATATATTTTGATACTGTGGATACCTATCTCATAGGATAACACCCCCAAAAATTATAACACACACTATCCCTAGAGTGTGAAAATAAGAAAGAAAATGTAATCACATGAGACCATTTCTTAATTTTGACGGAAATGATCTTCGGTCACCAATTTAGAACTCAAAAGCATAATTTCCAAGAATGCAATGGTAGTTATCACCATGGAATTCTTCAACAATAGCATGAAGAACTGAGATATAGTATATCCAACAAAGAATGTAGAAGACACAATTATTTGAAAGATGATATTGTTGTGGGTTGTGATGGCAAAACTATGGGACTTCCCATTTTGTCAAGCCCTGAGAAGCATAATTCTTGCCATTTTGATGCATAAGGGAAATTAATGCCCTAGAGACAGGTGCTTGAAAGGCATTTAGGTAAACTTTCTAACAAAGATGAGAATCTGAGGCTGATAACACTATTGTAAGAATCAAAGCTATTATAGAATATCACATGATGTTCTAGAGTGAAGAATATCAGTAATGTCCAGTGATTCTCGTGAAGCAGAGGTAGGAAGATGTAGCACAACATGGATGTTCGTAGATGTTAAATGAGTAACTCCTCTTCCCCTGGTTAGTCATTCTTACAAATATTATTATGCATATCCAGTCTGGACTTATAAATTTCGTGTATGTTGTGGCTTAGAAGAAATTGATAAGCAGCCATAAGACTGTCATAACTACCCTCCTTGTTTGAGAGTATGTTTAAGGTGATCTTTCATTGCTATCAAGTCATTTAGACAAAACATAATACATTTATCATTGTCGTCCTTGACTTCTGCATAAGATGACAGAGGTTGGCATGAGAAAGTTTGTAGTAGGAGCTTCTGTCAAAATTATTTTGAAGCTGAGCTCAATGTCTACTATGAGTCCATATATTGGAAAGGGATCGGGTTCATCCAGCATGTCAAAGATATCAACAACAATACAAGCACATACAAAAGTGGAATTATATCTCGTAGGTTGGGAATCAAGAGGATAGAGTTTTGGTTGAGGGTCTGTTGCTGCTTCTTCAAGAAGAACTTTTTGAATAGGTTCCCTTGCATGCCTAGCAATAAGAGGATATACATCCTATAAGATTAATATGGAGTTTTGGATCATGGAATAAGTGGAAATAGTGAATAACCTCCATGGCATATCATCCACTTAGTGCAAAAAATGTTAGGGTCATGTTTGTGATGGAAATGTTGTGGTTAAGAGCCTCCATGACACGTAGGACTATGAATACAATGTCGTCTTTTATATGATTATACTGATGGACTAAAGGCTCAACAACATTGTAGGTCAGATTTATGCTTGTAATAGTTACAACAGTAGTACCTGACTTGAGACATATAGGAATGTATGGGATCTTTTCTGTGTCTTGATCATGAAACTACATATTTGGATTTTATAATTTTTTCTAGTAGGTGTTGAATAGAACAATCCACCTTTTGACTAAGTCGGTAGTGCAGAGGATCCAATGACCTTTAAAATGAAAAGATAGTAGAATCACTCATGTGGTTTGTTTGTCAATTTTTGCAATGAATATCTCTACGACTGGTGTGCTCATATGATTTTTAAATATATCATTATCAAGAGAAGTTGTGGCATTATATGATGACCACTCTTGGTTGTTGTGATTCACATCTTATAAAATAGTAGATGCAAACACTAGGAAGAGACTTTTTTTGATCCAGGTTGGGTTGCGTAAGATGTGATGAAAATCATTCCTAGAAAGAGCATGTGTTCTGTTGTTGTAGATGATTTCTTGTTCTTCCAATGTGTCATTCTAAATATGCAATACGATGTAGATATCTCAAATTTTCATCCCTATTAGACAGTCTGATCGAAATTGTGTAGTTTGTAAGAAAGTTAAGGTGGAAGAGGTAAAAGTCATTTTGGGAAGGTGGGATTTGGAAATCTTGTACCAAAAATTGGTAGAACAACTGACAAATTTCCATTATCTTAATAACAAGAAGTGTAATTGTTGACAATTGGACTGTCAGCATCAGTTTGTAACTCCAAGTTTGCTTCATTTAATCCTTGAGAATTGGCATCCTTAGAAGTTTGTGGATTACAATGTGACCTGATTGGACTAGTAAGGAGGTAGGATCACCCCAATACAAAAATTTGAAGAATAAAACATCTATTCCAAACACACATAAAGGTATGCTAGAACAGGTGCAAAATTTTCAAACTTCAATAAATGGTATTCAAAACAACCAAAGTATAGAAGCGGAATAAAAATAATGACTATATTCAATTTTCACAAAAGATTACAAAAGTACATCATAATATCCCATAAGGGTTTACATGTATGATACAAAATAAGGATCTAAGTAGAGGGAAGTCTAAACCATAACAAATTTGTCTCCAAGCTTTAACTCCTTAAGCTAGTCCAAAACTTCATCTCCTATCATCCAAGTCCTTCAACTAGGGTTGGAAGCATACCCCTGCAAGAAGAGAAAATAGATGACATCAACAAAGGATGGTATGTGCATACTAAATAGGGAATTGAGCAATATATGGAATAAAGAACATCAATTATAAAAGGATTCCCATAGAAAGGATAAGGAACACCCCAAATGGGTATCAAGAGAAAAGGAATTCAAATCATATGATAACAAAGGAATACTTTCCATGAATAAAACATAAAGATTGTGCCATACAAGCACATGTAAAGAATTAGGGCACACACCCCATGTCATCAACATGCATGCATATGAGATAAACATAGCCCTAGAACAATATAAACACAAAGGCGAACAAATCTCATAAACTTGAAACCTGATAGAGAAAGGAATACTGCCAATCTCCCAAATATATAAAACATGGTCCAAGAATCACACATCTGCCCTAGGTATGAGGTTCCTTTCCATCCCAAAAGAGCTTGAAATATCACATCTGCTCGATAGGAAATAACACATCTGCCATGAAAACCAATGCAACTACACTACTCTAGTACTAGTGAATAACATAGCATGTTAAATGTAGAGGCAAGTAGAAAGTATAGTCATAATATATAAACTAATCACCACATAAGTGACCAACATATACATCCACCTCATAAGTGGGCAAAAGACATCACATGCCATCATTTAGAGTTCCATCATGAACAAAGCATACGATAAGAGTTCAAAAGAATATCCATGATCACATGATCAATATCAAATAAGGTATTTCACATGAACCATGATTTTCAAAAGAAAAGTCATTATGTATAGGCTAATGTCCATAGGATAAAGAGAATGAATAAGCATAGGTGAATTGCTCAACATAGAAGAATAAGGGATACATCATACCTCAATTTTACGGTCTAAACAGTCCAAGTCAGTCCTAGATCTAAGTCTAGGCCTCCAAAAAACCTTTAGGGAAGTTGGATAGGTCCAATAAGTAAGGTTTACAAGCTTAGAGAGGTTGGTTTCTCCAACAAAGCTCATATCTCGAGCAAGAAGCACCTTCTACACTTTAGAGGTGAAAAACCCTAACAAAAGAACATGGAGATGGAGGGTTTAAGGGCTCTAGGTGGGGTTTCACCATGGAAGTCCAGGGTACCAACCTGGAGGAAGGTGGAGGGAAGACTAACAACATGAAAATAGTGAAGGAAAGTGGAAAACTTTCTAGTTTTGGTCAAAATAACCAAGGAGGAGCTTTAGAAACCCTAAATAGAGCAAATTTTGAACCCTAGGAGCATTCTTCACCAAGGTAGGCTCCTTGTTTTACCTTGGGATAGCACCTTCCTGGAAAAATAGAGTAGGATTTATGCTCTAAGTTATAGGAAAGAAAGAAGAGCAATAGTTTTCGAATTTGGAGTTGGGAAGGGGTAGATATGGCTATATAAATAAAGAGGTCAAGTATGAGGTGTCTATGAGACTTTCCATGTGTCATGTATAAGGTGTCCATGGACATGAAAGCTTTTTAGGATAAGGGAGAATTCAAGAACGATATTTTACATTACTTTCCATGTGTCAAATTCTAAGGGTGCCTATGGACATGCAAACCTTTATGGATAAGGAAGAAGTCAAGCATGAGGTGTCCATGGAGCTTTCCCTGTATCCTTAGCCTAGGGATTTCATGGCCATGCAAGAGGACATATCATAGAGGCTTCTTGAATATCAAATGTCAATTTATGGACACTTATAGTCCATCCCAACCGACCTCCAATCAAAGAAATAACCCCATTGGTTGATAGCTTATAAAGATAAGCTCATTTATAAAGAGAGTAATCCTTGAAATGCCCTTGGAAAGAAACACCTTCAAACCAAGGTGAAACTAGGTGCCCTATGGTTCAAAAAACATGATAATGGTAAGGGAATATATAAGGATTATAATTCATGTGACAATTTGCAAGAAAAACCTCCTAATTGGGTAAATTGCAGAAAAGTCCAAAATGTACTTAAAATTGCATAACTTACACAAACAACATCCAAATTGAACAAAACTTTTTCCACAAGTTGTCTTTGATGTGTTGAATACGAATTTTCTATTATTTCCATATTTTGAAGTTATACAATCACACATTACTTATGCCTTTTACTCATTTACTCTCTCCTAAACTTATCCTAATATTTCAAGGTAGTCCAAATTAGATGAAATTTGACATGTATGCTAATTTTGATATGTAGATTTCGAATTTCAAGGATGTTTCCACTTTTGATACTTCTTCTTATGAGATATGTCATATGGCCCATTAACGACCTATTATCTAAATTATTCATCCAATTAAGTTCCTTATCTTCATATTACAACCAAAATGAGTTATGCAGTATATTTTATGTATCAATTATTAACCTAAGATTAATGTAGGAACATCATGTTATATTACGGTGATCTATACATGCATTAGCTCATAGGATCAAACTAAACATCTATTTATCATCTAACTTTCAACCATGTTTGGCTAAATCCAAAATGTCAACTTCTAGGGTAGGGTATGAGATCTAGTATGTTACAACACACCAACCCTTAAAGGATTCATATTTTTAAGTAAAAACTATTCTTTAGGTACAAAAGGTTCAACTACACTTCCTTACATCCAACTACATAAGAATCATGCAAAAAAAACATAACTCGTAAAGACTAACTATGAACTATGGGTTAACTTGCTCTTATCCATCCTCAAACAAGTATTTACACATGGGAGACTAGTTCAACATATTAGGGTCCCTAAAGATAAATCATATAGATGTCGAAGGCTACTATTGCCTAAAAGCATGCTATATTGAAAAATTCAAATCAGCTCAGGCCAGGACAATATCATATGGATTCGGGAGTCCTCATAAACAAAGCTAGTGGTGCAGAGGATAATCTTGTCAGCCCCCAAACCCTGATCCTTTCTAGACACCTTTGCTTTCAACTTCATGTCCTAGTAGATGACTAAAGGCCAAGCTAAACAACCTCAAGTTACTATGGTTACTTATGCATATTTTACTTATAAGTATTTTAAGGATATATTCATCATTATTCTAATGTGAAACTATATGATCCTAAATCAACCCTTCATCATCTATTGATCAACTCTAGCAAAAACATGTCACTTTAAGGTAAGACAAGTATTCTAACTAGGGATATAAAATTAAAATTGTCAGATTTTGACTAGCATGGGCTCTGATACTATGTTGTAAGGAGGTGGGATCACCCCCTTACAAAAATTTGAAGAATAAAGCATCCATTCCAAACACACTCAAAGGTATCCTAGAATAGGTGACAAGTTCTCAAACTTCAATAAATGGTATTCAAAACAACCAAAGTACAAAAGCAAAATAAAAATAATGACAATATTCAATTTTCACAAAAGATTACAAAAGTACATCATAATAACCCATAAGGGTTTACATGTATGACATAACATAAGGATCTAAGTAGAGGGAAGTATAAAACATAACAACTTTCTCTCCAAGATTTAACTCCTTAAGCTATTACAAAACTTCATGTCTTATCATCCAAGTCCTTCACCTAGGGTTGGAAGCATACCCCAAAAAGAAGAGAAAATAGATGACATCAGCAAAGGTTGGTATGTGCATACTAAATAGGGAATTGAGAAATATATGGAATAAAGGACATCAAATATAAAAGGATTCCCATAGAAAGGATAAGGACCACCCAAATGGGTATCACAAGAAAAGGAATTGAAATCATATGATAACAAAAGAATACTTGCCATTAATAAAACATAAAGATTGTGCCACACAAGCACATGTAAAGAATTAGGGGACACACCCCATGTCATCAACCTACATGAATGTGAGATAAGCATAGCCCTAAAACAATATAAACACAAAGGTGACCAAGTCTCATAAACTTGAAACATGATAGAGAAAGGAATACAGCTAATCTCCCAAATATAGAAACCATGGGCCAAGAATCACACATCTACCTTGGGTATGAGGTTCCTTTCCATCCCTTAAGAGCAGGAAATATCACATTTGCTCGACAGGAAATAATACAACTACCATAAAAACCAATACAATTGTACTACTCTAGTGCTACAAAATCACATAGCATGTTAAATGTAGAGGCAAGAAGAAAGTATAGTCATAATATATAAACTAATCACCACATAAGTGACCAACATATACATCCACCTCATAAGTGGGGAGAAGACATCACATGTCATCCTTTAGAGTTCCATCATGAACAAAGCATAAGATAAGAGTTCAAAATAATATCCATGATCACATGATCAAAATCAAATAAGATATTTCACATGAACCATGATTTTTAAAAGAAAAGGCATTGTGTATAGGCTAATGTCCATAGGACAAAGAGAATGAATAAGAATAGGGGAATTGCTCAACATAGAAGAATAAGGGATACATCATACCTCAATTTTAGAGTATAAATAGTCCAAGTCAGTCCTAGATCCAATCCTAGGCCTCCGAAGAACCTCTAGGGAAGGTGGACCAGTCTAAAAAGTAAGGTTCCCAAGCTTATAGAGGATGGTTTCTGATGCATCCCTATTTTAGGGCTCCATCCTGTGCCTTTTTGTACATTTATCACATCTAAACAAAGTAGATTGCAAGTTAATACCCCCAATGTGTGTTTTACTATCAAATGCACTTATGGACATTCTTTGCATTATTTTTAGGTACTTGGACCATACTTTGGATGGAAGAGAGAGAAGGAAGGAGTATGAGGCTTCCTCTACTCATGGAGGGGTCCAAAGAAGGCCCCAAGAGCTCCCTCAACCTACCCAATGGTCAAGTTTCAACTCCAAGCAAAGAAGTCTCTTGATAATGAAGGCTGAGGCTATTTGAGCCTTTGAAGGCCCCAACACTACCGTGGTACTATGGAACGGTCGTGCTGGAAATTAAGCAAAGTTACAGGTTGAATGTTAAAATCTCCAAGTTCAGCAAATCAGTCACCATGGTCGTGCTACCCAGCACGGCCGTTCCATGAAGAGCCCACCATGGCCGTTCTGCCCAGAATGGTCATCCAAGATGAAGATAGAATGGGTGTGTTGCTGAGAACGACCTCCTCACAACCCCTCCACCACGGTCGTGTTTCCCAGCACGACCATTGTACCTAGTCCCCAATACGGTCGTACTGCCCAGCACGACCGTGCTACCAGCCTTCATTTTCACACATCAACCTGTTGATTTAACACAACCAACATGGCAATTCTCCTCCACCACGGTCGTGCTCACTTCTACCCACCACGGCCGTACTGCCACCTCAAAACCTAACATTTTCACACTGATTTTCCAATCTTACCCCTACTTACCCTAGTACCTCCACCACCACCTATATATACATGGGTGGCGGCCATAACACTAGGAGAGCCTCTACCTAGATATTCTTAGCCTCCACTCTCCATCCTTGAGCTCTCTGTGCAATCCCCTTGCATTTTGGACTCATCATCCACCATTTCCACCCTCATTCCAGCATGGAAACCTAGTTCCCTAGGTTTTCATCCATAATCCCCTACCATTTCATGCACCCCTACACCTTTGGAGGAGGGAGTACATCTATAGAAAGCTTGGAGGTGAAGAAGGAGGCTTCCACATCAAGCTTCATGGAGTCCCTACTTCTTCTACCCCTTTCTTTTCTTGTTTTCTTGATCATGTCTAGCTAAGCCCCTTGTGGTGGGCTGTTTGGGATTTAAATGTGACTTTGATACCATGTTGGGGGACAATTTGTTGTAATCAACTTAATTCATATATATGATTATTACTTCTTTCTTCTATCTCTTTTCCTATCTTATTGCATGTGGTTTGGGCTTCTTGTATGAATTGCGTGTTTTGAGGTTTTTGATGACACTTAGTTTCTAGGAGGAATTGGGGTGTATGTGGCAATCTTTGAAATGGCTCCTAGGTCCAATTAGTGGATCCCTAGATATCCCCCTTTGTTCCTACATACACATCCCTCCTCCTACAAATGAGTGTGAGATCTAAGTAGCTAGTGTAAGTGAGATGGATGTAATTTTCTAGGGCCTTCTAAAGGCTAGAGTGGCTAGTGGCATGAGGTTAAATACCCTCATCTCTACTCCCATCTCTACCCTCAACCCTCAATTACTCACTATCACTTACCCTATAAACCAAGATTTGGTTAATATCATTAGAATTACACCTAACCCTAGTCTTCTACTAGTAGTATAGGGTATGTTCTAATGGAATTGACCTTATTGTTTGGTTTGGTAATCTAGATATGAAATGAGAACCATGCGTGTTTAATGATCTCCCCCCAACTAATATCAAAGTTACATTCCCCAAACAGCCCACTCACCTTAATCACCTTGCTTAAAACCCTAATTGCTTAGTTTGTTTATTAATGCTAGTTTAGTCCAATTGCTTTAGTCTAACTTAGTCAATTATGCAGTTTTGCTTTCTAGTGCTAATTTAGGTCTTTGCTCTTGATTAGTGGTTAACTTAGGCTCTTAATTGCTCATTACTTATTTAGTCTAGAATAGCTTTCTCTTTCCTTAGCCTAGCTAGTTTGTTAACCTAGAATCCTAGCTTAGCTCATTGATAGTTTAGTTTCTTTTTTGCTTTTCACACTTTCTCATTAGCGTAACCAAACAACCAAACCTTTCAAAAAACCCTAAAACCCTAAGCTCCGCAAAAGGAATGAAGCATACACTACCTAACTCTAGTGCCCCCTCTATCTCTGTGGTTTGACCTGTTATCTAGCCAATCACCTATACTACAACAATACCCCGTATGCTTATGGGCGACCAATTTTAGTCTTCGTGATCGACTCAGTTAGGGATAACATAAATTTCGAAAGCATAAGATCCCATATCACGTGTGCTCCGACCTCGTGGGGTGTAAAAGCACCACTACTGGCGATGCACCAAGCTTTCTGGCATCGTTGTTGGGGATAGAGGCGCTCGACCTAGTTAGATAGTGTAGCTTAGCCCTTCCTTTTTCCCTCACCATTATTATTGTTTATTCTTTGTGTTACTTTTGCATCTTGGTTTGCTAACTTGGTTTGTTGTTGTTTGTTTGTGTCTTGTGTAGGTGACAGTTGTGCATGCATAGCACACATTCTACTTGCACCGGCTTGGTGGTGTACGACCCCGAGATTGGTAGAAGGAGGCACCAAGATCGCCAAAATCAACACCTAGAAGCCGAGATGGCTGAAAACAACCCGCAACCGAATGCTCAACCTCCACTGCCACATCGCCCGTTCCATGAGTACTTTACGCCAGGGAACTACAAATCCCCCATCACCACCTTGGTTGACCAGATGCCCAATCAACAATTCTCCATTCCGCCTACACTTCTGGGACTCCTCCCTACCTACTTCGGGATGGAGAATGAAAACCCCTACCATCACATTGATGTGTTCCTTGAGATGTGTTCATCCTTCCACACTCCTACCGCCACTGACGATTCCATTAAAAGGACACTCTTTCCTTTCTCCCTCAAAGAGAAGGCGAAAGAGTGGTATGTGTCCACGCTAGAGTTTGTCTCGTGGAACAACGTCAAAAATGAGTTCCTCAAGAAGTTCTTCCCCTTCGCTAAGCTATCTTACATGAGGAGGTGCATCACGTCGTTTTCTAAGAAGGAAAATGAGCCCTTCCATGAGGCATGGGAGAGATTCCAGAAATTGCTCCGTGGCTGCCCTCACCATGAGGTACCTTTGTGGCAGCTCGTTCAAGCGTTCTACACCGGGCTTGAAGAGCAAACCCAGAACAACGTGGACACTTCATGCGGGGGCACTTTCATGGCAAAGTTGCCCAAAGAATCATGGCCATTGTTTGAACACCTTGTTGAAAATTCTTACCACCGCACTTCTACTAAAGGGGGGCATGTCGGCCAGAGCTACACTCCTCCAACTTCCTATGCAACTCTGAATCGCAATGCTACTGACCTGGACATGATGAAGATGATGGTCAATGTAACATCCCTGACCTGGGTTATGTTTTAACCCTAGGTGTTTTACTTAATAAAAGTAATTAAATTCTTGCTCTTATCTTTTGAAAGATAATTAAGGCTCAAGAGGAACTTATATTGCAATTTAGTCCTTTTTGAATATTGTTGAAATCAATGTTTTGCCTGTTTTGGACTAAAGTGCAAATTACCCAAGTTGAGGGGTTTATTTCCAAATTGTGCATGATAATATGTTACTCATGTGTTTAATCATCATGAGAGTAGAGATGATGTATAGGTATGGCTGGTGATAGCGAGAATACCAAGAAGGAGCTGATAAAACAATGTTTGTGCATGAAAACCTAGTTTTGGTTCAATGTGCAATTTACCAAAAACCTAGTGAGCAATATGAAAATTAACACTTCAATAAGGTCCCTAATGTTTCTTGGCATCATGTGGAGTAAAGAAAATGATAGGGGCATCTTATTTGTGTCTCTTTGAAGGAGAGAGAATCTTCATATTAAAGTAATCAAGATTTAAGCATAATGGAAACATTAATTCCAATTAATGCAGAAATAAATAAAACAATAAAAGGGCCTTCAACAAAAATTAAAATGGTTGGATTCAGATGTGTGTGGACATCCTTGAGCTTTGAAAGTACCACAAAATATCTTAAGGAGGTGAAAATTCCACTCACCTTATTATAAGAAAAAGAATTTCCATTCAAAAATATATATTACTATTATAAAGGATTACGGTGCTTAATTTCTTTTCCCCTAATTCATGGATAATGGAAGGGAGCTAGGTGGGATAGAGTTTCCTTTGCATGCAAGAAAACCAAGGAGGAAGAGGTGGAAACAATTTTGGAATTAAATGATTTTTATAAAAGCATTTTCTCTCTCATTGATTTTCTTATAAAAGAGCCTTTACCACCCAAACTAAGGACTTTTTCGGACCTACTTCTTTCCTTTGCTTACAAAAATGACTAACGGAGCTAGGAACAGCAGGAATACGATCCCCTAACCTGTGGTAAGCTCTTGACCTTCGTTCTTCATGATTTCATGGTGGAAATCATAAAACAATGTATAATTCCTTGATTTGTTCACTCCATCTTCAACCCTAGCCGAACCTTTCACTCCAAAAGCTTGAGAAACGACCTTGGGAGGTAGATAGAGCTTCATACACCATTGGAGCCGTGGAACTTGAAGCCTTTAAGCTCATTTGAAGGTGGGTTATATAACTTGATCCCCTTTCATTGTTATTGATTTCAATTTCTCCATCAATTATGTTCAAATTGCTTATCTTGCAAATCCTTTGATTAATTGATGTAATTTCCATGAGTATGGCAGTAATATTTGGGGGTATGAAGGTTGAAGATGATAACTTGTTCAAAAGCACACACCTTAACCAAGAACATATGGCAAATGGTCTTAGACCTTTGGTCCAAACGGTTTGCAAACCATTTGGTGATTTGTACTCCAAACCGTTTGGTCATGTTGACCGTTTGGTTTAGTTGACCATTTGAGGTCTGAACTTAATTACATGCTGGATGATGATCAAATGGATCCAATTGATTGATTCAATGTGTGTACATTCCTTCAATTGAAACCCTAATCAAGTTGATTGAAGAATCCTTGATTGGTCCTAACAATTTCAAGACAACTTGGGTCAAACGCTCTTGAGACCGTTTGAGCCCAAATGGTCTTGAAACCGTTTGGGAACAAATGGTTTCAAAATCGTTTGATGGGTTAGTGATTGATCCTTAATTGTTGGATAAAGATTTAATGGTGTTGATTGATGAATCCTTCAATTTAATAACTGATAGTCAATTCAATGGTGCAATTGCAATTGATTGGATTGATGGATGACCTAATGAGCCCTTGCGGTTTTGGGACTAATTTGGCCCAAACGGTCTTGAGACCGTTTGAGACCAAATGGTCTTGAAACCGTTTGGGGGAAACGATTTCAAAACCATTTGGGGTCAAACGGTTTCAAAACCATTTGGTGTTAAATGGTTTCAAACTGTTTGGTGATAAATCCTTGAAACCGAATGAAGGTTGAATGTGGTTCAATCATGTGGATATTGAAGGTAATTGTTACAACCCCAAATTTTGGGTTCCTTTGGTGAGAAATGTAATTTCTCATTTTAAAGATATTGGGACAAATGATGATATATTTTGTGTTGAATAAATGAGTTATGTTGAAAATAGCCTTGTTGTTTGATTTGTTGGCTTTATTGGCTATTGGGCCCAATAACAAGGAAATTCGATTAATTAATGAATAATTGAGTTGTGGAGAAAAGAGAGAAAAAGGTAGAAACCTCTAGAAGGAAAATCCAAGGAGGGATTTCGTGCCTCTTGGGTTCCTTGGGTACCGAGGAGTCCAAAGTTGCTTAAATAGAGCAATAAGAAAAGAAGAGATCTATTAAGTATTTCTTTATTAAGAAAGAAATTAGAAATAATGATAAAATGGGAAAATAAATGAAAAGAGGTATACTTTTGAGATATCCTTAGTGGATTTTCATATCCCAAGGATTCCTAATACTAAAAGGACTTCCAATGGGAATATAGAGGACAGATAAAGAGAAATCCTTAAAAAGGAAATTAAAACGGAAAAGAAATTGATTAATAAAAGGGAAATATGAGAATTGACAATTAAAAGAATATAATGCTAAACTAATATTCCCCAATATGGGAATTCGTGCCTTTGGGTTTCCTTGATGTCCAAGGGACCCAAATTATTGAGATAAAGGCAAAAGAAATAAGGATATGAATTTATTGGGAATATTTAATAAGAAAACTTGGGAGAGAAGAAATCCTGCTCATACATTGCTTTTGCTTCCCAAATTTTGTAAAAAGATAGAGAATATTAAAAGGAACTTTCCTTTAAAATTTTAGACCAATCAGAGTTATGGATTGAGAGATATTAATTTTGCAAGATATAGTCAATTTGGGAATTTCCCTGAATTAAATAAAAAAGGATTTTGCTTTCCTTAGAACGTGAGCAATCCAGCCCGTTGGATCTTAATCCAACGGCGATCGCTCATCATCTAAGTCCCGCTGGGAATAGGACTATGGCTTTTTACAGGTTGATTTTGCAACCCTTTATTCTCGCGATTCATTGATCATGCCAGCTGGATTTCGGTTCCATTGAACTCAGGAGATGGAATCGCGAAGATTCCACCCTGGTTTCTCCGAGTTTCATCGCCAAACAAAGAAACGCTCAACTGGGTAGGTCTATGCCTCGACCCTATAAATAGGGGAGGGCAATGGGGGGAATCGGAATCCCAAAACTCTAATCCACACCCTGCGGCGAAGTATCAGGAACCTGCTCGTGGTTTCAATTGTGCCAAAGAACCTGATCTCGACCCTCATCGGCATCACAAGCCCTTTCGGAATCCGGCGAGCAGGGATCGACCTTGGCAGGGTTCGGACGGCCAATCAATGGTACCTTCAGCTTCGGAGAGGGCAGACAAAGCTCCCTGTGCAATTGGATCGCTTGAAGGAGGACTAGGGCTCGAAGTCAACCCTCGAGTTGACTGCTTGGATCCGCTGTTCGCGCGAGGTCGAGGAAGAAGACAGAGCGGTAAATTACCAATCTGCCCTTCGTGTCCCTTTAAGCAGGTAAGGACATTCCTGTCCTTTACATCGTTTGGCCGCGTTTTAAAGAGCGCGCGATCATGGCCGCTGGATCCTAAGTGGACCACCGGACCATTGATCGTGCGATCCACATTTTTCCTAATTAGTTAATAATTTGATAAAAACAATTTATCTTAGAAAAATTATATCTGGAGCTAGGAAGCTCGGATGGAAAAACTTAATACATGAAAAATGACCAGAAAAATATGAGGGATTTAATAAAAATAGTTTGACACCCTGAATCTGACTCATTTCGTAAAAGCATATTTCTAGAATAAGAAAAAGAGTTAATTTGTGGATAAAAACCCTAATTGTTGATAAAAAGGGTAATTAGTCTTACAATTAAGATAATTCGAAGATGGTTAACTTATTTTTTGTTTTTGATAATTATTAACCTATTTTGATGATAGAATTACATGTTTAGGGTTTTGTGACTCCATATGTGGATTAAAGGTTGGAAACCCTAATTTAGAAAAAGAAATGATAAAGTAATTTGGAATTAGGGTTTAATGGACTAAGTCTGATCTTAGGAATCTTAATGGATGATTCAACAAGAAAATTAGGGTTTGATGTATAATTTGATAAAAGTAAGGTAAAGGCAATAAAAAGGAATAAAACCCTAATTATGGTCAAAACCCTAAAATGGGCAAATAACCTAGGAAACCCTTAGAATTATTGAATCATAATGACATGATTAATAATAGAGGAATTAAATGCCTTTTTTAGGAGATTATGTGTGTGCTTGCTTGATTCCCTGGTTGATTAAGTTAATTCTGCATTCAAGTCTTCATTAACAGGTATGTGGTTACGCTTATGACTACCCGAATTAGTTTTCCGGGATTTTATCGATGTTTCCATCGTGGCTTGAATTAAACTGTTGGATGCATTTAATTCTTGCAAATTATAATGTGAATATGACTATCATCTAAGAAATATGCCTACTAGCTCAGATCCTAGTCCTTTCTGTAGCTTTATAGATTGACCTAGTAAATGGCTACCAATGAGGGTAGGTCTATCAGGTCATTAACTGACTTAGTAAATGGCTACCAATGGGGTAGGTCCATCAAGTCATCATGATTTAGGGATTGGTCTACCTTTGGGTAGGACCATGCGACTCCAGAACCCTAGGTATTGTCTACCTGTGTGGTAGGGCCATGGGGGTAAGGATCTACCATATGAGAGAGGTGGTATCCATGTCCACTGTAGGGACGTTACAGTGAAAGGGGATAGGCAAGGATTGAGTAGTATTTCTTAAAAAGTAATCTTGGATGTTAAATGATATTTGGTTGATTACATTGTTAACATAGTTGCACAATTATTGTTTCCCCCACATACCATCTTCTTGCTGACTGGCGTTTTGTTTGTCGGCGTTTTAGGTACAATGAAAAGAACAAACAGTAAAGTGACATATGTGGAATTAAATGAGAAGTAACGTGCACAGGAGGATTAGTTAGATTAGTATATTCATGGATAGAAGTTTAGAAATCCCAGATTTTAAAAGGTAAACAGAGTTTTATTTTATACCAATTTTCAGTTTCGTTGGTAAAGTTTATTAATTGTTATTGATTATTTGTCGAACCATTGATCTTGTTAATTGAATAACGGCTCTGACCTTCGGGTCTCCCTTAATTGGGGGTTACCGGGAGGTGGGGTCGTTACAATTGGTATCAGAGCGTAGGTTCACCATCTAATCATTAATAATTATTAAATTTTACAAATTCCGTAGAACCGAGGGAGTTATTAGAGGATTTTCCGAAAGACTGAGGTGACTAGAAAAGGATCACATCCGGGGGCTGGAAAATGTTTCCTCCGCACCGCTAGTTGGAATACGAGGACTCCCAGATCGTGTGACTACCTGGCCGACGTCTTAGGATAAGACTTGAAATAAGATACCTTTAGGACTCTCTCATCTTGTTCATCCCTTCTCAACTCCAATTCTTTTAAGGATTAGGGTTTTCTCTCTCTTCCTCACCCTCTTGAGGTATGGGCAAGGTTGATAAGGATTAAGGAATCCTCCACCAAATTAATAAAAAGCATGTAAATAAGATGTCATGGACATAAGCTTAATAGAGTAAGCGTAAAGGAATAGATACATGCTTAGGCCGTATGACACGAGTTGTCATTGCCCTCAGGAGAGACTGGAGGATAGACCTCCTTGGCGGGAGGATGAGTAGAGAAAGTTAGTCTTAGAACTAGAGACCTCCATTAAAAGAAACCTAGCACATCATTTGAGGATGATGTTAACCCTAACCCTAAGTGAAGGTTAGAGAGGAAAATTACATGATGAGTTAGATGTCATGGTTGACCGAGTGTTTGGTTGGACATGCCTTTGGGATGCCATAAGAGGTTAAATGATCAAGTACCATGGCAACCCAACCCTGGAAAGGGTCATGCATGTTAGAGTGAAGGATAGCTCCTCCATCGATAAGGTTAGAGAAGAACCTATAGTTACCCTATGGGCTGTTGCAAGTAGGATATAGCTCGCACCCCGAGTACGCCAGTAGTGCCGACAGTAGGATGAAACCCTAGCCAGAAGGGCACAACGGTGGATTATGAGATAAACATAAGTAGCTAATGATGATCTTGAGCCAAACAAGAGTTGAGCAAAGGCTTCACCCCGACAGGGATATGCTCGTGAGCTTGATCCAATTTCATGGAGATATGACCTCTAGTTGTAGGACTGGAGGTGGAGTTGGCTCTGGAGAGAGAGAGAAGGAGTCGAGCAAAAGAATCTCAAGACATGAGGAACAGTGGAAAGTTGAGGATGATGCAACCTAGGCGAATGATAGCGGTTTCCTTATGCTTGACCCTTGAAGGCTGATGATGTCTTGGTTAGCTTGAGGGTAACCAAACCCTGGAGAGAGGGTGATGCTTCTATACCTATGGTATAAGTGATTACGTACTTGGTGAGATAAAGAGTGCTTTAGACCCTGAGGAGGTTAAGTCACCAGTTTGGAGGCTTTATACCTAGTTAGTTGTCCTGGAAGAGGTATCAACTCCAAAGTGTTAATCGAGTAGAAAGATCATGGGATTACATGACATACCTTGGAAATGCTTGATTCGTGGTTAAGAGATTGAGCATGCAGTTGGATACCCAAAGGAGAACCTAGGGTTCCTAGGCCTAAGAGGGGAAGTTGTATATCCGATGCTCATAATGAGGTTTGAGTCTCTATAGTTTCGAGCATGGTACTCTTAATGTGTAGAGGTAAAGGAAACCCCTCGAGGTAAGGGTATGTTTGATGAACCCCTCACCACTAAGTTGGTCTAATGCTGAGAAAAAGAACAAGTATGACCTAGCATGGTTTAATAGGTGGTCTGCTTGTACCTTAGTAGTTGCTGGGTTAGGCATGCTCATGAAAATGTAAACCCTATGGATGGTTGTGACCTTGTTGTCAAGAGTTGTAGTTTCCTCCAATCCTGGGAGAGGGATCCTTTGGTAGGGTGTATACCAGTTTTGTTGGTTCTGAGGTAACTTAAAGAGGTTTCAGAGGAACTTGTGAAGCTAAGTGAAAAGTAAATGGCGTGAGGACGAACCTGTAGACCCATAGATAACCATCTCTAAGTGCATGTGGATGCGTTACCATGGAGGTAACCGGTATGGGGCCTGACCAAGGTAGGCAGGATGCCATGAACCCTATGAAGGGATGAAAGTCAGTCATTAATGCAATGAGAGATGAGGAAGGATTGGGTGAGGTTCTAAGATGAACATGTACTACAATGGAATCCTAAGTCTATCCTAGGGTCAGGTAGGGATAAGACCGATGGAAGAAAGAGTTGCCTAATTCCCTAGTTGCGTATGACCATTGGGTCGGGAGGTAACAACTATCATTGTCTGAGGGCCATGGGTAAGGAGATTGATCACCTTCGTGAACTCAGGAGGCCCAAAGGGCAGATGAGTAGGGCACTCTCTAGATGCATAAGGGAAGAGGGATGACCCCAAAAGTGTCGGCACCCTATAGACCTAGAGGAGATGACAAAGGATTATGTAGTAACCCAAGTAGGTTCGAGACCAGTTTTCCATGGAAGTTATTAACTTTAATATAATGATGATTGTGAGGTAGAGACATGAGTTGCACGTTCCAATTTAGATTTAAAGGTGTACTGGCAAGGCGGGTTGTACCATCTCTACTCTTAGAACAGGAAGAACTCTGTATTTGGACTGCAGCCAAATGCTTATTTCTTCTTGTTATGGGAGTGAGAGATAGGACAGTACACATGCCTTACACCAAGGATAAAGATGATGTAAGTTGGAACGTAGCTACAAGGTATGATGATAGAGATGATAACATACCCTGGTAAAGTGAATGATGCACAGATGGTTCACAAACGCTAAGAGAGGTAGTTTAGTCAGCTTATAAGGATGTTTTATCAGGAACTATGTGGAATTTGCAAGTTAACCAAAGTCGAGTTCGATCATAGTGAGGATGAACTCAGAGCTTCTTGATAGACTTAGAGTTTGAGATGAGATGATAAGTATAATACATGGAGGTGTATGTTACCTAACACCTAAGAAGTGGTAATGAATGCTCTGGTTGAGATATAGTGCCTAGCTTAGCTGGAAGCTAGAAGAAGTTGAGGTTGTTCGACTAACCCTATGTTTGAAAAGAGGATGTGTTTTAACACACAGAGGTAACAAGATATGTTGAACAAGTTAATGTTTGTTTGGTTAGCCAGTTTAGTCCTTGATGTAGTAGAAGGATGGTGATAGAATCTCAGATACACTTCTTTGGATAGGAAGGTAATAAAACCCTTTTGATAGTGGTTTAGGGTTTTCGAGGTATCAAGCTTGATGAATCATAACAATACAGGAGGTCATGTTATACCTTGGTACTACAAAGATAGTAAGTGATGGTAGCATTCTGGATGCTTAAAACAAAGTTGCATGTAGCATGTGGCCATGCAAGCCAGGAGGTGAAGGACGAACACCATTAACCCAGTGCATGGATATACAGTATAAAGAGTTCCCGAGAGGGAATGGGAGTTCATCACTATGGATGTTGTGAGTCTCTCCTAGACCAAGAAGGTCAAGATACAATATGGGTTATGGTAGATCGCCTTACCTAGATGACATGAGAAAGGAAGAGTTCTGTCAACGGACAGATCTGGTTTAACTACATATGAAAAGAGATGGTTCAACTACACCATGATGCGAATTCAAAAGTTCTTGATGTGACGTAAAGGTTCACTTCCATGAGGTGGAAGTAGATACATGAAGAGCTCAGTGTTTGTACAGTTTATCACCCCATACTAATGGACAGTATGATCCAGACTAGAGGGTCTGATGAGAGCATGTGTGCTCATTTAGGGTGATAGATAGAGACAATTCTTAAGATGTGATGTTACTGAGGAACATACAATTTCATTTCTGTCCTTTTAAAACAATGAATGTAGTATTGTTTTGTTATACAGGGACCTATGTGCAAATTACCCAATTAGAAGGGTTAACTTGCAATATTAACATGATATGATGTTCCTTTGATGATGAGACATCATATGAATGAATATGATGAGGTATGATGGATTCTCCAAGCTTGGGCACCAAGAAGCAGCTTGTGGAGTGGTCCTTGTGCTTAAAAATCCTGATTTTGGTGTAAAGTGCAATTTACCCAAAATATGGAGTGCAACCTGTAAAATATACTTTCTAGAATATCTTTTATGACTTTTTACATCATTTAAAGTTATAATAATGAAGGAGGCACTTCATTTGAATAATCATATAATAAGAAACACCTTTGTAATTAAACCACCAAAGTTGTAAGTAAAGGAGACCCTTATATGTATATGTGCACCATAGTGACAAGTTGACCTTCCTTGCCTTTAGTACTTGGTCTTAGAAGAAGTTTTACCTTAGATATGAAGAGGAGGGACGTTCCTAAAAGAAAGTAAGGACCTAGTTGTAAAAAGGAGAAGTAAGTTGTCCTTATGATGAAAATAACCTCAAAGTATATATGATCCTTTCCTTTGCAACCAAAGGCAAAGTTTCCTTTCTTCCCTTCTTATTCCCTTGCTTAGACCGACTTAGGACAGTGCTCAGGAGTAGAGGAAGACGAACAAGTTCATCTAGGTAAGCTTTTATCATCATCTTCCTCAAATTCATGGAGGAAACCAAGTTACAAGGTTGGTTTCATGGTTATCTTAGCTTTCTCTTCCTAGCCGATCCTTCCCAACTTTTCCTTGAAGAAACAACCTTGGATGACCTGTGGAGCTCAAGCCACCATTAAAGTTTCAAAGCTTGGAAGCTTGGAGTTCTAGGAACAACATTTGAGGCGGGTTTTATAACTCTAAACCTTGCTTTGTTATGCATACTTTTATTCTTGCAAATAATAGTTAGTTCTTCTTCTTCCCCATCTTTCTTTGCACTCTTGCAAGCTTTTTCATGAAGAACAGACCTTGGTTTCAAGGTTGAAGATGAAGGGCGTTAATACCTATGTTGGTCCTTATCCAACTTTATTAAACGATCTTGGACCAATAGGTCTAAACAGTTTGCAACCGTTTGAAATCAAAAGGGGGTTCAACCCGTTTGATCTCAAACGATCTTGCAAGATCATTTAGTTTTAAATGGTCTTCAAGACCGTTTGATAGGGTTGACCAAGGGAATACCATTTAAGGAACTGTTGTAAACATATTGAATTTAATTCCTACAAAGAATCATAACCCAATTCCAAACCAATCACAAGTTGAAGTCCCTTCAACTCCTTAAACCCTAATCGGGTTGAATTGAGTTTTTCAATGATAGATTTTTGTGAATTTTAGTTTGAAGGACCCAAACGGTCTCAAGACCATTTGGGGGTTCACTCAAACGGTTTTAAGACCGTTTGGTGACAACCCAAGACCGTTTGGAGGTCTAGGGTTAAGGAAATTTGATGGTTTGAGGGTCCAATTTCAATAGGTTGATGAATTGATAAAAATGCTGATTTTGGACCTAGTTAGGGTTCAATCCTTATCAAATTGAATTAGTTTTTGATAAAACTTTGGGCAAACGGTCTCAAGACCGTTTGGAGGATATCCAAACGATCCCAAGACCGTTTGGGACAAGTTTGGGCCCAATTGGAGCTCAATTGATGGGTTCAACTACAATTTGTTTCACATTGTTCGAAATTGATGATTAGCCGATTGAAAACCCTAATTGAGTGGGATTAACCCCAATTAGCTTTCAATTGGGAATCAATTTGGTGTCCAATTGATTAAGTCTAATCCTAATTGACTCAATTTGTAAATGGTTAACAAGGGCATGGCCAATTGAAGGCTTCAACATAGGAAATCCTATTCAAACATAACCTTTGTTCCACCTTTTATGTCCATGCGGTTTGAACCCATTTGGATCCAAACGACCTCAAGGTCATTTAAGCTCAAGTGGGTTCACACTCGTTTAAGCTCAAGTGGGTTCACACTCATTTACGCTCAAGTGGGTTCACACTCGTTTAAGCTCAAGTGGGTTCACACTCGTTTAAGCTCAAGTGGGTTCACACTCGTTTAAGCTCAAGTGGGTTCACACTCGTTTAAGCTCAAGTGGGTTCACACTCGTTTAAGCTCAAGTGGGTTCACACTCGTTTAAGCTCAAGTGGGTTCACACTCATTTAAGCTCAAGTGGCTTCACACTCGTTTAAGCTCAAGTGGGTTCACACTCGTTTAAGCTCAAGTGAGTTCACACTCGTTTAAGCTCAAGTGGGTTCACACTCGTTTAAGCTCAAGTGGGTTCACACTCGTTTAAGCTCAAACGGGTTCACACTCGTTTAAGCTGAAACGGGTTCACACTCGTTTAAGCTCAAATGGGTTCACACTCATTTAAGCTCAAACGGGTTCACACTTGTTTAAGTTCAAATGGGTTCACACCCGTTTAAGCTCAAATGGGTTCACACTCGTTTAAAGCTTAAATGGGTTCAATTAAAGGATACCTGGTTTTATTCAAACCCTAATGACATGATAGTGGTGATTTGGTTTATGTTAATCAATAAGGACTTAACCCAACCCCATCTCGAGTGATATAATCACCATCTATTAGTAAGGAGAGAGAGAAAGTACCATTTATGGTTAAAACTCAAATAAAGTACCTTCAATGTATATGAATATGCAGGATTAGGGTATGATCCACTTATGAGAGATCATGAAAACCCTAATTAAGATAATTGATGAGTCTTAACCTAATTTGAAAGCATCAATGATGATGTTTCTCATTCATGATGATGCTATGAGCTCATTTCACTATGAAGTGAATAGTAAACCCTAGGTCTAGGGTAATCATGAGTAATGTGAATAGTAAACCCTAGTTCATGGTAATATGTTGAAATGAACAATAAACTCTAAACTCATGTTATTCCTTTAAGCATGAATTGTATGATCAAAATATGAGATGAGGAATCATTATTCCTAATCATAATGAAAGGGTTGAATAACCCTAAATGATGTATACAAGGGAATCTTACCCTTTGTAAGGACATAAAAGTATAACCTTTGAATTGAAAGGTTAATTCTGTCTTATTGACTGCTGATCTGACTATGAATTGTTGCTTATTATCAATTGATTTAATCATGCATGTTCTTATAAGAGAATAATCATATCCAGGTAAGGATCATGACATCATATCCATTGAAAGTATGTCAATAGCTTATGAATAGAAATAACTATGTTGCCTAGATGCAAGTGGCATCATGTGAAACTGATATGCCTTAAGGGCCATGAATGACATCAAGGTCATGCTAATAGATGACTTGATGCTGACATGTCACTTGATAGCAAGTGTTATGATGATATAAGGGTGTAAGCACCCATGTTCTTGAATCATAGTGATAAGATGATTAAGAATTGATATCCATCTAATAACTGATATGAGTAATACCTGTTACATTTAGTATTCTTCTGCTATAGCCATGTGTAGTACTTGAATGTTTGGAAACATGTATGATGCTAAAAGAATACTGAAATGTACCTAATAACCAAGTATAATCATATCATGTAGAGCCCTAATCATAGATCCATCATTGTTAGAGTTTAAATGATGGTGAAACAGGTTTTCCTAAGGGAACTCCTGGATCACATACTTTAGAGTATGTGGGGGAATATGGATGTGTATATCCTTACATCCTAGTGTAGGAGTTGATGTGGATATATCTTAATCCATCAACCCTTCACTATATGTTTATACCGGGATGATGTAACACTATTCTCCCAAAGGAATCTTTTATACCACATCGATGAGAGATAAACATGAAATCTTTCGATAGCAAAGAGAGTGCAGAATGCCACTGTGACTCTAATAGCGAAGAACCAGAATACCCTGGTGAGCTATAATGGCAGAGACACTAGATGTCCTGCATGTTTATCCTCATTCTGACTAAGGTAGTTGAAGGTCATGAGAATCCGGCTCTTTTGATGACCTAGTATGATACCGATGTGACTTACTAGTGATCAGTTGGAGCATGAGTGGTATACCTCATCTCCGCAGGGCATAATGATGTTTGTAAAAAATAATCAACCGCGTAGCATAACTGCTTAGGTTGAACTACGAAGAACATTGATTGTTATTACATTGCTTGCATTTAATATCCTATTCAAGTATTAGTATACATGTTCTTCATATTCGTTAATAAAGGTGAGTAATTGTTATTAAGCCTGCTGTGAGTAATCTAAGTTACCTGCTCATGATATTCCTTTGATTGCTTTTAATAAAGCTTCTGGCGGAGAGTTATAACTCTCGCTGGGACAATTATTTGAAATTGTCTTACCCCGTAGATTTCTACCTTTAGGTGGACATCGAGGTCGAAGGAACCGATCTGCAGGTGGACATCAGCAGCAACAGCAAAACCAGGAGCAGCAGTGATTTCAGGTGGAAACACTGTGCTGTCTAGTCTTGTAGTCAGAATAGTCTTATGTCATCTCTGTACACTCAGGTCCTCGGAGTTTGTTGATCTGAGAATTTTGAAGTCTTGAGATTTTGTATCATGATGTATATAATCACTCGAGAAGTGATTTATCAGAGATGTAAACAGTTCATCTTACTTTTATAAAAGGAGTTTCAGGTTTTTGAGATCTCATTTTTGAAAAGTTTTAATTTCTCGTGATTTTTCGTATTTTGTTGTTAATCGAATCGCTTACGCTTTGTTTATCTTGTGTTTTGGATATCAGAGCCCGCAATTAGTGGTATCAGAGCTCTAGGTTCGCTGAGTCTACAGAGACATAGGACTTAGAATGTCGAGTCTATCCTTAGTACTTCTTTCTTATCTAATAGAGTCTTTTGCTCCTCAGGAGAAGAAGATAATTAAGGATGTCTGGACCACAGGAAGAGTACGAGGCAGAAAGTAGTGTTTCTGCACCTCGAGAAGGTGCAAGGAACCTAGAAATAGAGCAACCTGTACCTTAGCCACCTATGGAGCCACCTCAGTTTGACCCAGCTGACATGGGAAACCTAGCTATTCAAACTATGTTCGGGCAGTTTATGACTGCCATGACACACATCACCGACAAGATGCCCATGCCTGCACCTAGGGCACCTGTCCAGTCTGAGGGTCAAGGTATCGGTAAGACGTTCGAGCGACTTTGTCGGGTCGGAGCAACCGAATACTTTGGTACAGATGACCCTGCTGATGCTGATCTGTGGTTAACTGAGTTGGAGAAAGCTTTTAGAATCCTTAACATCCCCAAAGGTGAGAAGGTTAGACATGCTGTCTAACTTCTCAAAGGTAGTGCTGGTCACTGGTGGACCATGGAAGAGCAGAAGAGGCCTGGAATAGAGATCTCGTGGGAAGACTTTCGTCGGGAATTTGTCCATAGATATTTTCCTAAGACCTTCCTGGACGAGAAGATCTCTCAGTTTGAGAGACTGAGGCAAGGTATGATGAACATTAGCGAGTATGAGGCTAAGTTCATGGAGTTGTTGCGATTCTGTTCGCATATGGCTACCACAGAGGAAGAAAGGATTAGGAGGTTTGAGAAGGGTTTGAATGCCGACATGACTACTCCCGTGTCTGCCCTAGAAAATCGGGAGAGATTCTCCACCTTCGTTGAGTCAGTCCGAAGGATAGAGAGATCCGTAGTTGAGAAAAGGCAAACCCAAAAGAGATATCCACAGTTCCAGGGATCTTCATCTAGAGACTTTAAGAAGCCTATATTCTCTGCACCTACACCTCCACCACCCAGATCTAGTTCTCAGACTCAGTGGGCCCCAAGTAGAGGTAGAGGACGAGGTTTACCGCCACAAGCGACTCACAGTTCAGCATCAATGTCAGTCACAGGACCACCAAGACCACAACAACTGGAAAGAAGTTATTATAACTGTGGGAAGGTGGGACATCTGATGAAGGACTGTAGGTCTAGGCCTGTCAGTGTGACACAGCCTCAGAGGTAGAGTCAACAGGGATCACATAGAAGGCAGTCTGAAGGAGCAGCTAGAGGACGTGGGCAAGCGTCTCAGGCTGGATCGTCAGCACCAACTCAACACCAGGCGACAGCGAGGGTCTATGCTATGAACCCACCAGAAGCAGTGGTCAATCCACGGGTTGTGGCAGGTCAGATGGAACTTTTATATTCTGATATGTCTAAATCTTGTGTGGTATCTGTTTTGATTGACCCGGGTGCTACGCACTCTTTTATCACTCCAAGAGTGATTCATAACTTCAATATGACGGTTAGTCATAGGGCAGAGAGCTTGTTGCTCGAGACTCCGTTGAGAGGTTCTGCTTTTTGTAAGAGGTATGCTCTCCCTGCATCCTCTTCTTTTCTGATTATCGCATTCAAGTGGATCTTATACCACTTGATATGTAAGGATTTGACATAATCCTTGGGATGGATACCTTGGAAAGGTATAGAGTTGTCTTGGATTGTGAATCCAAGCAGGTTGTGTTTGCTGATGAGAGCAACACATGGATCTTTTAAGGAGAGAGAAAGATTCTACCCACCTGTCTTGTGTCTGCTATGGTTGCTGATAAGCTGATGAGACAAGGATGTTATGCATTCTTGGCCCATGTGATAGATACCACCAAGGCGAGTCCCAACCCTGCTGAAGTTCCTGTAGTCAGGGAATTTGAATATGTATTTCCTGAAGAACTCCCAGGTATGCGACCGCCTCGGGAAATTGATTTTGAAATCAATTTGATCCCAGATACCCAACCCATAGCACAAACACCGTATAGGATGGAGCCTGCTGAGATGGCAAAACTCAAGAAACAACTTCAAGAGTTGCTTGAGAAGGGTTTTATCCGACCAAGCACTTCACCTTGGGGTGCTCCGGTCTTGTTTGTTAAAAAGAAAGATGGATAAATGTGGTTGTGCATTGATTACAAACAACTAAATAAAGTAACGATAAAGAATAAGTACCCTCTGCCGAGGATTGATGATCTTTTTGACCAGTTGCGTGGTGCAACCGTCTTCTCGAAGATAGACTTGAGGTCTGGATATCATCAACTTCGTATTAGGGACAGTGACATACCCAAGTCTACTTTCAGGACAAGGTATGGTCACAATGAGTTCACAGTTATGTCGTTCGGACTAACTAATGCACCAGATGCATTTATGGAGCTTATGAATAGAATCTTCTGACCTTTCCTCGATCAGAATGTTGTTGTCTTTATAGATGACATCCTGATATATAGTAGAGATGCTCAGCAACATGAATAACATCTTCGTCAGGCTCTAACTTTGCTAAGACAACATGAGTTATACGCTAAGTTTAGCAAGTGTGAGTTCTGGTTGCCGGAGGTATCTTTTCTTGGACATGTCGTATCTGCCTCGGGAATTCGTGTTGACCCTAAAAAGGTAGAGTTTGTTCTACAATGGGCACAACCGAAGACACTGACGGAGATTCATAGTTTCTTAGGGTTGGCTGGCTATTATCGAAGGTTCATTAAAAACTTCAGTTCTATAGCCTTACCCTTGACGAAGTTGACCCGGAAAGATGTTTCTTTTATTTGGAGTGACAAGTGTCATCAGTCCTTTCAGTTGTTGAAGGAGAGGTTGACAAGTGCACCTGTACTTGTGTTACCTGAGCAAGGAAAATGATACATAGTTTTCTGTGATGCTTCCAAGAATGGACTCGGATGTGTGCTGATGCAGGATAAGCATGTGATTTCTTTTGCTTATCGACAGCTTAAGAAACACGAGGAGAATTATCCGACACACGATTTAGAGTTAGTTGTTGTGATTCATGCCTTAAAAATCTGGAGACACTATCTATATGGAGAAACATTCAAGGTTTTCACTGATCATAAGAGTCTTAAATATATCTTCTCTCAGCATGACCTTAACATGAGGCAACGTCATTGGATGGAGTTAATCAAGGATTATGATTGTACGATAGATTACCATCCAGGGAAGGCCAATGCAGTTGCAGATGCCTTGAGTAGGAAATCAACAACATCATCCTATGATAGGGCACAATTAAACTCTTTAGTATGCCCTAGGAGAGATATGCTTATCTCCTTAAGGCAAGACAATGTACAGATGAAGGTGTCATGGATTTCCGGGTTGTTGGCTGAGATGCATATCAAACCCACCCTAAGAAAGTAGATTAAGTAGGCAAAACAAGTTGATGCTGCAGTTCAGCAGATCAGATCTGAGTATGGTGATGAGAACCGAGAAGGGTTTCATGAATCAGAAGATCAAGTGGCATGCTATCATGGTAGGATGATAGTGCCAGATGTGGATAACCTGAGGAAGTTAGTCCTGGAGGAAGCTCATTCTTCTATGTATGCTATGCATCCAGGGAGCACAAAGATGTATCAAAACTTGAAAGATATGTATTGGTGGCATGGGATGAAGAAGGATGTAGCTGAGTTTGTTCTGAGGTGTCCGGTGTGTCAGCAAGTTAAAGCTGAACACCAGAAGCCTGTAGGAACAATGCAACCTTTACCCATACCACAGTGGAAGTGGGATCATGTAACCATGGACTTTGTTGTTGGCCTACCTAGGACAAATAAAGGACATGATTCCATTTGGGTAATTGTTGATAGGTTGACTAAGACAGTGCATTTCTTACCTGTCAAAACAACCTATTCTGCTGAAAGGTTATCCCAGTTATATGTTCAAGAGATAGTGCGTTTGCACAGAGTTCCTGTCACCATAGTTTCTGACAGAGGTCATCAGTTCACAAGTCATTTTTGGGAACAGCTACATAGGGCACTAGGCACCCAGTTAAGGTTTAGTATAGCCTTTCATCCACAGACTGATGGACAGTCGGAAAGGACTATACAGACCTTGGAAGACTTGTTGAGAGCATGTGTTCTCCAGTTCACAGGAAGTTGGGATCTGCACCTAAGCTTGATAGAGTTTGCCTATAACAATAGCTATCAACATAGTATTGATATGGTACCTTATGAAGCATTGTATGGTAGATGTTGTAGATCACCCTTATACTGGTATGAGACTGGTGAGCATCAGTTGTTAGGTCCTGATCTTGTGCAGCAGACCACAGAAAAGATTAAGGTAATCCAGCAGCAGCTTAAGACTGCACAGGATAGACATAAGTCTTACGCTGACAGACGTCGTAGACCTTTATAGTTCTAGGTTGGAGACAGAGTGTACCTCAAGGTCTCACCTTGGAAAGGAGTCCTTCGTTTTGTAAGGAAAGGAAAGTTAGCTCCTAGATTTATGGGGCCTTATCCAATCATTGAAGGAGTTGGAAAGGTAGCCTATAAACTATAATTGCCACCAGAATTGCAGAAGTTACACCCTGTGTTTCACATTTCTGTGTTGAGGAAATGTCACCCTGATACCGAGTCAGTTCTACAACCTATGGAAGTAGAATTAAATGAAGATATAACTTATGAGGAGGGACCAGTGTCAATCCCTGATAACATAATTAAAAAGCTAAAGAAGAAAGATATAAGTCTTGTGAAAGTCCTCTGGAATCATCGTGGTGTTGAAGAAGCCACTTGGGAGCTGGAGAAAGAGATGAGGAGGAAATACCCTGCTCTTTTCTCCTAATATGCTAAATCGATTTCGGGGACGAAATCCTTTTGAGGGGTGGATAATTTGTAACATCCCTGACCTGGGTTATAAGTTAACCCTAGGTGTTTTATTTTAATCATGTAATTAAGATACTTGTGATTAACTTCTGGCATGTAATTAAGTTCCTGAGGAACATACAAATTCATTTCTGTCCTTTTAAAACAATGAATGTAGTATTGTTTTGTTATACATGGACCTATGTGCAAATTACCCAATTAGAAGGGTTAAATTGCAATATTAACATGATATGATGTTCCTTTGATGATGAGACATCATATGAATGAATATGATGAGGTATGATGGATTCTCCAAGCTTGGGCACCAAGAAGCAGCTTGTGGAGTGGTCCTTGTGCTTAAAAATCCTGATTTTGGTGTAAAGTGCAATTTACCCAAAATATGGAGTGCAACCTATAAAATATACTTTCTAGAATATCGTTTATGACTTTTGACATCATTTAAAGTTATAATAATGAAGGAGGCACTTCATTTGAATAATCATATAATAAGAAACACCTTTGTAATTAAACCACCAAAGTTGTAAGTAAAGGAGACCCTTATATGTATATGTGCACCATAGTGACAAGTTGACCTTCCTTGCCTTTAGTCCTTGGTCTTAGAAGAAGTTTTACCTTATATATGAAGAGGAGGGACGTGCCTAAAAGAAAGGAAGGACCTAGTTGTAAAAAGGAGGAGTAAGTTGTCCTTATGATGAAAATAACCTCAAAGTATATATGATCCTTTCCTTTGCAACCAAAGGCAATGTTTCCTTTCTTCCCTTCTTATTCCCTTGCTTAGACCGACTTAGGACAGAGCTCAGGAGTAGAGGAAGATGACCAAGTTCATCTAGGTAAGCTTTTATCATCATCTTGCTCGAATGCATGGAGGAAACCAGGTTACAAGGTTGGTTTCATCGTTATCTGACTTAGCTTTCTCTTCCTAGCCGATCCTTCCCAACTTTTCCTTGAAGAAACAACCTTGGATGACCTATGGAGCTCAAGACACCATTAAAGTTTCGAAGCTTGTAAGCTTGGAGTTCTAGGAACAACGTTTGAGGCGGGTTTTATAACTCTAAATCTTGCTTTGTTATGCATACTTTTATTCTTGCAAATAATAGTTAGTTCTTCTTCTTCCCCATCTTTCTTTGCACTCTTGCAAGCTTTTTCGTGAAGAACAGACCTTGGTTTCAAGGTTGAAGATGAAGGGCGTTAATACCTATGTTGTTCCTTATCCAACTTTATTAAACGATCTTGGACCAATAGGTCTAAACGGTTTGCAACCGTTTGAAATCAAAAGGGGATTCAACCCGTTTGATCTCAAACGATCTTGCAAGATCGTTTAGTTTTAAACAGTCTTCAAGACCGTTTGATAGGGTTGAACAAGGGAAGACCGTTAAAGGAACTGTTGTAAACATATTGAATTTAATTCCTACAAAGAATCATAACCCAATTCCAAACCAATCACAAGTTGAAGGCACTTCAACTCCTTAAACCCTAATCGGGTTGAATTGAGTTTTTCAATGATAGATTTTTGTGAATTTTGGGTTGAAGGATCCAAATGGTCTCAAGACCATTTGGGGGTTCACTCAAACGGTCTTAAGACCGTTTGGTGACAACCCAAGACCGTTTGGAGGTCTAGGGTTAAGGAAATTTGATGGTTTGAGGGTCCAATTTCAATAGGTTGATGAATTGATAAAAATGCTGATTTTGGACCTAGTTAGGGTTCAATCCTTATCAAATTGAATTAGTTTTTGATAAAACTTTGGGCAAACGGTCTCAAGACCATTTGGAGGATATCCAAATGATACCAAGACCGTTTGGGCCATGTTTGGGCTTAATTGGAGCTCAATTGATGGGTTCAACTACAATTTGTTTCACATTGTTCGAAATTGATGATTAGCCGATTGAAAACCCTAATTGAGTGGGATTTAAACCCAATTAGCTTTTAATTGAGAATCAATTTGGTGTCCAATTGATTAAGGCTAATCCTAATTGACTCAATTTGTAAATGGTTAACAAGGGCATGGCCAATTGAAGGCTTCAACATAGGAAATCCTATTCAAACATAACCTTTGTTTCACCTTTTATGTCCATGCGGTTTGAACCCATTTGGATCCAAACGACCTCAAGGTCGTTTAAGCTCAAGTGGGTTCACACTCGTTTAAGCTCAAGTGGGTTCACACTCATTTAAGCTCAAGTGGTTTCACATTCATTTAAGCTCAAGTGGGTTCACACTCGTTTAAGCTCAAGTGGGTTCACACTCGTTTAAGCTCAAGTGGGTTCACACTCGTTTAAGGTCAAGTGGCTTCACACTCGTTTAAGCTAAAGTGGGTTCACACTCGTTTAAGCTTAAGTGGGTTCACACTCGTTTAAGCTCAAGTGGGTTCACACTCATTTAAGCTCAAGTGGGTTCACACTCATTTAAGCTCAAGAGGGTTCACACTCATTTAAGCTCAAGTGGGTTCACACTCATTTAAGCTCAAATGGGTTCACACTCGTTTAAGCTCAAACAGGTTCACACTCATTTAAGCTCAAACGGGTTCACACTCATTTAAGCTCAAACGGGTTCACACTCGTTTAAGCTCAAATGGGTTCACACCCGTTTAAGCTCAAATGGGTTCACACTCATTTAAACTCAAATGGGTTCACACCCGTTTAAGCTCAAATGGGTTCACACTCGTTTAAGCTCAAATGGGTTCACACTCGTTTAAAGCTTAAATGGGTTTAATTAAAGGATACCTTGTTTTATTCAAACCCTAATGACATGATAGTGGTGATTTGGTTTATGTTAATCAATAAGGACTTAACCCAACCCTATCTAGAGTGATATAATCACCATCTATTAGTAAGGAGAGAGAGAAAGTACCATTTATGGTTAAAACTCAAATAAAGTACCTTCAATGTATATGAATATGAAGGATTAGGGTATGATCCACTTATGAGAGATCATGAAAACCCTAATTAAGATAATTGATGTGTCTTAACCTAATTTGAAAGCATCAATGATGATGTTTCTCATTCATGATGATGCTATGAGCTCATTTCACTATGAAGTGAATAGTAAACCCTAGTTCTAGGGTAATCATGAGTAATGTAAATAGTAAACCCTAGTTCATGGTAATATGTTGAAATGAACAATAAACTCTAAACTCATGTTATTCCTTTAAGCATGAATTGTATGATCAAAATATGAGATGAGGAATCATTATTCCTAATCATAATGAAAGGGTTGAATAACCCTAAATGATGTATACAAGGGAATCTTACCCTTTGTAATGACATAAAAGTATAACCTTTGAATTAAAAGGTTAATTCTGTCTTATTGACTGCTAATCTGACTATGAATTGTTGATTATTATCAATTGATTTAATCATGTAGGTTCTTATAAGAGAATAGTCATATCCAGGTAAGGATCATGAGATCATATCCATTGAAAGTATGTCAATAGCTTATGAATAGAAATAACTATGTTGCCTAGATGCAAGTGGCATCATGTGAAACTGATATGCCTTAAGGGCCATGAATGACATCAAGGTCATGCTAATAGATGACTTGATGCTGACATGTCACTTGATAGTAAGTGTTATGATGATATAAGGGTGTAAGCACCCATGTTCCTGAATCATAGTGATAAGATGATTAAGAATTGATATCCATCTAATAACTGATATGAGTAATACCTGTTACATTTAGTATTCTTCTGCTTTAGCCATGTGTAGTACTTGAATGTTTGGAAACATGTATGATGCTAAAAGAATATTGAAATGTACCTAATAACCAAGTATAATCATATCATGTAGAGCCCGGATCATAGATCCATCATTGTCATAGTTTAAATGATGGTGAAATAGGTTTTCCTTAGGGAACTCCTGGATCACATACTTTAGAGTATGTGGGGGAATATGGATGTGTATATCCTTACATCCTAGTGTAGGAGTTGATGTGGATATATCTTAATCCATCAACCCTTCACTATATGTTTATACCGAGATGATGTAACACTATTCTCCCAAAGGAATCTTTTATACCGCATCGATGAGAGATAAGCATGGAATCTTTCGAGAGCGAAGAGAGTGCAGAATGCGACTGTGACTCTAATAGAGAAGTACCAGAATACCCTTGTGAGCTATAATAGTAGAGACACTAGATGTCCTGCATGTTTATCCTCATTCTGACTGAGGTAGTTGAAGGTCATGAGAATCCGGCTCTTTCGATGACCTAGTATGATACCAATGCGACTTACTAGTGATCGGTTGGAGCATGAGCGGTATACCTCATCTCCGCAGGGCATAATGATGTTTGTAAAACATAATCAACCGCGTAGCATAACTGCTTAGGTTGAACTACGAAGAACATTGATTGTTATTAGATTGCTTGCATTTAATATCATGTTCAAGTATTAGTATACATGTTCTTCATATTCCTTAATAAAGGTGAGTAATTGTTATCAAGCCTGCTGTGAGTAATATAAGTTACCTGCTCATGATATTCCTTTGATTGCTTTTAACAAAGCTTATGGCGGAGAGTTATAACTCTCGTTGGGACAATTATTTGAAATTGTCTCACCCCGTAGATTTCTACCTTTAGGTGGACGTCGAGGTCGAAGGAACTGATCTACAGGTGGACAACCGTAGCAGCAGCAAAACCAGGAGCAGCAGTGATTTCAGGTGGAAACACTGTGCTGTCTAGTCTTGTAATTAGAATAGTGTTATGTCATCTCTGTACACTCAGGTCCTAGGAGTTTTTTGATCTGAGAATTTTGAAGTCTTGAGATTTTGTATCATGATGTATATAATCACTCGAGAAGTGATTTATCAGAGATGTAAACAGTTCATCTTACTTTTATAAAAGGAGTTTCAGGTTTTTGAGATCTCATTTTCGAAAAGTTTTAATTTCTCGTGATTTTTCGTATTCCGTTGTTAATCGAATCGCTTCCGCTTTGTTTATCTTGTTTTTTGGAGATCAGAGCCCACATTACCCACCTTAGCCTTTATCGGGATGCAAGAAGTTCTATAGGGAGGTTGTGTCGGTCACCACTTCATTACGATGATGTTGGTAAAGGAGGCCTCATGACGGTCAGAAAAGAACCACAAGTGTGTGCAGATGAAGTCGCTTTGATCGTGCAATGGCTGAGAGAGAGCCCAGTGGTGACATGAGTCACTAGCTGATGCAAAGCAGACTGACATGCAGTTCACTGTGGGAGAATATGTGATGTGAAAATCCGACCCCTCTAAGCTACAGCTGAGAAAGCTGAGTCCCTGATATATGGGTCCATTTGAGATGGATTGGTGGAGATGGTTGTGTTTAGCCTTGCCCCTCAGGATAAGATGATGTGTATGTATTCCATGAGTTCGATCTAGAGCACTATGTGAGGTACCCAAGCCATGTGTTGAGCCCTGAACTTATTTAGCTTTTGAGAGGCTGAAATGTCCTGAGTCACCGATGAGGGTACGATATACCAAGGTAAGAAAGAACTCAGATGCACGAAAATGAGATAATGAAGGTTCTTGGGAAACACCATGGAAAGGGTGAAGCCACATGGGAGCCCTAATGGACATAAGAAGACTTATCCTGTCTGTTCGCTTGTTTGATGGAATTTTGAGGGCAAAATTCTCATAAGAGGGGAAGGATGTTACAACCCCAAATTTTGTGTTCCTTTGGTGAGAAATGTAATTTCTCATTTTAAAGATATTGGGACAAATGATGATATATTTTGTGTTGAATAAATGAGTTATGTTGAAAATAGCCTTGTTGTTTGATTTGTTGGTTTTATTGGCTATTGGGCCCAATAACAAGGAAATTCGATTTATTTAATGAATAATTGAGTTGTGGAGAAAAGAGAGAAAAAGGTAGAAACCTCTAGAAGGAAAATCCAAGGAGGGATTTCGTGCCTCTTGGGTTCCTTGGGTACCAAGGAGTCCAAAGTTGCTTAAATATAGCAATAAGAAAAGAAGAGATCTATTAAGTATTTCTTTATTAAGAAAGAAATTAGAAATAATGATAAAATGGGAAAATAAATGAAAAGAGGTATACTTTTGAGTTATCCTTAGTGGATTTTCATATCCCAAGGATTCCTAATACTAAAAGGACTTCCAATGGGAATATAGAGGAGAGATTAAGAGAAATCCTCAAAAAGGAAATTAAAAAGGAAAAGAAATTGATTAATAAAAGGGAAATATGAGAATTGACTATTAAAAGAAGATAATGCTAAACTAATATTCCCCAATATGGGAATTCGTTCCTTTGGGTTTCCTTGAGGTCAAAGGGAACCAAATTATTGAGATAAAGGCAAAAGAAATAAGGATATGAATTAATTGGGAATATTTAATAAGAAAACTTGGGAGAGAAGAAATCATGTTCATACATTGGTTTTGCTTCCCAAATTTCGTAAAAAGATAGAGAATATTAAAAGGAACTTTCCTTTAAAATTTGAGACCAATCAGAGTTATGGATTGAGAGATATTAATTTTGCAAGATATAGTCAATTTGGGAATTTCCCTGAATTAAATAAAAAAGGATTTTGCTTTCCTTAGAACGCGAGCAATCCAGCCCGTTGGATCATGATCCAACGGCGATCGCTCATCGTCTAAGTCCTGCTGGGACTAGGACTCTGGCTTTTATAGGTTGATTTTGCAACCCTTTATTCTCGCATTTCATTGATCATGCCAGCTGAATTTCGGTTCCATTAAACTCAGGAGATGGAATCGCGAAGATTCCACCCTGGTTTCTCCGAGTTTCATCGCCAAACAAAGAAACGCCCAACTAGCCAGGTCTATGCCTCGACCCTACAAATAGGGGAGGGCAATGGGGGGAATCGGCATCCCCAAACGCTAGTCCACACCCTGCGGCAGAGTATCAGGAACCTGCTCGTGGTTTCAATTGCGCCAAAGAACCTGATCTCGACCCTCATCGGCATCACAAGCCCTGCCGGAATCCGGTGAGCAGGGATCGACCTTGGCAGGGTTCGGATGGCCAATCAATGGTACCTTCAGCTTCGGAGAGGGGAGACGAAGCTCCCTGTGCAATTGGATCGCTTGCAGGAGGACTAGGGCTCGAAGTCAACCCTCGAGTTGACTGTTTGGATCCGCTGTTCGCGCGAGGCCGAGGAAGAAGACGGAGGGGTAAATTACCAATCTGCCATCCGCATCCCTTTAAGCAGGTAAGGACATTCCTGTCCTTTACATCGTTTGGTCGCATTTTAAAGAGCGCGCGATCATGGCCGCTGGATCCTAAGTGGACCACCGGACCATAGATCGTGCGATCCACGTTTTTCCTAATTAGTTAATAATTTGATAAAAACAATTTATCTTAGAAAAATTATATCTGGAGCTAGGAAGCTCGGATGGAAAAACTTAATACATGAAAAATGACCAGAAAAATATGAGGGATTTAATAAAAATATTTTGAGACCCTGAATCGGACTCGTTTTGTAAAAGTATATTTCTAGAATAAGAAAAAGAGTTAATTTGTGGATAAAAACCCTAATTGTTGATAAAAAGGGTAATTCGTCTTACAATTAAGATTATTCGAAGATGGTTAACTTATTTTTTGTTTTTGATAATTATTAACCTATTTTGATGATAGAATTACAAGTTTAGGGTTTTGTGACTCCATATGTGGATTAAAGGTTGGAAACCCTAATTTAGAAAAAGAAATGATAAAGTAATTTGAAATTAGGGTTTAATGGACTAAGTCTGATCTTAGGAATCTTAATGGATGATTCAACAAGAAAATTAGGGTTTGATGTATAATTTGATAAAAGTAAGGTAAAGGAAATAAAAAGGAATAAAGCCCTAATTATGGTCAAAACCCTAAAAAGGGCAAATAACCTAGGAAACCCTTAGAATTATTGAATCATAATGACATGATTAAGAATCGAGGAATTAAATGCCTTTTTCAGAAGATTGTGTGTGTGCTTGCTTGATTCCCTGGTTGATTAAGTTAATTCTGCATTCAAGTCTTCATTAACAGGTATGTGGTTACGCTTATGACTACCCGAATCAGTTTTCCGGGATTTTATCGATGTTTCCATCGTGGCTTGAATTAAACTATTGGATGCATTTAATTCTTGCAAATTATAATGTGAATATGACTATCATCTAAGAAATATGCCTACTAGCTCAGATCCTAGTCCCATATGTAGCTTTATAGATTGACCTAGTAAATGGCTACCAATGAGGGTAGGTCCATCAGGTCATTAAATGACTTAGTAAATGGCTACCAATGGGGTAGGTCCATCAAGTCATCATGAGTTAGGGATTGGTCTACCTTTGGGTAGGACCATGCAACTCCAGAACCCTAGGTATTGGCTACCTGTGTGGTAGGGCCATGGGGGTAAGGATCTACCATATGAGAGAGGTGGTATCGATGTCCACTACAGGGACGTTACAGTGAAAGGGGATAGGAAAGGATTGAGTAGTATTGCTTAAAAAGTAATCTTGGATGTTAAATGATATTTGGTTGATTGCATTGTTAACATAGTTGCACAATTATTGTTTCCCCCACATACCAGCTTCTTGTTGACCGACGTTTTGTTTGTCGGCGTTTTAGGTACAATGAAAAGAACAAACAGTAAAGTGACATATGTGGAATTAAATGAGAAATAACGTGCACAGGAGGATTAGTTAGATTAGTATCTTCATGGATAGAAGTTTAGAAATCCCAGATTTTAAAAGCTAAACAAAGTTTCATTTTATACCAATTTTCAGTTTCGTTGGTAAAGTTTGTTAATTATTATTGATTATTTGTCGAACCTTTGATCCCGTTAATTGAATAATGACTCTGACCTTCGGGTCTCCCTTAATTGGGGGTTACCGGGAGGCGGGGTCGTTACATTAATGATTGTGCCAATAATCCAATGATGGTTAATCAATGAAGGTACAAAGGTTGAAACCCTAATAGTACCTAAGTGATTAGTTCCAATTAAGGGATGAACCCTAATTACTTATAATAACAATGATTAGGTACACTATGTTAATCATAGTTGTATGTACTTGATGGAAGGATTGATATCACCTAATCAAGTTGAAAGGATAATAGAATGGAATTCATACATGAGTATGACTCATGTGGTGATTAAGGGTACGATCCTTAAGTAAAGAGATCATGAACCCTAATCATGAGCATAAACACTAATTAGCAAGGTTGTTGAACCCTAACCCTAATTTAGGGCAATTCTTATTAAGACCCTAATCATGAGCATAAACCCTAATTAGCAAGGTTGTTGAACCCTAACCCTCATTTAGGGAAATTCTTATTAAAACCCTAATCTAAGGTATAGATGTAACCCTAATTCAGGGTGATGATGTATGTAGACCTAATTATGGGTAACATGATCCCAAACCCTAATTGGTAAGAGTGATAAACCCTAATTATGGAAAATGGAATAGGAAACCCTAATTGGGATGAATAGTAAACCCTAAACCCTAAAACCTATTATGGGGTGAAATTTATGAGAAACCCTAATTAAGAATGGTTTAATGAGAAACCCGGATGTTTGATGTAATAAGAAGCTCAAATCTAGGGTAGTACTATGCAATGCTCTATGAAGCCCTAATCTGAGAAATATGGTGATATACCATAACCTTGATGTGGTTAATATAGTGAATGTCCTCAAAAGACATACAATGGGAAACCCTAACCCTGGTAAGGGTATAGTGGTGTTATCCTTGAATAGTGAATTGATATTTGTTTTTCATGGCATTGATATGCAATTGATATTATTGTTATCATTATGCTGACCATGCAGGTATTCTGAAATGATGATCATACTCATGTATGAACTATGAGGTTTAATTCACTATTGTAATTGGGCCTTGTGGGCCATAATATACCTTGTTTCCTGGTAAGAGGTAACAAAAGAGTTAATGGGCCACAAGTATACCATGAGTGATGCTTGTAATAGCAAGTATCATGTTTGCCTTGGTCAGATGACCTGAAGGTGATGGTTACCTAGAAAAGTGGTAACAATGCTCAATGATGAGTCAAGGGTTTAAATACCCAGAGTCATATGAATATGGTGATGAGATTGTGAAGGGATGATAATTCCCAGTATTGAAAAGAGGAACCGAGTTCCCAATGTCTTCTAAAGACTGATAAGTATCTGATGCAAATAGTACATGTCTCTTTATAGCATTGTTAAAATAAGTCATGCTTGAGAACTTGACTGATGCTAAAAGAATATGAAAATGTACTTGATTAATTAAGAAAAATCTATTCATGTAGTGCTCTGACCATAGATCCATCATCGTCAGAAGTTGATGATGGTGAAACATGTTTCCCTATGGAATTCCTAGAGTTTGCATATTTTGAATATGTGGGGGTAAATGGGCAAAAATGTCCTTATGTCCTTGTGAAGAGATTGAGGGAAGGTAAGCATTAAACCTCTCAATCCTTCATGTGTCGGGATAGATGTATCATAAATCTCCCGATGGTTGGGATGGATGTATCATTAATCTCCCAATGTTATTTAATGTCGGGTCGATGGAGATAAACATTAAATTGCTCGATTGCCGATGAGAGTGCAGTTGACGTTGTAACTCTATAAAGAAGTTTCCAGTATACCCTGGAATGCTATTTTGAGCAGTCAACATAGTCCTGCTTGTGGTCTTGTACTGACCGAGATGTGGGAGGTCATGGGAATCTGGCTCTTCCATTGACCTATTTATGGTACCAATTTCAATTCTAGAAATGGTTGATTGGAGTATGAGCGGTATACCTCATCTCCTCAGAGCTTAAATATGTTTGTAAAATGTAATCAGTCATGTAGCGTATTTACATACGATTGAAATACGAGAATCACTGGTTGATGATAGACTGCTTAGCATGTCCTAGATGCATAAAGGTTATTTATGTTCTCCAATTCTTTATTGAATATTAGACATGATGCTTATCAAGTTTAAGTTGAAATACTTGAATAAGAATGTTGCTCTAATCTGCATAAATGTTGAATTATATTCAGTTAAGCTTATGATTCCATTGCTCAGTTTATTTCTATTAAACTGCTATAACAATGTTACAATAGAGAGTTATATCTCTCACTGGGTCAATTTTTATAATTGTCTCACTCCTGTGGGATCCAATGTTTTTAGGTAGACGCTGACAAGCAGGCAGAAACTCTTCTATAGGAGAAGAGCAGCTGTAGCAGCCACAAGGACAACAGTGATCCATCCGGTGGAGACATTGGTGTCTGGTTTTGTATAGTTAGTCCTATAGTCATCTTTTTACTCTCGGGTCCTAGGAGTTAGTGTTTTGATACTTCAATATGAGATTTTTGGGCTTTTAGCGTCGAGGTTTTTATACTACATGTATACAGTTGAGATAGAGTAGTGAGTGCATGTATGCCTCGAGATGCAATGATGCATGTTATGTATATATGAACCAGGATGTAATGTTTTACTTTGGTTCTGAATGAAAGAGTTTTCATGTGAATGGATCTCTTGATAAATGGTTTTTGTAACGACCCCATCTCCCAGTAACCCCCAATTAAGGGAGACTAAGAGATCAGAGCCGTTATCTAATAACCCAGATCAAAGGTTCGACAAATAATCAATAACAATTAATAAATTTTACCAACTAAATTGAAAATTGGTATAAAATAAAACTTAGCATACCTTTTAAAAATTGGGATTTCTAAACTTCTATCCATGAAGATACTAATCTAACTAATCCTCATGTGCACGATAATTCTCATTTAATTCCACATATGCCACTTTATTGTTTTTTCTTTTCATTTGTATCTAAAACGCCGACAAACAAAACGTCGGTCAACAAGAAGTTGGTATGTGGGGGAAACAAATAATGTGAAACTATGTTGACAATGTAATCATTCAATTAATCATTTAACAACCAAGATTACATTTTAAGCCATACTATTCAATCCTTACCTATCCCCCAACTCTGTGTTGTCCCTGAAGTGGACTTGCATGCTACCTCTCTTTAGGTAAATTCTTACCCCCATGGTCCTACCTTACAGGTAGCCAATACATAGGGTAATAGAGTCGAATGGAACTACCCAAAGGTAGCCTAATATCTAACTCAAAGTGACTTGATGGTCCTACCCCATTGGTAGCCATGTACTAAGTCATCCAATGTCCTGATGGACCTACCCCATAGGTAGCCATGTACTGGGTCAATCAATAAGCCACAGAGGGGACCATGATCTAAACTAGTAGGCACATATCTTATGTGATAGTCATATGCACATTATAGTTTGCATGAATTAAAATCATCCAACAATTAATTCATGACATCGATGAAAACTTCGGTAAACCTCGAAAAACTAACTCGAGATATTCATAAGCGTAACAACATACCTGATTTGATGATTTCACAAGAATTAAGCAAATCCAACCAAGAAAGCAATCCAAGCAAGCAATTCAAAAATCACATAATTCCTGAAAAGAATATGTACTCTATTTATTGCACACTTTATCCTGACCAAAAAAAAAAGAAACTACTTTATTGACTTGGATTCACTTTCTAGGGTTTCCGTATCCATTTTAGGGTTTCATTTTGCAATTAGGGTTTCCCTTCATCTTTTACCATATTAAATCCTAATTTTATGCCGTTACTCATAAACCCTAATTATCTCATCTATTCTTCAATATTAAGGTCATCTTAACAACATATAACCCTATTTTCGGATTTAAAGGTACCATTAACCATTAATTAATTTCATTAAGCTTCTTTTACATTAAAGCTACTATTTTTATCCTTTTAATCCATGAAAAGATCATTATGTGCATCTATCATTAATTCGTAGTTCATTATGCTCTAATACTCATATGAACATTATTTATCATTAATTCTACCTTGATTTATTCAAAAACCCTAATGTCTATATTAAGGTTATTTATCCACAAATTAGGAACTTTAATGCTCAAAATAGCTTATAACCATGAAAACTCAGTTCTATACATGAAATCGAATAATTAAAGCCATTAGTAGTCCTAATTACCAACATTAGGGTTTCAAGGCCCATTAAAGCCTATTTATGCACATAAACTCTAAATTAACTAATTATATGAAAATATCATCCTTTTTGTTCCTAATGTTCCTTTTTTATCATTAATAGGCTAGTATCAACTTTAACCATCAATTAAACCCTACTAATCACATTAATCATATCAAAATAGGGTTCTTTAAACATTAATACATTAAGGTTGATATCTTCCAATACTTTTTGAATTGCTCAAGGAATCAGGCTTCGATTATATTTTATTGGATTCTTCACGTTTTTTAGATCAACTTTCATGTACAACATGTCCTTATTCGACCTACCAATTATTTACTATGAATTTATCAAAACTCACTTACTTTGGGCGAATGGGAGGTTTCCACGTCGCTTCCTCATGCAAAGTGGGGGTGGCTTGCTTTAAAACATTTCAAAGTGACCGATTTGCCCCTGGTTAAAGTCAAGGTTCCTTCAGCCAGCAGAGGGCAGACTTGTCCAACGCGTATGGGCTTCTTCTTCAACCTCACAACAGTCTGTTGATGTCGCCCTAGACGCGAATTGCGCCTCTTCTCCTTCCTTCTTTGCACCCCACCGACCTCCGGTGATGCTCTCCCTACCTCCGCCATGCCCTCGCACACCTAAAGGCATCCTTCGTTCACGGCCAGGGTGATCGGCTTAGGTTGGGCGACATGCAACTCATGGCCGGCACTACAGATGTGCTGCAGCCTTTGCGCATAGGCTGGAGCATGAGGATGATGACCGTGGTTCTCTCTGATGACGTGAGACACCACTCCTCCATCATGATGGCTCCATGATTCCTCACTGTCCCAGGGTTAGCGCTAAACCTTACGATTAGGGTTTACTTGTAAGGAACAAGGAGAAGATTGTGGGATCTTTCTCTCTCTCTCTTGGGCTTGAACTAGGGCTTTACCCCTTTATATAGGGTGGAGTATGAAGCCCTAAGGCATGCCTCATGAGGACTCAAGTCCCAAACTCGAAAGGAAACACACTTTCCTTGGTTGTGAAGCAACCATCTCTCTCTCTCTTCATTATCTCCTATTTCCTTGATATTCCTTGTTGCATGGATATTTAGGAATTTGAAATTCCTTTCCCTTATTCTCTTTAATCTTGTATTTTAATTCATTGGCCTCAAAATTATATTCTCCTCAAGTAGGAAAATATTCCTTCTTAATAAAACCACATAATTCCATTAATTATGTATTCCCATTATCCTTATTTTGGAATTTTGGTATTTTCTCTTTCTTTCCTCTTCATTAGGACTCCTTGGATCCCAAGAAACTCTATTATTTCGAAATCCTTTTTATTGGATACTCATTATCCTTCTAGATGCATCTAAATGCATTATTCTTCATTATCATGTGTATTTCTTATTAAAATAATTCTTTTAGAGGATTTCTCTTTATTTCTCTTTTATTTTCCTCATTAGTATTCCTTTTATCATTAGGAATCCTTGGAATACGAAATTCCACTAAGGATAACTCAATTATACTTCTTTTCACTTGTTTTCCACCTTTTACCATTGTTTTCAATTTCTTTCTTAATAAAGAAATACTTAATTAATCTTTTCTTTTCTTATTGCTTTTCTTTGCAACTTTGGACTCCTTGGAACCCAAGAAACCCCTGTGGCACCAAATCCACCTTTGGATTAAGTTCTTTACCTTCTAGAGGTTTCCACATCTTTCTTTTCTCGATTTCTTAATTAATTGAATATCCTTGTTATTGGACCAAATAGCCAATAAAGCCCACAATACAATCATCTAATCTATTGTAAATGAAATTACATCATTATTTGTCTCATATGAGAGTTTACATTTTTCATTAGATGAACCCAAAATTGGGGTTGTAACAGTTTTAATTTTTAGTGATTTTCAGTAATCCGTTGCAAATAATACGCTTCTGCATTAGTTAATTATGTTTTATGAGTTAGATGCCACAAGTTTAGTGGTATCAGAGATCTAGGTTCGCTGAGTCTACACATACATAGGATTAAGGTTGTTGGAGTCTGTTCTAGTGTCATCCAGTAATCTGATAGTGTCTTATGGTCATATAGGAGGAGAAGAAGAACTAAATATGTTTGGATCACACGATGAACACGCTGCTGAGAGCAGTGTTGCTGCACCAGGAGGAGGTGCAAGAGACCAAAATAGGGAGGAGTATGTCCCTGAACAACCCCAGTTTACCAAGCTGTGATGGGGAACCCAGCCTTCCAGGCTATGTTCGGGCAGTTTATGGCAGCTATGACCCATATGACAGATAGGATGCCATTGCCTACACCCAGGGCACCAACTCATGATGAAAGACATGGTGCCGACAAGACTTTTGAATGGCTGATGTGATGATCAAATCGTGAAAACAAGATCAACAAATGCGGAAGCGATTAACTAGCAACAAAATTAATAAAAATCACTAAAAATTAAAACTTTTCATAAAGAAACATGATAAGTTGTTTACAACCTGATCCATCATTACATCTCTATATCAGCATATTGCAAAACAAAGATAACCTTTCAATTCAAGGGTTGTACTACTATGCCCTTAATAGGGTTAGGTTTTCCCTATTCAATTCAATTAGGGTTATTCAACCCCCTTAGCTTAATTAGGAAATAGTGATTCCTTATTTCATACTTCAATCATAGAGTTTCATGCTTAAAAGAATAACCCAGAATTAGGGTTTACTATTCGTACTATCACATTTCCCTAGATTAGGGTTCACTATTTCACATTACATCACATTACTCTAGATTAGGGTTTATTATTCACATTACAGTGAATTAAGATCATACCAACATTATGTATGAGAATTACTTTCATTAATGCCCTCAAATTAGGTTAAGATTCATTAACCATCATAATTAGGGTTTCCATGATCTCACTATGAAGGATCATACCCTAATTAGATGTATTCATACATATTGGAGGTTTATTACTTGATTCTCATTCATATAGGGAGTCTTCTCTCTCCTCTAACTATCAGATGATGTTTACATCACCTATAATTAGGCTTAGTCAATCTAACACTAACATCATGGGTTGTGTCATTATTATTGTGTTCGTTAATATTCACTTGATATAAGGGCATTAGTCACTCTATCCCATTAAGGGTACTTTGTAAAGTTCACCATTTGATCATGATATGGATTAATGCACTAATTACTTGGTCCCTTAATCACTTTAGGTATCTTTAGGGTTTAGGTTAATCAACCACTAAACCATCTTGACCACTAAGGCATCAAACGATCTTGACCTTTTTATACCTCAAATGGTCTTCCACACTAATCCTCCAAACGGTCTTGAACAATCCTTGAAACCATTTGGTGGTGTTGACCGTTTGGTTTCGTTGACTTTGAAACCGTTTGATAAAGTGCACACTCAAAACTGTTTGGTCATGAAGAGCATTTGGCCAAGTTGACTTTGAAACCGCATGGACACAATCATCCTTGAAACTGCATGAGCACTAAATGCTCTTGAGACCGTTTGGTCCAAACCATCTCAAAACCGCATTTACCAAAAAGTGGCTCAACCATTCCAACTGAGTTTGGGTTTCCAAAGTTGAACCCTTCAATCGATCATACAATGGTTAGCCACTCATCAATTGAGTCAATTAGGTCAACCCTCAACTGATTTGACCCTCAATTGACCCTCAATTGATCACCAATTAGGGCTTAGATCAATTGAATTAGGGTTTAGAATGGATCACCCTTCAACATGTATCAACATGAGTCTAATTGACATTTAAACTATTGAACCATCATTCAATTTGGTCATGACCTGACCCCAAACGGTCTTGGGGTCATTTGGATGACCTCCAAATGGTCTTGAGACCGTTTTCTCAAGTCAACATCAAAATCTAACTCAACCTATTAAGGTTTGATTCATTGATTTGATCATTAGGTCACTAATCCATTATACTTCAACTTGTTGCCTTTCAATCTTCAACCACTTAACCATAGTCAACCCTAGACATCCAAACGGTCTTGGGATCATTTGGACATCCTCCAAATGGTCTTCAGACCGTTTTCCCATAATATCACCAAAAACCAAGTCATTCTCTTATGGGTTGAACCCTAGATGTGGTCACCAAATCAACACTTAATTGCTCATCAACATGATATCATTGGACCCTCAATTGGTCAACCCCACTTAACCCTAGACCTCCAAACGGTCTTGGGTGATCACCAAATGGTCTTGAGACCGTTTGGGTGATTCCCAAATGGTGTTGAAACCGTTTGGGCCACTCAACCCAAACTTCAACATAATTGTATTATTGAAATCACCAACTTACCCGATTAGGGTTTAGGTGATTGATGTGCCTTCAATTGGTGATTCACTTGGAATTAGATGATGATTTTTGGTGGGTGATTAGTTCATAATGTTTACAAAAGACCTCCAAATGGTCAACGCCTGGTCAATACATCCAAATGGTCTTGGACCGTTTGCTTCCATGCGTTCTTGGTTGAAACTGTTTGCTTTCAAACGGTTTGAAACTGTTTGCTCCCAAACGGTTTGGGAAACCGTTTGTGCAAGAGGTGGAAGACCGTTTGCTAAAGTAGATTTTTGGATAAACTTTGGAAATAACATCATCATCCTCTACCTCAAGAACAGGGACTGTTCTTCACGGAATTTCTAGCAAGAACACTTAAAAGTGTCTAAAGGAGAAGAATAAGCAACGATTCTAGGAGAAGAAGATGCATTAACTAAACTTAAGGGTTAGAGTTATAAAACCCGCCTCTAAGACTGATCCAAAGCTCCAAGATTCGTAGCTTTAATGGTGGTTGAAGCTCCAAAGGCTGTCCAAGGTCCGTTCTTCAAGATTTGGATGGAGAAGATGGCTAGAAAGAAGAGTTGTGTAAGGAAAACTAACAAACCAACCTTGTATTAGGGTTTCCTCCAAGAATTCGAGCTAGGTGATGATCAAAGCTTACCCAAACCAGCTTGGTCGTCCTCCTATTCTCCTGAGCTTCTCCTAAGTCGGCCAAGGAAAGAATATGAGAAAAGAAACTAAGGGAAACGTTACCTTGCTTTGTGGAAAAAGGGTGCTTATATATTTTTTGGTATTATCAAAGCAAAGAAAAAGATAGTTATTTCTTTTATTTCTTAAACCCATCCACTCATGCTCACTCCACCCTTGGCCACGTTTCTTCCTCCTTTTCACATGCAAAACCTCTCTCTTATCCAAGGTTAAAGGAAAATAAGCCATATATCTTAATAAGCTATATATATATATATGAAAGGCCATTTTGCTTAAAACTTGGTTATTTAAATATTAAGGTTATCATTATTACTTGATCATTCAAATGAGGCGCCCTCCTCATTTTATTTACTCTACTTGATGCCAAGAGTCATGAAAACTACTCTAAAGGGTATATTTTACACATTGCACCCTATGTTTTGGGTAAATTGCACTTTACACCAAAACCAGGCTTTAAAGCACAGGGATTGGTCTGCAAGCTATATCTTGGTGCCCAAGCTTGTGGAATCCATACCACTACATCATATGCATTCTTATGATGTCTCAACATCAGAGGAACATTTCAACATGTGCAATTTGCAAGTTAACCCCTCTAATTTGGTAATTTGCACATTAGTCCAAAATTAACAAAACAATATTTCAACATTATACAAAAAGGACTAAAATGGAAATATATGTTCCTCAGAAGCTTAATTACATTACACAAGATAACTAAAAGTATCTAATTACATATTTAAACAAAATACCTAGGGTTAGTTCATAACCCAGTTCAGGGATGTTACAAATTATCCACCCCTTACAAGGATTTCGTCGCCGAAATCAACAAAACATATTAAGAGAAAAGAGTAGGGTATTTCCTTTTCATTTCTTCCTCTAGTTCCCACGTGGCTTCTTCAACACCACAGTGATTCCAGAGGACTTTCACAAGACAAATTTCTTTCTTTTTCAACTTTTTAATTCTTTTATCAAGGATCGATACATGTCCTTCCTCATAAGACACATGATCATTCAACTCTACTTCCATAGGTTACAGAACTGATTATGTATCAGGATGACATTTCCTAAGCATGGAAATGTGGAACACATGGTGTAACTTCTGTAACTCTGGTGGTAACCCTATCTTATAAGCTACTCTTCCAATCCGTTCAATGATTGGATAAGGCCCCATAAACCTAGGAGTTAACTTCCCTTTCCTTTTAAATCTCAGAACTCCTTTCCAAGGTGAGACTTTGAGATACACTTTGTCTCCAACCTGGAATTCTAAAGGTCTATGATGCTTATCAGCATAAGATTTCTGCCTATCCTGTGCAGTCTTTAACTGTTGTTGTATCACTTTAATCTTCTTTGTGGTCTACTGCACAAGATCATGACCTAAAAGTTGGTATTCACCAGTTTCATACCAACATAGGGGTGATCTACAATGTCTACCATAGAAAGCTTCATAAGGTTCCATGTTAATGCTATGTTGATATCTATTGTTGTAGGAAAACTCTACTAAGCTTACGTGCAGATCCCAACTCCCTGTATATAGAAGAACACATGCTCTAAGCAAGTCTTCCAAGGTCTGTATAGTCCTTTCTAACTGTCCATCAGTCTGAGGATGAAAGGTTTTACTAAACCTTAACTGTGTGCCTAAAGCTTTATGAAGTCGCTCCCAAAAACGACTCATAAACTGAGGACCTCTATCAGAAACAATGGTAACTGGGATTCCATGCAGTCGTACTATCTCATCTACATATAGCTGTGCCAATTTTTCAGCAGAATGGGTTGTTTTGATAGGTAAGAAATGTGTTGTCTTCGTCAACCTATCAACTATTACCCATATGGAATCATGTCCCTTGGCTGTCCTAGGTAGACCAACCACAAAGTCCATGGTTACATGATCCCACTTCCATTGTGGTATGGGTAAAGGTTGCATTGTTCCTACAGGCTTCTGGTGTTCAGCGTTAACTTGCTGACACATACGACAAAGCATAACAAATTTAGCAACGTATTTCTTCAAACCAGGCCACCAATACATATCTTTCAAGTTTTGATACATCTTGGTGCTTCCTGGATGCATGGCATACATCGAAGAATGAGTTTCTTCCAGGACTAACTTTTTCAAGTTATCCACATCAGGCACTATCATCCTACGATGATAACAGGCTACTTGATCATCGAAGTCATGGAAACCATCTTGTTTCTCGCTACCATACTCCGATCTAATCAGTTGAAATGCAACATCAACTTGTTGTGCCTCCTTGATCTGCTCTCCCAGAGTAGGTTTTATGTGCATCTCAGCTAACAACCCGGCTAACAATGATACTTTTAACTGTACATTGTCTTGCCTTAAGGAGATAAGCATATCTCTCCTAGAGCATACCAAGGAATTAAGTTGTTCCCTATCTAAGGCTGGTGTTGCTGATTTCCTGCTCAAAGCATCAGCAACTACATTGGCCATCCCTGGATGGTAATCAATTGTACAATCATAGTCCTTGCTCAACTCCATCCAGCGGCGTTGCCTCATATTAAGTTTGTGCTGAGAAAAGATATACTTAAGGTTCTTATGGTCTGTGAAAATCTATAATGTCTCTCCATAAAGATAATGTCTCCATATTTTCAGAGCATGAACCCCAACATCTAGTTCTAGGTCATGTGTCGGATAATTCTCGTCGTGTTTCTTAAGCTGTCGAGAAGCAAAAGAAATCACTTGTTTATCCTGCATCAACACACAACCTAGTACATTCTTGGAGATATCATAGAAAACTATATATCCTTTCCCTTGTTAAGGTAACACAAGTACATGGGCACTTGTCAACCTTTCCTTCAACAACTGAAAAGAATGTTGACACTTATCACTCCAAACAAAAGGAACATCCTTCCTGGTCAACTTAGTTAAGGGTAAGGCTATAGAATTGAAGTTCTTAATGAACCTCCGATAATAGCCAGCCAACCCTAAGAAACTATGGATTTCTGTCGGTGTCTTCGGCAGCTCCCATTGTGGGACAAATTCTACCTTTTTAGGGTCAACACATATACCCGAAGCAAATATTACGTGTCCTAGAAAAGAAACTTCTGGTAACCAGAACTCGCACTTGCTAAACTTATCATATAACTTATGCTCTCTTAGCCAAGTTAGAACCTAACAAAGATGTTGTTCATGCTACTGAGCATCTCTACTATAGATCAGGATGTCATCTATAAAAACAACAACACACTGATCGAGAAAAGGTCAGAAGATTCTATTCATAAGTTCCATAAATGGAGCTGGTGCATTTGTTAGTCCAAATGACATAACTGTGAACTCATAGTGCCCATACCTTGTCCTAAAGGCAGACTTGGGTATGTCACTATCCTTAATATGGAGTTGATGATATCCTGACCTCAAGTCTATTTTTGAGAAGACGGTTGCACCACACAACTGGTCAAAGAGATCATCAATCCTCGACAGAGGATACTTATTCTTTATTGTTACTTTATTTAACTTTCTATAGTCAATGCACAACCGCATTGACCCGTCTTTCTTCTTAACAAAGAGGACTGGAGCACCCCAGGGTGAAGTACTCGGTCGGATGAAACCCTCTCTAGCAACTCTTATAGTTGTTTCTTGAGTTCTGCCATTTCAGCAGGCGCCATTCTATATGGTGTTTGTGCTATTGGTTGCGTATCTCGGATTAAATTGATTTCAAAATCAATTTCCCGAGGCGGTGGCACACCTAGAAATTCTTCAGGAAATACATCTTCAAATTCCCTAACTACAGGAACTTCAGCAGGGTTAGGACTATCCATGTTAGTATCTACCACATGGGCTTAGAATGCATAACATCCTTGTCTCATTAGCTTCTCAGCAACCATAGTTGACACAAGACAGGTGGGTAGAATCTTTCTTTCTCCTTGAAAGATCCATATGTCACTATCATCAGCAAACACATCTTGCTTGGACTCACAATCCAAGACAACCTTATACCATTCTAAGGTATCCATCCCAAGGATTATATCAAATCCATGCATCTCAAGTGGTATAAGATCCACTTGAATGCGATGTTCAGAAAAGAAGAGGATGCCAGGAGAACATACCTCCTGCAACACAGCAGATCCCCTCAATGGAGTTTCTAACAACAAACTATCTGCTCTGTGACTTATAGTCAGATTGCAGTCAAGAATCACTCTTCGAGTGATAAAGGAGTGCATAGCACCCGGATCAATTAAAACTGATATAATGCAAGATGTAGACATCAGAATATAACAATTCCATCTGACCTGCCACAACCCAAGGGTTGATCACTACATCAGGTGGATTCATTGCATAAAACCTTGTTGTTGCCAATGTTTGATTCAGTACTTGTTGACTAGGTGTCGATGATCCAGCTTGGGACGCTTGTCCATGTCCTCTAGCTCCTCCTGGAAACTGTCTCCTTTGAGATCCTTGCTGACTTTCCCTATGAGGTTGAGTTACACTCACTTCTCTAGCTCTACAATCTTTCACCAGATGTCCCATCTTTCCACATATATAACAACTTCTGTTCAGTTGTTGTGGTCTGGGTGGTCCTGTGACCGACATAGATGCTGAACTGCGATCTCCTTCTAGTGTTAGACTTTGTCCTATACCCCTATTTGACGTCCACTATGTCTGGGTACTGAATCTAGGTGGTGGTGTGGGCGTATAAAATCTAGGTTTCTTGAAACCTTTAGATGAAGATCCTTGGAACTGGGGATACATACTCTTGTTTTGGGTTTGTCTCTTCTCTTCTATAGACCTCTCTACCCTTCTGATAGACTCCATGAAGGTAGCAAACCTTTCTCTGTTCTCTAGGGAAGACACAGGAGTAGTTAATTAAGCATTTAACCCTTTCTCAAAACGCCTAATCCTTTCTCCATCTGTGGTCGCCAAGTGCGGACAGAACTGCAACAGCTCCATGAACTTAGCCTCGTGTTCGCTAATGTTCATAGGTCCCTGCCTTAACCTCTCAAATTGATAGATTTTCTCGTCCTGAAACGTCTTAGGGAAATATCTGTTGATAAATTCCCGTCGAAAAGCTTCCCATGCAACCTCTACACCAGGCCTCTTATGTTCTTCCATGGTCCACCAGTGACCAGCATTTCCTTTGAGAAGATACACAAAATGTTTAACCTTCTCGGCTTATGGGATGTTCAAGATTCTAAAGGCCTTTTCTAGTTCAGTTAACCACAAGTCAGCATTTGTTGGGTCAGCTGTTCCAGCATACACTATGGCTCCAACTCGGCAAAGTCGTTCAAACGTCTTGCCGACTCCTTGTCCTTCAGGATGGGTAGGTACCCTAAGTGCAGGTATATGCATCCTATCAGTCATGTGTGTCATGGCAGTCATAAACTGCCCAAACATGGCTTAGACGGTTGGGTTCCCCATGTCAGTTGGATTGAACTATGGCAGATTAGGCACAAGTTCTTCTCTATCTGGGTCTCTTGCACCTCTTCTGGGTGCAGCAACACTACTTTCTGCAACGTGTTCTTCATGTGGTCCAGACATATTTAGTTTTATCTTCTTCTCCTGAGGAGTAGAAGACACTATTAGATATACTGGAAGACACTAGAACAGACTCAACATCTTAAGTCCTATGTCTCTGTAGACTCGGCAAACCTAGAGCTCTGATACCACTAAATTGTGATGATCGAATCGCGAAAACAAGATCAACGAATGCAGAAGTGATTAACTAGCAGCAAAATTAATAAAAATCACTAAAAATTAAAACTTTTCATAAAGAAACATGATAAGTTGTTTACAACCTGATCCATCATTACATCTCTATATCAGCATATTGCAAAACAAAGATAACTTTTCAATTCAAGGGTTGTACTACTATGCCCTTAATAGGGTTATGTTTTCCCTATTCAATTCAAATGGGGTTATTCAACCCCCTTACCTTAATTAGGAAATAGTGATTCCTTATTTCATACTTCAATCATAGAGTTTCATGCTTAAAAGCATAACCCAGAATTAGGGTTTACTGTTCGTACTATCACAATTCCCTAGATTAGGATTTACTATTTCACATTACATCACATTACTCTAGATTAGGGTTTATTATTCACATTACAGTGAATTAAGATCATACCAACATTATGTATGACAATTACTTTCATTAAAGCCCTCACATTAGGTTAAGATTCATTAACCATCATAATTAGGGTTTCCATGATCTCACTATGAAGGATCATACCCTAATTAGATGTATTCATACATATTTGAGGTTTATTACTTGATTCTCATTCATATAGGGAGTCTTCTCTCTCCTCTAACTATTAGATGATGTTTACATCACCTATAATTCGGGTAAGTCAATCTAACACTGACATCATGGGTTGTGTCATTACTATTGTGGTCATTAAGATTCACTTGATTAAAGGGTATTAGTCACTCTATCCCATTAAGGGTACTTTGTAAAGTTCACCATTTGATCATGATATGGATTAATGCACTAATTACTTGGTCCCTTAATCACTTTAGGTATCTTTAGGGTTTAGGTTAATCAACCACTAAACCATCTTGACCACTAAGGCATCAAACGATCTTAACCTTTTTAGACCTCAAACGGTCTTGCACACTAATCCTCCAAATGGTCTTGAACAATCCTTGAAACCGTTTGGTGGTGTTGAACATTTGGTTTCGTTGACTTTGAAACCGTTTGGTAAAGTGCACACTCAAAACTGTTTGGTCATGAATACCGTTTGGCCAAGTTGACTTTGAAACCGCATGGACAAAATCATCCTTGAAACCGCATGAGCACCAAATGGTTTAGGATCGTTTAGTCCCAAACGGTCTTGAGACTGTTTGGACCCAAACGGGCTTGCAACTGTTTGGTCCAAACCATTTCAACACCGCATGGACCAAAAAGTGTCTCAACCATTCCAGTTGAGTTAGGGTTTCCAAAGTTGAACCCTTCAATCGATCATGCAATGGTTAGCCACTCATCAATTGAGTCAATTAGGTCAACCCTCAACTGATTTGACCCTCAATTGATCACCAATTAGGGCTTAGATCAATTGAATTAGGGTTTAGAATCGATCACCCTTCAACATGTATCAACATGAGTCTAATTGACATTTAAACTATTGAACCATCGTTCAATTTGGTCATGACCTGACCCTAAACGGTCTTGGGATCATTTGGATGACCTCCAAATGGTCTTGAGACCATTTTCTCAAGTCAACATCAAAATCTAACTCAACCTATTTAGGTTTGAGTCATTGATTTGATCATTAGGTCACTAATCGTTTATACTTCAACTTGTTGCCTTTCAATATTCAACCACTTAATCATGGTCCACCCTAGACCTCCAAACGGTCTTGGGTGACCCCCAAACGGTCTTGGGATCATTTGGACATCCTCCAAATGATCTTGAGACCGTTTTCTCATAATATCACCAAAAACCAAGTCATTCTCTTAAGGGTTGAACCCTAGATTTGGTCACCAAATCAACACTTAATTGCTCATCAACATGATATCATTGGACCCTCAATTGGTCAACCCCACTTAACCCTAGACCTCCAAACGGTTTTGGGTGATCACCAAATGGTCTTGAGACCGTTTGGGTGATTCCCAAATGGTTTTGAAACCGTTTGGGCCACTCAACCCAAACTTCAACATAATTGTAATATTGAAATCACCAACTTACCTGATTAGGGTTTAGGTGATGGATGTGCCTTCAATTGGTGATTTACTTGGAATTAGATGATGATTTTTGGTGGGTGATTAGTCCATAATGTTTACAACAGACCTCCAAATGGTCAACGCCTGGTCAATACATCCAAATGGTCTTGGACCATTTGCTTCCATGCGTTCTTGGTTGAAATTGTTTGCTTTCAAACGGTTTGAAACTGTTTGCTCCCAAACGGTTTGAGAAACTGTTTGTGCAAGAGGTGGAAGACCGTTTGCTAAAGTAAATTTTTGGATATACTTTGGAAATAACATCATCATCCTCTACCTCAAGAATAGGGACTGTTCTTCACGGAATTGCTAGCAAGAACACTTAAAAGTGTCTAAAGGAGAAGAATAAGCAACGATTCTAGGAGAAGAAGATGCATTAACAAAACTTAAGGGTTAGAGTTATAAAACCCACCTCTAGGACTGATCCAGAGCTCCAATATTCGTAGATTTAATGGTGGTTGAAGCTCCAAAGGCTATCCAAGGTCTGTTCTTCAAGATTTGGATGGAGAAGATGGCTAGAAAGAAGAGTTGTGTAAGGAAAACTAACAAACCAACCTTGTATTAGGGTTTCCTCCAAGAATTCGAGCTAGGTGATGATCAAAGCTTACCCAAACCAGCTTGGTCATCCTCCTCTGCTCCTGAGCTTCTCCTTACTCGGCCAAAGCAAGAAGATGAGAAAAAAAATAAGGGAAATGTTCCCTTACTTTGTGGAAAAAGGGTGCTTATATATTTTTGGGTATTATCAAAGCAAAGAAAAAGATAGTTATTTCTTTTATTTCTTAAACCCATCCACTCATGATCACTCCACCCTTGGCCACGTTTCTTCCTCCTTTTCACATGCAAAACCTCTCTCTTATCCGAGTTTAAAGGAAAAGAAGCCATATATCTTAATAAGCTATATATATATATGAAAGGCCATTTTGCTTAAAACTTGGTTATTTAAATATTAAGGTTATCTTTATTACTTGATCATTCAAATAAGGCGCCCTCCTCATTTTCTTTACTCTACTTGATTCCAAGAGTCATGAAAACTACTGTAAATGGTATATTTTACACATTGCACCCTATGTTTTGGGTAAATTGCACTTTACACCAAAACTAGGCTTTAAAGCACAAGGATTGGTCTGCAAGCTATATCATGGTGCCCAAGCTTGTGGAATCCATACCACTACATCATATGCATTCTTATGATGTCTCAACTTCAGATGAACATTTCAAAATGTGTAATTTGCAAGTTAACCCCTCTAATTGGGTAATTTGCACATTAGTCCAAACTTAACAAAACAATATTTCAACATTATACAAAAGGGACTGAAATGGAAATATATGTTCCTAAGAAGCTTAATTACATTACACAAGATAACTAAAAGTATCTAATTATATATTTAAACAAAATACCTAGGGTTAGTTCATAACCCAGGTCAGGGATGTTACAGCTGAAGAGGGTAGGAGCCTTAGAGTATGCTGGTACAGCTGACCCAACAAATGCTGGCCTATGGTTGACTGAGCTGGAGAAAGCATTCAGAATCCTCATGATTCCTGATGATGAGAGGGTCAGTCACGCAGTATATCTTCTAAAAGGGAGTGCGGGCCACTGGTGGACCATTGAGGAGGGCAAAAGACCTGGAGTTGTGATAGGATGGGATGAATTCTGGCGTGAATTCGTCGCAAGATACTTTCCTAAGACATATCTAGATGAGAAGATCTCTCAGTTTGAGAGGATAAAGCAAGGACCAATGAACATTAGCAAATATGAAGCTAGGTTCATGGAGTTTTTGCGGTTTTGTCCGCATATGGCATCAATTGATGAGGAGAGAATTCGGCGGTTCGAGAAGGGGTTGAATGCTAAATTAACCACTCCAGTGTCTGCTCTGGATAACCGAGAGAGGTTTGGAACTTTTTTGGAGTCAGTAAGACATATAGAGAGGTATGTAATTGAGAAGCGACATACCAAGGGTGAGAAAGAGTACCCACAATTTCTAGGACAAAGTTCTGGAAGTTTTAAGAAATCGAGGTATTATGTGCCTACACCACTACCAAAGTTCAATACCCAGACACAGTGGACATCAAGAAAGGGTAGAGGTCATAATATACCACCGATGGGAGCTCATAGATCGGCTTCAATGTCAGTAATAGGACCACCCAGACCCCTGAGGGGGAATGTAACCTATTATAGATGTGGAAGAGAAGGTCAAGTGGTGAGATATTGTCCTGAAAATGTCAGGAGTGTGACCCAACAACCAAGGTAGAGTCAGCAAGGCTCTTAGAGACAACAGCCTGGAAGTGGTGCAATAGGGAAAGGACAAGCGTCCCAAGCTAGTTCGTCTGCATCCAATAATCGAGCATAGGGTCAATAGTAAGCAACGGCTAGGTTCTATGTTATGAACCAGCCTGAGGCAGTAGTAAACCCTAGGGTTGTGACAGGACAGATGGAACTATTTTATTCTGATATGTCTTCATCCTGCTTCATATCTGTGTTACTTGATCCGGGTTCTACACACTCTTTTATCACTCAAGGAGTGATTGATGACTGCAACATGATTATCAGGCATAGAGCAGATAGCTTGTTGTTAGAAACACCTTTGATGGGATTTGCAGTATTGCGGGAAGTGTGTTCTCCATTTAGGTGGATCTTATACCACTTGAAATGCATGCATTTGCTATAATCCTTGGGATGGACACCTTAGAGAAGTATAAGGTTGTCTTGGATTGCAATTCCAATTAGGTTGTTTTCACAGATAATGGTGACACATAGATCTTTCAGGGAGATAGAAAGATTCTTCCAACATGTCTTGTGTCAGCTATGGTAGTTGAGAAGTTGATGACGAAAGGATGCTTTGCATTCTTAGCCCATGTGGTTGATACCACAATGGAGAGCCCTTATCCTTCTGAAGTTCCAATAGTCAGGGAATTTGAAGATGTATTTCCCGAAGAACTTCTAGGTGTTCCACTGCCCCGAGATTGATTTTGAGATTAATCTGATTCTGGGCACGCAACCAATAGTACAAACGCCGTATAGAATGACACCTGCTAAAATGGTAGATCTCAAGAAACAACTTCAGGAGTTGCTTGAGAAGGGTTTTATCTGACCAAGCACTTCACCCTGGGGTGCTGCAATCCTTTTTGTTAAGAAGAAGGATGGATCGATGCGGTTGTGCATTGATTACAGACAGCTAAATAAAGTAACTATAAAGAACAAGTATCCTCTGTCAAGGATTGATGACTTGCTTGATCAGTTGTGTGGTGCAACTATCTTTTCTAAGATAGATCTGAGGTCGGGATACCATCAGTTGCGTATCAAGGAGGGTGACATACCCAAGTCTACCTTTAGGACGAGGTATGGCCACTATGAGTTCACAGTTATGTCGTTTGGACTAACTAATGCACCAACTGCATTTATGGAACTCATGAATATAATCTTTCGACCTTTTCTCGATCTATGTGTTGTCGTCTTTATAGATGTAATTCGGATATATAGTAAAGATGCTCAACAACATGAGCAGAATCTTCGCCAAGCTTTGACCTTGCTAAGAAAGAATAAGTTGTATGCTAAGTTTAGCAAATGTGAGTTTTGGTTATCAGAAGTTTCTTTTCTTGGACACATAATATCTGTATCTGGTATTTGTGTTGATCCTAGAAAGGTAGAATATTTCCTGCAATGGGAACATTCTTAGAAACAATGCAACCTCTGCCTATACTGCAGTGGAAATGGGATCATGTAACCATAGACTTTGTGGTTGGTTTGCCTAGAACAGCCAAAAGTCATGATTCCATTTGGGTGATAGTTGATAGGTTGACAAAGACAACACATTTCTTACCTGTCAAAACAACCTATACAGCTGAAAAGCTGGCACAAATATACATAGATTAGGTAGTGCGTTTGCACGGGGTTCCAATTACCATAGTTTCTAAGAGAGGTCCTCAGTTTACGAGTCATTTTTGGGAGTGACTCCATAAAGCTTTGGGCACTCAATTAAGGTTTAGTACAACCTTTCACCCTCAGATAGATGGATAGTCTGAGAGGATGATACAAACCTTAGAGGACTTTCTTAGGGCATGTGTCCTTCACTTTGTAGGGAGTTGGGATCTACATCTGAGCTTGATAGAGTTTGTTTATAATAACATCTATCATCACAATATCGACATGGCACCATATGAGGCTTTGTATGGTAGACGTTGTAGATCTCCCCTATGTTGGTATGAAAGTGGTGAATATCAACTTTTGGGTCCTGAGATGGTTCAGCAAACAACTAAAAAGATTAAAGTCATACAACAATAGTTGAAAGCTGCCCAGGATAGACAAATATCCTATGTTGACAAGCGTCGTAGACCCTTAGAATTCCAAATTGGAGATAGGGTGTACCTCAAGGTTTCACCTTGGAAGGGTATCCTGAGATTTGGAAAGAAAGGGAAGTTAGCTCCAAGATTTATGGGGCCTTATCCAATCATTGAGAGGATGGGAAAGGTAGCCTATAAGCTGGAGTTACCACCTGAGTTCCATAGATTGCACCCAATGTTTCATATATCTATGTTGAGGAAGTGTCATCGTGACACTGAGTTGGTTCTACAACCTGTGGAGGTAGAACTAAATTATGACATATCTTATGTTAAAGGACCTATGTTGATTCTTGACAGAAGAATCAAGAAGTTGAAAAAGAAAGACATTATTCTTGTAAAAGTCCTCTGGAATCACCGTGGTGTTGAAGAAGCCACATGGGAATTCGAGGAAGAAATGAGGAGGAAATACCCTTCTCTCTTCTCTTAAATCTTTTGTTAATGATTTTGGGGACGAAATCCTTGTAAGGGGTGGATAACTTGTAACATCCCTGACCTGGGTTATGTTTTAACCCTAGGTGTTTTACTTAATAAAAGTAATTACATTCTTGCTCTTATCTTTTAAAAGATAATTAAGGATCAAGAGGAACTTATATTGCAATTTTAGACATTTTTGAATATTGTTGAAATCAATGTTTTGCCTATTTTGGACTAAAGTGCAAATTACCCAAGTTGAGGGGTTTATTTGCAAATTGTGCATGATAATATGTGCCTCATGTGTTGAAGCATCATGAGAGTGAAGATGATGCAGAGGTATGGCTGGTGATAGCCAGAATACCAAGAAGGAGCTGATAAAGTAATGTTTGGGCATGAAAACCTAGTTTTGGTATAATGTGCAATTTACCAAAAACCTAGGGTACAATATGCAAATTAACACTTCAATAAGGTCCCTAATGTTTCTTGGCATCATGTGGAGTAAATAAAATGAGAGGAGCATCTCATTTGTGTCTCTTTGAAGGAGAGAGAATCTTGATATTTAAATAATCAAGATTTAAGCATAATGGAAACATTAATTCCAATTAATGCAAAAATACATTAAACAATAAAAGGGCCTTCAAACAAAATTAAAATGGTTGGATTCAGATGTGTGTGTACGTCCTTGAGCTTTGCAAGGACAACAAAATATCTTAAGGAGGTGAAAATTCCACTCACCTTATTATAAGAAAAAGAATTTCCACTCAAAAATATATATTACTATTATAATGGATTAAGGTGCTTAATTTCTTTTCCCTTAATTCATGGATAATGGAAGGGAGCTAGGTGGGATATAGTTTCCTTTTCATGAAAGAAAACCAAGGAGGAAGAGGTTGCAACAATTTTGGAATTAAATGATTTTTATAAAAACATTCTCTCTCTCATTGATTTTCTTATAAAAGAGCCTTTACCACCCAAACTAAGGACTTTTTTGGACCTACTTCTTTCCTTTGCTTTCAAAAACGACTAAGGGATCTAGGAGAAGTAGGAAGACGATCCCCCAACCTGTGTTAATATCTTGACCTTCGTTGTTCATGATTTCATGGTGGAAATCATAAAATAATGTATAATTCCTTCATTTCTTCACTCCATCTTCAACCCTAGCCGGACCTTTCACTCCAAAAGCTTGAGAAATGACCTTGGGAGGTTTCTCGAGCTTCATCCACCATTGGAGCCGTGGAACTTGAAGCCTTGAATCTCATTTGAAGTTGGGTTATATAACTTGATCCCATTTCATTGTTATTGATTTCAATTTCTCCATCAATTATGTTCAAATTGCTTATCTTGCAAATCCTTTGATTAATTGATGTAATTTCCATGAGTATGGAAGTATTATTTGTGGGTATGAAGGTTGAAGATGATAACCTATTCATAAGCACACACCTTAACCTAGAGCATATGGCAAACAGTCTTGGACCTTTGGTCCAAACGGTTTCACCAAACCGTTTGAGACCAAACGGTTTGCAAACCATTTGGTGATTTGTACTCCAAACTGTTTGGTCATGTTGACCTTTTGGTTTAGTTGACCGTTTGAAGTCCGAACTTAATTACATGTTGGCTGATGATCCAATGGATCCAATTGATTGATTCAATGTGTGTACATTCCTTCAATTGAAACCCTAATCAAGTTGATTGAAAAATCCTTGATTGGTCCTAATGATTTCAAGACAACTTGGGTCAAATGCTCTTGAGATCGTTTGAGCCCAAATGGTCTTGAAACTATTTGGGACCAAATGGTTTCAAAACTGTTTGATGTGTTAGTGATTGATCCTTAATTGTTGGATAAAGATTTAATGGTGTTGATTGATGAATCCTTCAATTGAAAAACCGATAGTCAATTTAATGGTGCAATTGCAATTGATTGGATTGATGGATGACATAATGAGCCCTTGCAGTTTTGGGACTGATTTGGCCCAAACGGTCTTGAGACCATTTGAGACAAAATGGTCTTGAAACTATTTGGGGGCAAACAGTTTCAAAACCATTTGGGGTCAAACGGTTTCAAAACGGTTTGGTGTTAAACAATTTCAAATCATTTGGTGATAAATCCTTGAACCAAATGAAGGTTGGATGTGGTTCAATCATGTGGATATTGAAGGTAATGATTGTTCCAATAATCCAATGATGGTTAATCAATGAAGGTACATAGGTTGAAACCCTAATAGTACCTAAGTGATTAGTTCCAATTAAGGGATGGACCCTAATTACTTATAATAACAATGATTAGGTACACTATGTTAATCATAGTTGTATGTACTTGATGGAGGGATTGATATCACCTAATCAAGTTGAAATGATTATAGAATGGAATTCATACATGAGTATGATTCATGTGGTGATTAAGGGTATGATCCTTAAGTAAAGAGATCATGAAACCCTAATCATGAGCATAAACCCTAATTACCAAGGTTGTTGAACCCTAACCCTAATTTAGGGCAATTCTTATTAAAACCCTAATCATGAGCATAAACCATAATTAGCAAGGTTGTTGAACCCTAACCCTAATTTAGGGCAATTCTTATTAAAACCCTAATCCAAGGTATAGATGTAACCCTAATTCAGGGTGATGATGTATGTAGACCTAATTAAGAGTAATGTGATCCAAAACCCTAATTGGGAAGAGTGATAAACCCTAATTATGGAAAATGGAACCGGAAACCCTAATTGGGATGAATAGTAAACCCTAATGATGGTTTATTGAATGTAGACCCTATTATGGGATGAAGTTTATGAGAAACCCTAATTAAGAATGGTTTCATGAGAAACCCTGATGTTTGATGTAATAAGAAGCTCAAATCCAGGGTAGTACTATGCAATGCTTTATGAAGCCCTACTTTGAGAAATATGGTGATATACCATAACCTTGATGTGGTTAATATAGTGAATGTCCTCAAAAGACATACAATGGGAAACCCTAACCTTGGTAAGGGTATAGTGATGTTATCCTTGAATAGTGAATTGATATTTGTTTTTTGTGGCATTGATATGCAATTGATACTACTGTTATCATTGTGCTGACCATGTAGGTATTCTAAAATGATGATCATAATCAGGTATGAACTATGAGGTTTAATTCACTATTGTAATTGGGACTTGTGGGCCATAATATACCTTGTTGCCTGGTAAGAGGTAACAAGAGAGTTAATGGGCCTCATGTACCATGAGTAATGCTTGTAATAGCAAGTATCATGTTTGCCTTGGTCAGATGACCTGAAGGTGATGGTTACCTAGAAAAGTGGTAACAATGTTGAATGATGATTCAAGGGTTTAAATACCCAGAGCCATATGAATATGGTGATGAGATTGTTAAGGGATGATAATTCCCAGTATTGAAAAGAGGAACTGAGTTCCCAATGTCTTCTAAAAACTGATAAGTATCTTATGCAAATAGTACATGTCTCTTTATAGTATTGTTAAAATAAGTCATGCTTGAGAACTTGACTGATGCTAAAAGAATATGAAAATGTACTTAATTAATTAAGAGAAATCTATTCATGTAGTGCTCTGACCATAGATCCATCTTCGTCAGAGGTTGATGATGGTGAAACAAGTTTCCCTATGGAATTCATGGAGTTCGCATATTCTGAATATGTGGGGGTAAATGGGCAAAAATATCCTTATGTCCTTGTGAAGAGATTGAGGGAAGGTAAACATTAAACCTCTCAATCCTTCATGTGTCGGGATAGATGTATCATAAATCTCCTGATGGTTGGGATGGATGTATCATTAATCTCCCAATGTTATTTAATTTCGGGTCGATGGAGATAAACATTAAATCTCTCGATTGTCAATGAGAGTGCAGTTGACGCTGTAACTCTATAGCGAAGTTTCTTGTATACCCTGGAATGCTATTTTGAGCAGTCGACATAGTCCTGCATGTGGTCCTGTACTGACCGAGATGTGGGAGGTCATGGGAATTTGGCTCTTCCATTGACCTATTTATGGTACCGATTTCGATTCTAGAAATGGTCGGTTGGAGTATGAGCGGTATACCTCATCTCCTCAGAGCTTAAATATGTTTGTAAAATGTAATAAACCATGTAGCGTATTTGCATAAGATTGAAATATGAGAATCACTGGATGACGATAGACTGCTTAGCATGTCCTTGATGCATAAAGGTTATTTATGTTCTCCAATTCTTTATTGAATATTAGACATGCTGCTTATCAACTTTAAGTTGAAATACTTGCATCAGAATGTTGCTCTAATCTGCATAAATGTTGAATTATCTGTTGTTAAGATTATGATTCCATTGCTCAGTTTATTTCTGTTAAACTGCAATAACAATGTTACAACAGAGAGTTATATCTCTCGCTGGGGCAATTTTTATAATTGTCTCACCCCCGTGGGATCCAACCTTTTTAAGTAGACACAGACAAGCGGGAAGAAACTCTTTTATAGGAGAAGAGCAGCAGCAGTAGCCACAAGGACAACAGTGATCCATCAGGTGGAGACATTGGCTGTCTGGTTTTGTATAGTTAGTCCTATAGTCATCTCTATACTCTCAGGTCCTAGGAGTTAGTGTTTTGATACTTCGATCTGAGATTTTTGGGCTTTTAGCCTTGAGGTTGTTATACTACCTGTATACAATTGAGACAAAGTAGTGAGTGCATGTATGCCTCGAGATGTAATGATGCATGTTATGTATATATGAATCGAGATGTAATGTTTTACTTTGGTTCTGAATGAAAGAGTATTCCTGTGAATGGATCTCTTGATAAATGGTTTTAATTTTTAGTGATTTTCAGTAATCCGCTGCAAATAATACGCTTCCACATTAGTTAATTCTATTTTATGAGTTGGATGCCACAACTAACATGATGAAGATGATGCAAAATCAAGCTGGTGGCTCTTCTAGCCAACCCACAATGGCAGTTGACACTGTAGATGAGGAAGTAAATACTCTACACTCTTTTGGTGGCCACAACAACTGAGGTCTTATGTCCAACACCTACACTCCTGAGTGGAGAAACCATCCGAACTTCTCTTGGAAATAGAAAAATGAGGATGGACCAGGAATAGGGCAAGAAAAGCCACGTTACAGTTCAATGTTTGAAGATGAAGTGTTGGGAAGGCTAAGAAGCCTAGATGAAGTGAAAAAGGATGTGAAGTCGCATGGGAAGTCCATTCACTGCCTTGAGCAAAGGTTGGATCAGATTTCCCTCTCCCTTGAAAGGAGGGAGGAAGGAAGACTACCTTCCCAACCGATACCCAATCCGAACAATGACGGTGCCTTCCAAGGGAGCACTTCAAGTTCATATGCTCCGCCACAATACCAAGCACCACCAAACCTCTATGCTCCACCACCTCCTCAAGCACCACTCAACTATCAATATGTTCCACCTCCACCTCATACATACCAACAACCGCCTCTGCAATATCACCCACATCCACAACAACAACAACCACCACCACAACTACAACCATAATTCATTCTCCAAAATCCGAACTCCCCTCACCAAAGGCCTCCACCACCACAACAGCCACAACCACCTCCACAAGATTCTTCTTCTACTACCCATGAGCATGTGAAGGCAGTGACTACGTTGAGGAGTGGTCGGACTTTGGAGTGTCCCCATGGTACTGTTGCTGGTGAAAGAAGTGATATTGAGGTTGAGCATGTTGATACTAAGAAACAAGTTGAGGATATCATAACAAGAGGCAGAGTTGATACCGTGACAAGAGGAAGTGTTGATACTGTGATAAGAGGTTGTGTCGATACTGTGATACCGAGCACTGATACTGTGATACCGAGTGTTGATACTGCGATTCCTGTGATTCCAGTTAATGATACTATTGATATGGACCGTATGGAGTCCCAACTCCCTCTGTTTCCCGAAGCTCTTATGGAGCCATCTACTGAGAAAAGAAGAAAGAAGCACACTGAGGACATTCTTGAAACCTTCAAGGAAGTAAAAATCAACATCCCATTACTTGATGCAGTCAAGCAAATACCCTCATATGCTAAGTTCTTTAAGGATCTTTGTACTTTCAAAAGAAGAACTACGGGAAGAACCCCGAAGAAAGTGAAACTGACTGAGAAAGTGAGATCGATTCTATAGCACACCATTCCAAGAAAGAGGAAGGATCCCGATGCTCCTATCATATCATGCTACATTGGGGCACACCGCATAGACCAAGCTCTCTTAGACTTGGGCTCGAGCGTGAACCTCATGCCTTATGACGTTTTTATAGAATTACAGATGGGACAGTTAGGTCCGGCCCATTCCACTTTGCAGTTAGCTGACAGGTCGGTAAAGACGCCTAGAGGGCGTGTTGATGATGTGCTCGTGAGACTAGATGATGAGACATATGCTTTCTTTCCTATTGATTTCATTGTCTTAGATATGGAGGAAGACACGAGGAAGGTTCTTATCATCTTAGGGAGACCCTTCCTAGCCACAGATGATGTAGTTATCCATGTTAGAACTGGTACAATGTATGTGACGTTCATGCATATGAAAATCCGGTTAAACATCTTCAAATCGTCAGCCACAACCGAAGTGATAGGGGCGACAGAGGAAGATTGCTATCTGGTCGAGTGCCTAGATGAGATTGTGGAGGAATGTTTACCCTCATGGATCCAAACTGCCACTCAGGGTAGAGGACTGAAACTGATAGTTGAGTTTCCTGATGATGATGAGGAAGATGATGAAGAGAATGAGCTAGCCTTAGTTGTTGCGAGTGAGGATCTCCCTTCCATCTCTGAGCCATTGAAGAACTCTCTTGAAGAACCCCCAAATCTTTAGTTGAAATCACTTCCTGATGGTTTGAAATATGCTTTTCTAAGGGAGAATGACACCCTCCCAGTGATCATTTCATTTATACTCTTGCCAGAATAAGAGGAGGCTTTAATGAAAGTTTTGAAGAAGAACATTCAAGATATTGGATGGTCCATTGCCGACTTGAGGGGTATTGACGCCTCCATCTGCGTGCATATAATCTATCTTGAGGAGGATGCAAGGCCAACCCGCCAAATGCAAAGGCAGTTGAATCTGAAGTTGAAAGAAGTAGTAAAAATGCTTGATGTTGGGATCATTTATCCCATTTCTGTAGTACTTGGGTGAGCCCCATCCAAGTCGTACCCAAGAAGGGTGGAATCACACTTGCTGAAAATGTCAATGGGGAACTAATGCCAGTTAGAGTGCAATCCAAATGGAGGATGTGTGTGGACTATCAAAAACTCAATGAGAAGACAAAGAAGGACCACTACCCCCTCCCATTCCTTGATCAAATTCTAGAGAGGCTAGTTGGACAGAGTTTCTACTATTTCCTTGATGGATATTCTGGGTATTTCCAAATTGCCGTGCACCCTGCCGATCAAGAAAAGATGACATTCACTTGCCTGAGTGGCACCTTTGTTTACCTGAGAAAGTCGTTTGGGTTGTGTAATGCTCTATGTACTTTTCAGAGGTGTGTGACATCCATCTTTGCAGATATGCTTGATTCATCCTTGGAAGTGTTCATGAATGATTTATTTGTTTTTGGAAAGACTTTTGATGAATGCTTGTTACATTTGGCCGCTATTCTCGAAATATGTGTGAAAGTCCGACTAGTTCTATCTTGGGAGAAAAGCCACTTCATGGTGCCCGAAGGCATTGTTCTAGGCCACCGAGTTTCTAAATATGGAATTGAAGTTGACAAGGCCAAAGTGGGCCTCATTTTTACCCTCTCCATTCCTTCCACCGTAAGACAAGTTTGATCTTTCATGGGACATGCTGGAATCTATCGCCGCTTTATTAAAGATTTCAACAAGATCCCAAGGCCCTTTTGTCATCTTCTTGAAAATGATGTCGAGTTTCACTTTGATGACAAGTGCATTGAAGCTTTTAATCACTTGAATGAAAAGCTCATTTCTACTCCGATCATGCAGCCCCCTGATTTCTCTTTGCCATTTGAGATCATGACTGATGCATCTGATATGGCAGTGGGGGCTGTGATGGGCCAAAGGATTGGCCAGATTCTGCACACTATCTACTATGCGAGTAAAACTCTTGATGAAGCGCAAAGAAATTACACCACTACCTAGAAAGAGTTACTCGTCGTCATCTTTGCTCTAGACAAATTCCGCTCCTATCTTCTGCAAAATAGAGTTGTGATTTACATAGATCATGCTACGTTAAAGTATCTCATGTCTAAGAAGGATTCAAATCCGAGGTTGATAAGATGGATTCTATTGCTGCAAGAGTTTGATATAGAGATAGTGGACAAGAAGGGAGTAGAAAATGGCGCATCCGATCATCTCTCCCAGAATGATCGCCCTTTTGACAAGACAAGGGTAATAAAAGAAACCATGCCACATGAACAACTCTTCCTCCTCTCATCTTCTCAAGGGCCATGGTATCAACACATAGCCAATTTCTTGGCTAGTGGGAGGATACTAAGCATGTGGACAAGGGAGGAGAGAAAAAGACTATTTTCCATGGTTAAGAATTATGCTTGGGATGACCCTCACCTTTTCAAGTGTTGCCCCGATTAGCTTGTAAGAAGTTGTGGGCCGGAAGTAGAACAACAAGACATCCTCTCCATGTGCCATTCCGGGATATGTGGAGGACACTTTGGAGGAAAGTGCACAGCTGCCAAGGTACTTCAATGTGGTTTTTATTGGCCCTCGTTGTTTAAGGATTCACACAAATTCTGCAAGAGCTACTTGAAATGCCAAAAGGTGGGAAATATCTCCAAACTACCATATCGTGAAAATAGGATTAACTAATGCGGAAGTGAATTATTTGTAGCGGATTACTAAAAATCACTAAAAATTAAAACTTTTTGCAAAGAGATCCTCACATAGGAAATATTTTCCAACAAGAACCATTGCATAACATTTACATTCTGGTTCAAATATACATAACCTGTACCATCTCTTTTCAGAGATTACATCATCAGCTGTCTTATAAACATTATATACAGACAGTATACGAATCTCGAGGCATCAAGCCAAAACCTCAGATTGATTCATAAAACACTGACTAAAACTCCGAGGACCTGAGAGTACAGAGACGACACATAGGACTTTCTAACTACATAACTTGACATGCAGTATCTCCACCTAAGATATTCTGTTGTCCATGTTGTCATTGCTGCTGTCCATTCCCTGCAATGGAATTCTTCTTCTTTGTCTGCGTCCACCTAAAAAGTTGGATCCCACGGGGGTGAGACAATTGTAAATTGCCCCAGCGGGAGATATAACTCTCCGCCAAATCATTGTTATAGCAATTTATTAAAATAAACTAAGCAGAAGGATTTATATATATATAATTAACAATAGGTAAATCACTTGTATGAACAAAGTGATGTAATCTCCTTTTTCAAGGATAACGTTGCATCTACTCATGGTAGACTCATAGTTCATCCATATACTTGTAATGAATACAACATATATGAACAACATCAATGAACTACAGATATATAACAGAAATGTAACATCAGCCAATGAATTTTTGTATTCAATCCTTAAGCAAACATGCTATATGGCTGATTTCATTTTACAAACACACTTATGCCCTGAGGAGATGAGATATACCGCTCATGCTCCAACCGACCACTGCGAAGTCAAAATCGGTACCATACAAGGTCAATGGAAGAGCCAGATTCCCATGACCTCCCACATCTCGGTTAGTGCGAGATCACATGCAGGACATCTTGTGTCTCTTCTAAATATAGCTTTCCAGAGTATACTGGCAACTTCACTATCAAAGTTACAGTGGCATGCTGCACTCTCTTCGCGATTGTGAGATTTCATGTTTATCTCCACCGATCTGGCATTAACATTATTGGGAGATGTGTACGACATCTAACCCAATCATCAAGAGATTCGTGATACATCCATCCCGGTACATATAATGAAGGAATGAGAGATTAAAGTACATCTCACATCGATTCCTACATTAGGACGTAAGGATATTCGCGTCCATAACCCCCACATACTCAAAAGTATGCTCTCCAGGAGTTCCCTTAGGAAAACCTATTTCACCATCATTTAACTACTGACAATGATGGATCTATGGTCAGGGCTCTACATGATATGATTTCACTTGATTAAGTTAAGTACATTAGCATATTCTTTTAGCATCAATCAAGTTCTAAAACATAACTTATTACAACAATGCTATAAAGAGACATGTAGTACTTTCATCAGATATTAATTAGTCTTTCGAAGACCTTGGGAACTCAGTCCCTCATTTCAAAACTGGGAATTCTCATCCCTTCACATTCTCATCACCATAATCATATGGTTCTGGGTATTCAAAACCTTAACTCATCATTGTGCATTAATAAACCTTTTTCAAGTAACTATCACCTTCACGTCATCTGACCAAGGCACTCATGATACTTGTTACACAAGCATCACACTTGGCTCACAAGGCCATGAAATATCTTGTCACCTCTTTATAGGAAACAACTTGCTCATATGACTCATAGAATCCTTACACATTGTTGCTTTTACTAAGCAACAACAACATTAAGGCTCATGATGTCAATCAACATTTATTATATAAATGTCGTAGCTCAAATCTAGCTATGTTCATTATCTCATCATATATGCATGGTTATTAAGCATGATAACAGTCATACAAGATATTCATCACATAATGTGATACAATAGTAACACCATTATTCCTTTCCCAGGAATTAGGGTTTACTATCAGATAGGGCTTTTCATTCCCTTTACCCAAATTAGGGTTAGGGTTCCTCATTACTCATTAATTAGGGTTTCATGATTTATAATCTATCCAACCCTTAATTCATTAATCCATACCTCTGAGGCATTCAAAGGTATCATATTTAATTATTCAAGAACATTACTTTCATCATATAGCATTAATGATCATCAATTCAAGGTATGAGTTCATTCCTCATCCTCATCATGGTATGATTATATGATACACATCATTTGGGCTTAACCCCATTCTCAAGGTACATTAATTAATACTCATCAAGTGTAACAACTCATTACATTTCATTGTAATAGTTGCATAACACACTTCATATGTTTCTTACCCAAATATATTGGATTCGGAGTGTATCCAGGTATATAAACCCTGAAGTGTTGAATGTGATAACTATCATATCTTGATGTATCACTTTCTCATCATTTCAGACTCTCTTGAGTTAACCAACTTATCTTGTATTAAGGTATTTCCCTCTTAATACATTTCATTACTAAACTCTCACCTTTAGCATATAATACATAGGCCACACATTAGAATTATCCATCTATCTTTAATGATATGGACTTGTCTAATGCTAAAGACATTGTTTACAATTAGGTTACATATAATCAACCACATGAAATTTTTCACCTTTATAAGGTCATTTCTTTTATCTCATCATTAGGATTTCCTTGCATCCTTATTGAAAATTATAATTATGATCCATTGTCATATTGCCCAGGATTAGGGCTTTATGTATAATGATTTACATTAGAGTCTCATATTCCTTCACCCTTCTTAGGGCCTCTCATCACAACATAACATCAGAACATTATGTGATGTTAGTGCTTAATCAGGGTTTCTCATAGAATCACCCTCAACTAGGGTTACACATGGATTCACCCTCAACTAGGGTTTCTCATGGATTCACCCTCAATTAGGGTTTCACATGGAATCACCCTCAATTAGGGTTTCTCATGGATTCACCCTCAACTACGGTTTCACATGGAATCATCCTTAATTAATATTTCCACTATAGTCACTCACAATTTAGGTCTACAATCCATCTCCATTAGGATTTCATTTAATTATTCATAATTAGGGATTCACTATTCATCCCAATTAGGGTTTTACATCTCATTTCCCTAAATTTGAGTTTCACACATCACTACCCTAGATTAGGGTTATATCCTCACCCTGGATTAGGGTTACATTTAGAATTGCCCTCAATTAGGGTTAGAATTCAATAATCCTATCAATTAGGGTATATATTCATGATTAGGGTTTCATGATCTCTATAATTAAGGATCATACCCTTAATCACCACACGAATTATATTCATGTTATAAATTCATGCTAACATCATCTCAACTTGATAAGGTCATATCATCCCTTCAATCAAGTACATACAACTATGAATGACATAGTGTACCAAGTCATTGATCCTATAGGTAATTAGGGTTCATCCCTTAATTGGCACTAATAACTTAGGTACTATTAGGGTTTCAACCTTTGTACCTTCAATGATCATCATTACTAATCATCATTGGATCAATTAATCATTCATCATCTCTATTCTCAAGATATTCAATCACCTTGGACCTCCATTACATAAGGTATCCAATTGAATTGATCAATTGAGTCCTCAATTACAACAAGTGTCTAAGTTGATTAACCAATTGAGTCCTCAATCAACTTTGACTACTTGAGCCCCAAACGGTCTTGGTCCTTCAAGGTTCAAATGGTTTGAAACCGTTTGTTAAAGGTGGTTCTTGAGACTGTTTGCCCAAGCAAGTAGGTGAAGACCGTTTGCGCAAGTTTGACTTTTGAAACCGCATGGGCACAAACGGTTTGGGAGCGTTTGGTCCCAAACGGTCTTGAGACCGTTTGGTCCCAAATGGTCTTGAGACCATTTGGACTCAAACGTTCTTGAGACCATTTGGTCCAAACCTCCTCAAAACCGCATGGACCAAAGATGGTCTCAACTACACCAATCGGTTTAGTGTTCTCAATATTGATTCCTTCAATCATTGAATTCATGGAACCAATCATCAATTGGACATATCCTCATACATCAATTGAGTTAAATAGGTCAACCTTCAACTGATTTGAACCTCAATTGACACTCAATTAGTCCTCAAGTAGGGTTTGAATCAATTGAATTAGGGTTTGGAATCGATGATCCTTCAACACTAATCAATGCAAGATTAGTTACTTTGAAACCATTGAACCATCATCCAAATTGAACATGACCTGAACCCAAACGTTATTGAGGTCATTTGGATGACAACCAAATGGTCTTGGGACCGTTTTCCCATCACATCATCAAAATCCAAGTTAACCAATTAAGGTTTGGATCATTGGATTGATCACCAAATCAGCAATTGATTACACTTTAACTTAGTATCATTGGATCATCAATTGCTTAACCATACTGACCCCTAGACCTCCAAATGGTCTTGCGTGACCTCCAAACGGTCTGGAGACCATTTGGATGAGCTCCAAACGGTCTTGAGACCGTTTGGCTCATCCAACCCTTGGCTTCTAGTGAAAAATCATTAGGGTTTGAGCTATTGAGTTGATCATCAAATCAACACTTAATTGCAAAGTGATTTGGTACCTTTAGACCTTGAATTGGTGAACTATACTTAACCCCGGACCTCAAAACGGTCTTGGGTGATCCCCAAATGGTCTTGAAACCGTTTGGGTGATTCCCAAATGGTTTTGAAACCGTTTGGGCTAATCAACCCAAAATCTCAAATCAACTCATTGGAATTTCAGCACTAATTTCAATTAGGGTTTGCCCAATTGATTAGCCTTCAACTCATGATTACTTTGGAAGTAATCCATAAAGTTTGGTGAGTTATTAACCAACATCATGAGGAACATGAATCTCAAACGGTAAACCCTCTCAAATGGTTTTGAAACCGTTTTCCCAAAAAGGAAAATTAATCAAGTTGAAAATTAGCAATTAATCCAATTAGGCTTTGCCTAATTGATTAGCCTTCAACTCATGATTCCTTTGGAATTAATCCATAAAATTTGGTGAGTTATTAACCAACATCATTAGGAACAGGAATTTCAAACGGTAAACCCTCTCAAATGTTTTGAAACTGTTTGCCCAAAACGGCAAATTAATCAAGTTGAAAATCAGCACTTAATCCAATTTGGCTTTGCCTAATTGATTAGCCTTAAACTCATGATTCATTTGGAATTAATTAACCAAATTTGGTGGGTTATTAACCAACATAATTAGGAACAGGAATCTCAAATGGTAAACCCTTGGTCAACCCTCTCAAATGGTTTTGAAACCGTTTTCTCTCAAACGGTTTCAAACCGTTTGCTCTCAAACGGTTTGGTGAAACCGCATGAGCAAACATGTTGAAACCAATTGGAACAAGATTTCTTTGGGAAAAGTATCCAAGATGATGTCATAATCATCTACCTTCGTCCCTTAAGTTCTAAAAACTTCTGATTTCATGAATTATTCAATTTCAACCAGCAATTAATCAAGATAATGAAGGAATCAATGAAATTGCAAGATTAATGGTTGAATAACAATGAAAAAGGGTTCAAGTTATAAAACCCACCTCCAATTGAGCTCCAAAGCTCCATGTCCACGGAAACAATGGTGGATACAACTCCTTTCACCATTCCATGGCTCTTCCTCAAGGTTTGAGTGAAAAGGAATGGTTATAATTGAAGAGGAGATCGAAATAGGAAGAAATCCATAATTTATTTTCAATTTCCACCATGAAATCAAGGTGAAATGGATCAAGAACCTTACCAATAGGTTGGGGGTCGTCCTCCTGATCCTCCCAAGCTCCCTTGGTCGTTTCCCAAGCAAGGAGAAGAAGTGGAGTCGAAAAAGCCTTCCATTTGGCTTGTAAAGGGTCTTTTTATAAGAAATCCAAGGAGAGAGAAAGTGCCTTATAAAATTCATTTAATCCCAAAAATGTGGCCGCCTCTTCCCCTTTATATTCCTTAGGGATGAGGATATCTTGTTTGCCTTTTATCCCTCTCAATTATCCATGATTTAAAGAAAAGAAAATTAAGCACCTTAAATCATATTATATTAATATCCATATGTGAGTGGATATTTCTTTTTCATATAAAATTGTGTGAGTTATCCACTCCCTTGGATATTTTCGTGGTCCTTGCAAAGATCAAGGACATCACACATACATCTGAATCCAACCATTATAATTTTGGTTGAAGGCCCTTTCATTAATACATTTATTTTTGCCCTAAATCAAATTAGGGTTTCAATTAGGATTAAATCTTGCTTATTTTAATATCAAGATTCTCTCTCCTCCAACTTAATTCAAATGAGGCACCCCGCTCATTTTATTTGCTCTAAATGATTCCAAGAAACATTAGGGACCTTATTGAAGTGCTAATTTATATATTGCACCCTAGATTTTGGGTAAATTGCACATTACACCAAAACTAGGTTTTCATGCACATACATTGTTTTATCAGCTCTTTCTTGGTATTCAGGATTCCATAAGCCACACCTCAGCATCATCTTCACTCTCATGATGCTTCAACACATGAGGAACATATTTTCATGCATAATTTGCACTTAAACCCCTCAACTTGGGTATTTTGCACATTAGTCCAAAACAAACAAAACATTGATTTCAACAATGTTCAAAAAGGACTAGAATTGCAACATAAGTTCCTCTTGAGGCCTAATTACTTTTCATAAGATGAGATTAAGCATTTAATCACATTTATTAATCAAAACACCTAGGGTTAAAGTATAACCCAAGTTAGGGTTGTTACACATTATAATCCCCTAATAAGGATTTCGTCCTCAAAATCCAGATAAAGGAAGACAAATGTATTTTATTCATCATACTATCTAGTCTTCACATAACATCTCCTTATTTTGGAGACACCATAAAACTTTGATCAGTACAAAGTGTTTCCATACAAGATTCTCATAGAATCAACACACAAGGCACATGCTCCACTATTCCTCATCATGGACTATAGAGTCAACTTTGTGTCAAACAACACTTTTCTTGTTCAGAGAAACATCATACATTCTATATTAATATCATGTTTATGCAGAGCATAAACCCCTAACATATGATGTACATATTGTTTTATATATCCAGACTAATTTCACAGTTAACCACCCCAGGTAGCCAACCTAACCCATCTGATAACTCTCAGATACCAGAATCTTTCACTTTGGTATCTATCACATCTGTTGGAAACACATCATATATATCTCTTTCTTTCATCTTGGAACATTAATTGTTTCATATGTCCTCATCTTCGGACCAAAGTCCAAGATAACTGATAATTTTCTAAGTATTAATCACATGAACACCTTTATCTTATGCACATCAAGTGTCCTAAGACCCACTTGATTGCCATGTCCCAGAAAGGAAAGAAAACAAGGATTCATATTCCTCTTATTAATTCATGTATTTTCAACTATTCGTGAACCATTTACTATTTATCTCATCCTAGGTTCCTTGCCTTTAGCATTGGAATTTGTAAGGATGATTGCATGTCATTATCCCTTTCTTTATTATTATCTAGCATGTTTATGATCATCTCATGATTTCATCACATTTCCCATTTCCTCATTATGGGAAAGATCTTTATTATGCGGGCAACATTATTGAATAGGGTTCATCTCCCTCATTCTTATTCTTATCTTATGAGGAGTACATTTTTAGTTCCCCATAAAACATGCTCATCTGAGATTATCTCAGACTTATGTTTCTTATGCATGGGATATGACACATTTATGCATTCCAGATTTCTAATTTCTTGATACTCATTGTCTCAGAATGACTACTTGATCAGAGCAATAAAAAAGACAACAATCTAAGAGTTTCCATACTCACTTTATCATCAATAGTTGTATACCTGGCCAGGGTATATAAATATTGAGATTAAGTGGTATGCACTTTGTATACTATCATATTCCTCCTTTTCATATTATCACAAGCATAAGACTTATCATCCCTGAATTTCATTCAGGCATCTCTTCTGTACCTCATCATCTCTCAAGGAGGTAAGAACAACATAAAACATTTGTAATGTTTTACGATACAAAACATAACTCCTCATAGGACTAATCAAGGAAAGTTCAATCATTTCCTTTCTCAGTTAATCCAAGAATTCATAAATTAACATATTTGCATGACATTATCTTGTCTCACATGTCATAATTCATGAATTATTCACTGCCTCAGGCTAACTCTTCCTTAAAGGTTGATTCAACAGGCTATGGTTGAGCACAAACTCAATTTAAGAGTGGAAATTCATCATTTCCTTTTGCTTCAACCTGCTGATGCTAATTACAAATCCTGTTGATATCTCAAACATCATCATTGGGGCTGGTAATCTAGGTTGCACTACCAAAGCTTGATCCATCATTTACATTATTTTTGCCCTAAATTCTTTAACAGTAATACTTAAAGACGGATTTTCTTATTATAGTTGGATCAGCTAAGGGATTCTCAGGCAATTGTCTCTCTCTTGCATGTTCCCATACACCTTTTCTTGGTGCAACGTGTTGTTCTCAGTAGCAACCCCCTCATGTGACCTAGTCATCTTTAAGTTCTTCTTCTCTTATATGAGTAAAAGACATTATCAGATACACTAGATGACACCAAAACAAACTCTACTATCTTAGTCCTATGTCTCTGTAGACTCAGCGAACCTAGAGCTCTGATACCACTAATTGTAGCGACCATCTCACGAAAACAAGATTAACTAATGCGGAAGCAAATTATTTGCAATGGATTACTAAAAATCATTGAAAATTAAAACTTTTTGCAAAGAGATCCTCACATAGGAAATCTTTTCCAACAAGAACCATTGCATAACATTTACATTCCTGTACCATCTCTTTTCAGAGATTACATCATCAGCTGTCTTATAAACATTATATACAAACAATATACGAATCTCGAGGCATCAAGCCAAAACCTCAGATTGATTCATAAAACACTGACTAAAAACTCTGAGGAACTATGAGTACAGAGACGACACATAGGAATTTCTAACTACAGAACTTGACATGCAGTATCTCCACCTGAGATATTCTGTTGTCCATGTTGTCACTACTGCTGTCCATTCCCTACAACGGAATTCTGCTTCTTTGTCTGCGTCCACCTAAAAACTTGGATCCCACGGGGGTGAGACAATTGTAAATTGCCCCATCGGGAGATATAACTCTCCACCAAATCATTGTTATAGCAGTTTATTAAAATAAACTAATCAGAAGGATTTATATATATAATTAACATCAGGTAAATCACTTGTATGAACAAAGTGAAGTAATCTCCTTTTTCAAGGATAACGTTGCATCTACTCATGGTAGACTCATAGTTCATCCATATACTTGTAATGAATACAACATATATGAACAACATCAATGAACTACAGATATATAACAAAAATGTAAGATCAACCAATGAATTTTTGTATTCAATCCTTAAGCAAACATGCTATACGGCTGATTTCATTTTACAAACACACTTTTGCCATGAGGAGATGAGATATACCGCTCATGCTCCAACCGACCACTGCGAATTCGAAATTGGTACCATACAAGATCAATGGAAGAGCCAGATTCCCATGACCTTCCACATCTCGGTCAGTGCGAGATCACATGCAGGACATCTTGTGTCTCTGCTAAATATAGCTTTCCAGCGTATACTGGAAACTTCACTATCAGAGTTACAGTTGCATGCTGCACTCTCTTCACGATCGTGAGATTTTGTGTTTATCTCCACTGATCTGGCATTAACATTATTGGGAGATGTGTACGACATCTAACCCAATCATCAGGAGATTCGTTATACATCCATCCCGGTACATATAATGAAGGAATGAGAGATTAAAGTACATCTCACATCAATTCCTACATTAGGACGTAAGGATATCCGAGTCCATAACCCCCACATACTCAAAAGTATGCTCTCCAGGAGTTCCCTTAGGAAAACCTATTTCACCATCATTTAACAACTAACAATGATGGATCTATGGTCAGGGCTCTACATGATATGATTTCACTTGATTAAATTAAGTACATTAGCATATTCTTTTAGCATCAATCAAGTTCTCAAACATAACTTATTAGAACAATACTATAAAGAGACATGTACTACTTTCATCAGATATTTATCAGTCTTTCAAAGACCTTGGGAACTCAATCCCTCATTTCAAAATTGGGAATTCTCATCCCATCACATTCTCATCACCATAATCATATGGTTCTAGGTATTCAATCCCTTAACTCATCATTGAGCATTAATAAACCTTTTTCAGGTAACTATCACCTTCAGGTCATCTGACCAAGGCATTCATGATACTTGTTACACAAGCATCACACCTATCTCACAAGGCCATGAAATATCTCGTCACCTCTTTATAGGCAACAAATTTCTCATATGACTCATAGAATCCTTACACGTTGTTACTTTTACTAAGCAACAACAACATTAAGGCTCATAATGCCAATCAACATTTATTATATAAATGTCATAGCTCAAACCTAGCTATTTTCATTATCTCATCATACCTACATGGTTATTAAGCATGATAACAGTCATATAAGATATTCATCACATCATGTGATACAATAGTAACACCATTATTCCTTTCCCAGGAATTAGGGTTTACTATCAGATAGGGCTTTTCATTCCCTTTACCCAAATTAGGGTTAGGGTTCCCCATTACTCATTAATTAGGGTTTCATGATTTATAATCTATCCAACCCTTAATTCATTAATCCATACCTCTGGGGCATTCAAAGGTATCATATTTAATTATTCAGGAACATTACTTTCATCATATAGCATTAATGATCATTAATTCAAGGTATGAGTTCATTCTGCATCCTCATAATGGTATGATTATATCATACACATCATTTGGGCTTAACCCCATTCTCAAGGTACATTAATTAATACTCATCAAGTGTATCTAGGTATATAACACACATCATATGTTTCTTACCCAAATATATTGGATTTGCAGTGTATCTAGGTATATAAACCCTGAAGTGTTGAATGTGATAACTATCATATCTTGATGTATAACTTTCTCATCATTTCAGACTCTCTTGAGTTAACCAACTTATCTTGTATTAAGGTATTTCCCTCTTAATACATTCCATTACTAAACTCTCACCTTTAGCATATAATACATAGGCCACACATTAGAATTATCCATCTATCTTTAATGATATGGAATTGTCTAATGCTAAAGATATTGTTTACAATTAGGTTACATATAATCAACCACATGAAATGTTTCACCTTTATAAGGTCATTTCTTTTATCTCATCATTTGGATTTCCTTGCATCCTTATTAAAAATTAGAATTATGATCCATTGTCATTTTGCCCAGGATTAGGGCTTTATGTATAATGATTTACATTAGAGTCTCATATTCCTTCACCCTTCTTAGGGCCTCTCATCACAACATAACATCAGAACATTATGTGATGTTAGTGCTTAATCAGGGTTTCTCATAGAATCACCCTCAACTAGGGTTTCACATGGATTCACCCTCAACTAGGGTTTCTAATGGATTCACCCTCAATCAGGGTTTCACATGGAATCACCCTCAAATAGGGTTTCTCATGGATTCACCCTCTACTAGGGTTTCACATGGAATCATCCTTAATTAAGATTTTCACTATAGTCACCCACAATTTGGGTCTACAATCCATCTCCATTAGGATTTCATTTAATTATTCATAATTAGGGATTCACTATTCATCCCAATTAGGGTTTTACATCTCATTTCCCTAAATTTGAGTTTCACACATCACTATCCTAGATTAGGGTTATATCCTCACCCTGGATTAGGGTTACATTTAGAATTGCCCTCAATTAGGGTTAGAATTCAATAACCCTGTCAATTGGGGTATATATTCATGATTAGGGTTTCATGATCTCTCTACTTAAGGATCATACCCTTAATCACCACATGAATTATATTCATGTTATGAATTCATGCTAACATCATCTCAACTTGATAAGGTCATATCATCCCTTCAATCAAGTACATACAACTATGAATGACATAGTGTACCAAGTCATTGATCCTATAGGTAATTAGGGTTCATCCCTTAATTGGCACTAATCACTTAGGTACTATTAGGTTTTGAACCTTTGTACCTTCAATGATCATCATTACTAATCATCATTGGATCAATGAATCATTCAACATCTCTATTCTCAAGAGATTCAATCACCTTGGACCTCCATTACATAAGGTATCCAATTGAATTGATCAATTGAGTCCTCAATTACAAAAAATGTCAAAGTGTATTAACCAATTGAGTCCTCAATCAACTTTGACTACTTGAGCCCCAAACGGTCTTGGTTTTTCAAGGTTCAAACGGTTTGAAACCGTTTGGTAAAGGTGGTGCTTGAGATCGTTTGCCCAAGCAAGTAGGTGAAGACCATTTGCCCAAGTTTGACTTTTGAAACCGCATGGGCACAAACGGTTTGGGATCATTTGGTCCCAAACGATCTTGAGACCATTTGGTCCAAACCTCCTCAATACCGCATGAACCAAAGATGGTCTCAACTACACCAATCGGTTTAGGGTTCTCAATATTGATTCCTTCAATCATTGAATTCATGGAACCAATCATCAATTGGACCTATCCTCATACTTCAATTGAGTTAAATAGGTCAACCTTCAACTGATTTGGCCCTCAATTGACCCTCAATTAGTCATCAATTAGGGTTTGAATCAATTGAATTAGGGTTTGGAATCGATGATCCTTCAACACTAATCAATGCAAGATTTGTTACTTTGAAACCATTGAACCATCATCCAAATTGAACATGACCTGACCCCAAATGGTCTTGAGGTCGTTCAGATGACCACCAAATGGTTTTGGGACCGTTTTCCCATCACATCATCAAAATCCAAGTCAACCAATTAAGGTTTGGATCATTGGATTGATCACCAAATCAGCAACTGATTACACTTTAACTTAGTATCATTGGATCATCAATTGCTTAACCATACTCACCCCTAGACCTCCAAACGGTCTTGGGTGACCTCCAAATGGTCTTGAGACCGTTTGGATGAGCTCCAAACGGTCTTGAGACCGTTTGGCTCATCCAACCCTTGGATTCTAGTGAAAAATCATTATGGTTTGAGCTATTGAGTTGATCATCAAATCAGCACTTAATTGCAAAGTGATTTGGTACCTATAGACCTTCAATTGGTCAACTATACTTAACCCCAGACCTCCAAACGGTCTTGGGTGATCACCAAACGGTCTTGAAACTGTTTGGGTGATTGCCAAACGGTTTTGAAACCGCTTGGGCTAATCAACCCAAAATCTCAAATCAACTCATTGGAATTTCAGCACTAATTTCAATTAGGGTTTGCCCAATTGATTATCCTTCAACTCATGATTCCTTTGGAACTAATCCATAAAATTTGGTGAGTTATTAACCAACATTATTAGGAACAGGAATATCAAACGTTCAACCCTTGTTAAACCCTCTCAAATGGTTTTCAAACCGTTTTCCCAAAAAGGCAAATTAATCATGTTGAAAATCAGCACTTAATCCAATTAGGCTTTGCCTAATTGATTAGCCTTCAACTCATGATTCCTTTGGAATTAATCCATAAAATTTGGTGAGTTATTAACCAACATCATTAGGAAAAGGAATCTCAAACGTTCAACCCTTGGTCAACCCTCTCAAACGATTTTTAAACCGTTTTCCCAAAAAGGCAAATTAATCAAGTTAAAAATCAGCACTTAATCCAATTAGGCTTTGCCTAATTGATTAGCCTTCAACTCATGATTCCTTTGGAATTAATTAACCAAATTTTGTGGGTTACTAACCAACATAATTAGTAACAGGAATATCAAACGGTCAACCCTTGGTCAACCCTCTCAAATGGTTTTGAAACCGTTTGCTCTCAAACGGTTTCAAACTGTTTGCTCTCAAACGGTTTGGTGAAACCGCATGAGCAAACATGTTGAAACCGATTGGAACAAGATTTCTTTGTGAAAAGTATCCAAGATGATGTCATCAGCATCTACCTTTGTCCCTGAAGTTCTAACAACTTCTGATTTCATGAATTAATCAATTTCAACCAACAATTAATCAAGATAATTAAGGAATCAATGAAATTGCAAGATTAATGGTTGAACAACAATGAAAAAGGGTTCAAGTTATAAAACCCGCCTCCAATTGAGCTCCAAAGCTCCATTTCCACGGAAACAATGGTGGATAAAACTACTTTCACCATTGCATGGCTCGTCCTCAAGGTTTGAGTGAAAAGGAATGGTTAGAATTGAAGAGGAGATCGAAATAGGAAGAAATCCATAATTTATTTTTGATTTCCACCATGGAATCAAGGTGAAATGGATCAAGAACCTTACCAACAGGTTGGGGGTCGTCCTCCTGATCCTCCCAATCTCCCTTGGTCGTTTCCCAAGCAAGGAGAAGAAGTGGGGTCGAAAAAGCCTTCCATTTGGCTTGTAAAGGGTCTTTTTAAAAGAAATCCAAGGAGAGAGAAAGTGCCTTATAAAATTCATTTAATCCCAAAAATGTGGCCACCTCTTCCCCCTTATCTTCCTTAGGGACGAGGATATCTTGTTTGCCTTTTATCCCTCTCAATTATCCCTGATTTAAAGAAAAGCAAATTAAGCACCTTAAATCATATTATATTAATATCCATTTGTGAGTGGATATTTCTTTTTCATATAAAATTGTGTGAGTTATCCACTCCCTTGGATATTTTCGTGGTCCTTGCAAAGATCAAGGACGTCACACATACATCTGAATCCCACCATTATAATTTTTGTTGAAGGCCCTTTCATTAATACATTTTTTTTGCCCTAAATCAAATTAGGGTTTCAATTAGGATTAAATCTTGCTTATTTTAATATCAAGATTCTCTCTCCTCCAACTTAAATCAAATGAGGCGCCCCTATCATTTTCTTTGCTCTACATGATGCCAAGAAACATTAGGGACCTTATTGAAGTGCTAATTTATATATTGCACCCTAGGTTTTGGGTAAATTGCACAGTACACCAAAACTGGGTTTTCATGCACATACATTGCTTTATTAGCTCTTTCTTGGTATTCAGGCTTCCATAAGCCACACCTCATCATCATCTTCACTCTCATGATGCTTCAACACATGAGGAACATATTTTCATGCATAATTTGCACTTAAACCCCTCAACTTGGGTATTTTGCACATTAGTCCAAAACAAACAAAACATTGATTTCAACAATGTTCAAAAAGGACTAGAATTGCAACATAAGTTCCTCTTGAGGCCTAATTACTTTTCATAAAATGAGATTAAGCATTTAATCACATTTATTAATCAAAACACCTAGGGTTAAAGTATAACCCAGGTCAGGGTTGTTACAATACCTCTATCACCCATTCTTGTGGTGGAGGCATTTGGTGTATGGGGGATTGACTTCATGGGTCCTTTCCCACCCTCTTTTGGATGTGTTTACATTTTGGTCACCATGGATTACGTGTCAAAGTAGATAGAAGCCATTACCACCCAAAAAAATGACCACAAGGTGGTTTGTGACTTTGTAAAATCAAACATCTTCAGTCGGTTTGGCATTCCAAGAGCAATGATAAGTGATGGGGGAAATCACTTCATCCACCGCACCTTTGAGGGATTTCTTAAAAAGCATGGAGTGAACCATAGAGTAGCCTCTCCATATCATCTGCAAACTAGTGGCCAAGTTGAGCTGGCCAATCGGGAGATCAAGCTCATTTTAGAGAAAATGGTGAGACCGGACCATAAGGATTGGTCACTCTGCCTCAATGAAGCTTTATGGGCGTATCAGACTGCTTACAAAGCTCCGATTGACACCACACCCTTCAAGCTCATATATGGAAAAAGATGCCAGTTAGCAGTAGAGATGCAACATAAGGCGTTGTGGGCTTTGAAGAATATGGACTTTGATAAAGAGAATGCAGCAATGAAGAAAAAATTCCAACTCAAAGAGCTAGAAGAAATGCGCCATGAGGCGTATGAGATGTCGAAAAGCTACAAGGAGAGAACCAAGTTCCTTCACGACAAGTTGATTAGGAAGAAGGAATTTGACACCAGGAAGTGGGTGTCGCTCTACAATTCAAGAATGAAGTTCTTTCCCGGAAAACTCCGGTATAGATGGGAAGGATCATATCTTGTCAAGAAAGTATACCCATCTGGCGATGTGGTCATATGTGTAAAATAAGGTGCCAAAGAATTCACCCTCAATGGGGAACATTTGAAACCCATTGTTGAAGTGGGTCCAGACAAGGGAAATCAGAGTTTTGATATCATTATGCCAGTGGAGGAACAATCATATGAAGAAGAATGGTGGGAGACTGATGAGAAGGCAATCTACCACAAGGATGCATTAAGGATTCCGAAGAAATGATATGAGTTCTACAATCAATAAGCTCGGCTAAAGGCATAAAATTTAGCACTAGTGGGAGGCAACCCATGTGGTTTGAGATTCTCGAACCTTCTCCTTTTTGATACTTTCTTTTTTTTTACACAAAAACACACACACATTTGTGCTTGATAGTTTTGATTTTAGTTTTGATGGAATGACATGTCGAATAGGTTCAAACTGAAGACTGAGATACATTCAATCAAGGTGGTGGATATTCCACCAAGAAAAATCATTCATGACAATTAAATGATGAGTTTCGAAAATTTTTGATGAAATCTGGAGTTTTTGAATTGACAGAGGGTAGCACGGTCGTGCTGCTCAGAATGGTCGTGCTGGTAAAGTTGAAAACAATAGGTTGTTTGAAGAATTTTAGCCACTAGCACCATGGCCGTGCTGACCAGAACGGCCATGCCAGCTCACTGCCAGCATGGTCGTGCTGGCCAGAATGGTCGTGTTGGCCCAAAAAACCCAAATATCTAGCCTGATTCAACCCTATCCAGCACGACCCCTAGTTCATTTTTGCAAATCAAAACGGCCGTTCCGTGACTCCATGCAGCTAGGTTGAGTTCCCTACACACCCAAATCACTCCCTCTTGCTCCCAAACTCTAGATTTGAGTTTCCTTTGGTCCCTAATCACTTTCCCTAACCTCTAGCTTCGATTTCCACCGTTCATCACCACCGATTTCTCGAGCTACAAGCAATTTCTGCCCCATCAGCCCAGAGCTGCATTTTTCCAGTGCTAGCTTCATTTTTTGTCAAAGAACTTTGCAATCATGAAGGGCATGGGAAAAGCCATCAAGAAAGGAGTAGAGACGACTACAAGCATCCTCACCAGTGGAAAAAGAAGATCCAAACAAATGGTCGGTTCACAGCAGTCCGGCAGTGCTTCCTCACCGTCCAACTAAATTTCACGTTCCTTTGGCCGATCGGCGTCGATGAGCGCCTCTTGACTCCACTCTCCCTCCAGCGAGCACTTCTCAGATCCAAGCTACAGCAAACCTAGGGAAGAGGAGGAGGAAGAAGAAAAAGAGCTGGAGAATATTGCAGATTCGATTGAAGTCATTGCATTGGCTCGTGAGTGAAGAACTAAAAAAACTAATGAAGCTTCATCATCACGCCTACCGCCACGACCAACTCCAGCAAGGCATTCGACATCATCAGCCCAACCCAGTGGGAGCAATGAAACAGTGCCCTTGAACTTGGAGACAAGTTTGGGGTCACATACCTATCAAGAAGAAGAAGTGGACGATACTGAGAGTGAGGAAATGGAGGATGAACCAGTGGATATCCTATCAAGGCTAGAGGGGGACAGTCTCACATGGGCGGGAAAGCAACCACAAGGAATCACTTATGGCATAGGGATCAGAAGAAATGAAGCAATGGGACCCCTTCACCCCGAATGCATGACAAGAAGAGTGATTGCCACTAGATATGCATGTGTGCCCATAATGGAAGCCATAGTTGTCAACTTCAGTTTTGGTGCTCACTTAAAACATTGTGGATTGTACAATATTTTAACTAAGGTCAAAGAAACATACATGGATATTACTCATGAGTTCTTCGCAACCTTAGAGAAGGCTTAGTATCAAGGAGAGGATGCTATCAAGTTCAAGTTAAACTACTCAACACATATCCTCAAAGCCTCTCAGATCAATGCAATCTTTGCCCCCAACCCAAAAATGGCAAAGAAATTCGACGAGGGAAGACTTGACTAGAATGGTAAGGTAGATTACGCCAGTATGTGGAAGATGATAACATGCAAATCTACTTTCTCTTCAGGGAAATCTAAAATGAGTAAGATCCACAACCCTTTCTTGAGATATTTGCAAAAGGTACTGGAAAATACTATGTTTGGTCACTATGATAATCAAGGATCAAGCACCCAGAAAGACCTATTTCTTATGGATATAGTTTTAAGTGAGGGGTTTGTGAATGTTGGTGCCATGGTAATTGATCACTTGAAGACAATTCCATCAAAAAGTAAAAATCCATTCATCATGGGAGGGATTGTCACCACTCTGGCAAGGGCAGTGGGATGCAATATAGAAGGGCTTACCAAGGTAGATGGAAACAAATATGTGGACCTAAACTATCTTGTAAGGTCCCAGATGATATCCCTTAAGGATGACAAAAAAAATTATGTTCTAAACCCTAGCTATCCTGGTGTCACCTTTGAACTCCCATACCACGCCTCCATTCTGCTCAGGGATGCATGGCCTTTGGATGAATTTCTAGATTTGTTACCACATTATGAGGAAAGCACCCCTAGAGAGGGGTACAGAGCACCAAGTGTAGCCTTACCTGATGAAGAGGGGGAAACAAACGTGCCAGAATAGCAGCAGTCATTTGAGAAACCACGCCGCACGATACCGAGAATGGAAGATTTTAAGGCGCAGCTGCCTCCGACAAATGCATATGATATGTCATCCATCCATGCACAGTTAGAGGGGATTCAAAAAATGCAACAAAACATGTTGTTGGATCAGTAGCAGATGCATCACCAAATCAACCACATGTATCATTACCATCATGCGTAGACACAAAGAAACCCCCAATGGGGGGAGGATTTATGAGGATCAATTTCTGGCTACCAGGAGACATACCTGCCTCCACAGGCGGACTACTGGGGCCATTACTACCAGCAGCCTCCTCCACAGTCTGGCCCATCATAGGACCCCACACGACCATAACCTTGACTTCTACCCTATCATACCTAAGCTTTAGTTTCATGCTGAGGACAACATGGTTTAAAAGTTTGGGGTGGTAGGGCGGTAAGCCCTCAGTTTTCACCTTATTTTGACAGTTTCCTGCTTCACTTGATCATTGTTTGTTTGATGTTTAACCCACCTACTGTAGATTGTCTTTTTCTTATATCTTTGCATAGCATGTAGTTTAATTTCATGCATTTTTGGGTATTTTTTTCAAAATTTTTGCTCTTTTTCCTTTTCCATATCATGCATTGCATTCTCATGTAGTTTTTGATAATTTCATATGCATGTTAACTAGGATTTACTGCTTTATGTTTTAAAATTTCTTGAAGTAGGTTTAGATGTGATTTAGTTCAAATTGGCACCATTTTGGCCAATTTTTCCCAAACTTGAATGATTCTTGTTTTAAAAGTGTGTTTTGACTTAATCTCCAATTTTTGAAATGGAATGTTTACCCCTGTGACAAATGAATGCTAGTTTCTTAGATCTTATTGATATATGATATTGCGTGTGACTTTTTACATGTGTAATTCATCTCTCAAGTCTGTGAAAGTTTCAGTTGAATCATGAATTGAGCAAGCTACAAGCGCTTAAAGCCAATGGAACCACTTGGTAGAAATACAAATATTGTGTTAATTTTATCATGTGGTGCGATATTACTTGGTGAAGTGTTGAATTAGATTTCATGCGGTGAATCTTATGTGAAGACTACACTACTGACCCCCCTTTTTGATCCGGCCATTCTTTCACCACTTTCATACCTCTCTGCCTCATAAAAAGATGCCAAAGTGCACATATCAGCCGTGGCTACCCACAAAAGTTTGGGGTGGCCACATCTCAACCTCCCTGCTTCACTCCATCCACTTTTTGCCCTACCTACACCAAGGGCAAAGAAAAAGAAAAGAAAAGCAAAAATAAAATAAAAGGATGCTCCTATTTAAGAGCATTCAAATAAAGAAACGAAGAGTGTGTAAAAGCACTCCAAATCTTTCCGCAATCCTTTCTTCCTTTTTCATACCCATTGAGCTAGAAAACATCAAATCCAGCTCACTTTACCCTTTCTACAGCCAAGTTTGTCATGTCATCTAGTGTGGTTTGAAGTATAAGAGTGAATGCATGAAAGTGAAACAACACTCCTAGTCACCTTTGATTAACACCAACATGAAACGGCTTGCCCAGAATGACATGGAGGACATATGGACAACTAGTGATTCTATGCTTTATATTTGAAGTCTGTATGCTTAGTGCTCAGTTCATGAATGGTTTGTGAAAGAGTAAAGGAGAAATGTGAAACATATGCACTTAGTCACTCACAAGACCATGTATTCAATAATTATATGTTGCTATGCATTTTTCATTTGATTTTGTTGAAAAGAAACCAAAAAGAGAGATTGAGTTGGAGCATACTTGAGGACAAGTATATTTTAAATTTGGGGTGGTGATGCAGTCCTATTTTAGGGCTCCATCCTATGCCTTTTTGTACATTTATCACATTTAAACAAAGTAGATTGCAAGTTAATACCCTCAATGTGTGTTTTACTGTCAAATGCACTTATGGACGTTCTTTGCATTATTTTCAGGTACTTGGACCATACTTTGGATGGAAGAGAGAGAAGAAAGGAGTCTGAGGCTTCGTCCACTCATGGAGGGGTCCAAAGAAGGCCCCGAGAGCTCCCTCAACCTACCCCAATGGTCAAGTTTCAACTTCAAGAAAAGAAGTCCCTTGATAATGAAGTTTGAGGATATTTGAGCCTTTGAAGGCTCTACCACGGCCGTGGTACTATGGAACGGCTGTGCTGGCAATTAAGTAAAGTTACAGGTGGAATGTTAAAATCTCAAAGTTTAACAAATCAACCACCACGACCGTGCTACCCAGCACGTCCGTGCCATGAAGACCCCACCACGTCCGTTCTTCCCAGAATGACCATGCAAGATGAAGATAGAACGGGCGTGCTGCTGAGAACGACCTCCTCACAACCCCTCCACCACGGTTGTGCTAACCAACACGACCGTTCTACCTAGTCGCCAACACGGTCCTGCTGCCCAGCACGACCGTTCTACCAGCCTTCATTTTCACCCTTCAACCTATTGATTTGACACTTAACCAACACGACCGTTCTCCTCCACCACGGTCGTGCTCACTTCTACCCACCACGGCCGTGCTTCCCAGCACGGCCGTGCTACCACCTCAAAACCTACCTTTTTCACACTGATTTTCCAATCTTACCCCTACTTACCCTAGTGCCTCCACCACCACCTATATATACATGGGTGGCGGCCACAACACTAGGAGAGCATCTACCTAGCTGTTCTTAGCCTCCACTCTCCACCCTTGAGATCTTTGTGCAATCCCTTGCATTTTGGGCTCATCATCCACCATTTCCATGCTCATTCCACCATGGAAACCTAGTTCCCTAGGTTTTCATCCATAATCCCCTACCATTTCATGCACCCCTGCACCTTTGGAGGAGAGTGGACGTCTACAGTAAGCTTGGAGGTGAAGAAGGAGGCTTCCACATCAAGCTTTATGGAGTCCCTACTTCTTCTACCCCTTTCTTTTCTTATTTTCTTGATCATGTCTAGCTAAACCCCTTGTGGTGGTCTGTTTGGGATTTAAATGTGACTTTGATACCATGTTGGGGGATAATTTATTGTAATGAACTTAATTCATATCCATGATGATTACTTCTTGCTTCTATCTCTTTTCCTATCTTATTGCATTTGGTTTGTGCTTCTTGTATGAATTGGTTGTTTTGAGGTTTTTGATGACACTTAGTTTCTAGGAGGAATTGGGGTGTATGTGGCAATTTTAAGAATGGCTCCTAGGTCCAATTAGTGGATACCTAGCTAGCCCCCTTTGTTCCTACATACACATCCCTCCTCTTACAAATGAGTGTGAGATCTAAGTAGCTAGTGTAAGTGAGATTGATGTAATTGTCTAGGGCCTTCTAAAGGCTAGAGTGGCTAGTGGCATGAGGTTAAATACCCTCATCTCTACTCCCATCTCTACCCTCAACCCTCAATTACTGACTATCACTTACCCTAGAAACGTAGATTTGGTTAATCTCATTATAATTACACCTAACCCTAGTCTTCTACTAGTAGTATAGGGTATGTTCTAATGGAATTGACCTTATTGTTTGGTTTGGTAATCTAGATATGAAATGAGAACCATGCGTGTTTAATGATCTCCCCCCAACTAATATCAAAGTTACATTCCCCAAACAGCCCACCCACCTTAATCACCTTGCATAAAACCCTTATTGCTTGGTTTGCTTGTTAATGCTAGTTTAGTCCAATTGCTTTAGTCTAAGTTAGGCAATTGTGCAGTTTTGCTTTCTAGTGCTAATTTAGGTCTTTTCTCTTTATTAGTGGTTAACTTAGGCTCTTAATTGCTCATTACTTATTTAGTCTAGAATAGCTTGCTCTTGCCTTAGCCTAGCTAGTTTGTTAGCCTAGATTGCTAGCTTAGCTCGTTGATAGTTTAGTTTCTTTTTCGTTTTTCACACTTTCTCATTTGCGTAACCAAACAACCACACCTTTCAAAAAACCCTAAAACCCTAATCTCCTCAAAAGGAACAAAGCATACACTACCTAACACTAGTTCCCCATCTATCTCTGTGGTTCGACCACTTATCTTGCCAATCACCTATACTACAACAGTACCCTGTACGCTTGCGGGAGACCTGTTTTAGTCTTAGTGATCGACTCGGTTAGGGATAACATAAATTTCGAAAGCATAAGATCCCATATCACGTGCACTCTAACCTCATGGGGTGTAATAGCACCACTAGCGGGGACGCACTGATTTCTCCAACAAATCTCATATCTCAAGCAAGAAGCACCTGCTCCACTTTAGAGGTGAAAAACCCTAACAAAAGAACATGGACATGGGGTGTTTAAGGTCTCTAGGTGGGGTTTCACCATGGAAGACTAGGGTTCCAACCTGTCGGAAGGTGGAAGGAAGACTAACAACATGAAAATAGGGAAGGAAAGGAGAAAACTTACTACTTTTGGTCGAAATAACCAAGGAGGAGCTTTAGAAACCCTAAATAGAGAAAATTTGGAACCCTAGGAGAATTCTTCACCAAGGTAGGCACCTTGATAGCACCTTCCAAAAAATACAGAGTAGGATTTATTCTCTAAGATAGAGGAAAGAAATAAGAGCAAGATTTTTTGAATTTGGAGTTGGGAAGGGGTAGATATGGCTATATAAAGAAAGAGGTCAAGTATGAAGTGTCTATGAGACTCTCTGTGTGTCATGTATAAGGGTGTCCAAGGACATGCAAGCCTTTAAGGATAAGGAAGAAGTCAAGAACGAGGTGTCAAGTTACATTCCATGTATCCAATGCTAAGGGTGCCTATGGACATGCAAACCTTTATGGATAAGGAAGAACTCAAGCATGAGTTGTCCATGGAGTTTTCCATGTGTCCTTAGCCTAGGGATTTCATGTCCATGCAAGAGGATAGCTCATAGAGGCTTCTTGAATATCAAATTTCAGTTTATGGACACTTATAATCCATCCCAACCGACCTCCAATCAAAGAAATAACCCCATTGGTTGATAGCTTCGAAAGATAAGCTCATTTATAAAGAGAGTAATCCCTGAAATGCCTTTGGAAAGAAACACCTTCAAACCAAAGTGCAACTAGGCGCCCTATGGTTCAAAAATTTGAGAATTGTAAGGGAATATATATGGATTATAATTCATGTGACAATTTTCAAAGAAAACCAATTAGGTAAATTGTAGAAAAGTCCAGAATGTACTTAAAATTTCAAAACTTGCATAAACAACATCCAAAATGGACCCAACTTCATACACAAGTTATCTTTCATGTGTTGAATATGAATTTGCCCTTATTTCCATATTTTTAAGTTATATAATCACACATTACTTATGCCTTTTACTCATTTTCTCTCTCCTAAACTTATCCTAATATTTCAAAGTTGTCTAAATTAGATGAAATTTGACATGTATGCTAATTTTGATATGTAGATTTTGAATTTGAAGTTTGTTTCCACTTTTGAGACTTCTTTTTATGAGATATGTCATATGGCCCATTAACATCCTATTATCTAAATTATTCATCCAATTAAGTTCCTTATCTTCATATTACCACCAAAATGAGTTACGTGGCCTATTTTATGTATCCATTATTAACCTGAGATTAATATTAGAATATCATGTTATATTAAGGTGATCTATAAATTCATTAGCTAATTAGGATCATACTAAACATCTATTTATCATCTAACCTTCAACCTTGTTTGGCTAAGTCCAATATGTCAACTTCCAGGGTTGGGTCTGAGATCTAGTATGTTGCAAGACTATAATCAACAAGTAGGATCTCAAGTAGTCTCCATATAGGGTTGTTTGTAAAATAATCTAGCATCAACTATGTGAGAGGAATTTATTTTTATAAGGGTGGGTGTGGATATCCTTAGGCGGGGTGATATACGGCTATGAGAGAGAAGAAAGGATCCCAAATTTTAAATTTTTTGGAGAGATTTGTTGGGGTGCAGCAATAGATGGATGCTTTGGTGCAAAAGCAATGGTGGGAAAGTCACCCCAATAGATGGATGCTTTAGTGAAAAAGTAATGGTGGGAAAGTTACCATTTAAATCCTTTTGGATATTAGGGTCTCTGAGATATGCGATAACAAAGTTAGGAGGGAACTAGATAAATGGTCAATAGAACAATGTCGAAGCTCATCACAAATTGTGTTCAGAACTTAAGGATTCCCTAAAGAAGACTATGAATATGGAGATGAGTCTACCTCGAGTTAGTGATTGAATAATTTGTGGTGACATTGACGTAGTGTATGATGATGTTCTACTTCTTTTTCAAACTGTGTCACCCTTAGCCTTCTAATGACTGAGTATTTGGTGTTGTAGAGCCAACATTTTTGTCATTTGTTAGGGAAGGTGATCTAAAGCATTTCCATTAGGCTCTATTGCAACTATGTGTTGTGCCAACTATTCAATCTTGTATACAGTCTTGGTTAGGGTCTTGACCTAATTGGACAAAGCATGCACCTCTTGTTTTAGTTTAGAAATATCAGAAATGTGGCCAATGGTAACCTCACCCAAGATGTCAATTCACGGCTAAAACTTCATCTAGTGTGTTAGGATACACCATATTGGGTGATAGGTGTGTAGAGGTTGTAGAAGTTGGGTTTCATTTTAGTTAACAAAGAGAGGAAGAGTGTATGAATGCCCATTGTTAGCAATGGGGTGGGCTGTATGGAATCTCATGGACCTTGTGCAGAGGCGATGTGGGTAGGGACTCTGTAGGTGTAGGTATTGGAGGTGGTGGAGGGAAAGTGGCAGATGCTTTGACAACTGTGATGGTTGTATGGGTAGAGATGGGGTTTCTAGGTGGATCAGTTGGCCCACTTTTACTATGTGTACCAATTGTAGGTGTCTCCATTTGTTTTAGAGCCACAAGATTGATAGTGTGTACTATGGGGTCTATGGTGGAGAGTGTAGAGGACCCTCAAAGTCACCATTCATTGACTCCTCATAGTTTCTTTCCTTATGGATGAAAGAAAGTGGCTCCCAGGTAATTGATTAAAATGTAGGCACCACCCCAATCCTAGTAGCGGTGACATCAAAAGTACTTCTAGGGGTTTAGGTGGAAAGTTTTAATTGTGGCTTAAGTTATTGGAGTTTGTCTTCACTAATTAGTAGTTGATGTGAATCATAGTAAGCACTTTTTGGCAGTGGAAGGTAAATAGTAGATCACAAGATGTGATAGTGAGGCTTCTTGTTGCAGTGCACAAGGATAGGATCACTCGTGAACTACTTGATTCAAATAAAGTTCTCTCCTTTGATTTCATTGATACTTTTACGAGAGGTTGGACGTACTTAGGTTTTGTACTTAAGACTGATCAAACCTCCATATAGTACTCCTTCTACGATAGTGGTTTTATGAATAGCCATTTTTCGATTAGTACTCGGTCAATGTTGATGTGTTTTCCATCCATGATGAAGGACAAGATGTACAACTCTTCATTATAAATTCTTCCAGTTTTAGATTTGTAAAAAAGGATATTAGCAATGATTTTTTGCATAACTCTCCAAAATCTAGAATGCACATTAGATGACCATAGTTCGTCAGCTGAAAAGAATGAGTAATCTTTGTTTAGGATGCCAAAACATGCTCTTTCAGCTTCATCGTTTGTAGCATAGAAGATTTTGCTGAGTATCTTCTTAGTAAGTACCTTGTTAGTTTTGAGAAGGTGAACTTGGATTTTCTGATGCACACTATTTGATAACTTGTTTGTCTGTGCTTCAGAGGTCTCCTTGATAGAGGACATGAATTCCACTATGTGTTCAACATAAGAGGTGATGTTGGAGAAGCACAATGTTTCTAAGTTGATCTGATAAGGAGACCTCACACTCTCTTCCAAATGCACAAATCCTTCAGTGTTTTATTGTATGCAAATCATGTAGCAGAAAGGTTTTCTATCATTTCTTCGTATGCCGTTAGGTGCACCTTGTCTGGAGGATAGAATTGTAGTTTTATTATCCACGATCGAGATTCTCATCTTGAGAATCTTGAGTGGCATATGTGGCTAGAGTGGGTAGATTTTGTCTTTTTCTAGTTTCAAAAGTTGATGATTTAGAGTGAGCATGCTTCTTTTTTGGTTGTGCGGTAGTGTTGGCAATGGGTGTAATGTCCTCAATGTGATCCATAAATGATCCTATAGAAATGTTGTTTAGTTAGTACATTAATGAATATGAACTGGACAATATAAAACTTGGATTATTGTTTGCTCGGTATAGAAGGTAAATGTCCTCCTTGCTAGAGGACAATAAGTGCATGCTGGCAATATTAAAAATGACCCTATCAAGCTTAGTGGTAGATATGACAAGGTCAAGAAAGAAGGGGGTCGATGGGATTAAGTTTTTTTTTTTGGGGGGGGGCTTGACAGGTCAAATCTATCAACCTCGATATTAGTTACATTAGAGAGGAATTGTATTGACCTATAAAAAGCAATGTTAAGTTGTTTTTGATATATTTAGCTATCACATTGAGAGAGAGAGTAAGTATGGGTGATCGATAGGCACGAGTTCAAAAGGACAATGCTATGTTGTAACTTAAGGCATGTAAGAAAAAGTTACAATGGGGCACCTCTACTTATAATCAAGAAGAAGGGTTGGTGGAGTTAATTAGGGTAAATGGATGTGTGGCATGTTGCTATTGGTGATGAAGTTCAATAGGCACAAGTCTAGACATAGACATAGACATGTCATAGATTCTCTTGGCCAACAATTGTACATTGTTGGACCTAGTCGACAAGAATTTATACGATGAAAATCAAGCATATTAAATTTTAGGTTGATGGATCCATATGAGAGGATTATTGACCAATCATTATTTTAAAACTTTTCAACTTGGGAGATCGATTAATAGGTCGATCAAATTATTACATCAAATTGTAGCTAGTAAAATGAAGTAAAAGAAAAGAGATAAGTAATGATAAATATTGGGTTGCCTCCCAAGTAGCACTTGACCGGCCAAAATCACGCGTCCAACAGGATCAGATTAAAGTATTCAAACTTTTAAATAGATAACCCGACTCTCAGGCCCCCGCAATGATAATGGGGTCCGATGTAGCGATCGGGGTCGAACACAGGGATGAGGTTGGTAGTGCCAAGAATGTGGAATCAACACTTCTATACTCTGGCAGAAAAAGAGGATTAAAAGGTGTTCCCCAAGGAACGACAATCTTCAAGGCGAAGGAAAATAAAAGAAAACAAACTATAGTGAGAAAAAGTAAAAACTCAGATCGGGTTCACATAACTAAAATGTTTCCTTAACAAGCAAACTATTCCTCTTCCCTACATGAACATACCAAAATTATGAGCAACCATAAAAATGCCACATCCCACTCTCTCTCTCTCAAGAAGAGGAAGGAACTAGACTGGAAAGAAGTCTCTCTCTCTCGTGAAGACAACTCAAAAGCCTCACAACAAAACATATGTGTTAGAGCACTAGCAATCCAACACTCTCGTGCATTCATGCTATTCCACGACACGGATAAAAGTGATATTACCCTCTCGAGATATTGACAATAAAACATCGCAAGATGATAGCTAAACATACAAGTGAAACATTAAGGCAAGTGCATAGAGATAACTTTTATATGGCCATGGATATTTAGACAAGAAAGGATAGATATGCCACAACAAGGAAACATCATAAAGAAAAACTATCTCCAAGTGGAGTTACAAAAAAGATGAAGGTTTTAGGGTTTTAGCACTTTTTAGGGGTTTTGCACAACAGCTTCTGAGGAGCTAAAACTATTTTTAAGGTGAGCCACGAAGGAAGAAAACTTAGGAATAACAAGCGGCAGCAGAAAACACACATCACCCCTTCTCTCAAAGAGGGTACCTCCAACTAAATGCCAACACCCTCTCTCAAGCGTAATGGACATAGGTTGGAGTGGGAAAGTAACCCGAAGTAGCTCCAACCCTAGGTACTCTCGTACTCCCGGGTCAGACCAGGCTCTAGAGTTACTACATCCTTCTCTCGAAGGAGTCGACATGGGAAACACGATTCGATATCTAGTCAAAACATGATCCAACATACAAGATAGAACTCAGATGCTATATAAGAAATCATCCAACAAAAGGGAACCAAACATAGAACAACATGTATTAAACTCCACAGATTCTATTAGCATAGATATTGTGTAAAAAGGGTTCAGTTACAATGCATAATGAATGAAATTAAATGCTAAAAAGGGAAGATAGGTATCACTTCCTTGATATAGGAGGGCGATAGATAGCAGTGACCCCTAAGGCACAACTAACTCGGTACCAGACAGAAGCTCTGCCTGATATGCCCACGTCGGGTAACCACCCTGTTGGGCGACAGACCATGACAGGCGGGTGTATCGGTCAGGACTTCGTACCTGATACGGTCATGTCGGGCAGCCACCCTGCCAGGCGACACGCCATAACGATGGTCTGTATCAGGTTCAGCGCTGTGTCGGGTAAGAAGGGACTTATGTTCTTGAGTTCCTTGTATCAGGTGTAAAGGGTGAGCTATCTCGGGTTGAAGCCCATCTAGGGACCTGACACTCTGGGTGGCTGTGATGACCCAGAACATAGGATTCTGATACTCAATATAATATTTGATATCATGTTGGGGTAAAATATTTTAATGATGTACCTAGAGATATCATGTGGTTATATAATGAAAGTTGCACTTTTGATCAAGAGTTGATGACAAATCGACTGGTGTTCAAGGTTAATACACCTATTTATGAGGTTAATTGAAGAGTTTATTCACGTGGATAAATAATAGTCTTTGAATCTCAAACTTCAATAGAAGCTACATCAGGATTTTGTGAGCCTATGTCTAAAATTTAAGAATGTTTGGAGATTACTATAGATAGATGCAACTTTTTCAAATCAAGGACATTGATGATATAATTTTGATCAGAATTGTTCCTTTAGGTATCTAGTACTTAGGTATGTGATATATTAGTGTCACACAACCTTTTTAGATTTGTGGCAGCAACTAATCCAGGGAACCGGTCATCCCGAACCTCCATAAGGGAGGAACAGAACCGAGTGAGGTGTCCCTAGATCCGATGAAGGTGAGGCAATCAAAGGGGATATAGCTGGAAAAACCACAATCTGAGGAGCCGTTGTGCCGCCCATCTTTCGCCAGCCACAAAGAGTTCTGCACATTGAATAAGAAGATGAAGCTCAGATCTATCATCACCACGAAGAAAAGCCAACAACCAGTCTCTAATTCATATGCCCACCGTATGCAAGAGAGCAGTTCTCCCTCTTCCCCTTGCAACTTCTCTGTCTCTGTCCCCTGTGGCGTGTGTACCTAGTTCAACGGAGGAGGAAGGAGGAGCCGCCACTGGCAAGCCTGAGAGGCTGGCGACGCCTTAGGTGGTCGAGCTGTTTACTCACCACAGTGGAGGCCACGAAGGCAGCCATCACCAATGGCTCACGGGTGTGGAGCTTGAGAGAAGCAACAGGAGAAGGACTCTGGGGCAAGGGACGGAGACCGGGTCCAGGCACTCCGGAAGGAGGCCCTAGGCGGGTGGCACACAACAAGGATGCGGGCAACGTCCATGCAGATTGTGGGCAATGCTCACGAGCGTCAGTGGACTGGTGAAGTGCTGAGCAAGACAGAGGGGTTGCAGATGAGACAGAAGCCGAAAATGTGGCCGGTTTGTGTCAGGTGGAGGAGAGACCACCGGCCTGTCATGCACCGACGACTGGGGCTATGAGGCTGAGCCTTGAGCAGGCCACGGAGGCAAGATCTAAGCCACAAGGAAGATGCTCCAGTGACTGTCTAGAGAGACCAGAGGAGAGGCGGTGACCTGGGCGGAGCTGTTGGGGGCAAATCGTTGTGGCTGGGGTGATCAATCGCTGGAGCGTTGGTGCCTCACGGTCCCTCGAGGTAGACTAGAGTCTCGCTCTGGACGGTGGCAACCGATCATGTGATCGTGAGGAAGGAGAAGGCGGATCGATCCCAGAACCAGCCGGTCCAATAGAGCCAAACCAGGAGAACCAACCAAATCACCCAGACCAGTGAAGCAGTCGTGCCACGTGGCAGCGGCCTATTGGCCAAAAGGTAAATAATTTCAGTAATTGAGTATATCTTCAATAATTCGTAGAAATCACCACGCTTATCAGAAAAATGCAAACAAGGTATCAAAACGTTCAGAAAAATGAGTACAACACAGTGGAAGCATAATATATGGCTTTTGATGCATTAATAGCAGTGATATCTTGTTAGTTGTGAAATGCTTAATTGATGGATAATAAATATCAACGTTGGCCTAAAATTATGGAATCATGTTAGTAACTCCATAATAATGTTTATAATGCACCTGATGTCAATGATGATCATGTTGATGCACGAAATCTTGTAATTTGCTCCATATGTCTAATTAGGGCTAATTACCCTAAATAAAATGCAATAAATACATTGGCGATCAATAAATGACAAAATTCACAGATAAAGCTCATACCAGTATATGGAACCTCAGTATTAATTATGAGATCATAATGATGAACATAATCCATGTTATATGAAGATGAATCTTAATACATGTTATAAAACCCTGATCTGGGTTAATGATGTAACCTAGGGTTATTATGTGCACAAAAGGGATATCAAACCTAATATTTAGATAATGAATCATAATCTGGAAAATGACATTAGTAAGATAAATATAAGACAATAATGCAAGTAAACGTTGGAATATCCTAATGAGATAATATAAACCCTAATGAACACGACTAGGGTTAAGATGATGAGAATTTGATGATAGTATGTGGTTTTGTTATTAATCAGGTGATGACCAGATTGTCTAGATGAGAAATAATGATTAGAAATCTCTGAACTTAGGTACGTGGATATAATTATATGACTAGATTTGCTGGATGTTAAATATATGTACTTGCTTGTTTGTACTTGAAATACATTGTTGGATGTAGATCTATATGTATTGTCATTTCCGCCTTGAACAATAAGAACACTAAAGAAAGAAAATGGATTGTAGTTATTGATGGTTCATTAATCTCCCTATTGGGGAGGGAAAGTATTAATGTTGACTAGCACCTCCCTAATGGTACAAGGTACGCGGGGAGATCCCTAATGGTACAAGGTACGCAGGGATAGGGCCCAATATTTATGTTTGTGCTAAGTCCACCACAGTAATACATGTCCATTGAAATATGATTATTAACTTGGGATTACCTGATTTTCTTCCTTAAATAATGATTTCTTTTTCTTTCTTCTTTTTCAAGTATTTTAAATATGCCAGCATAGTATAGTATCTTTCAACCACGTACCAACTTTATGTTGATTCGTTGTTTCACATATGTTTGAGGTTCAGAGCTAGCGTGGGATAAATGAAAGGAAGTGAGCAGTTGTTCAGGTTGTACCTATTGTGTTAAGATCATGTTAGCATACCTGTTCAGACTTGTAGAATTTTCATTTAATATGTAACTCTAAATCATGTTGTAATAATTCAAATTGTATAAATATGCATGTTGAATGTTGAGTATGTTAGGGTTGTATGTTCATGTATGCATATTATGCTTCCGCATCGCTCGCTGATATGATTGGATGATGTTTTCGGATTCTGACATCTCATTCCCAATAGGGTTTGGAGAAGCCAAAATCCGGGGACGTCACAGTGCCTTCTTGGTCGTATCAGTCTACCGCGGCTACTGGGATGGGTTCTAAGTGAACCACTCCCTCCCCTATCGGGTTGGAGGTGTGCTCACCTTGTGTCTCCTGACACACCTTGGTTGTCGACACACTAGATCCTGAAGCTTTCCAAAGTTAGCTTTCATGAGATTCTGACACCTCCCATCGAAGTCATGTAGCTACTAATTATAGGCAGCTGTTGGAGGTGGTTGTGGTTCACCAGGCACCACGTATCCTTAATTGGCTCCGCACATTTGGCTTCGGGGATGATCGACATGTGCGTGTTGCCTGGCACAGCTGGTCGTTGTGTGTCGGGTTGCAAGTGTATTGGGTGGCCACAGTGGGAAGACGCTTTTGGTGAGTGGCTTGTATCACGTGACATGCTATAGCGGGCTGATTAGTCGTGGTGGGTAGAGCTCTCTGTCGGGTAAGTGGTGTATCGCCCGTCAGGGCCTCCTTGCACGACATGCCCATGTCGCATTGCATCTATATCGGGCTGAAGCCACGAGGAGTAAGTGGGCGTGTCGGGTGGCTGGTAGAAGGGGCCGATGTAGGTAAGTGTCGTTCATGGGCCGGGATGGGCCTTTAGAAGTCTTTTAGGTATAAAATAGGGAAAAACTGTACTAAAGATAAAAAAGAGTTAAGGGTGTAGCGCAGTTTACTTTTGTGCAAAAACATGACAAAATTGAGAGGAAAAATAGTTTCGAGGGCAGTTTTGACAAGGAAATAAATGCTATAAATAGCCATAAAAAGAGTGTTATCAACTCCCCCAAACTTAGCATTTTGATTGTCCTCAATCAAATTGTACCTATTTTAATGTTTCATTTGTGATACTACTTCATGACCAGACACTATCCTCGGATAAGGGGTTTAAGTGCATTTTTCGAGACGTTCATTGGGAAAATTATATCTACTCACGAGCAACGGGCTTTATTATTTTTCATGGCCTTATTTATGCACAAATTTTCTCTTTAGCTTCGGCGAGACATTGGTGCATGGTTTCGAAGTTAGATTTCACACCAAACAACTTTTGGGAGTAAGAAGTTGGGTTTTTGGGAAGGCTAAAGGCTTTTTGGGTTTTTCTTGTTTCCCATTGGTCCATCCAGGTACGGGTCCATTAGCGGGAAAGTGGTCACTGCAGTCCAAGCTAGTTGGCTTTAGAGCAGTGATTTCACATCCTACGTACCACTGCCTCAGATCTACCATTCCTAAAGATGGGTACTTTAGGAAGAACAAGTGTTTTTTTTTTCATTAGGCATAACTCTCATGCTTTTATTCACTCTCATAAGGTTTTTCTCTCATTTTTCATTTTTTTATTTTGGCGGATAAGGGGGAAAAAGAGTTTTGTTGTTCAGGCAGCTTTTTCCTTCATATACACATCTCTTAGCTGTTGTGAGATTTTTTTTGTTCAAAATTGGTGTAGAGAAAGTCATAGCCTTTTTGTCGTTTGAGACTGTGTTTTTAGAATGATCATAACAAAAGTGTGCACCACCTTAGACACAAAGAGAACAATCTGGAAGAAGTTGTATCTGATATTTACTATTGAGTATATTTGTACAATGATTGAGAAATAAGCAATTGCATATGAACTATTTTCTATATTGTATGTATAATGTATACATGATATGTTTAAAGAGAAAAAGAAAGGAGAAAATTTGTACCTCCCTCAATGATATATAGTACCCCCCCAAACTTAGCTCACACTCTATCCCTGAGTTGTGAGAAAGATAAGGTGAGGTAGTGATAAATCAGTGAGGGTTAGCTGGTGAGCGCGCCTCCGTCAGATATAAGCTCCCACACATATTCTCCACGTTTGTTGTGGTAGTCAAAGTGGTGGAGCTTGTCAGGTGTTTGTTTTAGCATCACCGAGCTAGACATCCATTCTAGCACGTAGATGTCATAGTCATTTGATTGCGGAACTTGTTGTGGACTGTTGTGGCAGAATTGAAGCTCGTGCCATGCATTCGCCGTGTTTTCTAGGAATGGCTGGATCAGCGTTGCCACCTCGGTGTAGTATTTTCTTGCTCAGTCCTCGAGGGGTGTCAACGCGTTTGATGTACACTGCACCAAATGATCTTTCTTGTTGTCAGAGTTGTTGTAGAAGATTGCTTCTCATGGGTGAGTGTACACCAGCAGGAGCATCCAGTGATTGTAGTGTAATATCGGAAAGAAGATGATACGTGGCACACTGCTTTGTATCTTTGCCAAATGTGATTGATTTGCTCCTAACTCGTCGGCTAGGCAGATATCATTGAACAACATTGGATGGGCGATGTATGTGTGTTCAAACTTTCTCTGTAGTACTTGGATGTAGGTTGCCGCCACCGACATTGCCAGACATCCTCCTATCTTTATTACGTCCCTAAGATCTTCAACTGGGACTATGACATCTTCTACCTCATAAATGACGTCTGTGGGGGTAGAATTAGCCAACTTTTGTAGAATTTCTTTGACCTGTACCTGGGTTAGTGAAGAACACGCGGAACAGTCGTAGTTGCTGATCTTTTCTTCTGAAGCATCAGGTGAAGTGGGGTCTTCAGTTGTAAGAATCTCACACAGAATATCCATCTACTTGCCTGCCCCGTAAACGTCCATGGCCATCTCGGGTTCTCCTTCTGGAAGGCTGCTAGGTTGGGAGGATGTGTCTTCTTGATCACTATCTAGCAGCTTCTATGGGATGCCTGCATCTTGGAAATAGCACTCATCCTTGATCAACAGAAGTGCATAACTGCTTCTGAGCTGATAGAAGTTTTGGATTTTAAGCTGCCTTAAGTATCTGAAGATGTGTAGCATCATAATGGCACGCAGGATGAAGAAGGCTCTATTTCCGCTTCCCTCTTCTTCTTGAATGGGGAAGTCTCTAAGCATGAAGAAATTTCAGACGTCGTTGGGGCGTTGGATTCTATACTTTATTGCGCAATGAAGACACAGCAGAAGAAGCCTCAGATATCTATCTTCGAGGTGAACGAAGGTGGTTCTGGAGCGTGGGACCTCCTTGTTGCAGCAGTTGAGGAGCTGGACGTCATGATTCCGGAGATCTTCCATGCAAAGGAACCAGTTTCTTTGATGTTTGTAGGGGGCCAACACCAGGTTGGGGTTGTGATCTTCAATGTATTTCAGCATGCTGGCCACCTGTGCAGAGTTGTACAACCCTTTTAGTAATCTTCTCATCATGGCTGGGGTGGCATTGTAAATTAGCTACTGGCCTATACTAGTACCCACGTTCTTGATCATGTCACCTTGTAGGACCCTGAAAAGTTTCTTTCCAACGACGGCCGGTGAGCAGAACATGCTCCTCAGTGCTCCCCGTCGTACAAAGAAGTAGTCATCGCTCCAGACGATGCCTTCTTCATCTGCATGCGATCTTAGGACCTTGTTCAGCAACTTCTGGTCTCTGATCGTCAGGTAACTGATGGCTCTTCTATCAAAGTCCTCCATATTGAAGGAAGGGATTTCCGACGACACAGAGAAGGAGTCTGCCATCGAGCTCCTTCCATTAGGGGGTGTCTTTCATTAATAGTGTAGATGTCCCCTCTTTCTCCCTATGATTCTTTAGAAGAGTCCTCCCCAATGCTGATTGATTCATCATTGTCCTGAGCTTCATCTAGGGAGGCTGAGGGAGCAACTTCTTCGATGTCACGAGAACTCTCCTATCCTGCTGGAGCCCCGTCGACTGTCTTGTGCGTCGTTCCCTCCTTGGGCATTGTGGAGGGCCCGCTGGAGGAGGAAGGAGACGATGTCCCGGAGGAGGACGCTGATGAGGATGGTGGAGAGTCGGATCCATGAGGTGATGGGGACCTCCTCAGCTGTCTTGAACGGGGGTGATTGTCTCTCCAGTCAACCTCTCTTCTATTGTGTCGAGGCATTGGAGTGCCAATTGCATTGTTTTGTTAAGTGCCTCTAGTTGGCTGGGAAGGCCAACTAGAGTCAGCAGTTTTCTCTCTTGGTCATTCAACCTCTCTTAAAAAACATTAAACTTGTAGGTAACGGAAGCAAAAGTAACAGAATGGTTGCCCATTACCTCCAGCAAGTGGTCAAACGTTTGACCAAGAATCTTCCCCAGTGACGGAGGGATTGCGGCTGATCTGCCCCTCAGCCTCCTGATGTCTCTCACGCGAGAGGTTAGGCTCGACAAGGGTGTGTCTCCACTCAGGTCTGACTCCATGTGGATTTTACGCAAGGGCATCGCTTTAGAGCGGGGCTTTGGTACCTTCGTGGCTGCCTCTGTCTCGCCTACTTGTAGTGGTGGAGAGGGGTGCAGAGAGCATGGGTGTTGCTCCTCCATATGGTTTTCAGTGACCTCCTCTGCATCTACCACTAGAGACGTTGGCAGTGGTGTGGGCTACACATATCTGAGCTCTGCCTTGAGGAGCTCAGTGAACGCACCGTTGCTGGCGTCTGACTGTACCACTTCTTCTACCATTGAAGGCGCAGTAGAAGCTTCGGGAGCTACGACCATCTCTTCCGTGGTAGCTTCCCTTGGGGCTATTGTCGATGTTTCAGCCCCGGTTGTTTCGGGGACCTCCACGATCACCATCATTTCCTCGGTGGCCATGGCGGTTGTTGTTGTGGTGGTCGCATCTAGCTCGGGAGTGGGGGCGACAATAGTCTCTGCCTTGTCTTTCTGGGCATCAAGAGGGATTGGTCTTCCTATCGCGACTGCCCTCTCTTGTATTCTCGTGGTGGCGGCATAAGCTGCTTCAACCAGCACAACTTCAATCTCCGCTATGGTGAAGACAAACTTCTCTGTGTCATAGCTAACGCAGCGTGGGAGTGGCAGGAGGGTGTTTTTTCTTGCTAACTTATAGAAGTAGCAACGACCCTCCTTCTTGATGATGCTAGCCCTTGTCAAGAATTTGAGGTTGATCTTATCGTCACCTCTCATCCTCGATAGGCTACGTGGCTCTCTAGGGTATCCTAACCCTACCGTGATCAGATTTACTAGTCCTCCCATGTTGTAGTCCTTGGTGGCATCCTTTACTGGATGAAGACAGTTGGGGAGGAATCACCACAAGTTCATCGTGCGTCCCTCCATCATGTGCCACATGAGGTAGAGCTCTTCAGTGTAGAGGTTGATTGACTCGTACTTGCTGAAGAGAAAGCACGCAACAATATTGTGCACTATCCTCCAGAAATAGGAGTGCACTGCCACCACCTTGCTTCTCGGCTTGAAAATTGACTCGCTGGTCAGCTTCCTCCAGAGTGCGATCGGGTTTAACCCGTCACCTTCGGTGATTCTGACACCGTTGTTGAGTAGTTCTTTTTCTGCTTCATTAGAGGAGAAGATCTCGTTGATCAGCTTTTCAGATATGTCGTTCTCAGTGTTATATAGCCATCCTTGTAGTATGTCTGCTCCGCCAAATCTTTTGACTTCTTCAAGTCTATTATGCACCCGGAGGAGGGACGACATGAACTCCTTCATGAGTTTTGTGTAAGAGGTGGAGTGGTTGAAGCATATCTTCCTCAGCCCGGTAGCCACTAGGACATTTTCTAGCCTATCAAAAATGTCTATCTGGTAGAAGGACGAAAGGTGGAAGAAGCAGCTTGGCCTATAGACTTTGGCCGCCAATTCTATGTGTCGCCACTTGTGCTCGTCGTCTCTGGGCATGAATCGGCCTGGTGAGTGATCTAAAGGCTCTGGCTCGGCCGGCGTGGTTGAGACTATTGTGGGGGTTGTGACTTCTTCTATCCTGGGCCGCTTCTCGGCCTCGGATGGCCCCGCCATATTGGGGTTTGGGCGCTTCTGCCCGACTGTTTTGGCCTCATTTGTGGCCTCGGGGTTGATCCTCCAGCCTTGTTCGTCTACTTGGATGATGGTTTGCTTGGTGTGAGCCATTGTTGTTATCATCAAACAAGTGTATGGTAAATAATTTGATTACTAAAATGGGTCACACTACCTGATATCAGGCTTTAGACTAAGGGAGTCACGACGCTCGATACAAGGTAGGTGATGCCTGAAAAACTGGTTAAACTAAACAAATATGGACACAAGCAAGTGGATATTGGGTAAAGGAAAATGCATTGTGCTTCTCAATGTCAGGTCTGACCGATAGGGTAGACCGATATCGTGTCGCTATACTAAACAGACCTGGCATGATACGCATGCCCGATAAGGGTTCAACGCGATAATTGTGTCGCGTGGAAAGGGTCAAAGACGGCACAGTCTTAAGGTGGCAAAATGCAAGACTATCGTGCGATAAGAAAAATAAAAGGCCCGCCCAATATGAGCATTGCTCGATATGATAGAGTATCGGGCGAAATGAGTTAAAGCTCCTTTGTCTGACAAAACTGGACGATATGGTACCTTGCACGATATGCCTGTGTCGGGCAAAAAGGGTTGAAGGCCGACATGCCCACAAGGCTATCACACAACACTGGGCCATCATCATGAACAATTATCTTGCCCGATACGATCTCATGAGAAAAGGTGTTGCTTGACACGGGCAAAATGTGAGGATATACAATCTAAAAGTTTATTAAGATCAAAATTGGGCGATACGGGTACCACCTGATACTAGGTATCGGTTGGGCACACGATAGATCTGTGTCACGCGACACATTCAAAAGAGATAGGAAGACTGACAGGAAAAACCCGATACGGGACGTTGCCTGGCACAAGCGTGTGTTGTGCGACACAAAAAGAACCAAAGTCTTGTGCCCGACATGGGTATAACAAAAATGCTATCGGATACGCTATGCCCAACATAGTTTGCGTGACATGATAGGTGTGTCGAGTAACTCACACGATACGTGTATTGGGTTATACCTTTATCGTCAGAAGGTCATGACAGGCGACACAGGAGAAGAAGGAAGGTTGGCTACCACGAGAGATGAAGCGAGAGTAGAATGCACGATACAAGAGTAGGTGAAAATTAAATGCCAGAGCCTGACAAGGTAATACTGCATTTGCTATATATAGTCATGTTGTGCGGGGGTAAATCAGGTAAAAATAGGCCATGTGTCGTGCAGAGAGACAAATCATTCCCAATGTGCAGTCTAATCTGACACTTCAACGGTCGATATGGCTTCTTAAGCAAGCTTCGCATCGCGCGGCTCGCGTGTCGCGCGATACATTTTCCTGACTCAAGAATGCCTGCCCGATATGAAGCATGCAATCACACGACATGGGGCTTCCTACCCGACATAGCTGTGTCATGCTGGCGTGTAAGATTTGCCTGATACAAATAGAAAAGGCAAGATTGCTAAAGAAGTAAGGCAGAAAAACACTATGAAGAACATTCTATACAAAATTTAAAAAGGAGTAAAACTTAGATCAAAAGTATAGGCAAAAAATAGAGGTAAAGAGAGCGTTGATGGGTAAAACATCACTGGAAAGAAAGAAGACTCTCTTCTTCAGATAGTATTACTCATCAAAGCTTCATAAAACTAAATTGGTGGCCCATAAAATAGGAGAGTTTGCGCATGTGGTGCATGCACTGACTCAGGCCTTATTACAATGATAATGTTCGTAATCGTTTTCTGAATGAAAGGGAAATAACATCCTATGCTAGGAAAAGTAAAATTTTGGGCTGCCTTTCGAAGAGTGTTGTAGTTTTTGTCATCAACTCGACATCTTTAAACTCTTTCTACTTTGATCCTTTGGTTGTTGCTTCCGCATCCTATAGTGTTAGCTCCGACCTTCTCACGAACGCTTCATCTTCATAGAATCTTTTCAACCTGTGGCCATTGACCTTGACGATCCCAATCTTTTCTCCTTGAATTTTCATCATTCCTGATGGAAAAATCTTTATGACAGAGAAGGGGCCTAACCATTTTGTTTTGAGCTTCTCAGGGAAAAGACGAATGCTAGAGTTGAAGAGGATAACTTTGTCACCTTCTCTAATGTCCTTGCTTCTTAGGTGGGCTTCATGCCACACCTTAGTCCTTTGTTTGTAAATCTTTATGTTTTCTTAAGCATGCAATCTTAGCTTGTCAAGCTCTTGCAGCTACAGATATCTCTTTTATCCTGCCTTATCTAGGTCCATGTTTAGAAACTTTATCACCCAAAGGGCTTTGTGTTCAAGATCCAAGGGTAAATGACATGACTTTCCATAAATTAACCTATAAGGTTCCGTGCCTATGTGCATCTTGTACGTACTTCTATAGGCCCAGAGAGCATCATCGAGTTTCATGGACCAATCCTTTCGTGTGCGGCTGACGGTCTTTTCTAAGATTTTCTTAATATGTCTATTTGATACTTCCACATGCCCAAAGGTCTGGGGGTGGTAAGGTGTAGCAACCTTGTGCTTGATCTGGTACTTCTTCAGTAGTGCCTCGAACTACCTTTCTCCAAAGTGTGATCCCCATCGCTTATCACAGTGCGGGTTACTCCAAAGCATGGAAAAATAGTTTTCTCAAATAGCTTAATCACATACTTAGAGTCGCAAGTTTGAGTAGCAACAGCCTCTACCCATTTTGAGACATAGTCTACAACCACAAGAATGTATTGATAACCCCTTGATGAGGGGAAGGGACCCATGTAGTCAATTCCCCAGATGTTAAAGATATCAACTTCAACCCAGTCTGACAAAACATTTCATTCCTTTTCATGATATTTTTTATTGATTGGCACTCCTTGCAAACCTTCACATAAGCAACAACATCCTTGAATAGCGAAGGCCTGTAAAATCCGGATTGAAGTACATTTGCGGCAGTTCTGTCTCCACTATGATGCCCTTCATAGGGTGAAGAGTGGCATTCTCTCAAGATTAGTGGGACCTCCTCTTCTGGTATTCACCTTCTGTACAGACTGTCCGAGCACTTCTTGAAAAGCAAGGGGTCATCCCAATAGTAGTTCTTGACATCAGACAAAAGCTTCTTTTTCTGGTTGTACTTGATATCTGGTGGTAATTGGCCACATGCCAGGTAATTACAAATGTTTGTGAACCATGGTAGGGTTGGCTTGTCAGACTGAGCCATTAACAGAGCTTCATCAGCATAGTCGTTGTTAATCGACAACAAGTCTTCTTTGTCACAAACTACTCTGGAGGGATGGTCTGCAACTACATTTTCTTTTTCTTTCTTATCAATTATCTCATGGTTAAACTCTTGCATGAGCAGGGCCCATCTCAGCAGTCTGGGCTTTGTGTCCTTCTTTTGCATCAGGTAGTGTATGGCCCCATGGTCAGTATAGACTTTCACTTTTACCCCTATAAGATATGATCTAAACTTGTCAAATGTGAAAATGATCACTAACATCTCTTTCTCTGTGGTGGTGTAGTTTACTTGTACCTCGTCTAGAGTACAGATGGCATAACAAATAACATGATGTTTCTTATCCTTTGTCTACCCAAGGACAGCCCCAACTATGTAGTCGCTAGCATCACACATTAATTTGTAGGGAAGCTCCCAATCCGAAGCTTGGAGAGTTGGGGGATTTACTAAAGCTTCCTTCAGGGTCTGAAAAGCTTTTAAATAGTCATCAGTAAAATCCAATTCTACGTCCTTTATCAGTAGGTTCGAGAGAGGTTTTTATATCTTTGAGAAATTTTTGATAAATCTTCTATAATAACCTGCGTGACCGAGAAAAATTTGTACTACTGTCACAGACTTTGGTGAGGGTAGCGTAGCAATGGTCACGACCTTGCTTATATCTACTTCAATACCTTTCTTGGAGACCTTATGGCCAAGGACTATACCTTCTTGTACCATAAAATGACATTATTCCCAGTTAAGAACTAAGTTCTTTTCCTCACAGTGCTGAAGAACTAATGATAAGTTTTCCAAACAAGAATCGAAATCCTTCCCATAAACAGAAAAATCATCCATAAAAACTTCTACAATGTCCTCCAGAAAGTCTGAGAACATTGAGATCATGCAACGTTGGAATGTTGCAGGATCATTGCATAGCCCAAACGACATCCTTCTAAAAGCATATGTACCATACAAGCAGGTGAAGGTAGTCTTCTCCTGGTCGTCCAGAAAAATAGGAACTTGATAAAATCTGGAATAACCGTCTAGAAAGCAGAAACACTCATGACGTGCAAGCCTTTCTAACACTTGGTTGATAAAGGGGAGGGGGTAGTGATCTTTCTTGGTGGCTTTATTTAGTTTTCAGTAGTTGATACACATCCTCCATCCAGTAACAGTCCAAACGGATACCTTGTCACCTTTATCCCCCTTTATGACTGTCATGCCTCCCTTCTTGGGCACCACATAAATCGGGCTCACCCAATTGTTGTCGCTAATTGGGTATATAATACCCACATCTCTGAGCTTGATAACTTCTTTCTTCACGACTTCTTTCAACATCTGGTTCAACTTCCTCAAGGGTTGAACAAGGGGCATGTAGTTTCTTCAAGATTTATTCGATGCATACACAAAGTGGGGTTGAGTCCCTTAATGTCATCCACTGAATATCCCATAGCTTTTCTGTGAAGCCTTAGCTCTTTAAGGAGTCTTTCTAACTATTCTTTTGTCAGATTGGCATTGACTATGACAATATTTCTTTCCTCGGCATCTAGGAACTCATACTTCAGTCCCTCTAGCAGCTGCTTCAACTCCGGATAAGGTTTTGGTGCATTCTCTTCTGCCATGGTCACTTCCAAAGAAGCATACTTCACCGTCTCTACAATCACTTCATCTCCATCATATTAGTTCAAGTAATCGAGGACCTCATCTACCTCACAATCGTTGACCTCTGAGTCCTCTTCATTCAACACCCTCATAAGAGGGTCTACCATTGTTGTGTCCTCTTCTACTTCCTCGTAGTATTGGTTATAGTTGTCCACAAAGTAAGAAGACTCAAGCAGCAATGATCCTTTCATAGAGTTCCTCACCTTGAAAACTATGTGATCATTCCCTACCCTCAGGATTATCATGCCTTCAATGATGTCAATAAGTGCCCTTTCGGTCACTAAGAAAGGATGACCAAATATGATGGGGCACTTAGGATCTTCAACAGTGTCGATGATAACAATATCACAAGGGATGAAGAACCTCCCTACTCTGATCGGGACATCTTCCACCACTCCTACTGGCCTTTTGAAAGTGTGGTCAGCCAACTCTATCCTCATATTAGTTCTGACCATATCAGTCAGTCCTAATTGTTTGGCGAGGCTTAAAGGCATGAGGCTGATACTAGCCCCTAAGTCGGCAAGACCCTTTTTTTCGACATTATCGCCTGTCGCGAAAGGTATGGTGAAGGCCCCAGAATCCTTTTTCTTGGTTGGTAACTCAGCTTTTATGAAGGATGTGGACATGTTGGCTAGGTGTACAATTTCGATCCTCCATCCTCGTCTTTTCTTCATGACTAGATCCTTGAAGAATTCAGCATAAGTCGACATTTCTTCCAACGCGTCTAGAAAAGGTACCTCCAAGTGGAGCTTCTTCACTGATTCCATGAACTTTTCATATCTCTTCTTGAGATGACCCTTTACAAGCTTGTATGGAAAATGTAATCTTGGCAAGTACTGCCTTCTCCTGGTGAAAAAATCCTCTTCAGGTCTTGACTCCTTAACTGGTGGGTGTTGGCTTTCTCCTCTAACTGGACTTTCTACAACCTCCTCAGACTTGGGTTCTTCGGTTCTCGTCTCCTCCTGGCGCTCTATTGTTCGTCCCGATCTGAGGGTTGCACTCTTAACAAACTTTGGGCTAGAAGGGATCTTCCCCGAAGGGTTCTTTACGAGCTCAGCTAACTGAGGTAGTTGTTGGTCTAACTGACGTTGGTGCGTTTGCATGTCTGCCATTTGGGTTGCATAGTATTCAAAACGCTAGAGTTGGATAATGTGCTTTACGCAAGCTGATTGTTTATTGTGTCTTATCTCTTGACGAAGTCAAAAAGTTGCCCCATCAAGTCTGGCTGGCTACTACTCTTGGTATGACGTTGTCCTTGCTCTTTCCCTTGCCCTTGGCTTTGGCTTGTGTTAGCATCTTGACATGGTTGATACATGACCTAACCTTGATAATTGGAACGTGTTGATCTTGGCGTACTGTCCCTGCCAGTTTCTCTTCTCGAAGCCAGATGGTGGCTTGGGTTGGTTGCTCAACTGATGTGAGTTCTCTGCGGCATCCTTGTTGCCATAACTGAAGCCTGGGTGGTTTTCCCTCTTGAAGTTGACATAAGATACATTGCAACTTCATCCTCTTCTGAATCACTTTCTCTTGACCCTTTAGGTCGAGTATACACGTAGTTATCTACTCCATGGCCTCCTTCACCATATGTGACACATTACATTACCTTCTCTATCTGCTTCTTGCCTTTTCCTCCTGACTCCTTTAGTTGTTTAACATCCGTAGTAATTTTATGTATCTATGATGTAATCGCCTCCAGAGCCTTTGACTTAATTGATGGTACTTCATTGGCAACTTTCTTCACAAAACCTTTGTCAGTCCTATCATATTCAGCCCCGACTTGAAGCTCTACCATGTTCTCAATGGTGTTTTTAGATCTACTAGGCTTCTTCCCAAGAAAGTTGCTTCCTGTAGCTGCATTTAATGATACTTTCTCTTCAGGAATTAGGCCATTGTAGAACGTTGTTATCAAAAAACCTTTCTTGTAATTGTGGTGAGGGCAATCCCTCTGATATTCCTGGTATCTCTCCTAGGCCTCATACAGATTCTCTTCGGGTTTTTGCGTAAAAGATGTGATCTTCTGCCTTCTCCTAATAGTCTTTTCAGTAGGGTAGAACTTGTTTACAAAAGCCTCTACTAAAGCATTCAATCCATTCAGAGATTGATGTGATAGTCCAAGGTACCATGACAGTGCCTTATCCACCAAAGAGAAAATGAAACCCTTGTAGTAGATCACTTCTTGTGGTGCCCCCCTCATTTTGATGGTGTCACACATATTTTTTAAAGCATCGAGATGATGAAAAGGGTTGTCATTCTTGGAACTCCCTCAAAAACTCTTATTTTGGATCATAGAAATCACAACAGGTTTCACCTCGAAGTTGGCAGCATCGAACCTCAGGATTATCATTGGGCATCTTGAGTTGTTGGCTTTCGTGGTTGCCAACTCTCGAATAATCTTTTCTTCTTCTTCGGAATCTTCACTATTGTTGTCTCTGCGATTTCTCTCTTGATTGTTGTGGTTCCTTCTATGCCTGTGGCAATGACAATGTCCTCTGTGGTGGTGGTCATCCTCAGGTTATTCTTGTTCTTCATAAAGATGATCGTCATTGTAACGGTCATTTCTATCTTCATCGCTTCTTGGAAGAGGTGGGTGTGGTCCAACTCTTGCATTTCACTCGTCTGGGGAAAGGGGTGGCTCCACGCGAGGAGACATGATGAATGAAGTTAAAATTGAACAAAATGCTTCTCCCAGGTACCTAAACAGAACGTGCGATCAAGTTAGAAAACTAGGCATGATGAAGCGAACTATTCTACACAGATTCAGGTTAGAAGGCTTAAAGCTATGGTGTTGTCAAGCTTATTGCTAAGCTTGAGGCGCAGGAGTATAGTAAGTGGATTCGGGTTCTTTAACAATACCATTTTTCCTCCTCCCCAACAACGGTGCCAAAAAGTTGACCGGCCAAAATCACGCGTCTAAAAGGAGTAGATTAAAGTAGTCGAACTTTTAAAGAGATAACCCGACTCTCAGGCCCCCACAATGATAACGGGGTCCGATGTAGCGATCGGGGTCGAACACAGGGATGAGGTTGGTAGTGCCAAGAATGCGGAATCAACAATTCAATACTCCAGCGGAAAAAGTGGATTAAAAGGTGTTCCCCAAGGAACGGAAATCTTCAAGGTGAAGGAAAATAAAAGAAAACAAACTATAGCGAGAAAAAGTAGAAACTCAGATCGGGTTCACTTAACTAAAACATTTCTTTAACAAGCAAACTATCCCTCTTCCATGCATGCACATACCAAAATTATGAGCAACAATAAAAACGCCACATCCCACTCTCTCTCTTAAGAAGAGGAAGGAACCAAACTGAAAAGAAGTCTCTCTCTCTCAAGAAGACAACTCAAAAGCCTCACAGTAAAACATATGGGTTAGAACACTAGCAATCCAACACTCTCGTACATTCATGCTACACCATGACACGGATAAAAGCAATATTACCCTCTCGAGATATCGATAATCACACATCGCAAGATGATAGCTAAACATACAAGTGAAGCATTAAGGAAAGCGCATAGAGATAACTTTTATTTGGGCATGGATATTCAGACAAGAAAGGGTAGATATGCCGCAACAAGGAAACATCGTAAAGAAAAACTATCTCCAACTGGAGTTACAAGAAAGATGAAGGTTTAAGGGTTTTAGCAGTTTTTAGGGGTTTTGTGCAACAACGTCTGAGGAGCTAAAACAATTTTTAAGGTGAGGCATGAAGGAAGAAAACTTAGGAATAACAAGCGGCAACGGAAAACACCCAGCACCCCTTTTCTCAAAGAGGGTACCTCCAAATAAATGCCAACATCCTCTCTCAAGGGTAATGGACATAGGTTGGAGTGGGAAAATAACCTGAAGCAGCACCAACCCTGGGTACTCTTGTACTCCCGGGTTAGACCAGGCTCTAGAGTTACAACATCCTTCTCTCGATGGAGTCGAAACGGGAAACACGATTTGATAGCTAGTCAAAACATGATCCAACATAGAAGATAGAACTCACATGCTATATAAGAAATCATCCAACAAAAGGGAACCAAACATAGAACAACAAGTATTAAACTCCATAGATTCTATAAGCATAGATATATTGTGTAAAAAGGATTCAGTTACAATGCATAATGAATGAAAGTAAATGCTAAAAAGGGAAGATAGGTATCGCCTCCTTGATATAGGAGGGCGATAGACAACAGCGACCCCTAAGGCACAGCTAACCTGGTACCGGGCGGAAGCTCTTCCTGATATGCCCATGTCGGGCAACCACCCGATTGGGCGACAAACCATGATGGGCGGGCATATCAGTCAGGGTTTCCTACCCAATACGGTCATGTCGGGCAGCCACCCTGCCGGGTGACACGCCATAACGATGGTCTGTATCGGGTTTGGTGCCATGTCAGGTTAGAAGGGACTTAGGTTCTCAGGTTCCTTGTATCGGGTGTAAAGGGTGAGCCATCTCAAGTTGAAGCCCGTCTAGGGACTCGACACTCTGGGTGGCCTTCTTGGTTGTATCGGTCTGCTGCGATTACCGGGACGGGTTCTAAGTAAACCACTCCTACCCCTCTCGGGTTGGGGGTGTGCTCACCTAGTGTCACCCGACATGCCTTAGTTGTCGACACACTAGCTCCTAAAGCTTTCCGAAGTTAGCTTTCACGAGATTCCGACCCGTCCCATTGGAGTCTTGTAACTGCTATTTATAGGCAGTGGTTGGAGGAGGTTGTGGTTCTTCGGGTGCCACATATCCTTAATCGGCTCCACACATGTGGCTTTGGGGATGATTGACATGTGTGTGTCACCCGACACAACAGGTCGTCGTGTGTCGGGTTGCAAGCGTATCGGGTGGCCACGGTGGGCAGACGCTTCCGATGAGTGGCTCGTATCGTGCGACTTGCCATAACGGGCTGATTAGTCATGGTGGGTAGAGCTCTCTGTCGGGTATGTGGTGTACCACCAGTCAGGGCCTCCTTGCGCGACATGCTCGTGTCACGTTGCATCTATATCAGGCTGAAGCCACAACGAGTAAGTGGGTGTGTTGGGTGGCTGGTAGAAGGGGTCGATGCAGGTAAGTGTTGTTCATTGGTCGGGACGGGCCTTTAGCGGTCTTTTAGGTATAAAATAGGGAAAAAATTTGTACAAAAGATAAAAAAGAGTTAAGGGCGTAGTGCAGTTTACTTTTGTGCACAAACATGACAAAATTGAGAGGGAAAATAGTTTAGAGGGTAGTTTTGACAAGGAAAAAAATGCTATAAATAGCCATAAAAAGAGTTTTATCAGCACTTTTTTAGAGTCATTTAGCTGGAGTATTGAAGTTCCCCCATCCTATAACTGGTGCTACAGAAAATTCTAAGTCCACTTTCTTTGTGAAATATTTGTCTTCATAGTAGAGCATCAATGGATGTCTATTGACTAAGAGGGTACTTGTTTTGTCTTTGTGAATATTGATAACACTAGAGAGATACATGGTGATTACTGTAAAAAGCACAAACCATCAAAATCATAGTTTTCCAAATAAAGTTGGAGTGAAAAATTGAACAGTAGAACTTAATCCCCTTCAGCGGTGTCTTTGTGTTGTATGTGAGACCATTCCATGTTTTGGTGTGTTCTTTGTACATATTTGTGTTTTAATAGGCATGTAAACTGTGATGACCCAATTTCAAATCAAGCCATCACCAGTAAAAATGTGGAATTATCACAAATAATAGAGTTAACGAAAATCACTAAAAATTAAAACCATGTTTGCACATAGATCCCTATTCAATAAGCTTTTACACAAAGGACCAAAGCTTTATATACACACAATTCATGTCAACACTTAGCATGTCGACTCTTCTGGAGAACAATGAGTATTAGTTAGTTTGCTTTGCTATATACAATAGCATTATATAAACCTCGAGACAAGCCAGTCAAAATCTCAAGTTGTTTGTAAAAATCACTAAGGACTATCTCCCAAGGACCTGAGAGTACAGAGATGACACATAGACATATATATACAAAACCTTGACTGACAGCGTTCTTGACCTGAAATACTATTGTTGTTCTTGCTGACACGATCCTTCTTCTTCAACTCGGTTCCTAGTCCCTCATCCGTGATCACCTAAAAATGTGTGGATTCCATGGGGTGATACTATTATCCGAGCGAGAGATATAACTCTCTGCCAGCAATATTATTATCATAGAAAATAATATGAAAATGAATTGTAGGTATTTCATTGACTAACAAGTATATCCTTGAGTGTAAGGTATAAACATTAATAACAAATCTATAAATCATCTTTTGTTTGAAAAGGAATATGAATAACATGCATAACATTTATCTACTCAGACGTATAAAAGAAATAAGGCATCAACCAATGTTTCCATATTTGTTCCTTAAAAAAGCAAGCTACAGGGCTGATTACATGTTCACATTTACATTATGGCCAGAGGAGGTGAGATATACTGCTCATGCTCCAATCATCCACTAGTAAGTCGAAATTGGTACCGTACAAGGTCAATGTCAGAGCCAGCTGTCAAGGCCTCTCTTTTCTCAGTCAGCTTGAGAATACTTAAGTAACACTTAGGTTTAGCATGACATCTTGTGTCTACTGTAATTAGATATGTCGTGCTATACCGACATCTACTCTATAGAGTTACTATCGTAGTATGTACTCTTCGGGAGAAGACCACTTAGCTTTCCCGGATTATCAGAATGACCACTGAGTCATCCTGTGTTGATTTTATTAGGAAGTACACTGAGCAACCTGATGTATTTGGGGAGTCCACTAAGCACCCTTATTTTAGTTTGGGAGCCCACTGAGCACCCTTTTATTATCACATATTCAAAAATGCGCGTTCCGTGCAAAACTCATTTCACCATTTAACAATTGCTGACACTGAATGGATCTATGGTCTGGGCAACTATATGATAATATTCATCTTGCTTAATTAAGTGTGTTACTATATCTTTTTAGCATCAATCATGTTACAAACAATATAAACAACAATTACTATGAAGAAAAGAATAAAAGAATTCGTCAGATACTTTCATATTCACTCAGTCACATAGCTCACTTAGAATCTCAACCTCTTGTCATTATCTTTCTTGGGTATTCAACCCTTCATTCATCACTGAGCACTATCACCACTTAGCAGATGATTATTATCTCAAGGTCATCAGACCCAGATACTTATTCACATAGTCCACATAGCTCATTGGATTTGTGTCTCATAGTCACATAGCTCTTACTTGACCATATTCAATGCATTAGGATATTTCCATGGTTAGTATATCATGTTATCAACAATTTCAACATTTGTATTTAACCATGAATTACTAAGGAACGCATCCTTCTAATGAATTAGGGTTATATTCAACCGATTAGGGTTTCAAGATTTCATTAACATAAATCATACCCTAACTCATACTCCACACATCTCAAGGGTATTAGTGTATGATAATTACATACTTATCTTTCAAGTCCTAGTCTCTCGCTCATTCTCTCTAGGATGTAAATTACTTAGTTATCATCTTTAAGGTTTACACCCTTATCATTAACAATTAAGTTAAACTCATTGTGGCTCAATATTGCATAAATCATAAGCATCACTGTAGAGGAGCTTAGTGATAAAAGACTTGCATATCATATCAAATTACATGATTGATAATGTTATTATTTGAAAATGCATGTACTTACCTAATCACATGGTGGAACCACATCCTCATATTGGATATAGGGTGTATCCCTTATCTCCATATTGGGCATATCATTAAGGCTTTGCCATACTTCATACACCTATAAAATACTAGCTCTTCTCCTTAGCTACCCATCTTTATTTCAATTTAGACTTCCCTATTAGTCATCAAACATATTGTGTTGTCTCTAGGGTTTCCATATCAGGATCTATCTAGGGTTACCATATCAGGCATACCATTGGACTTGCCTTATATTGGAGATCATATCGTACACTCATGTTGAGCACCATTTTGGTTTCCACCATGTTAGTTCATCTCATAGATTTTCCATATCACGTAACCATATTAGGAAGCATATCGGGCATGGTGTTGAGTACCATGTCAGGCATCATATCAGCCTTGTGTATCGGGTTTCAAAGTTCAAAGACCATATCGGGTTCCCTATCCTTTTACTAGGGTTTTTCTTATATCAGGCAAGAGTGTTCCTTTACCTTTGTATCATGTACAAGATGGTGGATAGAAATCTTCCATGTCATTCATAGATCCTATAATGACCCTTCTCCATATTGAGCAAGTCCCCATGTCGGGTCCCATATCATTTTCCCAAGCTTTTATCCCATGTCGGGTTGTAAGGTCTTCAACCCATATCGGGTTATCCAAGAGTGATCAAACCCATGTCGGGTATCCAAAGATGATGTCATCATCATCATCCTAAAAATCATCAATTGACTCAAATTCATGGATAATGACCCTAATTACATATTGGGACTCATTATTATATCAATTGATCATAAGAAACCCTAATTTGCAAATATTCAACAAATTGACTAGTATTGAAGAAAGAATAATAATATTGGAGGGTTTGAGTTATATAACCCACCTCTTGAAGAGCTTCCTAGCTTCAAGCTTCACTCCATGCATCCCAAGGTTTAAGATGAGCCCTCTCTAAGCTCTAACATGATATCTTAAGTCTCCTTGGGTGATATCACATTGCATGATTGCTTCAACCTACCCTGTCTGATATCCTTCCTCTTCTTTGGCCGATACCAAGCCTCACTTATTCACTCTTCCCACTATGGGTGACACAAACAGAGGTGTTGCATGATACAAGAGGGAAGGTACTTGCTAGATCTGAAAATTTTTCCAATAAATGAAGGTTAGGGTATATATACTTGTGGTTTATAGAAAACAGTGTAATAGGTGTCATTTGCTCAAGGTGTTTCATGCCACCTATCCATGCAAGGTCGACACATTCTCTTTCATGCTTTCCACTTATTATTTAGCCATGCAAAAATAAAAGTCCATGGGTGAAAGGGAAGACAAGGATCGTCTCTTGAGTTGTTATCTAAGGCAAGCTTCTCTCCCAGTATCTTATTATACTATTCTCTTCTATCTCTTCCAAGAAAAGATGTGATTTGATGCTCGACTTCTTCCTTGATGTGCCTTTCCTATCATGGGTAAGTCACAAACTAATCGGGGGCTCTCCTATTTCTCTATGGCCGATAGAGACCCCCTTCCAATTCCACAACTTGATATGTCTTATGTATATAGCTTTCAACTTATTCATTTTCTTGATTTCTTCATTATTAAGAGTAATAACACTTCTAGAGACTTCAAACATATTGTATCCTTCTTTATCTCTCCTGTAGGTAATATTGGGAAAGAGTAAAAACAACCTAGAGGTGATAAATTACACATTAACCCTATATTTTGTTTATATATATAGCAAATAGTGTTATAATTGGTGCATCAAGCACTTAGCATTATTCTCGCTAGTTTTCACTTAGAATTAGGCTTTGCACAAGCTGCCACTTAGCATTATACTCCCTTTCATGATATACAAAACACTTAGAATTCATTCAACATGTAACATTTACAACATAACCCCTCATCTTGGGTAAATTACATTTCTCATTTAGATTTTCATATAATGCACACATAGCTTTGCATATAAGCTCAAATTTGAAAATAACTTCATAAAGGACTTAATTACTTTTCAAAAGATGAGATCAAGATTGTAAGCAACTTACTGATACAAAACATCTAGAGTTAGGTCATAACCGAGGTCAGGGGTGTTACAATTATCAACCCCTAAAAGAAGGATTTCGTCCCTAAAATCTCAAGAGAAAAGAGAAGGGTACTTCTTTCTCATCTCTTCCTCTAATTCCCATTTGGCTTCTTCAATGCCATGGTGATGCCATAGAACTTTTACAAGAACTATATCTTTCTTCTTCACCTTCTTGACTCTTTTATCAAGAATCATCATAGGGCCTTCCACATAAGATATATCTTCATTCAATTCAACCTCTACAGGTTGCAACACCATTTTTGTATCGAGATGACACTTCCTTAGCATAGACACATGAAACACTGGATGTAGTTTATGTAGATCAGGTGGCAATTCTAGCCTATACACTACTTTCTCGATCCATGCTATCACTAGGTAAGGTACCATAAATCTAGGGGCTAACTTACCTTTCTTTCCAAATCTAAGAATACCTTTCCAAGGAGAGACCTGGATATACACTTTGTCTCCAACTTGAAACTCTAGAGGTCTATGATGTTTATCAGTATAAGACTTCTATCTATCTTGTGCAGCCTTCAACTGCCGTTGTATAACTTTAATCTTTTTAGTTGTTTGTTGCACTAACTCAAGACCCAAAAGTAAATATTCTCCAGTTTCAAACCAGCACAATGAAGATCTACAATGTCTACCATATAATGCCTCATACGGTGCCATATCGATATTGGCTTGATAACTGTTATTATAAGCAAACTCAATCAAGCTCAAGTGTAGAACCCAACTTCCCACAAACTGAAGGACACATGACCTAAGAAAGTCCTCTAAGAACTGTATAGTCCTTTTAGAATTCACATCTGTCTGAGGATGAAAGGTTGTACTGAACTTTAATTGAGTACCTAAGGCTTTATGTAATCATTCCCAAAAATGACTTGTAAATTGGGGACCTCTATCAGATACAATTGTAGCTGGGACTCTGTGCAACTACACTACCTCATCTATATAGATTTGTGCAAGCTTCTCCGCATTATAGGTTGTTTTGACAGGAAGGAAATGTGTCGTCTTAGTTAACCTATCAACTATAACCCAGATGGAATCATAACTTTTGGTTGTCCTAGGTAGACCAACCAAAAAGCCCATTATCATGTGATCCCATTTCCACTGAGGTATAAGTAGGGGTTGTAACATCGCTGCAGGCTTCTATTGTTCTGCTTTAACCTACTGACACACCAGACACTGCATAACAATCTCAGCTACATTCTTCTTAAGACCGGGCCACCAATACATATATTTTAAGTTATGGTACATTTTAGTACTTCATGGATGCATTGCATACATGGATGAGTGAGTTTCCTCCATAACCATCTTCCTTAAGTTATTACTATCAGGAACTACCATCCTACAATGGTAATAAACTATCTCCTCCTCTGACTCATGGAAACCATCTTGTTTCTCACTTCCCAATTTTGACTTAATCTATTGAATCACAGTATCATCTTGCTATGCTTCTTTGATCTATTCCTTCAAAGTAGGTTTTACATGCATCTCATCTAATAACCCTGCTAATAAGGATACTTCTAATTGCACATTCATTTGTCTCAAAGAGACAAGCATATCTCGCTTACCACACACTAAGGAATTCATTTGTACATTATCTGAGGGTGAAGATGAGGATTTTCTAGTGAGTGCATCAGCCACTATATTGGCTTTTCCTAGATGATAATCAATTGTACAATCATAGTCCTTGATTAATTCCATCCAGCGACGTTGTCTCATATTCATCTCATGTTGAGAAAAGTTGTATTTTAAGTTTTTATGATATGTGAAGATCTGGAACGTCTCTCCATAGAGATAATGAGTCCAATACTTTAACGCATGTACTACTGTAGCTAGTTATAGATCATGTGTCGGATATTTCTCCTCATGTTTCTTGAACTATCGAGAAGAAAAAGAAACTACATGATCACCATGCATCAACACATAGCCTAGTTCATTTTTAGAAGCATCACAGAATACAACATATCCCTTTCCCTGCTCAGGTAAAACTAACACAGGTGCACTAGTCAACTTTTCTTTCAACATCTGGAAAGAGTGCTGACACTTGTCATTCCAGACAAAAGGAACTTCTTTTCTTGTTAGCCTGGTTAAGGGAAACGCTATAGAGTTGAAATCTTTGATAAACTTCCTGTAATATCCTACCAGGTCTAGGAAACTACAAACCTCATTCGGTGTTTTAGGTTGTTCCCACTCCACAACAAATTCTACTTTCTTAGGGTCAACGCGGATACCTAAAACAGATATGACTTGTCCAAGAAATGATACTTCTGATAACCAGAATTCACACTTGCTAAACTTCGCATATAACGTATGTGGTCTCAACAAGGTCAAAGCTTGATGAAGATGGTGTTCATGTTGTTGTCTGTCTCTACTGTATATCAAGATGTCATCTATGAAAACTACTACAAACTGATCAAGGAAAGGCCAAAAGACTCTATTCATCAACTCCATGAAAGCAACTAGTGCATTAGTTAGTCCAAATGACATAACTATGAACTCCTAATGACCATACCTTGTTCTAAAGGTTGACTTAGGTTTGTCACTGTCCTTGATGCGTAACCGATGATATCCTAATCTCAAATAAATCTTAGAAAACACCATTGCATCATGCAACTAATCAAACAAATCATTTATCCTTAGTAAGGGATATTTGTTCTTAATAGTCACCTTCTTGAGCTATCTATAATCTATACATAGTCTCATAGACCCATCCTTCTTTTTAAGAAAAAGAACTGGAGCACCCCATGGTGAAGTACTCGGTCGTATGAAGCCTTTCTCATGCAACTCTTGTAATGGTTTCTTAAGTTCTGCCATCTCAGCTGGTGCCATCCTATAAGGGGTTTGAGCTATAGGTTGTGTATTTGGAACAAGATTAATTTATAAATCAATCTCTTGAAGTGGAGGAACACCTACAAGTTCCTCGGGAAACACATCCTTGAATTCCTTAACAACTAAAACTTCGAAGATACTATGGCCCTTTATTTTGGTATCCACCACATGTGCCAAGAATGTGAAGCATCCTTTTCTCATCAACTTCTTTGCTACCATAGCTGACACTAGGAAGGTTGGGAGAATCTTTCTCTCCCCCTGAAAGACCCATGTCTTGTCACCATACATGAACATGGCCTATTTGGAATCAAAATCCAAGACAACTTTGTACTTATCTAAGGTGTCCATCCCAATAATTACATCAAACCCATGCATTTCAAGTGGTACAAGATCCACTTGAATGTTATCTTCCGAGAAGGAAAGAACACAGAAAGAACAAACCTCCCTCAACATCATAGATCCCTCTAATGGAGTTTCTAATAACAAATTATCCTTTCAAGGATTAACAACCATATTACAGTCATGAATCACTTTTTGAGTGATAAAAGAATGTGTGGCACTCGGATCAATCAAAACAAATATGTAACATGAACAAGACATATCAAAATGAAATAACTCTATCTGACCTGTCACAATGAGTGGGTTAATCACTACCTTCAGTTGATTCATAGCATAGAATCTCGCTTTCGCTTGCTGCTGACTACGTCCTCTATTGGTCAGTGTAGATGATCCTGCCTGAGATGCTTGTCCACATCCCCTAGAGCCACTACTAAACTGCTATCTCTGAGAGCCCTGCTGGCTCTGCCTTGATGATTGGGTCACTTCCATGTCCCTAACTTGACAATCCTTTATCACATGCCCAATCTGTCTACACCTGTAGTAGACTCAGTTATCCCACTGCAACCTAGGCGGTACTGTTATTGACATCAATGCTGAACTCTGAGCTCTTCCTAAGAGAAAACTACGACCTCTACCTCGGCTATACATCCACTGTGTCTGAGTATTGAACCTTTGTGGTTCCATAGGTGCAGAAAACCTTGGTTTCTTAAAACTGCCAGACCTCTGATTCTGAAATTATGCAGGTGCTTTCCTACTATTTGCCTCTGATTTCTCTGTTACGAACCTCTCAACCCGTCTAACTGATTCCACAAAGGTAGCAAACCTCTCCCTATTCTCTAGGGCAGATACATGTTTGGTTAATTCAGCGTTCAGACCTTTCTCTAATTGCCAAATTCTCTCCTCTTCTGTGGTGGCCATGTGCGGACAAAACTACAGAAGCTCCATAAACTTAGCTTCATACTCATTAACCTTCATTGTTCCCTGTCTAATCTACTCAAATTGTGAAATCTTCTCCTCAAGATAGGTCTTAGGGATGTATCTATTGACAAACTCTTATCGAAACTCTTGCCATCCGACCTCGACACCCAGTCATTTCTCTTCTTTGATGGCTCACCAATGGTCAACACTTCCCTTCAGAAGGTATATTGCATGCTTAACCATATCAATCTCAGGAATATCAAGGATCTTAAAGGCTTTCTCTATCTCAGTGAGCTAAAAATCTGCATATGTTGGGTCAGTTGTGCCAGCATATTCAATGGCTCCTACCTGATGCACCCATTTAAAAGTCTTATCCGTTCCATGTTTCTCACTAGATTCTGATGTTCTAGGGACTGGTATTGGTATCCAGACAACCATATGTGTCACCATATTCATAATCTGCCCAAAAAGAACTTGGAAGGCTGGACTTTCTAACAGTCTGGTCAAGCTGAGGATTCTCAGGCACTGGTTCATCTCTATCCTCATCTCTTGCACCACCTCCGGGCACAGCAACACTCCTCTCAATAGCGTGTTCTTCATGCGCTCTAGACATCTTTGGTTCCTATTTCTTCTCCTGTATAAGGAGAATTTTACTATAATATATACTAGAGGATACTGGAACAGACTCAACAAACTTAATCCTATGTCTCTATAGACTCAACGAACCTTAGGCTCTGATACCAAAACTTTGTGATGACCCGATTTCAAATCAAGACATCACTAGTAAAAATGTTGAATTATCAAAAATAACATGGTTAACGAAAATCACTAAAAACTAAAACCATCTTTGCACATAGATCCCTATTCAATAAACTTTTACACAAAGGACCAAATCTTTATATACACAAAATTCATGTCAACACTCAGCATGTTGACTCTTCTTGAGAACAACAAGTATTAGTTGCTTTGCTTTACTATATACAACAACATTATAAAAACCTCAAGACAAGCCAGTCAAAATCTCAAGTTATTCATGAAAATCACTAAGTACTATCTCCCAAGGACCTGAGAGTGCAGAGACGACACATAGATATCTATCTAAAAAACCCTGACTGACAACATTCTTGACATGAAATACTATTATTGTTCTTCCTGACACGATCCTTCTTTTGCAGCTTGGTTCCTAGTCCCTCGGTCGCGATCACCTAAAAATTTGTGGATCCCACGGGGTGAGACTATTGTCCCAGTGAGAGATATAACTCTCAGCCAGCAATATTATTATCACATAAAATAATATGAAAATGAACTATTTCATTGACTAATAAGTATATCTTTGAGTGTAAGGTCTAGACATTAATAACAAATCTATAAATCATCTTTTGTTTGAAAATGAATATGAATAACATGAATAACATTTTCCTACTCAGACATATAAAAGAAATAAGGCATCAACCAAAGTTTCCGTATTTAATCCTTAAACAAGCAAGCTACACAGCTGATTACATGTTCACATTTATATTACACCCAGATTAGATGAGATATACCGCTCATGCTCCAACCAACCACTAGTAAGTCGAAATTGATACCATACAAGGTCAATGGTAGAGACGGTTGTCAAGACCTCTCCTTTCTCAGTCAGCTTGAGAATACTTAAGTAACACTTAGGTTTAGCATGACATCTTGTGTCTACTGTAATTAGCTATGTCGTGGTATACCGACATCTATGCTATAGAGTTACTATCACAGTATGTACTCTCTTTGGGAGAAGACCATTTACTTTCATGGATTATTAGGATGACCACTAAGCGATCATGTGTTGATTTTATCATGACGTACACTGAGCAACCTGATGTATTTGAGGAGTCACTAAGCACCCTTATTTTAGTTTGGGAGCCCATTGAGCACCCTTATATTATCACATATTCAAAAATATGTATTCTGCGTAAAACTCATTTCACCATTCAACAATTGTTGACACTGAATGGATCTATGGTCTGGGAAACTATATGATAATATTCATCTTGCTTAATTAAGTGTGTTACTATATCTTTTTAGCATCAATCAAGTTACAAACAAGATTAACAACCATTACTTTAAAGAAAACCATAAAAGCATTTGTCAGATACTTTCATATTCACTGAGTCACATAGCTCACCTAGAATCTCAACCTCTTGTCATTATCTTTTTTGGGTATTCAACCCTTCATTCTTCACTGAGCACTGTCACGACTTAGTAGATGATTATTACCTCAAGGTCATCAGACCCAGATACTTATTCACATAGTCCACATAGCTCATTGGAATTGTACAACATAGTCACATAGCTCTTACTTGACCATACTTAATGCATTAGGATATTTGCATGGTTAGTATATCATGCTATCAACAATTTCAACATATGTATTTAACCATGAATTACTAAGGAACACATCCTTCTAATGAATTAGGTTTATATTCAATACATTAGGGTTTCAAGATTTCATTAACATAAATCATACCTGTGATAACCTAGATTTTTGGGTTTTCATAGCAAATATAGTATCTTAAGACCATGAGTGTCACATGGTTGAATGATACCAAACTGAGGAATTGGTGGTTCAATTATTCACTCTTTATCACTTAGAAAGTGTAAACAAATATGCAATTGATGATTAGGACACAAATTGAGTTTAAATATGATGAATATATAATTGTATATTAATTGATTTGGGTGCTTATGAGTCCAAGGGACCCATATAACAGTCTCAATGAACTCAAGTGCCAAGTTGATGAAATTTGAGATATGTTAGGATCATAAAAGGTATTTTTGGACTTGTTTGGTTGAGAGTTGAGGATCAAGTGACTTGTATTTGAGGTCTATACAATTATTTATGAGGTCATTCGAGGAATAAAATTTAATGGAACAATGTTAGAGTTCTAGTATCAAACTTGACTAAATTCTAGATTACACGTTGAGGAACTAATGCTTAAAGTTACATAGAAATTACATAATCCAAATGAGAGATATGTGGGTTTAATTATTTATCCAATGACTAAGTGTTACGACCCCACCTCCCGATAACCCCCAATTAAGGGAGAACGAGAGGTCGAAGCCGCACCCATGACTTCCGGATCAAAGGTTCGGAAATTAACCAAGAATAATTATCAAATTTTAACATACTATATTGAAAGCTGTAAGAAAATAAATTTTTGCATACCTTTTTGAAAAACTTGGTTCTCTAAACTTCTATCTGCATAGATACTAATCTATCTAATCCTCCTTTGCACTTTATTTCACATTTAGTATCACATGTGCCACTTTACTGTTTGTTCTTTTCATTGTACCTAAAATGCCGACAAACAAAACATCGGTCAGCCGAAGCTGGTATGTGGGGGAAACAAATAATGTTCAACTATGTTAACAATATAATCATTCAAGTAATCATTTAACAATCAAGATTACATTTTAAGCCATACAACTCAATCCATACATATTCTCGAACTCTGGGCTGTCCCTGTAGTGGACATGGATATCACCTCTCTTTTAGGTAATAGAGTCGCATGGCACTATCCGAAGATAGCCCAATATCTAACTCATTGTGACTTGATGGTCCTACCTCAAGGGTAGCCATGTACTAAGTCAACCATAGACCTGATGGACCTACCCAATAGGTAGCCATGTACTAGGTCATCCATAGACCTGATGGACCTACCCAATAGGTAGCCATGTACTAGGTCTTTCTCTAACCTGATGGACCTACCCATAGGTAGCCATGTACTAGGTTAGCTATAATGCCACAGAGAGAACCATGATCTGAGTTTGTAGGCATATATTCTTTGTGATAGTCATAGCCACATTATAGTTTGCAATATGAACATCCAAGCAGTTTAGTTGCATTCAATGCGATTAAACATTCGGGAATCCATCGGGAAACTAAAGCGGTTATTCATAATTAACCACATACCTAATTTGATGAGTCATGCAGTTTATTCAACACATACTTCATGTATATATCATCAAACCATTCAACAGATCCAAGCAAGTAATTCAATCATCACATAGTTCCTGAAATTAATATGTACTCTATTTATTACACACTTTATCAAGAATCTACTTTATTGTCTTGGATTCACTTTCTAGGGTTTCTGTATCCATTTTAGGATTTCGTTTTTCAAGTAGGGTTTCCCTTGATCTTTTACCATATTAAACCCTAATTTTATACTATTACTCTTAAACCTTAATTATCTCATCTATTCTTCAACATTAAGGTTATCTTAACAACATATAACCCTATTCTTGGATTTGAAGGCACCATTAATCACATTAAGCTTCTTTTACATTGAAGCTACTAATTCATCCTTTTAATCCATAACAAGATCATTATCTGCATTTATCATTAATTACAAGTTCATTATAGTCCAATCTCATATAAACTTGATATATCATTAAATCCATCCTTTTATTCAAGAGAAAACCCTAATTACTACATTTATTGTTTTTACCCATAATTAAGAACTTTTATACTCTAAATAGCTTAGATTCAGCATGTTTCAACTTTACTTATGAAATTAATCAATTAAAGCCATTAACGGTCTCATTCACTAATATTAGGGTTTCAAGGCCCATTTAAGTACGTTAACATATCCAAACCCCAAATTAACCCATTTTAGCCCATGAATTAACTTCTTAGACATCCAAAGCATCTCTTCCTTAACATGAGTTAATATGCTTATAGATTATCCACATTAAACATCTATATTCCATAGAATCATCGAGTTAGGGCTTTTCTCATACTAAAGCGTTTAAAGTTAGCAACTTTATCCCCTTTTCGAATTAGGATCAGATTCAGGCTATAAAAATATTTTTAATGGGTTCCTTACATTTTTCTAATCAAAATACATATATTATTTGTATTTATCTGACCTACGATTTAAGAGATATGATTTTTTGCAATAAAACACTTACTTTGGCCAACCAGAAGCCGCCACGTGTTCTTTCCATGCATCACGTTGCTGTTATAAAAACATAACTGAATGTCCGCTCTACCCTTGCGCAAGTGGCTGGCGATGCATAGTGCGGAGGGGTAAAAACGTCAAAACGGGTCGATCTTCTTCAACCTCTGACTCAGGGCGTGGTCGTCGGCTGCAGCCAAAACACAGGCGTGCCCCCCCTTCCTTTCTCAGGTCCGTCAACTCCCAGGGAGCACTCCTTCCCCTCTGAAGCTCCCCGACGCACCTGGGGTCGCTTTGAACCTGCGACGAAAGCAGCCAGGTTGTGCTGGTCGGGCCTACACCTCACGGCGGCCCTACAACCATGTTGTTGTGGCCACGCGCGATCCTGGGCACGAAACTGATGGAAAACCTCCCCCTGAGGTCGTGGGAGTAAGCCACATCAAACAAGGTCGTCCCTTGGTCCCTCATTACTCCGTAGATGTGTTGCTATTCATGGTTAGGGTTTCATACGTAAAGAAGAAATGAGGAAGAGAGGAAGATGGGGGTTTTCTCTCTGGATCTCAAGGCAGGGGTTCTACCCCTCTTATAGGGGTGGGTACTCGCACCTCAAGATGTTTCCTAGTGGAAACAAGACCCCCCTCTCAAAAGGGAACATATTCCTTTGATGAGAAGAAATCTTCTCACTCTCTTAACTTATTCTTTTAATATTCCTTTTTCACTAAATTTTAGGATTTCGAAAATTATCCCACTTATTCTCTTTGTTTCTTGTTTTTCAATCTTTAGGCACGGAATCCTATTTTCCTTTATAGAAAATATCATCCTTTTAAACAAAACCCCATAACTCATTAATAAAGCAACACATTATCCTCTTATTTTTCTTTTTTAGTATTTTCTCTTTCTTTCCTCTTTATTGGGACTCCTTGGATCCCAAGATACTCCATTATTTCGAAATTCTCTTTATTGGATACTTATTATCCTTCTAGATGCATCTAAATGCATTATTCTTCCTTATTCCTCATTATCATGTTTATTTCTCATTAAAACATCTCTTTTTGAGGATTTCTTTTTATTTCTCTTTTGTTTTCTTTATTGGAATTCCTTTTAATATTAGCAACCTCATGGATACGAAATTTCCCCAAGAAATCTCATTTATACTTCTTTCCACTCATTTTCCACATTTTATCGTTATTTTCCAATTTCTTTCTTCATAAAGAAATACTTAATTAATATTTTCTTTTCTTATTTCTTTCTTTTTGCAACCTCGGACTCCTTGGTACCCAAGGAACCCAAGAGGCACGAAATCCTCTTTGGATTTGTCTTCTAGAGGTTTCTACATATTTCTTTTCTTAAAAATTCAATTATCCATTTAGTAATTGAATTTCCTTGTTATTGGGCCCAATAGCCAATAAAGCCCACAAAGCAACCAGTCAAGGCTATTGTGAAGAGAATCCATTGATTCAAAACAAATCATATCATTAATTTTTCAATTATCTTTAATATGAGAAATTACATTTCTCACTATTTGAACCCAAAAATTGGGGTTATAACACTAAGGTTCTAAATGCATAGAACTAAGCTTGAAATTTATTTATCTACCCTAGCCCTATGTCACACGACCTTGATATGGTGGAGACCTTGTCTTCCACTTCCGACTTCCTCAGAACATATAGTGGTTGGATCGTGAGCTTTTCTCATACCAACAAACTACACCCTCATGACTCAAGTCGATCACTATGCCAACTTGTTAAAAGTATTTCAGATCAAAGGGGTGGACACAGCTGACCCCATCTTGTGGGATATGAAGGTAAGGTGAGAGAGAGAGACTCATTCAAGAACCTCCTCATTTCTCCATGCTGCAAGTAGTATCCAACGCTAGAAATGGAGGGACTCGTTAGGCCTAGGTCAACAAGCCTGACCTCCTTCAAGAAAAGACCCATCGACACAACCCCACCACCTCTAAGAACTTCGACCACATCCAATTTGCTGATGTATCGTGATGTCAATGATTGCAGACTCCATCTCAACAGAGAGGTGGATGGCCTTGGGTAGGTGTGACAATGTGAGTTTTTCCTCTTTTCAATAATTTAATTTATATTTTTACCTTTATAATGGTCATTCATGATCTCATTTGACTCTTTGATCAATGAAGATACCCAATATCAAATTCTATTGTTTTCTATGAATTTCATGCACTCTTGCACACCTTAATTAGCTTAATACACATCTTTGTTCAAATACTTGAGTTTGACTAGTTAACTTTATATTTTGGTCTCCAAACTTTAACACAATATTCTTCACTTCATGTTGTACCTATGGTCCAAATTTGAGACCATTTTGACCTTCCTATGATTTTATACAAATTTCCTAGGATCTAGCCCTTTCCTAGCACTTTTTGGCCCTTTTTATTTCTTCTCTCTTCCTTTCCCTTGCTCGGCTCGGCCCATCTTGTACCTTGGGGTACCACTGGGCCAGACTTGCCCCATTCATTGACCCAGTAGCCCTTGGATCTCAATCCAATGGTGTTGGGGTCATCCCCTACCTCGTGCATGGTATGGCAAGTCCACGGTGGACCGACCACCTTGGCTCCTAAACAAACCGGCTAACCAAACCAGTTTTGCCCCAACGACATGATCAAAAGCTCCCTTACCCTCTCTCGAAGCTTCCTCATGCTTCAGTATTATGAAATCACATCTTGGAGGCCAAGAAATCGAGCCACCTCCATAGGGTGCGCCGCCCCCTTCTTAGCCCTAACCCTAGCCCCAAACTCCTATTTAAAACCCCTACTTCCTTCGGCCCGCCCCCATAGACACGAACGACACCTCCTATTCCCACACCATGGTCTCTCCCTCTCTCTCATCCCTTTTTTCTCTGGATGTTGCACCACCGTGGAGCAATCCTGCTTGCGGGTGGGTTCTGTTGTTTGGGACGATCAGCAGTGACCCTCAGATCATAGTCCATGCTAATCCAATTCGAGATCAACGATCCTCATGCCCTCCCTGGATCCTTCATCTGCACACTCTTAATTAGCAGCGGACAACTTTGCAGCTGCCCGATCCCGATCTGATCAAAAGCAACTGAGGAATCCAATGGCCATCAAATTTTCTCGGCATTTCTTTTCGGGTATTTATTTCCTTCTCTGCCCAAAATTCTAGAAAATGACTTAAACTTGCAAAAATGATATCGTGAGATTCCTAGCTCCAAATATATCGAAATTATAGTCCATTTTCATCAACAAAATTAGCCCAGTCTAATAAAAATGGTTTCAGATCTTGTTTCGTATCTATGTTCTCTATTTTGATGCAAGTCCCTTTGAATAACCTTCTTGAGTATAAAATGGACAACTTTCTTAATTTCATGATCCTAATATAGTTCCTGACCCATCATGCAATCTTACTCTAATTTTTAAGAACAAACCTATCATTATGATCTAGAAACTTGAATAATGACTCAAATATTGATGATATCACTAGGGTTATCTAATATGATTCCTAAAATCACCAAGTAGATCATTCATTCTCGATATATGCTTGATGCTTGATTAAATGTTGAAATATTGATATAATGTCGATTATAAATGGATGACATACCATAGGATTGTGTAAGAATGCAGAACCCTAATCTTGCATACTCGATACATGGTTCTTGCATAATATGATCTCGACCCTAAGATCTATATCTTGATTGATCTAGGATATAATTGAGACCTTGACCCTTCACTCTTGAACCTTTACTTGGTTAGCATACAAAAAGGTACACTATTATACAACTCCTCCTTTATTGTAATGATGATACATTTAGGTTTCTCTTTCCATATGCTTGGCTATTTATTTGGATGAACTACTATTCCCTATGATTAGTCTTCTGTTTTTCTTCTATACTATATTTTGAGAAACGTGAAACACTAAATTGCAATACCCATTATGACTGCCCATATATTGACGTTGATAATGATGTTGGAAAAGTTGATAATAATGATATTGAATATAAGCAAAACCCTCTTATTTGAAGGGTGGGGTTTTGTACATTGACCTCCTATTTCCTTTGGTGAGAAGGAGATTGGTGACCCCCCATCGCTTCGGGGTAATAGAATCACATAAACTAATATAAGCATGCTTCTCGATTACAACATAATGGGAATTTCGTAATAAAATTCTTGCTGAACAACATTTTGGTTTTTGGAAGATCATTCGATATGATTTTGAAACATAAGTCATGCCAAGCATACTAGTTTTCTTATAAATTGTTTTACCTATTTTTATATAGCGTACCGTGCAATTGCATTGACATTGTGTCTTGATTTTATCGATTTTAGGTAATGCAAGGAACTAGATATTTACAATCATCTATCCACTGGAATAAAGATTTCTACATCAAATTTGGACTCTACATGGGATCTATTTGTAAAAGGGATGTAGTTGTTGGCTAGTTTCTTATCTTTTTCTCTTTCCATGTTGCCTACGGGCCTTATGTGCTAAACCTTTTGGTTCATTTTAATAAAGAAGAATGTTATTTCATTTTTGCCTATTATCTGTGTGTGATTTTTGGGCCACTCAGGGACGGGCGCTCTAATCCCTTTAACACTGCCCATTTGGATAGTGGGATTGGGATTAGGGTAAGAATGGATCCGTGATAGTTGGTATCAGAGCCATAACACACTTCATATGCATTAGTGAAATGATGTTCTTAATCGCGGAACCAAGGAAGCCCTAAAATTCACTATGGTGAAAATTGAGGTTTCTAAAAAGAGCACAAAGGGGGTTCTGGCATAATTCCTCCTATCTGTCTTCACGGTGGCTGAGGTTCCTCCTACTCCACCTGGCCTTAGTTGATCCAGAAATGAATGGAAGGACTTCCTATAACCCTAGAGAGTCTTCTAGAATCTTATCTCTTCTTTACGGATTTCCCAAGCAACCTATTACAAGAAAGTAGGATGACAAAGATGATGTTCTAAACAAGGCTGATGCCTGGTTAGTGTCCATGGAAAACACCTTCAGGGATTTGAGGTGCCCTAAACAAGACAAGGTTGGTTTTTCTACCTACCAGTTGAAGGGGGAGGCCAAGTTGTGGTGGGAGAATTATATCCAGTCACAACAGGTCATCTATGTCAACTGGGAAGCCTTCAAACCCATTTTCACGAATCGTTTCCAACCCACTTCTAAGAGAAAGGAGAAACAAAAACAATTCCTGACTCTTACCCAAGGAACTAACATAGTGGCTGGATATAGCCGATAGTTCTGCCTTCTGGAGAGGCGTGTCACCAACCTCACTGAAGAACAAAAAATTGACCTTTACATTGATGGGCTCTTCCTTACCCTAAACGCTTTTGTATCCTCATCCAAACCCACCAATTTTCAAGATGCCTATGACCATGCCTTATCCATGGGAAGAACCCTAGGGATGGGACACAGGAAACCATTACCTACCCTTGCCTATCTAGGTCTGACTGAAGTTATACCTGCAAAACCCGAACAGAAGGGAAAACCCCATATTGGTGGCAATAAGAACAAGAACCGATAGAAGAACTAGAGAATTCCTCCTTCCCAGAACTACAATCAAGGTCAGAACCAAAATTACAACTGTGGTCCTACACAAAACCAGAATCCTGGCCAAAACATGGGTCAAGTCTGGAATGCCGATATTCCTTGTTGCCACAACTATGGTAAATTCCACACTGGCCAGTGCAAGTATCCGTCCCCAGTCTGCCACTACTACAAATAGGAGGGTCACTTCAGAGACAACTGCCCCCACCCTCCTCCACCATGGGCCAAGCAAGGTGAACATCGGCAAGCCCTTGTCTTTGTCATGAATGCAGATGAGGTGAAGGCCAATGAAAACAAACTCATGGAAGGTACCTTTTAAATTCAAAATTATTTCCAGAACATTATATCATGATTATCTTGTACAAAATCCTTACACAAAATATGTATATGTAGGTATGATGCAAATCTCCGACCATTTTGTTGTTACTTTATTTGACTCTGGGTCAACAAACACCTTCATGTCTAAGAATCTTGCCTCTGTGTTGAATCTTGAAACAAGGGACTTAGGGTACATACTTGATGTAACTACCCCAAGTGGGATGATGAAAGTCTCCTACTATATTGTCAAAAAAGTCCCTCTATCTTATGTTGGACATAGTTTTGAAACAGATTTCATAATCTTAGACATGGAAGACTTTGACCTTATTTTAGGGATGGATTGGCTCCATAAAAATCATGCTTTGATCGATTGTCATGCCAAGAAAGTCATTATTTCCAAACCCAACCTCCCTATTCTTATAATTTGTGGAAGGAAAGATCGAAACCAAAATGTTGTTATTTCTTTGATTAAAGCCCAAAACTTGATAGGTAAAGGGTTCAAAGCATACCTAGCAACTATAACCATAGTCAATTCTGATATGAGTGCCCTAGAAAACATTGATATAGTGTGGGAGTACCCGAGTATCTTTCCTGAGGAGCTCCCTGGGCTACCACCGGATTGTGATGTCAAGTTTTCTATCAAATTAACACCTGGTACCACATTCATTTCTCAGGCACCTTATCGGATGGCTTCTGCTGAATTGACTGAGCTAAAAAAGTAGTTATGGGAATTTCTTGATAAGGGTTTCATCTGCCCTAGTAACTCTCCTTGGGGAGCCCCCGTTCTATTTGTCAAGAAAAAGGATGGTTCCCTTCACATGTGTATTGACTATCGTCTGATCAATCAAGCGACGGTGAAAAACAAGTATCTGCTGCCCATAATTGATGACCTTTTCAATCAACTTCATTATGCCCATGTCATTTCAAAAATTGATCTCAGTTCTGGTTACCACCAACTCAAAGTTAAGGATTAAGACATCCCTAAAATAGCCTTTCGAACCCAATACGGGAATTATGAATTCCTTGGCATGCCATTTGGGTTGACCAATGCCCCTGGTGTGTTTATGAACTTGATGAATAGTGTCTTCCAACCATTCCTTGACGAGTTTGTAGTGGTCTGCATTGATGACATATTGATATATTTGACTGATGTTGAATCACACCGTATTCACCTTCGTAAAGTTCTTGACATCCTCCAATCTCAAAAATTCTATGCAAAGTTGTCAAAATGTGAATTCTAGATTTCTAAATTCATGTTATTAGGCCACATAATTTCTGGTTGGAAAATTTTTGTTGACCCCACCAAAGTCTCGGCTATTCTAGAGAAGCAAGCCCCAAAGAAAGTTTCTGAGATTTGAAGTTTTCTGGGTCTTGCTGGCTATTATCGATGTTTTATTCAGAATTTGAACAAGATTGCCTTGCCTCCACAAAGCTCACCCATAAAGGAGAACACTTTATCTGGTCGAAGGAGTGTGAGTCTAGTTTTCAAGAGCTCAAGACAAAGCTTACAACTACACCTGTCTTGACTCTTCGCTCGGGAAATGATGGGTTCGTCATCTTCACCGACGCATCAAGGTTCAATCTAGGTTGTGTCCTCATGCAAGAGAGAAAGAAAGTTGCTTATGCCTCTCGAAAATTGAAGCCAAATGAGGTCAACTACCCAACCCATGACCTTGAGCTTGCCGCCATCATATATGCTTTGAAGATATGGCGACACTACTTATATGGTGCCACCTTTGACATCCTCACCGATCACAAGAGTCTGAAATACATCTTGACATAGAAGGATCTCAATCTCAGACAGAGGCGTTGGCTCGAGTACCTTAAAGAGTATGACTTCACCATTGCCTACCACCTCGGTAAGGCAAATGTGGTGGCCGATGCACTCAGCAAGAAGCAAGCTAAATGTGCTGCTATCTTTACTATTGAATGGAAGAACATGGAAGTCATGTCACCTTGGGCCCCGAGGCGTATAGGCAACATTCTTAGATTGTCCAGTGTCCATGTAAAACTAGGCGTCCAGTCCGAGATCCTGTCAGCCCAAATAAATAGCAAGTGCCTTGACGAAATGAATAAGTTGTTGAAGAAGCCCCAAACTCATCTAACAGTCAATATGGATGGTGGAATCAGATACAAACAACGCATATGGGTCCCGCAAGATTCATTCATGATAGAGATGGTGTTATGAGAAGCTCACATGTCAAAATATACATTGCATCCAAGATCGACTAAAATGTACAAGGATCTGCAAAGGCACTTCTGGTGGAGGAATATGAAGACTGACATTGCTACTTTCATCTCCAAGTGTCTGATCTACCAACAGATCTAGGCTAAACATCAATGTCCAGGAGGTCTTCTACAACCCCTACCTATCCCCGAGTGGAAATGGGAAAACATTACCATGGATTTCGTTATAGGTCTACCCAGGACCGGGAAAGGGAGTGATGTCATTTGGGTTGTTGTTGATCTCCTAACTAAGTCAGCCCATTTTATTTTGATCAAGACAACAACCAAAGTCCCAAAGCTTATAGAGTTATACGTTCGGGAGATAGTCAGGTTGCATGGAATTCCTGTATCTGTTGTATCAGATCGTGATGTGAAGTTCACTTCTCACTTGTGGCGAAAAGTACAGGAAGAGTTGGGAACTCAGCTGAATTTTAGTACTGCATATCACCCACAAATTGATGGACAGTCTGAGAGGACAATCCAAGTTCTATAAGACTTGTTGAGATCATGCATCCTCGATTGGGGCGGTTCCTGGGACCACTACCTTCCTCTCATTGAATTTTCCTACAACAATAGCTACCAGTCTAGTATAGGCATGCCTCCCTATGAAGCTTTGTATGGAAGACTGTGTAGATCTCCGCTTTACTAGGATGAAGTAGGCGAAAGACGAATTCTAAAATCTGAGGAACTACAACTCTATTCTAACAATGTCAACTTGATCAAGCAAAGGTTAAAAAGGGCCCAACATCATCAAAAGTCTTATGTTGATGCACATAGGACTAACACTCAATTCTTAGTAGGTGACCGTCTTTCTGAAAATTCGACCGATTCGAGCTATTATAAAGAACAAAGGGAAGCTTAGCCCTAGATACGTGGGTCCATTTGAAATTCTGAACCGTATTGGGGAATGTGCATATAGGATGGCCTTACCTCCACAATACAACATGATGCATAATGTTTTTCACGTATCGAATTTGAAGCGATATGTCAAGGACCCTAGCCATGTTCTCAATCATGAACCAATTGAATTAAAAGACACCCTTGTATACTAGGAAGTTCCAGTCAAGATACTTGATATTCGCACCAAGGAACTCAGAAAGAAGAAAATCGATATGGTTAAGGTGTTGTGGAAGCACCATGGGAGTGATGAAGCTAACTAGGAGTTGAAGTCAGATATGGAGGAAAGATTTCTTGACCTCTTCAAGGAAGTTTGAATTTTGAGGACAAAATTCCTTATAAGGAGGTGAGGATGTGACAATGTGAGTTTTTCCTCTTTTATATTATTTAATTTATAATTTTACCTTTATAATGGTCATTCATGATCTCATTTTCCTCTTTGATCAATGTAGATACCCAAAATCAAATTCTATTGTTTTCTATTAATTTCATGCACTCCTAGGCACCGTAATTAGCTTAATACACCTCTTTGTTCAAATACTTGAGTTTGACTAGTTAAATTTATCTTTTGGTCTCCAAACGTGTACACAATACTCTGCACCTCATGTTGTACCTATGGTCCAAATTTGAGACCATTTGGACCTTCCTATGATTTTATACAAATTTCCTAAGATGTAGCCCTTTCCTAGCTCTTTTTGGCCCTTTTTATTTCTTTTCTCTTCTTTTCCCTTGTTGGGTTCGACCCATCTTGTACCTCGGGGCACCACTCGGCCAAACTTGCCCCACTGATTGACCCAAAAGCCCTTGGATCTCAATCCAACAGCACTGGGGTCATCCCCTACCTCACGCCTGGTATGGCAAGTCCACGGTGGACCGACCACCCTGGCTCCTAACCAAACCGGCTAACCAAACCATTTTTGCCCCAACAACATGACCAAAACCTCCCTTACCCTCTCTCAAAGCTTCCTCATGCTTTAGTATTACGAAATCACATCTTAGAGTCCAAGAAATCGAGCCGCCTCCATAGGGTGTGTTGCACCCTTCTTAGCCCTAACCCTAGCCCCATACTCCTATTTAAAACCCCTACTGCCTTCGGCCCGCCCCCACGGACACGAACGAAACCTCCTCTTCCCACGCTATGGTCTCTCTCTCTCGACCCCTTTTTCTCCGACCGCTGCACCACCATGGAGCAAGCCTGCTCACATGTGGGTTATGCAGTTTGGGACGATCAGTAGTGACCCTCGGATCGAAGTCCACGCTAATCCAAGTCGAGATCGATGGTCCTCATGCCCTTCCTGGATCCTTCATATGTGCGCTCTTGATCAGCAGTGGATGACTTCATAGTCGCCAGATCCCGATCCGATCAAAAGCAACTGAGGAATCCAACGGCCATTAAATTTTCTCGGCCTTTCTTTTCGGGTATTTATTTTCCTCTCTGCCCAAAATTCCACAAAATCACTCAAACTTGCAAAAATGATATCTTGAGATTCCTAGCTCCAAATAAATCGAAATTATAGTCCATTTTCATCAGCAAAATTAGCCCGATCTAATAAAATTGGTTTCAGAACATGTTTGGTATATATGTTCTCTATTTTGATGCAAGTACCTTTGAATAACTTTCTTGAGTATAAAATGGACAACTTTCTTAATTTCATGATCCTAATCTAATTCTTGATCCATCATGCAATCTTACTCAGATGTTTAAGTACAAACCTATCATTATGATCTAGAAACTTTAATAATGACTTGAATATTGATAATATAACTAGGGTTATCTAATATGATTCCTAAAAACACCAAGTAGATCATTCATTCTCGATATATGCTTGATGCTTGATTAAATGTTGAAATATTGATATAATGTCAATTATAAATGGATGATCTACCCTAGGGTTGTGTAAGAATGCAAAACCCTAATCTTGCATACTTGATACATGGTTCTTGCATAATATGATCTTGACACTCAAATCTACATCTTGATTGATCTAGGATCTACTTCAGATCTTGACCCTTCACTCTTGAACCTTTACTCAGTTAGCATCCGAAAAGGTACTCTATTATACAACTCCTCCTTGATTGTAATGATGATACTTTTAGGTATCTCTTGACATATGCTTGGCTATTTATTTGGATGAACTATTGTTCCCTATGATTAGTCTTCCGTTTTTCTTCTATACTATATTTTGAGAAACATGAAACCCTAAATTGCAATACCCATTATGACTGCCCGTATATTGATGTTATTAATGATGTTGGAAAAGTTGATAATGTTGAAATTGAATATAAGCAAAACCCCCGTATTTGAAGGGTGGGATTTTGTACATTGACCTCCTATCTCCTTTGGTGAGAAGGAGCTTGGTGTCCTCCCCATCACGTTGGGGTAATAGAGTCACATAAACTAATATAAGAATGCTTCTCGATTACAACATAATGGGAAATTCATAATAAATTCTTGTTGAATAACATTTTGGTTTTTGAAAGATCATTCGATATGCTTTTGAAACATAAGTCCTGCCAAACATACTAGTTTTGTTATAAATTTTTTTACCTATTTTTATATAGAGTACCGTGCAATTGCATTGACATTGTTTCTTGATTTTCTTGATTTTAGATAATGCAAGGAACTAGTTATTTACACTAATCTACTCATTTATCCACTGGAATAAAGATTTCTACATCAAATCTCGACTCTACATGGGAGGAGCTATTTGTAAAAGGGATGTAGTTGTTGGCTAGTTTCTTATCTTTTTCTATTTCCATGTTGTCTACGGGCCTTATGTACTAAACCTTTTGGTTCATTTTAATAAAGAATAATGTTATTTCAATTTTTCATATTATTTGTGTGCGATTTTCAGGCCACTCAGGGATGTGTGCTCTAATCCCTTTAACACTTCCCATTTGGACAGTGGGATTGGGATTAGGGTAGGAATGGATCTGTGACAGTAGGAAATCTTGGGCATCTCCACCTAGAGTCTTAGGCAACTCTGATTCATGGAGAAAAAATGTTGATACAAGGACTTCTCTTGCGATGACTCCATTCCTTGAGAGAAACAACCACATCCTTGGAACTGTGTGCACTGGCGAGGAAAGCCTTGGTTTGTCCAGTGAGTCATCCGCACACTACCTTCTCCTCCTCAACGTTAGAGCCAGCCCCTAAAGCATCGGGAGTGGTACACCATGTTGTCAATCGTTCATCTCATATAGAGGTCTTGTCATCCCTTTTTCCTTCCTTGCAGTGGCAAGGTGAGATCAACAAACTTGCAGACTGGGCATCCAAGCTCTTAGAGGGGTTTGCATAGATGAGGATGGGGGATGACATGTGAGGTAACATCTGGAACTAGTTTCAACTCGCGAGACGGCGTGGAGGACGACGTGTTGCTCGCCAGATGAGGGCCAACGGCGGCGATCTGGAAGAGCCCCTATGGAGAACACATGTCACGATGCGAGAAAGGGAGATCGGGGCCTCTTGACCCTTAGCCCTGGCGGAACCGGGTCCAAATCAGCTGAACCAGGCAGCCTAATAGGTAAATTCCTCTTAAATTCCCACTTTTAGACCAGGTCTTAGAAAATGCTTAGAATATAGCTCCCTTGGCCAAATAATTCCCATAAAATATCAGTAGACTCAGAAAAATACTTACTTTCTTATTAAATACCTAGATTAGACCTTTGAAGTAGTAATGTTCACGATTTTTAAATTACTAGATGATACTCCTATTTAGGGTTCATTAAATAAAATAAACAATATCCTGTTAATATTAATTCTTAGAAAATTCTTATAGAATCCTAATGATTATTGAAACCAATTTATGGAATATAATCCAAATATTATTGCTAAATATTAGGCCTTTGCTCATTAATGCATAATTAGATGCTTTTAGCCTTATATTAATGCTAGAAAATAGGAAAAGCCTCATAAAAATATGAAATTCATACCAGACATTACTTATGACATATAGATCAGTAGAAAAATGTCATAAACATATTTAAGATCAGATGGAACCTAGGTTTGTTTAAATCCTAAGTTGGACCTAAATATCATTAATAATTGTGAAAATTGTATTAATGATGATTATTGTTATTAATCAGGTCATGACCGGATATCTAGATGAGAAAGAATGAATAGAAATATCTGAACTCAGGTACGTGGGCTTTATCTAAGTATATGACTAGTTTTCTTGTGTGAAATAGCTATGTTTTATTGCTTGTCTTTATTTGAGAATATTGCTTGGATGTACTATGATTATAGTATATTTGCCATGCCAATAAGAACATCAAAGAATATAGATGGTTTGTAGCTACTAAGTGGATATACACTCTAATTATGCAAGCATCCCTCTCTGTGCATCCTCTGTGCATCCTCTCTCTCTCTCTCTCTTCCTCTAATTATAAGGTCGGCACTCAGTCCCCATAGCCCAAAGGGTGGGGGAAAATGAAGTGCGACATCCCTCCCTCTTTCCTCTAAATATAAAGTTGGCGCTCGATCCCCAAAGCCCAAGGGGTGGGGAAAAATGAAGTGTGACACTGCTTAGTAGTACAAACGCATCAAAAGACATCTAAAAAAATGTGTTTACCTGATTATCACTTTAAATAATGTTTTCTTTTACTCTTTCTTTCTCAAGTTATTTCAATTATGCAAGCATATTAGTATGTACCTTTCTACCCACGTGCACAACACCTTGTGTGTTGACTCGTTGTTTCACTTATGTTTTAGGTTCAGAGCTAGTGTGGGACAAAAGAAGGGAAGTGAGCAGTTGTCCAGGTTGTACCTATTATGTAGATCCTGATTAGCATACATGTTCATAGACTTGTAAATCTTCTTTTAATATGTAAATGTAGTTCATGTTGTAATAAGTAATCTTGTATTAATATACATGTTAATTGTTGAGAAATGTTATGGTGTATGTTATAGTTGTATGTTCATGTGTGCGCATATTGCTTCTGCAATGCACTTTTATACAATTGCTTAACATTTTCAGATTCTGTCGTCTCATCTCCATGGGGTTTTGAGAAGGTGAAAATCCGGGGACGTTACAATACCCTAACTCATACTCCACTCATCTCAAGGGTATTAGTGTATGCTAATTACATATTTATCTTTCAAGTCCTAGTTTCTCTCTCATTCTCTCTAGGATGTAAATTACTTAGTTATCATCTTTAAGGTATACAACCTTATCATTAACAATTAAGTTAAACTCATTGTGGCTCAATATTGCATAAATCATAAGCATCACTTTAGAGGAGATTAGTGATTAAAGACTTGCATATCATATCAAATTACATGATTGATAATGTTATTATTTGAAAATGCATGTACTTACCTAATCACATGGTGGAAACATCCTCATATTAGATATAGGGTGTATCCCTTATCTCCATATCGGGTATTAAGGCTTTTCCATACTTCATGCAACTATATATTACTAGATCTTCTCCTTAGCCAGCCATGTTTATTTCAATTTAGACTTCCCTATTAGTCATCTAACATATCAGGTTGTCTCTAGGGTTTCCATATCGGGCTCTATCTAGGGTTACCATACCGGGCATACCATTAGACTTGCCTTATATTGGAGATCATATCGTACACTCATGTTAAGCACCATTTCGGTTTCCACCATGTTAGTTCATCTCATAGAGTTTCCATATCGTGTAAGCATATTATGCAGCATAACGGACATGGTATTGGGTACCATGTCGAGCACCATATCGACCATGTGTATCAGGTTTCAAAGTTCAAAGATCATATCGGGTTCCCTATCCTTTTACTAGGGTTTTTCTTATATCGGGCAAGAGTGTTCCTTTACCTTTGTATCATGTACAAGATGGTGCATAGAAATCCTCCATGTCATTCATAGATCCTATAATGACCCTTCTCCATATTAGGCAGTCCCCATGTCGGGTCTTATATCGTTTTCCCAAGCTTTTATCCCATATCAGGTTTTAAGGTCTTCAACCGATATTTGGTTGTCCAAGAGTGATCAAACCTATGTCGGGTATCCAAAGATGATGTCATCATTATCATCCTCAAAATCATCAATTGACTCAAATTTATGGATAATGACCCTAATTACATTTTTTTTGGTGACCGAGAGAACCCAACTCGGGCGAGCCCGACATGGTAAACTCTCGAGGGATGAGAGGGTGTGGTCTGGTCACCCCCCTCTTGTGCCTAATCAGCGTGGAACCCTAATTACATATTGGGACTCATTACTATATCAATTGATCATAAGAAATCCTAATTTACAAATATACAACAAATTGACTAGTATTGAAGAAAGAATAATAATATTAGAGGGTTTGAGTTATATAACCCACCTCTTGAAGAGCTTCCAAGCTTCAAGCTTCACTCCATGCATCCCAAGATTGAAGATGAGCCTTATCCAAGATCTAACATGATATCTGAAGTCTCCTTGGGTGATATCACCTTGCTTGATTGCTTCAACCTACCCTAGTCGATATCCTTCCTCTTCTTTGGCCGATACCAAGCCTCACTTGTTCACTCTCCCCACTATGGGTGACATAAAGAGAGGTGTTTCATGATACAAGAGGGAAGGTACTTTCTAGATCTAAAACTTTTGCCAACAAATGAAGGTTAGGGTATATACTTGTAGTTTATAGAAAAGAGTGTAATAGGTGTCATTTTCTTAAGGTGTTTCATGCCACCTAGCCATGCAAGGTCAACACATGTTATAAGCCCCTAAACTTGCTTAATGAGTTGAACAAGCTTAATTAACATAATTTAATGCTTAGAGCATCATTAAGTTGAACTAAGTACTCACTGATGCAATTAGTGCTTTGAACGAGTGTTACAGTCTAAATAGCATGATTTCTTGCATTGAGAAGGTAGTGGATTCCGTGCTTGACGTTTTGCAAAAAAGAATCACTTGATTTGGACCTTTAAGGAAAGAGTTATGCCATTTTCTTGTTCTTTATACATATACTGCAGTTTTCCCAATTCATTGGTTTATTAACCTTTCTCCCTTATCTCTTCTTCCTGATCAATTATCTGAACAGTCGTAAGAGGTGCTCAAACTAGTAGGCCCATCAAGAGCAGCAAGGGGGGTGCGAGGGCGATTTTTCGTTGGCTTCTTGGCCTCAATCAGCAGCACTTTTCTTCCCATCTCCTTCCTCCATTTCCTTCCTCCTCGACCCCGCCTAAACCTACGGCCCAACCAAGCAGTTGAGTTGCTAGGGCACCGGCCAGTAGCTACAGCGCAACAGTCATAGCAGCAGCCAGGGTGCCATTCTGGTATGGCCAACACCCCAAATCATCTCCATCAAGTTTGTCCTTGAGGTTCGTGCAAGAATCCAAAGCCTTAGCCCTCAATTCAGCTCCTAGTTGAGCTCCTCTTCCTCCTATGTGGGTGACGCTGTTGTTGCTTGTAGTAGGTTTGGTAAGGAGCCTTGGGCGTGAGGAGCAGCTCGAAATGGCACCATCGACCTTGTCCTTGAGATCCAAACCAGAATCTGCAGCCAATAACCACATTTTGGCATCCTAACACAGCTTGCTTTCCACCAGTGTGTGAGGAAGCTACTGTTTGATTGCAACATGTTCAAGATTGGGTCTATTCTGAGGTTGAAGACAACCCCCTGGATGCAATTCTAGTCGAATCTGGACGTTTCAAACCCCGGTGAGTAGAGTCTCACTCCCCAATGCATAATTTAACTCGATGAAACAGATGATTTTGGTTCGATCTATGTTTGACACAGTTAACATCATATACCAGGGTGTCAGGCAGTGCCGACACCGCTCGATTTCCAAATTTGCACGTTTTAATTATTAACGCTTTTACGACGCTAATTAGTTGACTGATATGTGCGATGTGAATTAATGAAATTACACGATTGATCGAACCTAATTTACTCAGTTAAATGTTAAAATCAGTAGTGTGCAACCAGAAAAATGTTCCATGGTATAATTTGCTCTAAAGCTCTAAAACCCTACCTTTCTTGCTCCTTATGTTTAGGATTTGCTCATTTGATGAAGAAAGGTGCTAGATGGATGAATTCATAACTTATTCTTGGATTTTCTACCCAATCTGCTCGAGATTTCTTCTGTGTGGGGTTTCATCCTCTCACTAGAGGCAAGTTTTATAACTTGCTCCACGTTTATTGCTTACCATAAGCTTTCTAGATCATGTTCTTGCTTGAAAATGATGATTCCTGCACTAAAAAGCTATGCTTGACTTGGATTTTGATTTTTATAATGTTCCCTATTTTGATTTGAGTTCTAGATGAACCTATGATCATGTGTACATTATTCCTAAGGTACAATATGACTTGGATCAGGTTGGTTTGACAACCTATGGTGCTAAGCACCTATCAACCAATGGTCAATTTTAGGGTTTAACGTTGATTTCTTTTGTAAACCATGACCCGATGATGGTACCATTGCAACAACCCTATGGTGTTGTATTCATAACAAATGATGGTCATGATCAAGGGTGTCAAATGATGGTGACAACCTATGTTCAAACCCTTAGGTTAGGTTTCGGATCAATTAGAATTTTAATGATCAACCATTAAGTACCCTACTGATGTTATTAATCAATGTTGACATTAGCTTAATATTTGATGTTGATTAATGAATTTGTGTTGATCTAACAACCTATGGTGACTTAATGGTCACTAATGATGGTGGATCAGGTCTCTACAGCCTATGCTGAGTGAAGCATTTTAGTTTTAGTATCAATTAAGCCTTAGGTCAATGGTTTCTTGGGTCACTTGATGCAATGGTCATACCTATATTGTAATTGATGGTTTTAACATGTGAACTTGACCCAATGGTCGAGATCTACTATTTATTCCTCCATTAAGGTGGAATGATGGCTAATGTAATATTTTGGTCCTAATAATGTGATTTAGATGGTTTCCTATATATGATCAACTTAAGGAGCTTAATTGTTGACAATGGATGGCTTGTTTTAACTGAATAGTCAATTGTGGGTGTTACCCTACTCTCAATGGAACATTTTGTATCGATTATCAAGGGATGTATAGGGTTAGATGGTGACTCTTTATAGAGAACAAATCAAGGACTTAGTAGGCGGTTTATCCAAGGTGTTTACTTATGTAAACAACCAATAGTCTTACCTTTTAAACATCCAATGGTTCTGGGTGACATTGTGGTATGGTGATATGGGTTGAATGATGATGGAACAAATGAAGGGTTACCCTTAATAAGTTAGTCTTACCTATTCACTCATATGAATAGAAGGAATGATAACCATATTGTGTTGATATGTAACCCTAATTAGGTATAGCTTGTTATACCTAGCTTTAATATAACTAAATGATGGTAATTGGGTATGAATAGTCCTTGAATGACTAATACAATCATGGAGTACTCTATTATTGTTGAAACCCTAGTATTCTATAAGTTGATCGGTTACACCTTGATTTATGTGTGGGTTCATACTTGAGAATAGTGTCGAATGTGATGGTGATGCTTCACCTTATGCACCCATGATCCAATGGGGATGTCGTGAATTGGGGTTTGGGTATGAGTGTTGATTAGTAACATTGATATAATTTATCATGTTGAACCTAAATCTAATGCAATTAGATAAAGATGAGTATTCATGATTAACATTCTTATATGATGGAATGATGGTGGAAAAACCTCTTTAACATGATCATCACCTTAATGTGTTAATTGGTGGTTATCATAGCCACATGGTTGATACTTTCGTATGCTAAACATGTGCATTATAAATATGATGAGTGTTAATCATATCTAGATTCCTTGCATGTTGATGTAATAAATGAATGTTCTTAATATTAATATAACCCGGCTATGATTGTTTATGAATACCACCTAGCTCATAAATACAATATTGTGCTGATCTGGTGTATTATATATAATTGATGTTGTTGAGCCTTATTATAAGGCATGCAAAGATAATGATGATCTTGTAGGGAATAATATGATGGTCTTAATGACCTTTGGGCATGGTTGAGCCCTGAATGAGGTGTAATCCTCTTATGTTGATAAGGGTTGATACCATGTGATATGGTGAAAAGGATTTATATCTTGTGATAGTATGATGACTAGTGTGGTCTCATGAATGGAAAGTGAATAGTACCATGTGATGATGAGATGAGAAATTATGTTTCACACATTTTATATCTTTTCAAAGTTTTGATATTTATATGCTTTCTAGAAGTGAATTAGGGTTTGTATGTCCACTTGTTTGATGCAGCCTTAATTCACCCAATTGGCATAACTAATCAAGTGCAACTCTAATCATGTAGTGCCATGTGTCGTAGAGCCATCTTCGGTGTCAGAACTTGCTGGATGGTCAAATGAGTATTCCTAAGGGAAACTCGGAGTGCATATTGTTGAGTATGTGGAGGTGGCAGGTTGAGGATATATCCTTGTCATGTACAATGCAGATTGTAGAGGTTGTCTATGGTCATGCCTCATACATCTGATGTGATTGAGAATGGCTGCAGTCGTGTCTCGGTGATTATAACATGATGTGATTAGAGGACAACTACGGTTGTACCTCCATGATTGGGTTTGAATACGCTAGTTTCTAGTGTTGTGACCTGTACCAAGGTTGGACTAGTGGTTTTCAACTTGACTATATGTCGATGTGGTGGTAGCTTTGACTGATATGTAACTACCTTTTTCCTCATACAGACCGAGGGAAAGAGATCTTAGGATACTGGCACTCCTAGATCTTGTATGGAACCGAATAGCCTTTGCAGGGGTCAGTTGGAATTTGAATGGTACGATTCAAATTCCCCAGGGCATAATAAAAGTTGTAATATAGACGTATAGCATATCTGTTTAGGGTTATACACAACGCTTCACATTGGATGATAACCATTTTTGTTCTCTTTACATAAAGATGATGCTTAGTGAAATTAAGAGATAGTAGATATAAATATGTGGTGGATATGCTTAAGATTGTTGATGCGTACATATAGTAGCCATGATTATGTTGATAACTATACTACTACTACTGATTATAATCATGATGTTAGCTATCTCATGTTGTTAGTTATGTTTAGCATGCTAGCCATGCCTTTATAACTAGAGATGCATATACTTCTAATCATGCTTATCCAGATAATTGTGCTTATGTTGTTAGCTCTTTTTATGATGTTGATCTATTGAACCAATTAGACATGCTTATATTGTTACCTATGTTATGTTATTAGACTTGTTCATGATGCTAGATGTGCATATCCTACTGAATTGCTTATATTGTGAACAAGATAAAGGATGATAGTTTGGCTAATGATGATTGTTATTATTTACTCCTTTATGTATTTTGTTAATCATCAATACTATTGATCTCATTTGTTATATCTGATTAAACTACTTAATTGTTTAATTAATTAAAAATGTTGTAATCAATAAAGGTTGTTGGAGGTTATATCTTTTGCTGGGACTGGGTCTCACCCTTGTGGTTCGCCACATTTTTTTATGTAATCGGTAGTGACGGCAACAAAACCATGGAAGTAAAGAGGAACTACAATAATGAATATTTGATAAAGTTGATTAGATGTGTAGTTTGTCCTAGAGTCATCCATGTACTCTCACGTCCAGGTAGGAAACGTTTATATATGGTGTTTCAAATGAATCGGGATTTTGTTTGCATTTTAATGCTTATTTGTGTGATATATACGAATATTGTTCTCATGTGTATATATGTTGTGGCTAAGGAAATAGAACAATTTGTATCAAATTCTTTGCATAGTATGGATATAAGAGATTTTGGTCTCTCATGCAAATGTTTTTGAGTGAGTGTTGACGTTGAAATCAGTTTTAATTTACCCATATTTTTGGGTATGTGATTATTTCATGATTGATTGTGTTTTATGTTTTGAGTAATCTCGCTTAGTGTAACGGGTCATGATAGGTTGGTATCAAAGCTTTAGGTTCAATGAATTTACAGGGACACTAGGACTTAAGACTAGGATGATGTCTAAGTTAGGAACGTGACACAAAAATATGGTGCATACTGCCTAATCTCAATACTTGGATGCCCTGGCTAGGTATTCAATTATTGAAGAAAAGGTAAGTATGGAACTCTTAGATTATTATCTTTTTTATTACTTTGATGAAGTAGTCATTTTGAGACAATCTAAAGAGCATAATGAATAAGAAATCATGGTGTGAATATCTTAATCCTACCTTAAATAATATGAAAATTGCATCATTATTTATCAAAACCTGAATGTTTGGTAACTATAAGAGAAAGATACAACACCATGAAATCTAATCTGAATACAAATTCAAAAAAGAGGAGTTCTTGAAGATGTGATTCAAGAAGATAATAAAGTAAAAGATAGATAAGTCTATGCTTATAAAGTGAATCAAGGTATGAAATCTACATAAGATATAGAGAACTCCTATAATAAGTACAAAATGAGAAGATGAATGGGAACAATGGAAAAGAAATAAGGTGGAACCTGAGTTAATCTCAAACCAACATTTATATGTAAGAAACTTTTAATGAAAAATCAGTATGGCATGTGAAAGAAATTAAGGGATATGATCCATGTATAATGAAGAAAATGTGGAATATGATGATTTACTTGTTGATAAGTGGTTGAAAAACATAATAAAATAAGACAACATACCCAAGTGTGATAAATAGTCATCAAAGAAGAAGTAATGAGATATGTTAATAATGATGATTACAATGCTAATGGCAAGGGACCAAAAATGAAAAAGGTGAAATGATACATAAGAAGTTGTAATATGCATAATGAAAATAGAATTGGTTACCTTTTTGCTAGTGACCCCTGAATAATGTTGCTATTATAATTATGATGTGGGAAGTATGTTTCCCTTTGTGTCTTTTCTTTCTAGGGCACCACTTTCAAGTGGATTCCCATTGCCACTTAGTATGTGTGGATTCATTCTAAACATGAGGATGGATATCTTATTATGGAATAAGGTTGTTTGGACTATGGTTCCACGATCAAAAAGTTTGTGATGATTTTACTTTTGAGCCTTCCAATAATTAGGAAGACTCCTTTTATATGTCTTGATATTTGTTATGTTGGTAAAAGTAGATGAGATAAAGATGTGAGTTCCTTATAGTGCATGAGGTGGATACCAAGGTAACGAGTCCTAGTATCCAAGATGTATCAATAATATGAGAAATATGTGAAGGTTGGAGACATTTATTAAATGAACATTTTAAGTATTCCTCTCTTGTAGAGAGAGAGAGAGTTGATAATGATCCTATACATGTTGTTTGTAAGGAAAAACAAAAGTGATTCTATAATGTTGTGTATGGTTCAGTGATAGCTGGGAAAGACCACTATCTAGGATAGATGGTTTTTTGGTTAATAAATATGTGATACCATGTTCCTTTAAGATAAACCTATGATAAAATATCAATGTGTAAGAGTTAGATTGGATGACATAATCCACATGACCATGATGAGTTTAGAGTTATGTCCTTTAGACTAACCAATGTACCAATATAATTTATGAATAGGAGGAAGAGAGTGTTCAAGTAATGTCTTACAATTTGTAGCAATCTTTGAATGATGACATGTCAAAGTATTACAAATATGGTCAAAAATATGATCATTATTTATTCAAAAACCTTAGGGTTGCAGAAGCAGTAACTGCTACGAGAACAAGTTGAATAAGAGTGAGATGGGGTTGTTTAATTTCTTAATGGGATCATGGTGTGTCTTCTTATGTGGGCATTTTTGTGCTGATCCAAGTTGAGATATGTATGAATGATGTGACATTACCATGATATGAAAGTAAGAATGTGAAGGTAATAAGATGAGGTGCAAAAGAAGTACCCATCTTTTTTTACCTTAGATTTCAGGGACAAAATCCCTATTAGGGGTTTATAGTTGTAAGGCCCCTAAACTTGCTTAATGAGTTGAACAAGCTTAATTACCATAATTTAATGTTTAGTGCATCATTAAGTTGATTAAGTTGAATTAAGTACTCACCGATGCAATTAGTGCTTTGATCGAGTGTTATAGTCTAATAAGCATGATTTCTTGCATTGAGAAGGTAGTAGATTCCATGCTTGAAGTTTTGCAAAAAAGAATTACTTGATTTGGAACTTTGAGGCAAGAGTTATGCCATTTCCTAGTTCTTTGGACCTACAGTGCAATTTTCCCAATTTATTGGTTTATTAACCTTTATCCCTTATCTCTTCTTCCCAAGCAATTATCTGAACATTCGTAAGTGGAATTCAAACCAGTAGGCCGATCGAGGGCACGAGGGTGATTTTTCTTTGGCTTCTTGGCCTCGATCAGCAGCACTTTGCTTCCCATCTCCTTCCTCCATTTCCTTCCTCCTCAACCTCACCCTAACCAATGGCCCAACCAAGCAGCTGAGCTTTTAGGGCACCGGCTAGTAGCTATAGCGCAGCAGTCATAGCAGTGGCCAGCACTGCAAATCATCGCCATCAAGTTCTTCCTTGAGGTTTGTGCAAGAATCCAAAGCCTTAGCCCTCAATTAAGCTCCTATCTGAGCTCCTCTTCCTCCTCTGTGGGTGACGCTACTATTTCTTGTAGCAGTTTCGTCCAGGAGCCTTGGGCGCGAGGAGCAGCTCGAAATGACACCATCGACCTCGTCCTTGAGATCCAAACTGGAATCCACAACCAATAACCATGATTTGGCATCCTAACAGAGTTTGCTTTCCACCTATATGTGAGGAAGCTACTATTTGATTACAACAGGTTCGAGATTGGGTCTATTCCGAGGTTGACGACAACCCCATGGATGCAATTCTAGTCGAATCCAGACATTTCGAACCCGGATGAGTAGAATCTCACTCCCCAAAGCACGATTTAACTCGATGAAATGGAAAATTTCGGTTCGATCTGTGTTTAACGCATTTAACAACATATACCCAGGTGCCGGGAAGTGCTAGCACCACTCAATTTCCAAATTTGCACGTTTTAATTATTAACACTTGTACGACGCTAATTAGTTGACTGATATGTGCGATGTGAATTAGTGAAATTACACGATTGATCGAACCTAATTTAATCTATTAAATGTTAAAATCAGTAGTGCGCAACCAAAAAAATGTTCCATGGTAGAATTTTCTCTAAAGCTCTAAAACCCTACCTTTCTTTCTCCTTATGTTTAGGATTTGCTTATTTGATGAAGAAAGGTTCTAGATGGACGAATTCATAGCTTATTCTTGGATTTTCTACTCTACCTGCTTGAGATTTCTTCTGTGTGGGGTTTCATCCTCTCATTAGAGGCAAGTTTTATAACTTGCTCCACATTTATTGCTTACCATTAGCTTTCTAGATCATGTTCTTGCTTGAAAATAATGATTCATGCACTAAAAAGCTATGCTTGACTTGGATTTCGATTTTTATAATGTTCCCTATTTTGATTTGAGTTCTAGATGAACCTGTCATCATGTGTACATTATTCCTAAGGTACAATATGACTTGGATTAGGTTGTTTTGACAACCTATGGTGCTAAGCACCTATCAACCAATGGTCAATTTTAGGTTTTTAAGTTGATTTCTTCTATAAACCACGACCCGATGATGGTAACATTGCAACAACCCTATGGTGTTGTATTCATAACAACTGATGGTCATGATCAAGGGTGTCAAATGATGGTGACAACATTTGTTCACCCCCTTAGGTCAGGTTTTGGATCAATTAGAAGTTTATTGATCAACAATTAAGTACCCTACTGATGTTATCAATCAATGTTGACATTATCTTAATATTTGATGTTGATTAATGAATTAGTGTTGATCTAACAACCTATGGTGACTTAATGGTCACTAATGATGGTGGATCAGGTCTCTAAAACCTATGATGAGTCAAGCATTTTAGTTTTAGCATCAATTAAGCCTTAGGTCAATGGTTTCTTGGGTCACATGATGTAACAGTCAGACCTATACTATAATTAATGGTTTTAACATGTGAATTTGATCCAATGGTCGAGATCTACTGTTTATTCCTCCATTAGGTTGGAATGATGGATAATGTAATGTGTTGGTCCTAATAATGTAATTTAGATGGTTTCCTTAATATGATCAACTTAAGGAGCTTAATTGTTGACAATCGATAGCTTGTTTTAACTAAATAGTTGATTGTGGGTTTTACCCTACTCTCAATGGAACTTTTTGTATCGATTATCAAGGGATGTCTAGGGTTAGATGGTGACTCTTTCTAGAGAACAAATCAAGGACTTCATAGGTGGTTTATCCAAGGTGTTTACTTATGTAAACAACCAATAGTCTTACCTTTTTAACATCCAATGGTTCTGAGTGACATTATGGTATGGAGATATGGGTTGAATGATGATGGAACAAATGGAGGGTTACCCTTAATAAGTTAGTCTTACCTATTCACTCTTGTGAATAGAAGGGATGATAACCATATTGTGTTGATATGTGTCCCTAATTAGGTATAGCTTGTTATACCTAGCTTTAGTATAACTAAATGATGGTAATTGGGTATGAATAGTCCTTGAATGACTAATACAATCATGGAGTACTCTATTATTGTTGAAACCCTAGTATGCTATAACTTGATGGTTATACCTTGATTTATGTGTGGGTTCATACTTGAGAATAGTATGGAAAGTGATGGTGATGTTTCACATTATGCACCCATGATCCAATGGGGACGTCGTGAGTTAGGGTTTGGGTATGAGTGTTGATTAGTAACATTGATATAATTTATCATGTTGAACCTAACTCTAATGCAATTGGATAAAGATGAGTATTCATGTTTAACATTCTTATATGATGGAATGATGGTGGAATAACCTCTTTAACATTATCATAACCTTAATGTGTTAATTGGTGGTTATCATAGCCATATGGTTGATACATTCATATGCTAAACATGTGCATAATGAATATGATGAGTGTTAATTATATCTAGATTCCTTGCATGTTGATGTAATAAAGGAATGTTCTTAATGTTAATATAACCCTACTATGTTTGTTTATGAATACCACCTAGCTCTTTAATGCAATATTGTGCTGATCTGGTGAATTATATATAATTGATGTTGTTGAGCCTTGCTATAAGGCATGCAAAGATAATGATGATCTTGCAGGGAATAATATGATGGTCTTAATGACCTTTGGGCATGGTTGAGCCCTGAATGATGTGTAATCCTCTTATGTTGATAAGGGTTGATACCTTGTAATATTGTGAAAAGGATTTATATCTTGTGATAGTATGATGACTAGTGTGGTCTCATGAATGGAAAGTGAATAGTACCATGTGATGATGAGATGAGAAATTATGTTTCACACATTTTATATCTTTTCAAAGTTTTGATATTTATATGCTATATAGAAGTGAATTAGGGTTTGTATGTACATTTGTTTGATGCATCCTTATTTAACCCAATTGGCATAACTAATCAAGTGCAACTCTAATCATGTAGTGCCTTGTGCTGTAGAGCCATCTTCAATGTCAGAACTTGCTGGATAGTGAAATGAGTATTCCTAAGGGAAACTCGGAGCGCATACTGCTGAGTATATGGGGGTGGCAGGTTGAGGACATATCATTGTCATCCATAATGCAGATTATGGAGGTTGTCTATGGTCAAGCCTCATACATCTTATGTGATTGAGAATGGTTACGGCCGTGTCTCGGTGATTATAACATGATGTGATTAGAGGACAATTGTGGTTGTACCTCAGTGATTAGGTTTGAATACCTTGGTTTCTAGTGTCATGCCCTGTACCAAGGTCGGACTAGTGGTTTTCATCTTGACTATATGTGGTTGTGGTGGCAACTTTGATTGATATGTGGTTGCCTTTTTACTCGTACTGAATGAGGGAAAGATATCTTAGGATATCGACACTCATAGATCTTCTACGGAACCAAATATGTGATAAACCCATTTTCTAAAGCATGTAATGATATTTGTAAATCTCTTTTAAAAATATAAATGAAATCAATGATTGATTTGATGAGTTGATTTGAATGAATTTCATGTATGATAGTCGTGTATGCTTTCCTGATGGGCCTTATTGGCCATTAACCCCAATTGAAAGAAAAAGAAATGAAGAAGGAATTCAATTGGATAAAGGAATACATAATGAAATAAATAAAAATGATTAAAAGGTTAAAGGATATTTTACAAAATAGAATTTCATGACATAAAGGTTCCTTGGGGTTCAAGGAACTCATGATCATTACATAATTTCAAAAGGAATAGGAAATATGTGGAAAATATGAATAAATGAGTGATAACTTGAAACTGAAAAAAGGGCTTGTTTCCTTTAGATAATGACTTCAATTTTTTTAATGATGAGAGATAAAGGTATGAATAAATTTCCCTTAAAATTTGAAGCAAAAAGGAGTTAATAATAGGGAGTTATCGATTTTTCAAGTTATCCTTGATTTTGGAAATTATTTCATTATTTTTCCTTTTTGGATATATCGGGCACGATGAGGGCCGTTGGATCTTGATCCAATGCGCACCGCTCATTGTCTAGAGTCCCAGAGGGATGCATACTCTTTGATTAAATGGGAACTTTCCCCTCATTTTTCCAATCAACTCAGTGCATGTGCACTCGAGTTTTCTGTCCCATTAAGTCCGTGAGTGAGAGGCGAAGCTTCTCGACCCTAATTTTATGGGTTCCCATCACAAATAGGAAAAATGACCAATTGGGCAAAGGATAAGTTGATGGCGGGGTTAAGAAACCCTAGGAAGAGCTACCCTAGTCCTATATATAGGACACCACTCGAGTCCTCACACCCTACCGATCTTGAGCAGCCATCTATTAAGTCTAGGAACCCTCTCCCTCACACAATTACCATCGCTCCGACGAGCCCCAACCGTGACACGGTCGTGAGTTTCAAATAAGAAGAAGAGGAGGACGATGAGCAGGAGTCGTCGGATCATGGAGCACGGTGGGCCAGAGTGAGATCTAACAACCTCAGGAGAAGCGCGCTGAGATAGCTCGCTGAGTGGAGAGAGTCGACGTGAAGCATTGGATCAGAGTCCATCGTGGACTTAAGCACCATCCGACGGACGACAGCCCATAGTTGTGTGCATCACTGAGTTAGTGGAGACAACTAATGAGGACTAGCGACGCACCGATCCAATGCTCGAGGAAACTCTGTAAAATCCCCTCTCTAATCAAATAATCCAGAATATTGCTTTTCCTTGAAAAATTAATAGAAAACGCTAGAAATCTCCAATGAAGAAACTTTATACATGAAAGTTTTGTATAAAAATACGAGGAATCTGATAAAAATACTTTGAGAACCTAGTTCTACTCCATTTTACAAAAGTACCAAAATTTGTTAGTAAAATGTATTAAAAGTTGATAAGAAACCCTAATTGAATATTAAGGGTCTATTTTGGTGAATTAATAGGTCAATTGATAAGATTAACCCTGTTATCCATTTTGAATGCAAGGTTGCCTAATTTAGATTTGTAATCCATAAAAGAAGGATAATCTATATGGAAACCCTAATCTGGGATAAAAGGAGAGAAAAATCATATTTAGATTAAGGAAATCAGATGCTTAATAAAGATCCTAAACTTTTTAAGGGTGCTAAAATGAGAAATTAAGGGTTTTATGTAGTTTTGATAAATTAAGGATAATAATACTGAAAGAGGAGGTAACAATCCTAATTCCCAACGAAACCCTAAAATTGGAATTGAAATCCTAAGTAATGTAATGAAATTGGATAAATATTAATAAAAGGAAATTGGCACTTTTATTTCAGGATTTCTATTCATCATTGCTTGCTTGATTGCGTTTCCCTGCATATTTGAATCTTTTTTGAAATCTGCAATCAAAGGTATGTGGTTACACTTATGAATATCTCGAGTTAGTTTTCCGAGGTTTACCGAAGTTTTCATCGACGTCATGAATTAATTGTTGGATGATTTTAATTCATGCAATCTATAATGTGGATATGACTATCACATAAGATATGTGCCTACTAGCTCAGATCCTAGTCCCCTCTGTGGCTTAATAGTTGACCTAGTACATGGCTACCTATGGGGTAGGTCCATCAGGTCATTGGATGACTTAGTACATGGCTACTAATGGGGTAGGACCATCAAGTCACTTTGAGTTAGATATTGGTCTACCTTTGCGTAGTGCCATGCGAATCTATTACCCTATGTATTGGCTACCTATAAGGTAGGACCATGGGGGTAAGAATCTACCTAAAAGAGAGGTAGCATACAAGTCCACTACAGGGACAACACATAGTTGGGGGATAGGTAAAGATTGAGTAGTATGGCTTAAAACATAATATTGGTTGTTAAATGATTAATTGAATGATTACGTTGTTAACATAGTTGCATATTAGTTGTTCCCCCCCACATACCAGCTTCGGCTGCCCTTCATTTTGTTTGTCGAAGATTTAGGTACAAATCTCAAAAGTACAAACATTAAAGCGACACATTGTGAATTGAAGAATTAATGAACAAGGAGGAATTAGTTAGAGTGGTTCAGTTGTGGTTAGAAGTTTAGTATATTCCAAACTTTTTAAAGGTATGCAAAATATTATTTTTTTTATAGTTTTTCAGTTTAGTATGTTAAAATTTAATAATTGTTCTTGGTTATATGTCAAACCTTTGATCCGGAAATTATGGGTGCGGCTTCGACCTCTCAGTCTCCCTTAATTGGGGGGTTACTAAAAGGTGGGATCGTAACATTTGGTATCAGAGCTAAGATTCCTCACTTAACCATTAATAATTATTAAATTTTACAAACTCTATAGAACCCAAGGGAGTTACTAGAGGATTGCACGAAAGCCCGAGCTGTCTAGAAAAGGATAATGACCGGGGGTTGGCAATATTTTCCTCCACACCGCTAGTCGGAATACGAGGATTCCCAGATCCGTGTGACTGCTTGGCCAAAGTCTTAGGGTATGATTCGAAATAAGACACCTTTAGGACTTTCTCATCTTATTCATCCCTTCTCATCACACATTCTATTAAGGATTTTAAGAGTTAGGGTTTTTCTCTCTCTCTTTCCCAACCTCATGTTGTGTGGGTAAGTAAGTTAAGGATTAAGGAATCCTCCATCAAATTAATAGAAGGTACATAATGAGATATCATTTACATAAGTATAATTACTTTAAATATAAACTAAAGGTTTGTTTTTTATGCTTATGTAGATGGCCCGTACAAAGATGGTTGTTATTCCTAAGGGCACTGGGAACCCAGCTAGGAGTGGTTGGCCTCCCCATAAGGGAAAGGAGTCTTCAGAGAAGAAGAGGAACCATGATGGTGAACCCTCTAAGAAGAGGAAGAGACCTGAAGAAACCACTCATGAGGTCCTTAACCCTGACCCGATACACTTCAGCAACCTCGACCAAGAAGAAGACCAAGGGTACGAGGAGCAACATGAGCACGAGGAGGTGGCATGAATGGAACAAGATCCAGCTGGCGGTCCTGAGCCTACCATGATAATCCACACCTCTGATGCTTTGTGGATGGAACAACAGAAGAAGCTGACAGAGGCCATAAGTGCCTTGGCTCTCTGAGACTTTGCTAGAGGTGAAAATGGAGAGCCACTTCCTATTCGTCCTCAACTGGGAGCCACCATCTTGAACTTCGTCAAGCTTAACATTGAGAAGTTTTGGGGAGAACACAAATCTGAGGTGGTTGACAAGGTGGAAGCTTGGCAGTCGAGAATGGATTCCACATGCTTGAAGTACAGCCGAGCAAGAAGGTCCTCTTTGTTGCTCATCTCCTGGAAGGAGCAACCAAGATATGGTGGGAGACTCACATAATAGGCCGAGATCTAACTGAGGAACCAATGGCATGGGCTGACTTAGAAACGATCTTCACCGCTAGATTCATCCCTGTCTCAGCTAAGAAGGAAAAGGAAAGGGAGTTCACCAACATGACTCAAGGGAACTCATCTATGGCAGACTTTGGGTGCAGGTTTCAAATCCTAGAGCATTTCGGGCATATGATGGATGAGGAAAGAAGGGTGGATCACTTCATAGAGCGTCTTCACCCTGGCATCAAGCCTCATGGGATGGAAAGTAAACCCAAAACCTTCACCGAGGCTTACAACACTGCTTTAGACATGGAAAGGATTGTGATGCCTGCCCAGCTTCCACCCAAGGGGTATTTGGGTTTCACTGAAGGAACTCAAGGTCAGAAGAACAACCACAAGAAAGGTCCAGGGTGTCATCATGATAAAGGAAGACATGGAGGAAAAGGGAAACCCCATCAAGAGAACAACCGACCTTGATGTCGCACCTGCGAGAGGTGGTATACTAGTGAGTGCCTCAACAAGATGAAGATATGCTACCGATGCCACCAAGAAGGGCACATCCAAGCTATTTGCCCTCTACCAAATCCAAGAGGACCAGGACAGGTAGCAGCCCCACCAGTAGCAGGTCCACCTATGTCAGCTCCACCTATAGCTGCAACCCCACCTACTGGAGAGAGATGACAAGCTCGGGTGTTTTCCATTGATAATGAGGAAGCTCAAGCAAATGTGAATCGGTTGATCGAGGGTAATAACCCTTAGAGTTTTCTTTTATGTTTTAAGTTTAATCATGTAATGGTTTAATGTATGGTGAAAACCAATGTAGGCATGCTTGATGTCATGGGACATAATGTAAAAGATTTATTTGACTCTGGATATACTAATACTTTCATTTTGAGAAATCTTGCAACTATGCTTTGTTTGGATATCGAGGATTTAGGGTATGTCTTAGATGTTACAACCCCGAGTGGTCAGATCTTTACTTCCCTTTTGAAAACCCCGGTGATATCTGTGAAATATCAAGATCATGAATTTCCTACAGACTTTATCCTTCTTGACATGAATTATTTTGATGTAATCATTGGCATGGATTGGCTTTATACTTATAGGGCCAACATTGACTGTAGGGAGAAGAAAGTGATCATTGAGAGACCAGGTCACCCACCTTTTATAATTAGGGGTAGGAAGGATGCCACCACCAGCTTGTATGTGTCAGCCTTGAAGGCAGAGCAAATGATGAGTAAAGGCTGCCAAGCTTTCCTACCAGTAGTCACTGAGCCGGAACCCAAGGTGCAACCCTTAGAGGAGATAGAGGTAGTCCGAAGCTATGCGGATGTTTTCCCAAATGATCTACCCAGGATTCCTCCCGAGAGAGAGGTAGATTTTTCGATAGATCTAGGCCCTGGGACAAACCCTATTTCCCAGGCACCTTATAGAATGGCCCCTGCTGAGTTGCTCGAGTTAAAGAAACAATTGTAGGAATTGCTAGACAAGGGTTTTATCTTCCCTAGCACGTCAACATGGGGAACACCAGTTCTTTTTGTAAAGAAAAAGGATGGTTCGCTCCGTATGTGCATAGACTACTGGATGATCAACCATGCTACCATTAAGAACAAATACCCTTTACCCCGAATAGATGACTTGTTTGACCAGTTGAAGTCAGCTCGAGTCCTTTCCAAGATCGACTTGAGATTGGGTTACCACCAGTTGAGAGTTAAAAGTGAGGATATCCTGAAAACCGCTTTTAGAACTCGGTATGGCCACAATGAGTTTGTGGTTATGCCTTTTGGGCTGTCCAATGCACCTAGTGTGTTCATGAACCTTATGAATAGTGTGTTTCAACCCTTCCTTGACTTGTTTGTCATAGTATTCATAGATGACATACTGGTTTATTCGGATGACTTTGATCAACACTAAGACCACCTAAGTAAAGTCCTTGATATCTTGAGAAAGCAGAAGTTCTATGGGAAGTTCTCTAAATGCGAGTTTTGGATAGATTGAGTCATGTTCCTTGGACACATCATCTCAGGAGGGACAATCATGGTAGATCCAGCTAAAGTGTCGGCAGTTCGAGACTGACCAGCACTGAAGAACCCCTCTGAGATTCGAAGCTTCTTGGGGTTAGTAGGATACTACCGGTGCTTCATCGCAGATTTCTCAAAGACCGCCTTGCCTTTGACCATGTTGACTCAGAAAGACGTAAAGTTTGTGTGGTCTGATGTTTGTGAGGCTCATTTCCAGGAGTTGAAAGAGAACCTGACCAATGCACCCATTTTGACTCTACCATCAGGCAATGAGGGTTTTATGATTTTCACTAATGCATCAAAGATGGGACTTGGTTGTTTGTTGGAACATAATCGGCATGTGGTTGCATATGACTCCCAACAACTCAATCCCAATGAAGTGAATTACCCGACACATGACCTGGAGTTAGCTGCTATCATCCATGCCTTGAAGATTTGGTGACATTACTTGTATGGTGCTAATTTTGAGATCTTCACCGACCATAAGAGCCTAAAATACCTCTTGACTTAGAAAGACTTGAACCTACAACAACGACGATGGATGGTGTACGTGAAGGATTACGACTTCACCATTGCCTATCATCCAGGAAAGGCAAATGTCGTAGCTAATGCTTTAAGTTGGAAACATCTCAGGTGTACAACTGTTCTGTCTAATCAGTGGAAGAGTTTAGAAGAGTTGGTGAAATGGTCTCCCCAATCGTTAGATGATCAAGTTCGATTGGCCAATATCCAGATTCAGTCTGAATTGTTGAGTGAGATTGTAGTAGCCCAGTTGGCTAGTGGTGAACTTGACAAGATGAAAGGCTTGATGAAGAAGCCTCATACACGTCTTTCTTTGGGAATAGACGGAGGAATCCAATTTGAGAATCGTATATGGGTTCCTGATGAATCACAGTTGAAGGAACGTATCCTTCAAGAGGCTCATGGTTCTAAGTACATGGTACACCCAGGAACTACTAAGATGTTTAAGGACATGCAAAGGTTTTTCTGGTGGCTAGGAATGAAGAGAGATATTATGGCATATGTGTCCAGCTGTCTTACGTGCCAAATGGTGAAGGCTGAACACCAATGACCCGGTGGACTGTTATAGTTGATAGAGATTCCAGAGTGGAAATGGGAGCAGATCACCATGGATTTCGTGGTGGGTCTACCCCGGACCAATAGAGGTCATGATGCTATATGGGTTGTGGTAGATCGCCTTACCAAGTCAGCACACTTCCTTGCCCTGAAAACCACTGCCAAAGTGTCAGACTTAGTTGAGTTGTATATCATAGATATAGTATGTTTACATGGTGTACCCAGTTCCATCATCTCCGATAGAGACCCAAAGTTTACTTCCAAGTTGTGGAAGCAGGTTCAAGAAGAACTAGGTACAAGGTTGAAGTTCAGTACCGCTTATCACCCTCAGATAGATGGTCAGTCAGAAAGGACAATCCAGACCTTAGAAGATCTGCTGAGAGTTTGTGTGCTTGATTGGGTTGGATCATGGGAGTAGTACCTACCTTTAGCTGAGTTTGCTTATAACAACAGTTACCAAGCCAGTGTCGGGATGCCTCCATATGAAGCTCTTTATGGGAGGCTGTGTCGGTCACCACTTCATTAGGATGATGTTGGTGAAAGGACCTTGTTGAGGTCAAATGAACTCTAAGTGTATGCTGATAAAGTCGCTTTGATCAGGAAAAGTCTAAATAGAGCCCAAGATCGACAAAATTTGTATGCTAATGCAAAGAGGACTGATGTGCATTTCACTGTGGGAGAACATGTTTTTCTGAAAATCCGACAGCTCTGAGCTATAGCTAAGAATAGAGGAAAGTTGATTACCCGATACATGGGTCCATTTGAAGTGTTAGAATGGATTAGTGAAGCAGCTTATCATTTGGATTTACCCCCTCAATATAGTATGATGCATGATTTGTTTCACATGTCCAATTTGAAGCGATATGTGCAAGATCCAAGCCATGTGCTAAGCATTGAACCCATTGTGCTTCAAGGAAAGCTAACTTATCCTGAGTTGCCTTTGTGGATTCTAGATACCAAGGTAAAAGAACTTAGAAATAAGAATATAGAGATGGTAATGGTTCTTTGTAAGCATCATGGAGAGGATGAGGCCACATGGGAGATGAAGACGGTCATGGAAAAGGCATATCCCAATCTGTTTGTTTGATTGATGAATTTTGAGGGCAAAATACCTATAAGGAGGGGAGGATGTTATAACCCCATTTTCTAAAGCATGTAATGAGATTTATAAATAACTTTTAAAAATATAAATGAAATCAATGATTGATTTGATGAGTTGATTTGAATGAATTTCGTGTATGATAGCCTTGAATGCTTTCTGGATGGGCCTTATTGGCCATTAAGCCCAATTGAAAGAAAAAGAAATGAAAAAGGAATTCAATTGGATAAAGGAATACATAAGGAAATAAATAAAAATGATTTAAAGGTTAAAGGATATTTTAAAAAATAGAATTTCGTGACATAAAGGTTCCTTGGGGTTCAAGGAACTCAGGATAATTACAAAATGGCAAAAGGAATAGGAAATATGTGGAAAATATGAATAAATAAGTGATAACTTGAAACTAAAGAAAAGGGCTCGTTTCCTTTAGATAATGACTTCATTTTTTTCATGATGAGAGATAAAGGTATGAATAAATTTCCCTTAAAATTAGAAGCAAAAAGGAGTTAAGAATTGGGAGTTATTGATTTTTCAAGTTATCCTTGTTTTTGGAAATTATTTCACTATTTTTCCTTTTTGGATATATCGGGTGTGATGAGGGCCGTTGGATCTTGATCCAACACACGCCACTCATCGTCTAGAGTCCGAGAGGGACGCAGACTCTATTCTTATAGGAGAACTTTCCCCTCATTTTTCCGATCAACTCAGTGAATGTGCACTCGAGTTTTCTGTCCCATTAAGTCTGTGAGTGAGAGGCAAAGCTTCTCGACCATAAATTTATGGGTTCCCATCATGAATAGGAAAAATGCCCAATTGGGAAAAGGATCAATTGATGGTGGGGTTAAGAAACCCTAGGAAGAACCACCCTAGTCCTATATATAGGCCACCACTCGAGTCCTCACACCATAGCGATCTCGAGCGACCATCTATTAAGTCTAGGAACCCTCTCCCTCGCGCAATTACCATCACTCCGACGAGCCCCAGCCGTGGCCTGCCATGATTTTCAAATAAGAAGAAGAGGAGGAAGATGAGTAGGATTCGTCGGATCGTGGAGCACGGTGGGCCAGAGTAAGATCTAACGACCTCAGGAGAATCGCGCTGAGATAGCTCACTAAGTGGAGCGAGTCGACGCGAAGCATTGGATCAGAGTCCATCGTGGACTCAAGCGCCATCCGATGGATGACATCCCGCAGCCGCGCATGTCACCGAGTTAGTGGAGACAATTGACATGAAGCATCAGATCCATAGGAGGACTAGCGGTGCACCGATCCAACGCTCGAGGAAATTAGGTAAAATCCCCTCTCTAATGAAATAATCCAGAGTATTGCTTTTCCTTGCAAAATTAATAGAAAATGCTAGAAATATCCAATGAACAAACTTTATACATGAATGTTGTGTATAAAATTATGAGGAATCTGATAAAAATACTTTGAGAACTTGGTTCTACTCCGTTTTACAAAAGTACCATAATTTGCTAGTAAAATGTATTAAAAGTTGATAAGAAACCCTAATTGAATATTAAGGGTGTATTTTGGTGAATTAATAGGTCAATTGATAAGATTAATCATGTTAATGATAAAGGTGGTTTGTTTATCTGTTTTGAAATCAAGGTTGCCTAATTTAGAGTTGTAATCCATAAAAGAAGGATAATCTATGTGGAAACCCTAATCTGGGATAAAAGGAGAGAAAAATCATATTTAGATTAAGGAAATCAGATGCTTAATAAAGATCCTAAACTTGTTAAGGGTGATAAATGAAAAATTAAGGGTTTTATGTAGTTTTGATAAGTTAAGGATAATAATACTGAAAGAGGAGCTAAAAACCCTAATTCTCAAGGAAAACCTAAAATTGGAATTGAAATCCTAAGTAATGTGATGAAATTGGATAAATATTAATAAAAGGAAATTGGCACTTTTGTTTCAGGATTTCTATTCATCATTACTTGCTTGATTGGGTTCCCTTGCATATTTGAATCTTTCTTGACATCTGCAATCAAAGGTATGTTGTTACGCTTATGAATATCTCGAGTTAGTTTTCCAAGGTTTATCGAAGTTTTCATCGATGTCATGAATTAATTGTTGGATGATTTTAATTCATGCAAACTATAATGTGGATATGACTATCACATAAGATATGTGCCTACTAGATCAGATCTTGGTCCCCTCTGTGGCTTAATAGTCGACCTAGTACATCGCTACCTATGGGGTAGGTCCATCAGGTCATTGGATGACTTAGTACATGGCTACCAATGGGGTAGGACCATCAAGTCACTTTGAGTTAGATATTGGGATACCTTTGGGTAGTGCCATGCGACTCTATTACCCTATGTATTGGCTACTTGTAAGGTAGGACCATGGGGGTAAGAATCTACCTACAAGAGAGATAGCATACAAGTCCACTGCAGGGACAACACAGAGTTGGGGGATAGGTAAGGATTGAGTAGTATGGATTAAAACGTAATCTTGGTTGTTAAATCATTAATTTAATGATTATGTTGTTAACATAATTGCATATTAGTTGTTCCCCCCCCACATACCAGCTTCGGCTAACCGTCGTTTTGTTTATCGATGATTTAGGTACAAATCTCAAAAGTACAAACAGTAAAGCGACACATTGTGAATTCAAGAATTAAAGTACAAAGAGGAATTAGTTAGAGTGGTTCAGTTGTGGTTAGAAGTTTAGTATATTCCAAACTTTTCAAAGGTATGCAAAATATTAATTTTTTTACAGCTTTTTAGTTTAGTCTGTTAAAATTTAATAATTGTTCTTGGTTATATGTCGAACCTTTGATCCAAAAATTATGGGTGCGGCTTCGACCTCTCGATCTCCCTTAATTGGGGGTTACTGAAAGGTAGGGTCATAACAGAATAGCCCTTTGCAGGGGTCGGTTGGACTTTGAATGGTATGATTCAAATTCCCCAGGGCATAATAAAAGTTGTAATATAGCCATATAACATATCTATTTAGGGTTATACATGACGCTTCACATTGGATGATAACCCTTGTTTGTTCTCTTTACATAATGATGATGCTAAGTGCAACTAAGAGATAGTAGATATAAATATGTGGTGGATATTCTTAAGATTGTAGATGCATACATATAGTAGCCATGATTATGTTGATAACTATACTGCTACTGCTGATTATAATCATGATGTTAGCTATCTCATGTTGTTAGTTATGTTTAGCATGCTAGCGATGCCTTTATAACTAGAGATGAATATACTTCTAATCATGCTTATCTAGATAATTGTGCTTATGTTGTTAGCTCTTTTTATGATGTTGATCTGTTCATCCAATTAGACATTCTTATATTGTTAGCTATGTTATGTTATTAGACTTGCTCATGATGTTGGATGTGCATATCCTACTGAATTGCTTATATTGTCAACAAGATAAAGGATACGAGTTTGGATAATGATGATTGTTATTATCTGCTCCTTTATGTATTTTGTTAATCATCAATAATGTTGATCTCATTTTTTATATCTGATTAAATTGCTTAATTGTTTAATTACTTTAAAATGTTGTAATCAATAAACGTTGTTGGAGGTTATATCTTTTGTTGGGACTGTGTCTCACCCTTGTGGTTCGCCACATTTTTTTTAGGTAATCGGCAGTGACGGAAATAGAACCATGGAAGTAAATAGGAACTACAATAATGAATATTTGATAAAGTTGATTAGATGTCTAGTTTGTCCTAGAGTCATCCTTGTACTCTCAGGTCTGGGTAGGAAACGTTTGTATATGGTGTTTCAAATGAATCGATATTTTGTTAGCATGTTAATGCTTATTTGTGTGATATTTACAAATATTGTTCTCGTGTGTATATATGGTGTGGCTAAGGTAATAGAACAATTTGCATCAAATTCTTAGCATAGTATGGATATAAGAGATTTTGGTCTCTCATGCAAATGTTTTTGAGTGAGTGTTGATGTTGAAATCAGTTTTAATTTACCCATATTTTTGGGTATGTGATTATTTCATGATTGATTGTGTTTTATGTTTTGAGTAATCTCAGTTAGTGTAACGAGTCATGACACATGCTCTTTCATGCTTTCCACTTATTATTTATCCATGCAAAAATGAAAGTCTAAGGGTAAAAGGGAAGACAAGGCTCAACTCTTGAGTTGTTATCTAAGGCAAGCTTCTCTCCCACTATCTTATTCTAATATTCTCCTCTATCTCTTCCAAGACAAGATGTGAGTTGATGCTCCACTTCTTCCTTGATGTGCCTTTCCCTTCATGGGTAAGTCACAAATCGATAGGGGGCTCTCCTATGGCTCTATGTCTGATAGAGACCCCCTTCCAATTCCACAACTTGATATGTCTTATGTATATAGCATTCAACTTATGCATTTTCTTGATTTCTTCATTATTAAGAGTATTAACACTTCTAGAGACTTCAAACATATTGTCTCCTTCTTTCTCTCTCCTCTAGGTAATATTGGGTAAGAGCAAAAACAACCTAGAGGTGATAAATTACACATTAACCCTATATTTTGTTTATATATATATATATATATATATATATATATATATATATAGCAAATAGTGCTACAATTGCTGCATGAAGCACTTAGCATTATTCTCACAAGTTTTCACTTAGAATTAGGCTTTGCACAAGCCGCCACTTAGAATCATACTCTCTTTCATGATCTACAAAACACTTAGAATTCATTCAACATGTGAAATTTACAACATAACCCCTCATCTTGGGTAAATTACATTTCTCACTTAGATTTTCATATAATGCACACATAGATTTGCATATAAGCTCAAATTCGAAAATAACTTCACAAAGGCCTTAATTACTTTTCAAAAGATGAGATAAAGATTGTAAGCAACTTAAACAAAACATCTAGAGTTAGGTCATAACCCAAGTCAGGGGTGTTACATAAATGAAGTTCTTATAAATCATTTACTTGAAGGAAACACACCTCTTTGGCAAGGTAAGAGTCCATATTGAGGTTGTTTATGGCCCAATAGGATTTATGATCAAATTCTAAGGGGAGATGGTCAAATTTTCCACAGATCAGTCGATAAGGCATGCTTTCAATCGGCGTTTCATATGCGGTTCACGGTTGACTTTTAGAGACCTATCATTCCTGGATTTTTCTACTTTCTTTTTAAGAATTTGTTTGATTTGTCAATTTGAAACTTCCACTTGACTATTGCTTTGAGGATTGTATGGAGTCGTGATTTTATGTCTTAACCCATATCGATTCAGAAGAGCTTCCAACTATTTTTTGATAGTGTGTGAACCACCATTGCTTAATACTATTTTTAGGACCCAAAATAATTGAAGGATGATTTTTGTAAAGAGACACGTGACTATTTTGGAGTCATAGGTGGACAAAGACACACCTTCTACCCATTTTGATACATACTTGATAACAAGTAGTATATTTGATTCCCAAAAGAGAATGGAAAATGTCCCATGAAGGTGATTCACAAAACAACAAGAATTTCAACCTCAATCCAATTATCAAGAGACATTTAACTCCTCTTGCTTATATTCTAGTTCTTTGGCATGTTTCACATGCCCAAACATAGGCATGTGAATCCTAAAAGATTGATGGCCAATGATATCCTAAATTCAAAATATTCATGGGAGTCTTTTCAGTGTCGAAGTGTCCTCCATATGGAGTGGCATGACATTTCTCAATGATAGTGTGAGCTTCCTCATCCTAGACACAATAAACATTGTCCAAACATCTCTTAAACAGAAGCGGGTCATCCCAGTAACAATTTAATAGATTTAAAAAAGAATTTCTTTTTCTAGTTCATCATGTCAGGTGGTGTATGTTGGCAAGCAAGGTAAAAAAAAGTCCACATACCACGATGTGACATTCTCCATAGTACATATGTCTAGGAGTGATTCATCTCAATAGGATTCATCAATGGGCAAGGAGTCATGCTCTTCCACAAGAATACAGGTAATGTGACATCTCCAGATTTTCTAAAACTTAATCTGATGTGTGACGTCCAAATTGAAACCTGACCTTAGTGAGAATCCTAATTTAAAACACCACACATTATGCTAAGAAGAAGAAAATTAGAGGAAGTCAGAAGGAAATAATAGTAGCACATGCACATGAATAATAATAAAGCCATACAACACATGTTCCCCATTAAACATATAATTAGATAATGAATTGTTACAACATTTGATATTACATATTGAACAGAAAACTTCTACATATACATGTACTTCCACTAAACAACATGATCTTAAGACAACATGTCCACCTATACATTATCTCTCCACACAACTCTCAACTATCCTTGTCTTCAAGAGCATAACCACAACCTAAACAAAATATTACATGTATTACACCTCAACAAAATATTCAAGAATATTGTTATAACACCCCTGACCTGGGTTATGAGCTAACCCTAGAAGTTTTGCCTAAATATGTAATAATACACTTGTAAACACTCCCTGGTATGTAATTATGTCCCTCAGGGACATTTACTTTCATAATTTGCTCCTTTTGCATAAAGTTGTAGCATTATGTTGTATGCAGGGACCTATGTGCAAATTACCCAGTTTAAGGGTTGAACTTGCAAATTCACAAGATAAGATGTTCTTTTGATGTTGAGACATCATGGAGATGTCTATGATGAAGTTTGAGGGATTTTCCAAGCTTGGGCACCAAGGTGCAGCTGTGGAAGCAATCCCCAAGCTCAGAAACCCTAATTTGGGGTAAATTGCAATTTACCCAAATTGAGGGGTCCAACTTGTAATTTTCACCATCTAGAACATCTTTTATGACTCTTGTCATCATTTAGAGTAGAAATGATGAAAGGGATACATTATTTATAAATTAAATGAGAAAAATGATCTTTGTGATAGAAATCACCTAAAATGGGTACAAAACCTTTACATGAATGTACCCTGGTTGAAGGTTGGATTCCTATACCCTTAGATCTTGAGTTTTCTTAAGAATTGCTTAAGAATTGATGGGCTTGGGCGTGCCTTTGATCAAGGAGGGACCGAGATGTGAGTTTTGGCTTTGAAAGGTCCTTATGTTAAAACATTAGCCTAAAACTATAAAAGGCTTTTCCTTTGCATATGAGCAAACGATCCTTCCCTGTTCCATTCACTTCCTTTCTTTCCCAAACGGCCAAGCTTTGCTCTGGAGCTCAGGAGAAACGACCAAGGGTGTAAGGTAGGTTTGGATTTCCCTTCTTGCCCAATTCTATGGTTAGAACTCGGATTCAAGGGCAAATTCATGGCTAGCTTACTTAACTCTATCTTTTTAGCCATCTTTCCTCAATCTTCCTTGGAGAAGTCACCTTGGCCGACCAGTAAAGCTTCTTGGAAACCATTGAAAGCTTGGACCTCGAAAGCTTGGAGCTCAAGGAGCAAGCTTTAGGCGGGTTTTATAACTCTAAACCTATGCTTTACTATGTTCATCTTTATATGCGAGTTAATGATAGCTCCTAGTATTTCCCTACTTTTCCCTGCTATTTTGCAAGCAAACCCGTGGAATATCTGTACTGTTCTTGAGCTAGAAGATGAAGGCGTGATTTCCAAGAAAAACCCACCGTTTTTCTTTTCCTTAAAACGGTCCTAACAGTTTGCTCTCACGACCTCAAGACCGTGAGAGAGCCTCGCGGTCTCGAGACCGTGAGAGGGCTCGCGGTCTCAAGACCGATTGGCCCTGTTGACCGAGCGTGGACCGTATAAGAAACCTGTTCCTAATTATATAGGCTAAATACCCTCAAAATTTGGGAGACTAACTCCAAAGGAATCGGGAGCTCACGACCTCAGGACCGTGAGGTGGCTCACGACCTCAGGACCGTGAGGTGGCTCACGACCTCAGGACCGTGAGGTGGCTCACGACCTCAGGACCGTGAGGTGGCTCACGACCTCAGGACCGTGAGGTGGCTCACGACCTCAGGACCGTGAGGTGGCTCACGACCTCAGGACCGTGAGGTGGCTCACGACTTCAGGACCGTGAGGTGGCTCACGACCTCAGGACCGTGAGGTGGCTCACGACCTCAAGATCGTGAGGTGGCTCACGACCTCAAGATCGTGAGGGGGCTCACGACCTCAAGACCGTGAGGTGACTCACGATCTCAAGCCCATGAGGAGGCTCACGGTCTTGGAGCTAGAAAGGGGCTCATGGACTTGAAGGGTCAAAGTGAGCAATCGGTCAACACTTTCAACCGATCTTGATTCAATTAATGATTAATGATTGGAATTAATCAATGTGACTCATGGTTGACCACATTCAATCATGTGATGGTTCAATGTTGCTCAAATCAAACACTAATGATAATCTAAGATAGTAAGGAGTTATTTGGCTAAGGTTTTGACTATGATGATGATCAATGGGGTGAATTACCAAGATACCCCTGAAGGGTCAATTGAGTTATACCTTGCTCAATTTAAACCCTAATTACATGAGAATGATGTTTTTAGTTATAATGACTCTATCTAACCTGATCTAGTCTAATGTTATCATCAACCATTAGTATGATGAAAGAGAGAGTACTCTAGAGAGAGAAAGTACCCTAGAGAGAGAAAGTAACTCTAATCACTTAATGGTGATGTTTTTGGCTATGATAGCCTATGATGACTCAACCCAACCTGTTTTAGAGTGATGTTGATATCACCTAACCTTATGATGAGAGAGAAAGTACTTCTAGAGAGAGAAAGTACTTCTAGAGAAAGAAAGTACCTCTTTTAAATGGAAACTCAATTGAAGCATCCCCAATACACAGAAATGAGCATAATTAGGGTATGATCCACCTGTGTGAGATCATAGAAACCCTAATTATGATAAATGATGAACCTTTAACTAATCCAAGAGAATCAATGAAGGTGTTACTCAAACATGATGATGTTATGAGTTTAATTCACCTTGATGTGAATAGTAAACCCTAATTCAAGGGTGATGACATGTAATGTGAATAGTAAACCCTAATTCAAGGGTAATGGCATGCTTTTGAGCAATAAACTCTATTTGTTTTAAATTAAAGATTTAACTCTTATGACAAGAGTAGGAAGTACATTCCTTATTGTTGTATTACCTTTATCAGATGTATTAATCATGCAGGTTCTGATATGAAGGTAATCATATCCAGGTATGGATGTTGATGTTATATTCATTGAAGGCATGTTGTAGCCTTATGAATAAGTAATGTAATCTGATGCCTTGCTAGTGGCATCCTATGCTGATAATGGGCTATGAGAGCCATGAATACCATCAAGGTCATGCTTTAGAGATGACTTGTGATGAGGATAATGAGAAATGATGATTGATACGAGTTAGGCCTGTTACATTTAGTATTCTTCTTTTATAGCTGCTATGCTACTGTTATTGTTTGAAGAACAATGTATGCTGTTAAAGAATACTGAATGTACCTAACTAATCAAGTATAATGTAGAGCCCTGATCATAGATCCATCATTGTCAGAAATTAAGTGATGGTGAAACAGGTTTTCCATAGGGAACTCCTGGAGCACATACTTTTGAGTATGTGGGGTACATGGATGTGTAGAACCTTACATCCTAGTGTAGGAAAGTGATGTAGATGTGGAATCCATCCATCCTTCACTATAGTTCCATACCGTATCAGTGGTAGGTAAACATGAAACCTCCTGATGACGAAGAAAGCACAGATATCCGTATCAGTGGTAGGTAAATATGAAACCTCCTGATGACGAAGAGAGTACAGAACGCCACTGTGACTCTAGAATAGCGAAGGACCAGTTTACCCTGGTGAGCTATAGTAGTAGAGACATGAGATGTCCTACAAGTGATCCTCTTACTGACTGAGGAAGGTGAAGGTCATGAGAATCCGGCTCTCTTAATGACCTATGTATGATACTGATGCGGCTTCTCAGCGATCAGTTGGAGTATGAGTGGTAAGCCTCATCTCCACAGGGCATAATGTTGTTTGTAAAACATAATCAACCATGTAGTATAACTTGTTAGAGATGACTCCAAGTTAGTTGATTGATGTTACATTGCAATAATGTTGATATTCTCCATATCTCCTAATTTGTAGAGATCTTGTTATATCTGCAATTGTTATAGAATGCTTTGAAGGCTTTACTGTTTAAAATAATCTTTGATGTTATAATAAAGCTTCTGGCGAAGAGTTATAACTCTCGCTGGGACAATTATGTATAATTGTCTCACCCCGTAGACTTCAACTTTTTAGGTGGACGTCGGAGAAGAAGAAACCAGCCTACAGGTGATCAGTCTCAGCAGCAGCAGCACCAGGGGTAGCAGTAATCTCAGGTGGAGATTTGTCCTACCATGTGGTGTAGTTAGAGTCAGTCCTATGTGTCCTCTGTACTCTCAGGTCTTGGAGTCTTGTGTTATGTGATCTTGAGATTTTGTATCTTGATGTATATAATTACTCAAGAAGTAATTATCCTGAGATGTAAACAGTTACCTCTCTTTATGAAAGGAGTTTTTATGGATACAAGTTCTTATCTCGAAAAGTTTTAATTTCCCGTGATTTTTGTCTTCCGCTGATTATCGATTCGCTTCCGCTAAGTTTTAATCGTGTTTATGTCATGGTTTGGAGATCAGAGCCCACAATTAGTGGTATCAGAGCTCTAGGTTCGCCGAGTCTACAGAGGCATAGGACTTAGGAAGTTGAGTCTGTCTTTAGTATTCCTTCCTTATCTAATAGAATCTCCTGCTCCTCAGGAGAAGAAGATATTTAAGGATGTCCGAACCACATGACGAGAACATGGCTGAAGGTAGTTCTAATGCACCTCAAGGCGGTGCAGGAATACCTGAGATAGAGCAGCCTGTACCAGAACAACCTAGAGAGCCACCCCGGTTTGACCCAGCTGACTTGGGTAACCCGGTGGTTCGGGCGATGTTCGGGCAGTTCATGGCCGCTATGACCCACATAACCGACAGAATGCCGATGCCTGTTCCCAGGGCACCTGTCCAACCAGAAGGTCAAGGTATCGGAAAGACTTTCGAGCGACTGCGTCGTGTCGGAGCTACCGAGTACCACGGGACTGCTGACCCCGCAGATGCTGATCTGTGGTTGACTGAGTTAGAGAAAGCTTTCAGGATCCTCCATATCCCTGAAGTGGAGAAGGTTAGACATGCTGTCTATCTCCTCAAAGGAAGTGCTGGTCACTGGTGGACCATGGAAGAGCAGAAGAGACCTGGGATAGAGATCTCGTGGGAAGATTTTCGGCGGGAATTTGTTAATAGATATTTCCCAAAGACCTTCCTAGACGATAAAATCTCTCAGTTTGAGAGATTAAGACAAGGCATGATGAACATCAGTGAGTATGAAGCTAAGTTTATGGAGCTATTGCGATTTTGTCCGCATATGGCTGCCACAGAGGAGGAAAGGATCAGAAGATTCGAAAGAGGTTTGAATGCTGACATGTCAACCCCTGTGTCTACCTTAGAGAACCGCGAAAGATTCTCTACCTTCGTTGAGTCGGTACGAAGGATAGAGAGATCTGTGGTTGAGAAGAGGCAGACTCAAAAACGATATCCCCAGTTCCAGGGTTCTTCATCTAGGGACTCTAAGCAGCCTAGATCCTCTGCACCTAACCCTCCACCATCTAGATCTAGTCCTCAGGCTGAGCGGTCTCCAAGTGGAGGTAGAGGGCAAGGACAACTACCCCAGGAGACTCACAGCTCTGCATCAATGTCCGTTACTGGACCACCAAGGCCACAAGAAAGAAGATGTTACAATTGTGGTAAGGTGGGACATTTGATGAAGGACTGCTGGTCTAAGCCTGTCAGTGTGACACAGCCTCCGAGACAAGAACATCAGGGATCACAGAGAGGACAATCTCAAGGGGCAGGTCGAGGACGCGGGCAAGCGTCCCAAGCCGGATCATCATCACCACCTCAACAACAGCCTATAGCAAGGTTCTATGCTATAAACTCACCTGAAGTAGTGGAAGATCCACAAGTGGAGACAGGTCAGATGGAACTTTTATATTCTGATATGTCCAAAACTTGTATAGTATCTATTTTGTTTGACCCGGGTGCTACGCGCTCTTTCATCACTCGAAGAGTGATTTCTAACTGCATCATGGCATTTAGTCATAAGGTAGGTAGCTGTTGTTGGAAACTCTGATGAGTAGGTTTATTACCTTGACATGCTTACTTATAAAAGAGAAGGATAAGAAAAATGTAAGTACATATTTTCTTACTTCAGTAATCATATACCCTGGCCAGGTATACAATTACTGATGATAAGGTAAATATGGAAACTCCTAAATGTTATCTTTTGATTATTCTAAAGCAAGTAGATAATCTGATATAATCCAAAGAAATATACAGTTTTGACAAAATAAGTAAGTAATATTAAAATAAACATGTCTGCTTTCCCCTTTTCTTTCTATGATTTCGGGGACGAAATCCTTGTTAGGGGTTTATGATTTGTAACACCCCTGACCTGGGTTATGAGCTAACCCTAGAAGTTTTGCCTAAATATGTAATAATACACTTGTAAACACTCCCTGGTATGTAATTATGTCCCTCAGGGACATTTACTTTCATAATTTGCTCCTTTTGCATAAAGTTGTAGCATTATGTTGTATGCAGGGACCTATGTGCAAATTACCCAGTTTAAGGGTTGAACTTGCAAATTCACAAGATAAGATGTTCTTTTGATGTTGAGACATCATGGAGATGTCTATGATGAAGTTTGAGGGATTTTCCAAGCTTGGGCACCAAGGTGCAGCTGTGGAAGCAATCCCCAAGCTCAGAAACCCTAATTTGGGGTAAATTGCAATTTACCCAAATTGAGGGGTCCAACTTGTAATTTTCACCATCTAGAACATCTTTTATGACTCTTGTCATCATTTAGAGTAGAAATGATGAAAGGGATACATTATTTATAAATTAAATGAGAAAAATGATCTTTGTGATAGAAATCACCTAAAATGGGTACAAAACCTTTACATGAATGTACCCTGGTTGAAGGTTGGATTCCTATACCCTTAGATCTTGAGTTTTCTTAAGAATTGCTTAAGAATTGATGGGCTTGGGCGTGCCTTTGATCAAGGAGGGACCTAGATGTGAGTTTTGGCTTTGAAAGGTCCTTATGTTAAAAAATTAGCCTAAAACTATAAAAGGCTTTTCCTTTGCATATGAGCAAACGATCCTTCCCTGTTCCATTCACTTCCTTTCTTTCCCAAACGGCCAAGCTTTGCTCTGGAGCTCAGGAGAAACGACCAAGGGTGTAAGGTAGGTTTGGATTTCCCTTCTTGCCCAATTCTATGGTTAGAACTCGGATTCAAGGGCAAATTCATGGCTAGCTTACTTAACTCTATCTTTTTAGCCATCTTTCCTCAATCTTCCTTGGAGAAGTCACCTTGGCCGACCAGTAAAGCTTCTTGGAAACCATTGAAAGCTTGGACCTCGAAAGCTTGGAGCTCAAGGAGCAAGCTTTAGGCGGGTTTTATAACTCTAAACCTATGCTTTACTATGTTCATCTTTATATGCGAGTTAATGATAGCTCCTAGTATTTCCCTACTTTTCCCTGCTATTTTGCAAGCAAACCCGTGGGATATCTGTACTGTTCTTGAGTTAGAAGATGAAGGCGTGATTTCCAAGAAAAACCCACCGTTTTTCTTTTCCTTAAAACGGTCCTAACAGTTTGCTCTCACGACCTCAAGACCGTGAGAGAGCCTCGCGGTCTCGAGACCGTGAGAGGGCTCGCGGTCTCAAGACCGATTGGCCCTGTTGACCGAGCGTGGACCGTATAAGAAACCTGTTCCTAATTATATAGGCTAAATACCCTCAAAATTTGGGAGACTAACTCCAAAGGAATCGGGAGCTCACGACCTCAGGACTGTGAGGTGGCTCACGACCTCAGGACCGTGAGGTGGCTCACGACCTCAGGACCGTGAGGTGGCTCACGACCTCAGGACCGTGAGGTGGCTCACGACCTCAGGACCGTGAGGTGGCTCACGACCTCAGGACCGTGAGGTGGCTCACGACTTCAGGACCGTGAGGTGGCTCACGACCTCAGGACCGTGAGGTGGCTCACGACCTCAAGATCGTGAGGTGGCTCACGACCTCAAGATCGTGAGGGGGCTCACGACCTCAAGACCGTGAGGTGACTCACGATCTCAAGCCCATGAGGAGGCTCACGGTCTTGGAGCTAGAAAGGGGCTCATGGACTTGAAGGGTCAAAGTGAGCAATCGGTCAACACTTTCAACCGATCTTGATTCAATTAATGATTAATGATTGGAATTAATCAATGTGACTCATGGTTGACCACATTCAATCATGTGATGGTTCAATGTTGCTCAAATCAAACACTAATGATAATCTAAGATAGTAAGGAGTTATTTGGCTAAGGTTTTGACTATGATGATGATCAATGGGGTGAATTACCAAGATACCCCTGAAGGGTCAATTGAGTTATACCTTGCTCAATTTAAACCCTAATTACATGAGAATGATGTTTTTAGTTATAATGACTCTATCTAACCTGATCTAGTCTAATGTTATCATCAACCATTAGTATGATGAAAGAGAGAGTACTCTAGAGAGAGAAAGTACCCTAGAGAGAGAAAGTAACTCTAATCACTTAATGGTGATGTTTTTGGCTATGATAGCCTATGATGACTCAACCCAACCTGTTTTAGAGTGATGTTGATATCACCTAACCTTATGATGAGAGAGAAAGTACTTCTAGAGAGAGAAAGTACTTCTAGAGAAAGAAAGTACCTCTTTTAAATGGAAACTCAATTGAAGCATCCCCAATACACAGAAATGAGCATAATTAGGGTATGATCCACCTGTGTGAGATCATAGAAACCCTAATTATGATAAATGATGAACCTTTAACTAATCCAAGAGCATCAATGAAGGTGTTACTCAAACATGATGATGTTATGAGTTTAATTCACCTTGATGTGAATAGTAAACCCTAATTCAAGGGTGATGACATGTAATGTGAATAGTAAACCCTAATTCAAGGGTAATGGCATGCTTTTGAGCAATAAACTCTATTTGTTTTAAATTAAAGATTTAACTCTTATGACAAGAGTAGGAAGTACATTCCTTATTGTTGTATTACCTTTATCAGATGTATTAATCATGCAGGTTCTGATATGAAGGTAATCATATCCAGGTATGGATGTTGATGTTATATTCATTGAAGGCATGTTGTAGCCTTATGAATAAGTAATGTAATCTGATGCCTTGCTAGTGGCATCCTATGCTGATAATGGGCTATGAGAGCCATGAATACCATCAAGGTCATGCTTTAGAGATGACTTGTGATGAGGATAATGAGAAATGATGATTGATACGAGTTAGGCCTGTTACATTTAGTATTCTTCTTTTATAGCTGCTATGCTACTGTTATTGTTTGAAGAACAATGTATGCTGTTAAAGAATACTGAATGTACCTAACTAATCAAGTATAATGTAGAGCCCTGATCATAGATCCATCATTGTCAGAAATTAAGTGATGGTGAAACAGGTTTTCCATAGGGAACTCCTGGAGCACATACTTTTGAGTATGTGGGGTACATGGATGTGTAGAACCTTACATCCTAGTGTAGGAAAGTGATGTAGATGTGGAATCCATCCATCCTTCACTATAGTTCCATACCGTATCAGTGGTAGGTAAACATGAAACCTCCTGATGACGAAGAAAGCACAGATATCCGTATCAGTGGTAGGTAAATATGAAACCTCCTGATGACGAAGAGAGTACAGAACGCCACTGTGACTCTACAATAGCGAAGGACCAGTTTACCCTGGTGAGCTATAGTAGTAGAGACATGAGATGTCCTACAAGTGATCCTCTTACTGACTGAGGAAGGTGAAGGTCATGAGAATCCGGCTCTCTTAATGACCTATGTATGATACTGATGCGGCTTCTCAGCGATCAGTTGGAGTATGAGTGGTAAGCCTCATCTCCACAGGGCATAATGTTGTTTGTAAAACATAATCAACCATGTAGTATAACTTGTTAGAGATGACTCCAAGTTAGTTGATTGATGTTACATTGCAATAATGTTGATATTCTCCATATCTCCTAATTTGTAGAGATCTTGTTATATCTGCAACTGTTATAGAATGCTTTGAAGGCTTTACTGTTTAAAATAATCTTTGATGTTATAATAAAGCTTCTGGCGAAGCGTTATAACTCTCGCTGGGACAATTATGTATAATTGTCTCACCCCGTAGACTTCAACTTTTTAGGTGGACGTCGGAGAAGAAGAAACCAGCCTACAGGTGATCAGTCTCAGCAGCAGCAGCACCAGGGGTAGCAGTAATCTCAGGTGGAGATTTGTCCTACCATGTGGTGTAGTTAGAGTCAGTCCTATGTGTCCTCTGTACTCTCAGGTCTTGGAGTCTTGTGTTATGTGATCTTGAGATTTTGTATCTTGATGTATATAATTACTCAAGAAGTAATTATCCTGAGATGTAAACAGTTACCTCTCTTTATGAAAGGAGTTTTTATGGATACAAGTTCTTATCTCGAAAAGTTTTAATTTCCCGTGATTTTTGTCTTCCGCTGATTATCGATTCGCTTCCGCTAAGTTTTAATCGTGTTTATGTCATGGTTTGGAGATCAGAGCCCACAATTGTACTGAGTATGCCTATGTACCTCTCATGACTAAGACTTGGCAATAAGGTAAAACTAGAACTTGGTAGTGATAAACAAATATAAGAAAAAGCATATATTTGAACAATGATATTTATTAGCAAAAAGAGAACACATATTTTAGGCACATGTTCCATTATATCATCCATGCATTTACTACCTGAGAGTTAAATGCATTAAGTCCTTCATGATCTACTTCCAAAGAGTTTGATCATTTCACAATGTGATCTACTACCAAAGAGTTGGATCACTTCGATGTACTTTACTACCAAAGAGTTGAAGTACTTACTTTCTAGTACTTTACTACCAAAGAGTTGAAGTGATTGGATATAATGGAACAAATATATTATGTTTCATGTGTTGATATAAATAAGAATGGAAAGCTCAAACAACATAGCATGCAAGAAAAATAATTTCATCCAATCTCATATGCCAAGTGTCTACTACACATATAATGCAATCATATTATATAGTAAGCCAAGTAAGAGGTAATGGTGTATCTTACAAAGAGGTAAACTAACCACATATTCCTGATGTCAACTACCATAATGGTCAACCCCTGATAAAGAAAATATCACATATCACCATTCTACAACAAATATGATGTTCCCCGGCTTACAAAGATGTCGTATAAAGTAAAAAAAGTTGTCATTTATGTTCTAACTCCACATTTTTTAAAATGTCGGATGTATGCCGTATAAGTCTGTGCCGGGAAAGAAAACCGGCATGTCTAAAATGTCGGTGAAGTAACATAGCCGGCAACACATAGAGTGCCGGAAATGTAATGGCCGTTTCCATTCTATGTCCCTATTCCGGTATTAAAATATACCAGGAAATCCGTTATGGTCTTTAGTAAATTTTAAAAGTACATTTATTAATCAGAATTAATCAACAAGAATATTCTACATTGAACACAAACAATCATGCACAGTCATAAAAAATGTTACCACACCAATTCCCAAATTTCAAATTTCAGTCATTACATATATATAGTTCTTTTGATGGAACACATTGGCAATAGGCAAATTCAGAACTGTATTTCATTCTCACTAGAATATATAGAAATGTTTCAAAACAATGATACAAGGCTCAAAAGATTGGAGTAGCCTGGTACTTGGACACGTCTAGCTTTAGAAGAAGACAAGTTGATAAAATGATCTTTTATGAGTGCCCTGGGAGCATCCATTCTTGTGCAATTTGAAAACAAAATCAGCACCCTGATATGTATTCTACTTGAAGCTTAAAATTGTGATGTATAATTCTCAAGCATTGTAGTAATCAAGATGTTCCTTCCCCCATGAGAGCACGTCATATGTAGAGGATGAATCAAACTTTCCCCCGAAAATCACACCTTTTTCAGATGATAAAGCTTAGGCATCACAACCAGGGCGCGGAGGGTTTCCAGCTATCCTTTCTGCATTGACCTTCATTCTCCCAGCTCAACCTCAGATCAGCTAAGTTGCCATCTAACACGGCCAACATCAGCTACAAAAATACATGTTCACGTCTTTTTCAGATGATAAAGCTTAAACATCACAACCGCGGTGTAGAGGATGGACGGTTTCCAACTATCCTTTCTGCATTGGCCTTCATTCTCCTAGCTCAACCTCAGATCAGCTAAGTTGCCATCTAGTACGGCCAACTTTAGCTATAGAGAGTACCTTCAGCTCTGAGGGATTCACATGAACGGTTGGATATCCTTCTCCAGGTAGGGAAATCAAAGATCATATGTTGTGTAATTCATACTTACTTGTAGCTCAAGACCCACATGTAATGTTTTGTTCTGATACGTACAGATCAAACTGACCACTTTGACCTTATGCTGCTTGCAGTTTCTGAACACATGGTATACCATGTAAAGCTTCATATTGACTGCCAGACAAAAGCATGTATATCATATATAATTGGATTCTCCCTTTCTGGGTGCATGGTTAGGTCCAACAAGGTGGTCTTGTGGGTACTGAGCAGTGATATCAGTATGCTAAAGCAATACTAAATGGGTGGAACATCCTTAGGTGAGTGCCCACAGGACAAGAGCAGCCTAAAGCTGGTTCCAGGATCAATGACCATTGTGTCTCAGACTTTTAGTCATCCCAGTAGTACATGACTTTCCAGGTCCACTACTCCCAGTCACAGAGCAAGCTCATGTGCATCTTTTAAGGTATCCCTGCTTCCAACAACTTATTGCCCCAGCACGACATAATGTCGTGCATCACAATCAACTACCCAGTGAACTTTAGCTATAGTGGCTCGTCATTGTTATCGCAAACAACTTCATATTTTGTAGACCTTCATGTTGTGAGCATGAATAAAATCTCTTTCGATGTGGCGTCACTGATGTGCAAAGCGGCACGACCCAACTCGGACTACATGCACATGTAGAAACATGTTGTGCCAAATTGCCAAGTCTGGGGAGCTTTGTGCCTGACAGTAAGATTCCACACTTGCCCTATTCAGTGATAAGAATCACAAATCAGTATGAGTACGTGCACATGAGTTCAAAAGGAATTTAAAGAAGGCATTGATGTGTGTACTCATGCAAGTAAGCATATATATAAATCAATGAAAGTTAGAAGAGAGCATGCAAAAAAAATTAGGAAGAAAATAGATTATGGATTGTCATATCAATAAAGTATAAATAGTTCTATTGAAAAAAGTAGGATGCAACCTTTTGTGCTTGTACGGTGCATATGTTTTCCTTCAGTATGTTGAAAAGCATATTAATTGCTGAATATATTATTACAAATAGATAAAATTTTAATCATATGGAATCCATCAACTAGGATATCCCCAAGGCAGACTCATCTTTTTACATTTTCAATTTTGTGACTGATGCAACATCTCTCACAAGAGCTAAAGATACACAACCTCAGCTAGAAAAATCAAAACACATCACATGATCCCATCTTTACTTCAAGGAACCCCTCCTACAATCCATATCCTTCTACCAAAATGATACTCTTCCACATAAATTCTTTATTATAATACTAACTCTTCACCACTTACTCCTTTAATATGTTCACTCTCCCTTTTCCTAACCTCTTCCTCCTAACTTGCTCCTCCATTCTCTCCCCCCCAGTCTAGTATCATCATTTATCATGCCTTATATATGAGAAATTTGGGAGGTGTGGTAGAGGAGTTAGGGTGTGGAGGAGGAAGCGAAGATGAGCCAACAAATTAGAAAATGGCAGGGAGAATATGGGCTAAAAATATAGGGCTGAAAGTGGTTTGAATGAGTATTTAAAATGAAATTTCATTCAAGATCAACCTGATGGGCTATGGATATGGATCCTTAATAGGATATGGATTTGAATCCTTTAATAGAGCTGAAAACATTTTCTAGGAAAGAAATATCTAATATATGAGGAACAAAAGAGATGGTTTCAAGGAAGATTTACCACAAATGTTGTCTAGAAGCAAAAGGACATGATAACATCTCTCCAGATACCATTGAAACAAAGGTGTTGCACTACATATAGATCATAAAGAGGAAAAACAATGAATTGGCAAAGTCAGAATCTTACCAACGAATCCAAATGAAACCTTGAAGGCATGATCCTTCCCCGTCCATATAGATTAAATTTCATCTAATAGATTGTGAGGTATAGGTGGACCTATTCCTTGACTAGAATGTTCAAGATAAGCTAATGTAGGGATGCATCCAGTAGGGATGATAAAATGATGTTATGTATACTTCTCCAAATATGGGCAACAAAAACTGTTTAGAGAGAATCAACCTGGGGAACTCAGCCCCATCCCGTAAGAAGCATAGCCCATTAAGTCACGCAGAGGTCAGCTGTGCTATGGGAGAAATAATTCTGAACAACACCACTAGGGGGATTCGAACACGGGACCCTTCATGAAGGGTCCCGCTCTGCAACCACCTGAGCTACTTCTCATCGGAAAAATCAACTCTCTTTGTCAATTGAATGAGGCCCATTTGTTTGTGAATTGTTTTATTAAGATGACATAACAATTTGTCAACTCATTTTAGTATCAAGAACCCATCAAACTACATATAAAAAGACTGATAGGTCATCTGAATATGATCCCATAAACCATGTCATGATGTCACCATGACACTACTCAAGTTAATACTTGAGCAGGGAGCTCTTAACCTAAAAGGGGTCTTCCACCCCTTGAAGTGATTCCACCAAGGGGGTCAGGGACTCGAGAGTTCCTTAGAAGCAATGAACACACATCGGGAAAAGAAAACAATTTAAGGCAGAGTATAGATGTGACAGAGTGAGTTTTTACATACATATTATTTAGTTTCTCTCTCTCTTACAAATTAATCGTTGCGAGTATGCCCTCAATCATCTCTCTCACTAATTTGATTAAATGGATTATCAATTTCACTTGAGACCATCCATAATGGTACATAAACTCAATAATACAAGTATCATGACATTTAGTCAATTGACATAGTCAATAATCGAATTTTGACTCCAAATTTGTAGCTTAGCTACTTAATGACATCATTAAGCTATCCCTAGATTTTTGTTGCAATTGGAATTACCAATAAAGAGTTATAACCAATTTAATTTTGAGCTAATATATCACCTTTTACATAGCCTAGACCTAAGTTTCTCATTAAATCGAGTTGATTTAATTGTCACGCTACCTAAGAAACTCGTCCCACCCTCCTAGTCGTTGGATTGGGTGATCTGGGGATCAAGCCCTAATCCGAGGGAGGAGACTTCATCTCCTACCTCCCGTAAAGGATGGGGAGGCAGCAGGAGATGAGGCCCGGCCTACCTCGCCACCTCACCCTCAGTTTTGAATTTTGAACCCAACAGACTTCTTCTAAACTCTGTGACGAACTCATCTAGCTCCAGTTTGACCCCCCCTCATCCTCGGATCAGAGAGAACATATCTTGACTCCCTCACTGCTCTCACTGGTGGCGGCGCACGAATTAGGGGTTTACCCTATACATCACCCCACGCCTATATAACGCTCCCAAGAGCTCCGCCAAACCTCCTTTTGTCATCCCGTACCTCTAATTCCAACGGAATACACCCCTACCACCCTCACCTCGAGCACCCCCCTGCTCACCCGACTTTGACCTCGTCACCCTCCAGTGGTCCTCTCCGTTCAATTGAATTCACCCACACCATCTCGGGATCTCGGCGAGACGACCGACACCCTCGGTTGGAGCCACGAAGGCCCATGAGCCTGGGTCGACTAGCCGTCGGAGCTACGCGCAAGGCTGCCATCGCCGGAAAGGTCCATGGTACGTCGAGCATCCGGAAGTGGACCTACAGCTTCACGAACCTCACGCGGAGCTTCATGACCCCTCAATCCAGCCGGAGGGCAGGTAAATACCTGGAACCCATTTTCCGTTTTTAGAGTCTCCTGCCATCGAAACCAGGGTTGTAGCTAACCTCCGGCGAGCTTCTTGGGCTCGTTGGACTCAGGAAGACCTCGTGAACGCTTTCCGCCCATCCTCACACTCCCAGACACCCCCCTAACCTGCCTGAGCTTCTTCACCCTCCCTTCTTCTCTGCTGCCCGATCTTCGTTGCTGCATCGCGCGCGAGGAAAGCAATCAAAAGGGTAGAAATACAAATCTACCTTGACCCGTCGTTATGCCAAGCAAAACCCAGAAGGGGCATTTACGTCCTTTTACCCCCCATCCTTGACCCGGCTGTGCGAGGCTGGCTCGCGGGTTAAAGAGAGGATCTGCGTAGCCAGATCCCTCTTCTGATCCGTGAGACCAGCGACCCTTTTTCTTTTTTTATTATTATTTTTTATTATTTTTCGTTTATCTCCTTAGAATTTCCCTCATTGGTCAGAATTGTAGAAACCCTAGGAAATGATAGGAATATCGAAAAATATCGAACCTATATATCATTTTCATCAGAAAAATGCAATCTATTTAAATAAAATAATTCCAGGACTTAGATCCTATTCCTTCTCTGAAAATGTGACCTACGTGCCTAATGAACCCTTTATAATTACATATTGTGTAATAATGGTCATTACTGAATTTCCAATCTGCCCTGAGAACCAGATTAAACCCTAATTAGTGTTCCAATCATCTTGACACTCGAAATCCTACCTAAGGAAGATAGTTGATTCAATAATTGAGTAGAACCCTAATTTCTAGTTTTTCTCACCTTATCATGAATATTATGTACAATTTATGAAAAACCCTAATAACTGAAATGTCCTTTAATAACCTGGATGACCCTAATCTAAGACCCCAACTCGGAATCCTATGTATCCCAAGTGACACCCCATATGACCTAAACCCTAATAGGAAACCCTAATGTGGAATAATGAGAATTCATAGTAACTTAGGGTTTTGTTTACATTTCAGGGTGATCTATTATCTTCTCCTAACTTAGGACTTGTGGAATCTAGACCTGAGAATTAAAAGGTACGTGGATATAATTATATGACTAGTTTTGCTGGATGTTAAGTATATGTAATTGTTTGTATGAAATTGATATACATTGATGGATGTAGATTTATGATTAATTGATGATTTACCGCCTTGAACAAGAAAGAACATAATTGAATATAAGTGAAATGTAGTTACTAGTGGTGCTCATTAATCTCCCTATTAGAGAGGGAAAGTATTAATGTTGACTAACACCTCCCTAATGGTACAAGGTACGCAGGGAGATCCCTAATGGTACAAGGTACGCAGGGATAGGGCCCAATATTTATGTTAGTGCTAAGTCCACCATAGTAATGCATATTCATTCGAAATAAGGATACTAACTTGGGATTTCCTAATTTTCTACCTCTAAATAATGTTTTCATTCTTTTCCCAAATTTTGAGTATTTTATATGCCAGCATAGTATAGCTTTTACTCCACGTACCAACTTTGTTGATGTATTTGTTTCTCATATTTTCTAGGTGCAAGGACCTATTGATGATGAAAGTACAATGCATATTCAAAGTACCTGAAGGCACAAATAATAAGCATGGAGGATTTATTAGATAGACCTTTTCCTCTTATCTCTTTCTTGCTAGATGATAGTTTATTCTTTCCCTAGTTTATGTTGAGGATGATTGAGATCCAATGTAATAATCATAGACTTATTCTTCTTCTTTCTCCAGTATCAATATGTATGACTTTATCTTTCATTATTGAATGAAATGTTGTGTGGCTATTTACTATGATGTGAACTTGATCTTGGCTTATCTCTGATTTTAGTTGGCTATCTTGTTTTCTAATATTTTCCCTTTTGACATTTATAGATATGAGTGCACGCATATCTGTATATGTCACTAAGGAAAGTATGTAGAAATTGGGGTCGTCACAGTTGGTATCAGAGCCAATGTTCACACATCATAGTCACATGACTTTCATTCACCCTATTATGAGTCTAGGGTAGTCCTTGAGTTAGGGATGTGAAGGGTTGAGGTGACTAGGATAGCATCTGCCTAAGGTCTGGCTAATGTCTTCGAGCCACTTTGCTTGGCAATCATGAGGCTACCTATAAGGTAGTGTGAGTCTACATGGCCGATATCCTAGATGTCTCTTACTTCTTGGACATACCTTAAATTAGGATCCTTCTCATCTATAGAAATTCCCTCTCCTTTTTTCTATAGGAATATTTTCCCTCTTATCTTAAATTTTTTAAAATTGTTCTTCCCTTCATCTTTATGATATAAGATTAGGAAAGAACCTCTCTATTTAGAAAGCCTTAAGGACCGACTAATAAGGACTTTAAGGTATCCTCCATAAATTGTAACATCAAGAACATTAATAAATGATATAAGAGATTAATGAAATGACATAATGATAATGACAAATATAATTGTTGAGTAATAAATCTAATATATCCCAATTAATTTCAGGATGCCTCCTAAGACTCACAGCTCAGGGGAATCGTCCTCTAAGAAAAGAAAGGAACGTGAAACCTCCGAAATACCTGATCCCGATGCTGCGGCCAAGGAAAGGTGGGAAGAACAGAAGAAAATCCTTCTAGATTTCATGGAAACCCTCGCCACAAAAGGAAACCCTAAATATAGCTCATCTAGGAAGAAAGAAGTAACAGTGATAGATTTTATTAAGTTAAACCTTGATTCCTTTTGGGGAGAGGATCACCCTGAGGTCATGGACAAGGCTGAAGCCTGGATTTTGACCATAGAGAATGGTTTTCATACCCTAGAAGTACCCGATGAGAAGAAGGTCAAGTTCGCCACCCATATGCTTAAGGGAGAGGCAAAAATCTGGTGGGAGAACTATGGTGGGAATAGGGGTGAGGAAATAGACAACATGGAGTGGGAAGCCTTTAAAAACCTCTTCACGGATCATTTTATGCCCATAGCTGAGAGGGAAAGGAAGGAGAAGATGTACATGGAGTTAAGGAAGGGTAGTCTTTCAGTAGCTGATTACACCCGGAAGTTTAGGCTTCTGGAGCATTATGCACCCATCAGGACTGAAAATCGACTCACTGAACACTATGTTGACTGCCTTTCTGCCCACCTAAAAGCCCTAGTCATAGCCTCTCGTCCCAGAAGCATAGATGAAGCCCTAGATATGGCCCTCAAGCAGGAGAGAGAGCAAGGCATGCAAAAACCTTCTAGCATGGGATACTTAGGGTTAACCACAACTGAAGAGGACAAGTCTAGAAAGTTCCATCCTGGCCATAACAATAAGGGATCAGGGAAACGAGGAGGTTCAGGAAAGGGAGGACAGAAAAGCTACCAGAACCAGCCGAGGACAAATCATCCCAAGTGCAAGACTTGTGGACGTTTCCATGGTGGAGTATGCCGCCACACCAAGCCAATCTGCTATAACTGCAAGAAGGAGGGTCATTTCGTCGCCAAGTGCCCCACTCCCTCCATCTTTGGCAATCCTACGGGTGGTGCTCCGCAGCCTCAGGGACACCGCAATGGCAGGGTATTTGCAGTAAATGCAGAAGAGGCCAAGACAAATCCAAACCAGCTCTGTGAAGGTAACCTAATTTCTTTATAATTCAATATCTTATTCGAGCATGTAATTATTCATAATTTGATTACCTTATGTAGGCACTGTATTATTAAATGGTCATCCTATTAAGGCTTAATTTGACTCTGGATCTACAAATACATTTATTTCTCGAACTATGGCATCTATATTGAATCTTCACATAAGGGATTTGGGGTATATTCTGGACGTGTCTACTCCGAGTGGCAAAATACTCACAACTTTGTAAAAAACTAATGAACTTTCTCTCAAATATGAAAATCATGATATGCCCTTTGAATTCATTCTCTTAACCATGGAAGACTTTGATGTTATACTTGGTATGGACTGGCTTTACACATACCATGCTCACATCGACTGTAGAAACAAGATGGTGGTCCTCTCTCAACCTCATTCTTATCCTGTGAAAATCCCTAGGGGAAATGGATTCTATAATAATATTATAATCTCCTCTCTTAAAGCTAAAAAGCTCATTTCTAAAGGATGTAAAGTCTTCCTCGCATTAGTCTCAGAGACCAGTCCTAGTAGAGGGCCTGTAGAAAGTCTGGAGGTGGTACGTGACTTCCCTGACGTTTTCCCGGAGGAGCTTCCTGGGCTGCCTCCAAATAGAGACATTGAGTTCTCCATAGATCTTCTTCCTGGAACCACTCCGATTTCTAGGGCACCGTATAGGATGGCTCCTGCTGAGATGATGGAGTTGAAGAAACAGTTGTAAGAACTTCTCGACAAAGGTTTCATTCGTCCTAGTGTTTCCCCTTGGGGAGCTCCTGTTCTTTTTGTTAAAAAGAAAGATGGTTCTATGCGTATGTGTATTGACTATCGCATGTTGAACCAAGCCACTATTAAAAACAAGTATCCCCTTCCTCGTATTGATGACCTTTTTGATCAGCTTCGTACTGCTAAAGTATTCTCAAAGATAGACCTCCGTTCTGGATACCATCAACTTAAAATCAAGGATTCTGATATTTCTAAAACTACTTTTCGAACTCGTTATGGGCATTACGAATTTCTGGTGATGCCATTCAGGTTAACCAACGCACCAGGTGTATTTATGAATCTGATGAACAAAGTCTTCCAACCCTATCTTGATGAATTTGTGTTCGTCTTCATTGATGATATCCTGATCTATTTTGATTCTATGGAAAAACACCAGGAACACTTGCGAGCAGTCCTCGACATTCTTTGAACCCAGAAGTTTTATGGCAAACTTTCAAAATGTGAGTTCTGGATAGATAAGGTTATGTTTCTTGGGCATGTCATTTCTGGGGGTAGTAAATCTGTTGATCCCGCCAAAGTCTCTGCTGTACTTGATTGGCAACCTCCCCATAATCCTTTTGAAATTCGGAGTTTCCTGGGTCTGGCCGGATATTATCGTCGTTTTATTCCAAATTTGTCTAAAGTTGCACTTCCACTAACCAAACTTACTCAGAAGGATGAGCACTTCATCTGGTCAGCCACTTGTGAGTCCAGTTTCCAGCAGTTAAAGCAGAAATTGACGTCGGCTCCTGTTCTTGTTCTACCCTCTGGCAATGAAGGGTTTGTGATATTCACTGATGCTTCAAGGAATGGATTAGGGTGTGTCTTGCAATAGAATGGTAAGGTAGTGGCCTTTTCATCTAGATAGATAAAACCCAATGAACTTAATTATCCCACCCATGATTTGGAATTAGCTGCAATCATTCATGCCCTCAAAATCTGGAGGCACTACATGCACCGAGCAACATTCGACATCTTCACCGATCACAAGAGCCTAAAGTACATCCTAATTCAGAAGGACTTGAATCTGCATCAACGCCGATGGATCGAATACCTAAAGGACTATGATTTCACTATTGCCTATCATCCAGGTAAGGCAAATGTAGTCGCGGATGCTCTTAGCAGGAAAAGGGCGGTATGTGCATCTCTTTCTGTCCCAGAATGGAGGAACATGGAGGATCTAGTTGGCTGGAAGCCGTAGTTTGTGACTGATCGTGTGCATGTTAATAACATTTCCATCACGTCCAACCTGCATTTCGAACATCTTGAGTCACAAAAGGCTAGTCCCAGTCTGGCAGAGATATCTTCTCTCCTGTCAAAGCCACAAACACATCTATCCGTGGCTCTTGATGGTGGTCTTCGTTACAAGAATCGTATGTGGATTCCTGAGCAGTCAACTGTAAAGACATCAATCCTAAATGAGGCACATGGATTCAAGTACACAGTTCATCTAGGCACGACAAAAATGTACAAAGTCCTACAACGTCAGTTTTGGTGGAGGGGCATGAAGCCCGATATTGCCGATTTCATGTCCAGATGTTTGACATGTCAAAGGATCAAGGCCGAACATCAGAGACCAGGCGGTCTACTACAACCCCTTGAAATTCCGGAATGGAAATGGGAACACATCACCATGGATTTCGTGGTGGGGTTACCCAGGACCAGGAAGGGATACGACGCTGCATGGGTCATAGTGGATTGTCTCATCAAGTCAGCTCATTTTCTTCCTGTGAAGACTACTGTAAAGGTTTCTGAGTTGGCAGACCTCTACATACGGGAGATAGTATGTCTACATGGAGTTCCCTCATCTATTGTCTCGGACAGGGACCCAAAGTTCACATCAAAGTTATGGAAGCAGGTTCAAGAGGAATTGGGCACCAAGTTGAACTTCAGTACAACCTACCATCCGCAAACAGACGGGCAGTCAGAGCGTACAGTACAGATTCTAGAGGATCTTCTACGAGCTTGTGTTCTCTATTGGGAAGGCTCGTGGGATTATTACTTGCCTTTAGATGAGTTTGCCTATAATAATAGCTATTAGGCAAGCATTAGGATGCCTCCCTATGAAGCTCTTTATGGTAGACCATGCAGATCACCATTACACTAGGATGATGTCGGAGAGCGTACCCTGATGAAATCTGAGGAGATGCAGTTGTATTCTGATAAGGTTGCACTGATTAGGCAGAGAATGAAGCGGGCACAGGATAGACAGAAGTCTTATGTAGATGCTCACCATCAAGAACGTCAGTTCAAGGAAGGTGACATGTATTTCTGAAGATCTGACCTATTCGAGCTTTGGCTAACAACAAAGGGAAGCTCAGTCCTCGTTATGTTGGACCCTTTGAGATTCTAGAAAGGGTTGGCGAATGTGCCTATCGTCTTGCTTTGCCACCTCAGTATAGTGTCATGCATAATGTGTTTTTTGTATCTAATCTGAAGCCCTATGTCAAGGACCCCAGTCATATCTTGAATCATGAGCCTCTCGAATTGAAGGATGATCTGTCATATGATGAGTCCCCAGTCAGAATTCTCGACTTCAAGACTAAAGAGCTTCGAAGTAATCGTCATATCGAAATGGTGAAAGTTCTCTGGAGCCATCATGATGAAACGGATGCCACCTGGGAGCTAAAGACCGAGGTCGAGAAGAAGTATCCCTATCTTTTTCTGGCAGCTTGAATTTTGAGGGCAAAATTCTTAAAAGGAGGGGAGAATGTGACAGAGTGAGTTTTTACATACATATTATTTAGTTTATCTCTCTCTTACAAGTTAATTGTTTCGAGTATGCCCTCAATCATCTCTCTCACTAATTTGATTAAATGGATTATCAATTTCACTTGAGACCATCCATAATGGTACATAAACTCAATAAAACAAGTATCATAACATTTAGTCAATTGACATAGTCAATAATCAAATTTTGACTCCAAATTTGTAGCTTAGCTACTTAATGACATCATTAAGCTATCCCTAGATTTTTGTTGCAATTGGAATTACAAATAAAGAGTTATAACCAAATTAATTTTGAGCTAATATATCACCTTTTATATAGCCTAGACCTAAGCTTCTTATTAAATTGAGTTGATTTAATTGTCACGCTACCTAAGAAACTCGCCCCACCCTCCTAGCCATTGGATTGGGCGATCTGGGGATCAAGCCCTGATTCGAAGGAGGAGACTTCGTCTCCTACCTCCCGTAAAGGACGGGGAGGCAGCAGGAGATGAGGCCCGGCCTACCTCGCCACCTCACCCTCGGTTTTGAATTTTGAACCCAACAGACTTCTTCTAAACTCCGCGACGAACTCGTCTAGCCCCAGTTTGACCCCCCCCTCATCCTCGGATCAGAGAGAATAGATCCTGACTCCCTCGCTGCTCTCACCGGTGGCGGCGCACGAATTAGGGGTTTACCCTATATATCACCTCGCGCCTATATAACGCTCCCAAGAGCTCCGCCAAACCTCCTTTCGTCATCTCGTACCTCTAATTCCAACGGAATACGCCCCTACCACCCTCACCTCGAGCACCCCCCTGCTCACCCGACTTCGACCTCGCCGCCCTCCAGTGGTCCTCTCCGTTCAATTGAACGCACCCACACCATCTCGGGATCTCGGCGAGACGACCGACACCCTCGGTTGGAGCCACGAAGGCCCAGGAGCCTGGGTCGACTAGCCGCCAGAGCTACGCGCAAGGCTGCCATCGCCGGCAAGGTCCAGGGTACGTCGAGCATCCGGAAGTGGACGTACAGCTTCACAAACCTCAAACGGAGCTTCGTGACCCCTCAATCCAACCAGAGGGCAGGTAAATACTTGGAACCCGTTTTCCATTTTTAGAGTCTCCTGCCATTGAAACCAGGGCTGTAGCTAACCTCCGGCGAGCTTCTTGGGCTCGTTGGACTCACGAAGACCTCGCGAACGCTTTCCGCCCATCCTCACACTCCCAGACACCCCCCTAACCTGCCTGAGCTTCTTCACCCTCCCTTCTTCTTTGCTGCCCGATCTTCGTTGCTGCCTCGCGCGCGAGGAAAGCAATCGAAAGGGTAGAAATACAAATCTACCCTGACCCGTCGTTATGCCAAGCAAAACCCAGAAGGGGCATTTACGTCCTTTTACCCCCCATCCTTGACCCAGCTATCCGAGGCTGGATCGCGGGTTAAAGAGAGGATCCGCGTAGCCGGATCCCTCTTCTGATCTGTGAGACCAGCGACCCTTTTTCTTTTTTTATTATTTTTTTAATATTTTTCTTTTATCTCCTTAGAATTTCCCTGATTGGTCAGAATTGTAGAAACCCTAGAAAATGATAGGAATATCGGAAAATATCAAACCTATATATCATTTTCATCAGAAAAATGCAATCTATTTAAATAAAATAATTCCAGGACTTAGATCATATTGCTTCTCTAAAAATGTGACCTACATGCCTAATGAACCCTTTATAATTACATATTATGTAATAATGGTCATTATTGAATTTCCAATCTGCCCTGAGAACAGATTAAACCCTAATTAGTGTTCCAATTGTCTTGACACTCGAAATCCTACCTAAGGAAGATAGTTGATTCAATAATTGAGTAGAACCCTAATTTCTAGTTTTTCTCACCTTATCATGAATATTATGTACAATTTATGAAAAACCCTAATAATTGAAATGTCCTTTAATAACCTGGACGACCCTAATCTCAGACCCCGACTCGGAATCCTATGTATCCCAAGTGACACCCCATATGACCTAAACCCTAATAGGAAACCCTAATGTGGAATAATGAGAATTCATAGTAACTTAGGGTTTTGTTTACATTTCAGGGTGATCTATTATCTTCTCCTAACTTAGGACTTGTGGAATCCAGACCTGAGAATTAAAAGGTACGTGGATATAATTATATTACTAGTTTTGTTGGATATTAAGTATATGTAATTGTTTGTATGAAATTGATATACATTGATGGATGTAGATTTATGATTAATTGATGATTTACCGCCTTGAACATGAAAGAACATAATTCAATATAAGTGAAATGCAGTTACTAGTAGTGCTCATTAATATCCCTATTAGAGAGGGAATGTATTAATGTTGACTAGCACCTCCCTAATGGTACAAGGTATGCAGGGAGATCCCTAATGGTACAAGGTACGCAGGGATAGGGCCCAATATTTATGTTAGTGCTAAGTCAACCATAGTAATGTATATTCATTCGAAATAAGGATACTAACTTGGGATTTCCTAATTTTCTACCTCTAAATAATGTTTTCATTCTTTTCCCAAATTTTGAGTATTTTATATGCGAGCATAGTATAGCTTTTACTCCACGTACCAACTTTGTTGATGTATTTGTTTCTCGTATTTTCTAGGTGCAAGGACCTATTGATGATCAAAGTGCAATGCATATTCAAAGTACCTGAAGGCACAAAGAATAAGCATGGAGGATTTATTAGATAGACCTTTTCCTCTTATCTCTTTCTTGCTAGATGATAGTTTATTCTTTCCCTAGTTTATGTTGAGTATGATTGAGATCCAATGTAATAATCATAGACTTATTCTTCTTCTTTCTCCAGTATCAATATGTATGACTTTATCTTTCATTATTGAATGAAATGTTGTGTGGCTATTTACTATGATGTGAACTTGATCTTGGCTTATCTCTGATTTTAGTTGGCTATCTTGATTTCTATTATTTTCCCTTTTGACATTTATAGATATGAGTGCACGCATATCTGTATATGTCACTAAGGAAAGTATGTAGAAATTGGGGTCGTCACAATAGAACATACTAAGATAAAATAGGTGACCTTAGAATGGAACAACCCTACATATGGCAGAAGGGTTGTTTTCCATATTACAATGACTATTAATACTCGAGATCTAGAGGAACCCAAAATGCCTATGTGGCCACAATTGTGTGTTCGGGCCTAGAAATTAGAAAGCCTACTCACCTCGGTGATAGGCCAAAATGGAATGAAGGTTCTTGTCATGTCATGTTCAGAAATTCATATCAAGTATTGAATTTATTAGCACAAATAGGTAAAATTCATATCATATGTAATCCATCAATGATGACTTCCCCACGACAGACTCATCTTTTTGCATCTTCAATCTTATGACCCATGAAACATTGAAAGTTTGATGATGACAAGAATGTCACCGAACTAGTACTTAAGCATAGAAGTGTGGTAGAATGAGTAAATTCTCAATTACCCCTTAGAATTTAAATTTTTGAATACCTATATTTTTGTAAAGATCCTACAAAATTCCTTAACATTGACTTGTCATTGAACCACCAACTCTCTATCACCTGATTGCTCAGTTAAATAGACATATTTCCACTTCTATGTAAAACAACACCCACCTACTTGCATGGAAACATAAGTGGTAAGTGCCAGCTCAGTAACATGTACTTTTCTTTACTTTTGGTGGCCAATTTCCTCTCTGGTGATACTAACAACTCCCGTTATTAGATGTTAGATTATCCCCATGCCTGCTTGTCTAAATTTAGTGTGAATTTATATGATATAGTCATGTAGGTCTAGGTTAGAATGTAGCATATATACTATTGAACTAAAATCACTTTGTTGCCCTTCAACCAACCATTTTGATTTTGGTCTGATTAAGTAAATTAAGACCTTCTAGTTATGAAAATTAGTAATACCAATAATCGTTTATCTATTTGGATGAAACTTTAAGCATATAATAACACATCTAGTGTGGAAACAAATGCATCATGTAATACATTATGAATCTTAATCATTTTCATTGATGCGACCCCAATTAAATAAGCTTAAAGTCTAAAAGGTTGCTTCTATAATAATGCTCACTAGATAAAACTGTTGTGCAATCAGAGAGAAGGTGAGCTAGGTGCCTCCAAGTGATTGTTTCCTAAGGAGCAAGATTTCCTATTTTCTTTTATCTCTTTGGGAGTAATGCTACTAGAAAGTGCTAGGATTGTATAGTGATTCTTAGCCAATTATACATATAACTGAATGTTGTCCTAACTATCTTATAATTTTTAGGTAGTTTGAAAAAAATAGGTATGGTCACTTATGTGGTTTCCCATCATATTTGATGTCTATATGGATTCATGATTGTTAAATCAAAAATATAGACTACAACCTATAAGGGTGTGTGAACTAGCTACCTCGTTAGTGCAAGTACGCATAGAAGTGCAATAGTGAAATCAGGGGTCAATAAACTACTTACTACTTACTAACCAGATGTTCCACATTACCCCATAATATTTTTCACTCATACACATAATCATATGAACTAGTAGGCATTTGCAATACTTATGGAAGAGGTTAAATGATTTTTTATACAACTACCATTACTTTAGATGGTCAATATCCATCATGAGTCGTTGTTAACATCAATCCTACAAGCAATCAGAGTTTTCTCAAGATATTCTCACTGTTAATGACTTTGAAAAAGAAAAGTAAAAAAAAACATGCCTTTGAACCCAACAGTTCCAGGAGTCTTTTCCAGAGAAGGTTTCTTCTTTTAGGGCTAGGGATACCATAAAAAATTGTAAGGTACCCAACTCCATTGACACGGCATTGGATAAACTATTGATGGTTATAAAGAATTTCAAGATTACATTTGTGATTTTCCTAGAGTAGCCAGATCCCACCAGAGAAACCTAAAGATTTGACTTTGTGTGACAAAGTATAGCCAGATCCCAAGTCAAGATCAATATCCCCGAATTCCTCATATGGTTGCCAGGGGATAGCAATCCGGTTCATCAGAGCATTGAATCCTACATTGGAGTCGATGACCTCGACAACAACTACGAACCTCCATGGTTCAAGCAGCGACAACAGGGTTACAGGGTTGACTGTAATGGGGGGACCCTCCCTATGTGATCGATATGTATCTTTGTGTTTGTAAGTGTGTCTGGAGACACTTGAGTCAGAGACAATGGTGTTCTGTTGGATCTTCTGGTCATCGCTTCTTTATACGATTTATGGGTTGCCATAGCCAATTCCTCCCTTAGTGATTCGACATTCATACTCATAGTCATTGGAGGGTCATATGTGGCATGGACAATCTTCGTTGGAGATGGAGGACAACCGGCACCACGGGCGCCACCCCGTCCCCTAAATGCTAGCATCACTAAATATAACTTTTGGCTTCTTCCCACTAAGAATAAACACATAACAAAATAAAGTTTGTGATTTATTAAGGATTGACAACCCTCCCATTATATATAAAGAGGTAGAGATATAGGGAGGCTTACGACCCATGTAAAATGTACAAGCAAGAACTGAGCTTGTGGATTTTAATGAAAGCTCTCCTTCACCGTATTTTTGAAGGATCATGTTCTTTGCATAAAGAAGTATATTCTCACCTATATATTGAGCCAAAAATCGTTTTCATCATACCTAAGTGTTTGCTCATACTTGTTGCAACTATATTTGAACTGACGTTTGTTGTGCTGAGTACGTCGTAACAAAGTCTATTTTTGATGGTATATATGTAGGGAAATTATACTTAAAAAACCCAAGGGCAAGTCATTTTGACAATGGTAGGCTTGAGTGCTAGTTAGTTGATTAATGCATGGCCACATACCTAGTATGGAAGACCCCCAATACCTACAATGCTTTATTATTTCACTTACATCATGGATGGTCAATAAACTTTTGCTGGGGGAAATCTGAAGGAACGGAAAATTACATGTTGAGAGACATCAAGTGTATGTGTAATATTTTGATCAGTTAGCACTCATGTGAATTGTAAGAGATCCCTCCATCATACGCTTCTGTAGCCACAACAGGATAACAATGTTCACCTTGGTTGTTGGATTCTCAATACCTATCCTACAAGAAATAAGAGGTCGGTGATCGATGTTTCTCCCACAAAAAATATCAAAACAACTGATAGAGAGTATGGATCATGAAGGCGCTAAGTAGTCCATATGTTTTTTCTACTTAAATAGAAAATCATCAATGTCATCCTTTTTAAAGGAGAAATGAAAGCTCTTGGCATTACTTATCTCATCATCATTTTTCATGCATGAAAATAAAAGGATCCAGTAGTAGTAGTTGTAGCTTGTTTCAATGGGTGCATGCCTCTCCCTGTCGATGGAGTGAGTATAGGAAGCAATAGCTTGTTGTCTAAATCTAGAAAGGGAGGGTGAGATTGGGGTGGCATTGATTGGGATTTGATTAGATAGAGGCTAGAAGATACACATTGGAGGTTAATTAAAGAAGAAGATGAAGAAGAAGAGGGATTGAAGGTTGAAGGCAAAGTAATGGACCTAGACTTTTTTTCTCTCATGTCTAACCTAGTTTAAATTCTTTGTCCCCATTACTTCTTAAGTCATTTACCTATTGACATAGTTCCAACTACCTAACTCCCATTTTATGTCCATGTTATTCTATCGTCTATAACCCCACTTGAATGATATATTTGAAACTAATAAACTTGCAAGTACCAACCCCTCCTTGCAACTCCTCTTTTCCACTACATTCATGAGTTTAAAATGTAAGAAAATCAACTCATCTTCCCAGTTATGTTGATTAATATTTGCCTCAAATTTCAAATGAGTACTAACATACTAAGAGATCTTGGTAGATAAAACAATATCATAAGTCAAACAAAGCTCAAGTTACAAAAAATAATGACAAATAATTGTTGTCACAAATGATTTCTATTTAAGCATGGTGGGACAATTTTTTGATTTATATAATGACTTACAACTATCTATTACAAAAGGCAACTTTCATCTAAAAGGTATGAAGACATGAAAAATGAGGTACTTGTTTTTTACATTTTTTATTACCATTCCCCTCTTATTTATGGAACACAAGGTAAGCAACTGAACATATGTTACAACAGGACATTATACTCCTTACACCTCGGCCTCACCCCTTACGAAACCTCTTATCATAAGAATGGATTACTGCCTATGCAAATAATTTTTAGCTTAGAGTTTAGACTCTGATTGCAACTCTAAATTTAAAACCCAATGCATCATTGAAATGTCCCCAATACATGAAGCAATCCTACAATCCATGTATCTTATTAAACATGCCAAACTATTAATAGTTGTAGATAGTAGGATACACATGATTAGATATTTAAGATCATATTTCATCTATGTAATTAACATATATTGTGATAATTTAAACCATTCCGTGTATGTTAGTTACAAGCTCATCTACACTACCAAGATAGGATGTATCTTCCCCCAAGTAAAATGAAAGCCTTGGTATTATTTATTGTGATCTATCTAGACTTTCATTGCTAGAATATTCTAAACTCCTTATATATTATAGTAATTGATCTCACTAGAATAGCATGGAAGTATAAAACACACATCCTATACATGAATGCAAAATGAGGTATGTGTTGTAGTTTGCTATTCCACAAGGTTGGATTCAGTTTCTTGCTATTTAACAATTTTATAAGGTTCCCCACTATCTCAGAGCTCCTATGAAATCAATGCACTCGCTAATGTAGTAGGTCTAGTATGTAACTTATGTTTTGGAATGACTTGGTAAACATTAGGTGAATATGTTTGTAATAGTTTGGTGCATTTTCATCCAAGTTTATAAGCTAACATAGTAATGTAGAAGTACTCAACTTCTAAAAAAAATTATAGAATACAACTTGAGACCAAAACTACATATACAACCATACTAGAGTAGCTTTCAGTAGATTTTTCAAATTTTGATGATCTCCATTACTTAACACTATAGTATGAGGTAACAAAGGACACTGCCAAATGACCAAAATATGGAAGTGAATTTTTTGGATGAATATATAGACGTTCTCATACTTTCATGCAAGCTACTGGAATATTTTGAGTGATAATAGCACTACAAAGGATATCCTTCAACTCAAAATGTCCCTGTTCATCTCAAGTCCCTCGTCAACTTCATTACTTCAAAGAAATTCGCATAATTAGGAATAACAAAGGATGATGAAAACTCTGATAGTCAAAAATCTCAAACACCTAGTAGCACACTAGTTAAACAGTATATCTTACAAATGCAAAGACTTATTTGACTATAAAAATAATCTTGGTGGTACCAACATGCTCATGTTCGCCAATTTAAAAAGTTATCAACAAACATAGTTCTATAATGTAATGAAAATGTAAGGAACTCTTACCTTCATTTGGAATATTGATAGAGAATATGAGTATTAATAGCATCTTTTATGCCTCTTTAACTTCTTGTCCTTCTCACAAAGTGCACTCTAGTGAATACTATAAGAAATCAGCACTAGAAAAAAAATAGAAAAAGATACAGAGAATAACACAAAAGGGAAATAAATACATTTTGAAGATTGAATAACTCACAAATTATGAACAAATAGTAGTTTTATCGGATTGTATTTGCTTGTATATGAAAGACACTTAGTATTCCCACACCTTCTATAAGCACTACTATAAAACACATACCAACCCCATACATTTGAGCACTTGATGGTAATGAACTTTGAAAGAATCTATAGTTCTTTGAATAGAAAATTTCCTACAATTGATTACTGACAAATAAAAAGACACTCACACGCATAATAATACTGTCAAGAAATTCAGAAACAAAAGCCTCCTTGTTCCATTAGAACCAGGTGGGTAGTCGATTTCTAAGACATAGTATGTAACAATTACTACCAATTTTGACCAAATGCACAACCTTGTATATTGTTCAACTGCTAAACTAGAGTAAAAAACATACCTGAATTAGTCAAAATGAATGAACCAGTATAACTGAATATGAAACCTTTAAAAGTGTATCATAGAGAAAGTAGTTGATCATAGAGAAAGTAGTTGATCATAGAGAGAGTTCAATATATCCAAGACAATTACGCTATACTAGTATCTCCAATTATCACCACCACTATAAAATATAAGAATGTAAGTGTTAGCTACATTATCAATATGAACACCAGACATTTTTCCATACCATGAATATTTTTCCACGTAACTGCAAACTACTACAATCAGCTCATCATCACAAGTTGAGATTCAAGATTGGTATTCCTAAAAGGATGGAATTTGAAATAAGGATATGTATCAAATTAAAACAAGAATATTAGAGTTGTGAGATTATAGAAGAATTTATCATTTGAGGTATCATATAAATCATGTCTTTGTATGCACGTACGCAACTAATTTGATCCATTACTAATCTAAAATGGAAACATGTTCTATTTCTTAACACATGGTATTAAAAACGTAGTCATATATGAGGCTTAATGGCTACTACTTGACCTAGACTATGAATGCCTTCAATCCATATTTGAGCTTCATGGACTCTTCTCATAGTTCAACTCTACAATATGAGAAATTACATAGGTTGATTATTCAAGATACGAGCAACCCATATTAATAAAATTATAAGAGAAGCCATACAAAAATTGAACGAGGTATTTAATTTTTTTGGGTTGTCAAAAATGTTTGCCTTGGAAATAAAACCCAAGCAATTAGTTGAAAAGGGTGGCTTGTCTCCTTTTTAAATACAAAAATTATTACATATACAAAAAAAATGAGAGCATGACTAGCTTCTAGATACATTGCAAATTGAAAATAATACTTTGTAATGGGAGAAAAGCATAGATAGGAGCACATACCTGGCAGTAGAAACATGCCTAATCGTGTCAAAGGACTTTGGGATCAATGCTTAATGTGCTTTGACTTTTTTAAATCAAGATGTGATCGGCCACCGAAGCAAGTTGAGAAAGGAGTCAACTAAATTCGCCATGCTAGGCAAGTGAGCATGTATCAGCACAGCCGACCAACCACCATGGTTACATACCCTAGTCTTCACATTCAACCAGAGAATCACGTCTGAGGGTACGGATACGAGCGTGCAGGTCAAATCTCTATCTACAGAGACTTGATCTTCGAGAAGGCCAAGCATGCAAATATATGCGGAGTTATCAATTACAAATATTTGGGGGTGGAGACCGGGAGTGGAAAGCAGAGGTATTGGGAAAAAAGGCATGAGACGAGAGAAGGGAGAGGAAACAAGAGGGGATGGTGAGAGGAGAAAATAGGGGAGAGGAGAAGAGATGAGGGGAAACAAAGGTAGGAGATGGAAAATTGAAGACAAAAGAGTAGCGAAGAGCGGATGGGAGTGGGGTGAGAAGACGAGAGGCGAGAGGAGACAGAAGATGGGGGTAGGGAGAGAGAGTGGAGTGGAAAGGAATTATCATTATTTTTTTTTCAGTTTTAAATGATAAGTAAAAAAAGTTAACTAGATGCGAGTCCCGCGCGTGGGACATATGGAAGAGAATGGCGTGCCGCGGTAGCAATAAAAAGATTACGACAATCTATTACAAATTGCCAAAAAAAATAGCTGATAAAAGACACATTTATTATAGTTATTAGGTTCTCATCATCTTAACCCTAGTATGTCCATTGTAGTGTTTATCTTGGTTCATTGGGATATTCCCATTATTACTTGTATTTTTATCTTAGATTTATCTTACTAATGTAATTTTCTAGATTATGGTTCATTATCTGAACATTAGGTTCCATATCCTTTTTTTACACATATTAACCCCAGTTTTTATACATAATTATGATCTTATAATTAAATCTGAGGTTCCAAATAACGATATGATCTTACTCTATAAATTTCATCATTTATTGAGCATGTTTGTATTTATTACACATTAATTAGGGTTATTAGCCCTAATTAGCCACATTAAGTAAAATACATGATTTTGTGCATCAACATCACAATCACTGGCATCAGATGCATTACAAACATGATTATGGAGTCACTAACATTTTATCAAAATTTAAGGTCATCATTCGATATTTATTATCCAAGAAACAAGTATATAACATCTGACATGATATGACTGATATTTGTGCATCAAAACAATGATTTCATGCATCCTTGTTGTTCTACTCATTTTTTAAAGAAATTTGGTATATTATTTGTATTTTTCTGATAATCTAGCTATTTATTATGAATTATCTAAAATCTATAAAGTTCAGAGTATTTTACCTTTTTTGGCCAATCGCCATCCGCCACATGGCAACTCAGGGGCATGGCCTCTAGCCCCTGTTTGGTTCGGGCGTGGACCGGGTTTAGGCCTTGTCGCATAGCGACACGTAGGACCAAACCAGTCCGGCTCGGGCTGGGTTTCCGTTTGGCAAGGAGACTGGTTCGAACCCCGTTTTGAGTTTAGTCAGTCCCATTTTGGAGCTTGACGCAGTACAGGTAGAGGCAGGTTTGGAATCTCAAACCCAGTTTTAGATCCTACCCCGACACTCAACCCTTGCGTCCCTCGCGACGCATCTTTCCCTCTCTCCCTGGCGAAGTAGCTTTCCCCCCTTGTCTGCTCCCGACGTAGCTAGCTTCGGCGCTGCTGGCTGGCATCTTCTCCCTCATCACGAATCCATAGTTGCCTACCTTCTGCCATGCTCGCCCGTGAAGTAAATGCGAGTAGGCTTCCTCGATCTGCCATGGTTGGCCCGGTCAAGCAGCTGCTACACTTCCTTCCGCCTGCCACCACCGAGCGAGGTCGGTCAAAAGCAAGGTTCCGGTGCTTATCTCCATTTGCCAGGTCTGCAATGAATGGTCATGTCGTCCACAGAAGAAGGCATAGGCGGCACAGAGGAATCTGAAACCCTAGTCAGTGTTGTGCCTTTAAATTGGGGGTGTGGTGTTGTGAGGTGCTCGACTTCTACACAAGCCTCTTCGTTGAAGTGTTGCAAGGTGTTCCGCAGAAGATCGTTGCCGCTCGCTCGTGGTCTATCGGCGTTGCCCAGGTCGACGCTTGTGCCCAGGTTCCGCCACTTCCATCGTCACTCCAAGGGGAGATTCTGCTCAGGTTGGTCTCTGGGTAGGGTAGAGGGTTATTTCGGTTAATGTCGATTAGGGCACAATGTCGAATAAGTACCAAAACATTTGTGAAATCGTGTTCTTTATCGAAACATGTACGGTTGAATCTGATGTTATCGTCATTTCGGTTGAGTTTATCAGTTGTTAGATTGTGTTTATATGATGTTAAGTACGAAATAGTTGACTCCTTTTGCTAGTTAAAAGTGTATATTTTTTTAATGTTGTTGATTTTGATGTTTTTCCCGTTGTTTACTCTGCACAGAACATACTTCTTATTGTTTTGATGCTCTGGACGAGCATGGAATTCGTCCCGAGTAGAAAATTTAAAATGTTACTCTGGAAAATTAATTTTAATCGATTAATCTTGGTTAAGGAGTAATTACCAAAACCTTTTTCAGTCTGTACCATCTCCTGTTTGGAGATCCTGTGTTGTCATTGGGACATTCAAAGGTATACATTAATTGTAATGGTCTCTCAACTGATGTGGTATGTAGTATGTGTTGGTCTAAGAAGCATGATTTCAATAGGAAAAAAATATTATTTGTATATGTAATGAAGGTCTTTGCAGTTACCTTATCATATGTACAAATAGTTGATTTAATGTATGCCATACGATCTACCTATATGAAGATGTGATAAAATTTAAAATGTTATATATGTGACAGTGATCTAGGATTATAACTTCATATATCCTTGTCTTCTTATTAGACATTAGTTGATGGGGATGTTAAATGATGGTACTATACGTTTGTTTGATGGCTGAATATGGTGATATGGAGCATACACCATATCCTGTTGCTGGCTTTTTAGAAAGATGTTAGACTAGACTTGGTTTTAGTCATACACCACACTCTACTTGCATTTGAAGCTTGAAATGCATTTTTCTTAGTGAGTCTGTATTCCATCTTGGTTAAGGAGTATCCTTTCCTCTGCTGTCATATTAGTGAGTCTGTATTCCCTGGTCGAGATGCTTTCTCTGTAAACCAGTCGGACAAAAGGTTCTCGTTCATCCATTATTGCTTACTGGGGCTGGGTATGCATTCCATCTTGGTTAAGGAGTAATTACCAAACCTTTTTCAGTTTGTACCATCTCCTATTTCGAGATCATGTGCTCTCATTGGGACATTCAAAGGTATAAATTAATTGTAAAGGTATACATTTTTTTGTAGAAGTTTGAACCATATGGAAATGTATGCCCTATGATCTACCTATATGAAGATGTGACAAAATATAAAATGTAATGTATGTGAAAGTGATCTAGGATTCTACGTTCATATATTCTTGTGTTCTTATTAGACATGAAGAAGTTATGGGGATGTTAAATGATGCTATGAAGATGTGTCTTATATCGAATGTTAGATGATGATAGGTCCAGGGAGGAGTACCTCATTCAGATGAATCATTTTTTTTTGTAAATGACCTTTTATATGGACAGTAGAATGTAGGAACAAGTAAATCATGTTACACTAATGTTAGTCATGTGCTCTGCTGAAAAGGTTTATCTTTGATGTTTAGTCCTGAACTCATGTTAAAAAAGGGTGGCTTAACTTTTTAATCTGTACTAATGTTAGTCATGTGCTCTGCTGAAAAGGTTTATCTTTGATGTTTAGTCCTGAACTCATGTTAAAAAAGGGTGGCTTAACTTTTTAATCTGTACTAATGTTAGTCATGTGCTCTGCTGAAAAGGTTTATCTCTGATCATTAACTGTCGAATCATTCTATTTGATCATTAACCTGCCTACATGCTCATTGGTGTTTCATTATTTGTGTTTGGGTGTTAATCAATCAAGCTTGTCTCATTTGATAATATTTGTAACTTTCCTATATGCTCGTTGGTGTTTCATTATTTGTTTTTCGGTGTTAATCAATGAAGCTTGTGTATATGCTGATTGAATCAGTATTGAAGGAACACACATAAATGGTTTCTGTTGTGACTGAATTGTATTAAACATTTACACTAATTATGTAAAGGTACTAAAAAAATAGAAATGTATTTTAGCACAAAAAATTTGAGTGATGATCTCAGACAAAGAATTTGACTCATGTTAAAAACTATAACCCTATAGACATGTTAGGTTCTTGTTCTTTTATGTATATGTCCTTCAGTAACATGTGTTTGAACACATTGGTTACAACTTCATGAATGTGCTTTAATTTTAGTGATCTCATGTTATGAATTAGATGGAGTCATTTGATAATATCTGTAATTTGTATAACCCTATAAATCAAGCACAATGTGGTGTGCTATTCGCCTTGTTTACTCTGCCACAGACCACACTTGTTATTGATTTTATTTATCATTGTTTCTATTTTTTAAATCATTTTACACATACAAGATCTGATATTTACAAAATGCGTGTGCCATGTAATTGATCTGAGTCAGGTGTGTTTTCCTACTTTTCTTTCCATATTTTTATTTTCAACTTTTGTTTAAATATCTTTCGAAGAATTTTTCCTAAATGTGGGCGACATGTAATCTGAACCAGCAGATATGTAATTTACACTATACTGTGCGGTCGAGATATCGAACATAGTTTAAGTCATTTCCCTTGTTGTACTAATTAATTATATGGGAGTTGGATCCCAACAATACATTGTAGGTTTTTGGTTTTAAGGAAGAACATATGACTGCATTTTCAGTTAAAATTTTCCCAGTTAAGCAGGTTAATCTTTATAATTATTTCATCATGGTTGTTGTTATATACTTATGTACATCTTAGTTATCGGTCGTTGTCATCAAATATTGCAGCAACTACACGAGTATGCCTCCCGTCGACCCTAACCACCGTATTGTATGGACAAGAGAGTTTGATGTCGCTGTGGTGACAGCATTGCGCAAACAATATGACCAAGGTGAGTGTATTGATGGTAATTTTACTAGGGACTCTTGGAGGGAAATAACTTCTGATGTCAATAATAGGGTTGGCGACGTATATAAGTTAGACCAGATAAGATGTCGCTGGAAGAACCTTAAAAAGGACTACGTCCATTTGAAGGGTTTGACCAACAAGAGTGGCATTGGATGGGATGAAGAAAGGCACAAGCCCATTGTACCGGACACCCCTGAGTGGAAAGAGGCCATTGTGGTACGCACACTATACTAAACTTTTATCCTAACAAATTGTGATTGTACATGTAAACATGATTATCCTAATACACATATTTTTGAAAGCGTAGGTAGACAGGGACCTGACTAGGTTGTTTAGGCGCCCGTTTCCCCACTACTACTACATAGAGCTAATGGCGGGGAGGAACATTGCTAGAGGACACCATGCAATGTCTTCGGCGGACGGTCAGATTCCTGCAGATGTTGCGCCTGACGATGATGTAAGCGTCGACTTAGGCGCGGCTGATACACCCATGTACACAGAATCGGAAATAGACGAGCGTAGCGTACCCGCAGCTACCGTGCAAAGTGAGGGTGAAAGCGCGCGGCCTGGGGGAACAGATAACCCGTCAGTTGGGGGCAGGAGTCCTTCTACCCATACACGCAGGAAATGACAATCAACGCCGCAAGAGCGATGTAGTCTTTCCAATGAAGTTTTGGGTGAGTTCACACAGGTTTACACAAAGGTTCACGAGTTAGGCACATCCATGTTGACCAAAGCCTATGAAAAAGAAGAGTTGGCAAACATTTTACAACATTTTAATGACAATATCCCCGATGCCCCCACCACTATTTTTACTACACTTGTGAACGTCATCAAGGACTCTACCAACCGCAACATCTACCTTAGCCTCAAAAACACCCCTGCAAAGATAACCTTGTGGTTAAACGACCTTTGTGAAAGGTCACAATTCGGTTTTGCACATCTGTACCTCCAATGCCTTCATTTTATTTCCCGTCTCCGCAACCATTCCCTTCACCCAACTTCAACAGCACGTCATCTCAACAATCATTTGTGCCGCCATTCCCTTCACCCAATTTCAATATCACATCGTCTCACCCACCATTTATGTCGTCTTCCTCTGCACCCAACTTCACAGGCACATCATCTCAGCCACCATTTATCCCGCCACCCAACTTCCCAGGCATGCCACCGATGTGGTCTCCTACATCCAGTGATGTTGGCCCATCGGGAACATAATTGCACAGTTTATTTCATATGCATTTGATGTTAATTATTTTCCGTCCAAATATTTACATTTGATTGACTGTTGTAATAATTTATTTTCTGCACACACATTACATATCCGTACAATTTCATTTGATTGAGTGTTGTAATAATTTATTTTTCGCACGTGAATTGGATTGTCTTATGTTGTAGTAGTTATTATGTTGTTGTTTTCATTGTACATGTAGGCATCATGTCTGCCAATGACCAACCGCAAACACATGACATGCTCAACAACCTTTTATTAGATACCTTGTTGTGGCCAGTGATTCACGTTGGTGATTTAATTGCTAACTCTATTGCATACTCAATCATGGACGCAGTAGACGTTGATGCCTCCACACCACCTCATATCCCTAGGTCTGTTAGCATCAGGAGTGGCCACATAAAGGTCTTCGAAATATTGACCGGTCACGAACAAAGGGCTTATGACCTATATCGAATGCGTCCACAAACTATAATGGCCCTTGTCAACAAGCTTGAGAGTCGTGGCTTCTTGCGAGGTACTAGAGGCATCACCTCAGTTGAGGCAGTCTGCTATTTCCTACAGATGGTTGGCCATGGACACACAAATCGTACTTTGGCGGAGAACTACATTCACTCCGGTGAAACCATTAGCAGAAAGTTCAACAAAGTCTTGGACGTTGTTTGTGCGTTGACCCATGACTACATTGTCATGCAAACCACAACTACATGCACGACAACACATACTCACATTTTACATAATGCAAGGTTCTACCCATACTTCAAGGTAATAGTTACCCCCCTAATAAATTTAATTAATTTTCAAACATTCTGTATGTTTACAACATTATTTTGTTTTATAGAATGCCATAGGGGCTATTGACGGAACACACATCCCTGTCTTGGTCAGCAGAGACAAACAAAATCGATACCGTGACAGAAAAGGGAATGTCTCTCTCAATGTCATGGTTGTAGTAAACTTCTCCATGGAGTTTACATATGTCCTCACTGGGTGGGAGGGTCGGCTGCCGACCAAAGGGTCCTGCAATCGGCAAGGACCCATAGCGGGTTTACAGTTCCGCCGGGGAAGTTTTACCTGGTAGATGCAGGGTATGCCAACACTTGTCAATTTGTTGCACCCTATCGCAACACAGCATACCATATTGCTGAGTACCGAGGAAACAGACATTCCTACACTAGCAAGAAAGTGATGTTCAACCACAGACACGCTCAACTACGTAATATTGTAGAAAGAGCATTTGGGGTGTTGAAGAGACGGTTTGCGTACATTAAGAAGGGGTTGACATATCCAATTCATTCGCAGTGTCGCATCGTACTTGCTTGTTGTATCCTACACAATTTCATCCGACGACAAAATGACGGCGACACCATAATGGATGACCCACTTGATGAGAATTCATTGTCTTCTATTCCCCCAACCGACGTTCCCCCGAGTTCAGGGCAAGGTTCAACTCAGGCCGATTCAAGGGAGGGCAAAGTCTTACGTGAATCCATTGCTAATCACATTTGGGGGTCGCGATAGTAAAATATATGTAATAGATTTATTCCCGAATTAGTTTTTTGGATCCTGATCTGAATCGTCACATTGTGTCAACATAGGTTGTCTTCAAATGGAGAACGGAATGCCTCGCTGTCAATGCGGCCTTCAATCCATTGTACGTGTATATACGGATGCCGAGGATGCACAAAACGGACGTTTTGAAGAAAACAACCCACACAGGCCATATTTTATGTGTGGTAGGGTTGTGAATCAAAATAGATGTCATATGAGGTTTCCCGCACAACGGGTTGTACCCACAATTGCCACACTAACCATCGTTAGGGCTGCAATGCTTTCACAACTTACATATGCACGCAGTGAACGTCAGCTATGGTCTTCCCAGTGTGACTTTGTCTGTTCCACCAGAGTAGACACTGATAGGCTACAATTAGAAATTACAGATCTACGATCGAGGTCCCAATATCTTCTCCAACGTCTTCACATAAATAGCGACGACAACACTTCAAATGAGGACGGTTACAATACATCATAGATGTATAACATCTTTGATGTATGTCGAACATTCATAATATAACCTTGATTTTATGATTGAACAAACCATGGGGCCTATCTTGTATGTTATTGTTTCAATTTTCAATCAATCTTCATTACCATAAATCCTTTGACTGATTCAAATGCATGGTGTAGATGTCTATTAATCCAACTGAAGTTGTGCGGTGCGACTGTGGGTTAGACGCAGGCTTGCGACTTAACACTGACGATGCAGGGTTGTATGACTTTGGAATTCTCAGTGAAAGACCTGGCGAAATGTATTACATATGTCCTTCTCGCGAGGTGCGCTTGTACAAACACACATATTAGGTAGCCACTCTGTACGTTACACATTCGTTGTCATTTACGTAAACTTCATAATACATTTTAGGGGAAAGATCACTGCAGATACTTTCGTTGGGCAATCGATCTCAGGCCTACAATTGATTCATTGAAAGCTGAGATTGCGTTACTCATGCTCGAGTACAAGTCAGTGTGGGGTCAGGCTATGAACTTGAAAGATTTTATTGAAATTCATCACAACCACCATGATGTTTACACCAACAAAAAGTATGAGCATGATTATCTAGAACGTTACGTAGAAGAACTGGAGGAACAATGTAGGGTTCTGTTGGACACTCCTTCACCTCCGATGACGCTGTAACGTCGAATGGCGGCCATACTTTTCATTTGCGTCATCGGTTATACATTTTATTGTTTTTATTTAGAAGTTCTCGTGATAAGTGTTGTCGATTGTTGCTTGAAAATGAATATGCCATGGTTTGTATGTTGCATTAAAATCAAATATGTCCTTGTTTACAAATTCCATTAAAATTTGTGGCTTCAACAAAGAATTATTAGTATCTTCCAGAAGTTGGATTAGTTTTCTGTTTTGTATATTGTCTATATTTTGCTTATATAGCATTTGAGGCTTGTTATGGTGCCTCCCCACTAAGACAATTTATATTTATCAAATGTAGTTGAATCTGTTTTACTACAAAAACGATGTTCATGTTTGACCAGTTTAATCTTGAATTTTCCGTATTTTGTTGGATTACTTTTAATGATGCGCCACAATACATCATTATAGTTTTTATGATTTTGTTGGTCGTGATGTCTGTTTTTTTAGAGGAGCTTATCGTGATTCGTTACGTATATGTGGTTGCATTTATCTCGGGTTAATCACAACCCTTGATGTGCTTCATCATATAGTTAGCATAAGCATAGAAGTATACGTGTACTTCTACAAGGAACACATAAAGTAGAACATGTATCATGATAGCTGACTAGCCACTCATATTCAAAATGTATATCGGCTAAAATCTTGTTTCTTGGTCTGATGGGGTTATCTGGTTACCTCATATCTTGGGGTATTAAACATATCTTGTTAGGCATATTCAACCTCAAGAGGGTAACATGCTTGACTCATATCTCAAAAGGGTAACATGCTTGACTCATATCTCAACAACAAAATGGGAGTTCTTAAACCAAAGTGATATAGATAACAATTAAGTTATTTTTTAGTTACTTTTTTTTTAAACTTCTCTTTAAACGACGTCAAAAGGCCACATTTTTAACAACAGTTCTGCGAGAATATGACAGATTCAGCTAATCCTGCCTATAATTCCCAAACAGAATCAGACTAAACCCAGCCTACACAGCCAAACAGAATCAGCTTGAAACGAGTCTGAAATGAGTCCAGCCCCCCAGAATGAGACTGGTTTGCCAAACAGAATCAGACTGGTTTTCCAAACAAAATCAGACTCCAGCAGGCCTAAACTCGTCCAAGACAGACACGCTTGCATAAAGCCAGCCCCGAACCAAACAGTGGCCTAGTTCCTGGCCGACACTGAATCGACGATTCTATGGATCTAATTTAGGGTCAATTCTGTCTGGGATTAGGTCTGGTTCTGTCTGCAGACCCAGTCCTTCTTTTCCCCTTTCAATGCGCTTTCTTTCTCGTGCCTAAGTCCCCAGCGGGACTTTGATTCCGCAATGCAGCCTCCGCCGCCCCCTGGGGTTCTACTCTGGCTTTCTATGGGCGACGGGTTCCTACTCCTTGCAAGTCCCTACGTGTGTGGAATCTACACTTCCTTCCAAAGTAGCCGTTGTTGGATTCTCTCTCCACCTCAGGATTGGACTCTCTCCCTCCTCACATTTGACGCGATCTCATCGGTATGCCCGCGTGCGTGTGCATTCTCTGCTACTTCAGTAAACTGACACTACCGCGACTGAGGACAATCTCCAGCGAGGAAGTGCAGTCATCTGGGTTGTCTCTTCCACCTATAGCTCCGTCCAGATCGCCTCTTCCTCCAGCCTCTATGGATAGCCGCCAGAACCCCCTTCTCTGGGTCTGCCTGAGGCCGTCGTCCTTTGGGTCACGCTGCTTCCATGAGGATGACTTCGGCAAGGAATTGGTCATCCTCCAGGTCTTCGTCACTCACTGATCGATATGCCAAGAGGCTCTCTAGATCCTTGCAGTCCTTCCTGGCTTCTCAGGCATTGGGACACGGCTTCAAAACTTCACCTGCTATGAGCCCGCCACCCATGGTTCTCTCCTCCACACGAATTTGTAACGCTATATGCATATGCTTCGCCTTTTGATTCTCAGCAACTCCTTCGTCTCATCGTGTGCCACAGTGGAGTCAAGAGGAATGTGGGACCTCCCTCTCCTCATTTTCTCCACGATCTGAGTCATATGAATGGTCATTCAGCCTGTATAGGAGTGGCAAGATTAACTGTTGGTTCAGTTTCTTCCTTCTGGCCACAACCACGACATGGGCATGGTCAAAACTCAACATCTTTGTTCACTCACGATGTCTCACCTATCCAAAGCTTAGAGAGAGGCTTTTGGCCATCGATCATCCACATCCAAAGGTTTCAATCAGAGTACTGACTAGGCCAATCCGTGGCTCAGTAGCTGATCCTTGAGGCTAGGCGATGACACCCAACAACATCCAAGACTTTAGTCTAAGAACGTATTCATATGCCTCAAATTATATAAATCAAACACTAATCATTTACCAACTCAAGTCTTCACTTCTTTTTCTAGGAACATTCAAATACCTTGAAATTTTGATCATATCTTCCTTATCGCTCAACCTAGGGTCTACTATATTTTAATGCCAAAAGTCAATTGTTTGACATGTCAATTAAATACCTCAAAAGGACATAGTCTTAGAGATCTTAATCATGATATGGACATCAGTCGACATCAAACTTTACAAAAACACTTTGAACTGTAATATAACTTAAACACATGAATTCTCTTATGTCATCAGGTATTCAAATACTCCAAAAGTTCACTCTATCACATCCTACACACCTTAAAGGAAATTTCATCTTTGAAATTAAACCAAAATCCAGTCCATCACATCATATACATCTTAAAAGAAATTGTCCTCAAAATTAAGACGTCCTCTTACTCCAAAAAGGAATCAAGAGGTCTGCATTCACATATAGGGAACCTCTCTATGTGCAACATATACATAAACAAAAGTTGCACGATTATATCTATACCTTCTAGGAGATTGTGAAAGCATATAGGGTGAATCATCCCTTCATACAAGGTTCAAGCATATGTTCATAAGCTTAGGTTAGGTCAAGTTATATTCATGCTTTCGGATTTACATCCTTATTTTACAAAAGAATTAAGGATTCTCTCAATACATTTATTGTAACATCCCTAACCTGGGTTATTCTTTAACCCTAGATGTTTTGTTTAAGAAAGATAATTATATACTTGCTCTTATCTTTTGAAAAGTAATTAAGGCTCAAGAGGAACTTATGTTTCAATTTTAGTCCTTTTTGAATAATGTTGAAAACAATGTTTTGTCTATTTTGGACTAAAGTGCAAATTACCCAAATTGAGGGGTTAACTTGCAAATGTTACATGATAAAATGTTCCTCAAGTGTTGAAGCATCATAAGAATGAGAATGATGTTGAGGTATGGCTTCCACAAGTCTGAGCACCAAGAAAGAGCTTATTAAGCAATGTTTGTGCATTAAAACCTAGTTTTGGTGTAATGTGCAATTTGTCCAAAACCTAGGGTTCAATATGCAAAATACCACTTGTAGAGAGTCCCTAATGTTTCTTGGTATCAATTAGAGACAAGAAAATTAGAGGGGTGGCTCATTTGAATCTCTTTGGGGGAGAGATAATCTTGATATTAAAATAATCAAGATTTAAGCATAATTGAAACCCTAATTCAATTTAATGAAAAAATAAATATATTAATAGAAGTGCCCTTCAACCAAAAACATGTGATGGTTGAATTTATATAAGTATGGACATCCTTGTGCTTTGAAATGGCACCGAAATATCTAAAGTGAGTGGAGAGCCCACTCACATTAGTTAAAGAAAAAGTAATATCCACTAATTTTTTGATATTATTATTATATTGATTAAGGTGCATAATTGTTTTCTTTTAAATTCATGGATAAAGAAGAGGATTTTTAAGGGGAGTATGATGGCTTCGTATGCAAGGAAGTGAGGGGGATAAGTGGCACCAATTCAGGGAATTGAAAGATTTTTATTACACTTTCTCTCTCTTGAATTTCCCTTATATTCACTCCATTCTTTCACCCACATGAAAGGATTTTTCGACTGTTCTTTCTTTCCTTGCTTTGTGCAAGCATAAGGGAGCTTAGGAGCAATAGGAGGACATACCCCAACCTGTAGGTGAGCTCCTTGATTTCATGGTGGAAATCGAAATTCAATGCTTATTTTCTTCTTTTCTCCATTCAATCTTCAACTTTAGCTATTCCTTTCACTCAAAGACTTGAGGACGGACCTTGGGAATTTGAGAAAGCTTCATTCACCATTAAAGACGTGAATCTTGAAGCTTGGATTCAACTTTGAAGGCAGGTTATATAACTTGAACCCTTAAATATCATTATTGATTTCATTTCTTCATCATATGTTGATTCCTTTTTCCTTCTCGAATTTCCTTTTTGATTAATTGTTGAAATCATCACAAAGATCACAGCAAATTTCAAAGATTTGTAGCTTGAAGATGATGATGTCATCTTAGCACACACCTCAATAAATATCATGAGCAAACAGTTTTCAATTTTCATGACCAAACGGTCTCAAGACCGTTTGAGGGCAAACAGTCTCAAGACCGTTTGGGATCAAACAATCTCAAAACCATTTGGGGATACTTGCTGATGTAGTTGGATGTTGATCCAATGGTTCTAATTGACTGACTCATAATAGGTTCAGTGATGGATAATCCACTAATTACAAACTCTAATCGAGTTGAAGTGTTGAAACCCTAATTGAATTGAATCAATTTCATGGTTGATGGTCCAATTGGTTTCAAGACCGTTTGAGGCCAAATGGTCTCAAGACCGTTTGAGGCCAAATGGTCTTAAGACCATTTCGAGTTCAAGGTCTATGATGGATGGTTGAAGATCCAAGGGTTGTAATTTGATGTACTCTCAATGGTCCAATTGATGAATGATTCAATAAAGCAAACCCTAATTGATTGGTTGAAGGAAGCCCTAGATGATCCTTTCGGTTTCAAGGTAGTTTGGACCAAATGGTCTTGAGACCGTTTGAGTCTAAACGGTCTTGAAACCATTTGGGATCAAATGGTCTCAAATCATTTGGAGGTCCAATTGGTTTCAAGGCTGATGTATCCAATCGGTTTCAAATGTTGATGGGTCCATTCGATTTCAATGTACATATGATCAAATGGTTCCAAGGGTTAGATGCCCAAACGGTTTCAAAACCATTTGAAGGGAAAATGGTCTCAACCCTAGATGCCCAAACAGTTTCAAAACTATTTGGAAGGCAAACAATCTCAAACTGTTTGGATGTTGAGGGGTCAAAACCGTTTGGAGGTTCAATGCAACCAAAACCATTTGAAGTCCTAATGTGATAAAAGATCAATTAACCCCATGATTGTTAATGATGTTTACCAAATATGATTACAATGGTTGTACCTTTAAGGTACTAGGGTGATTAGCACCCTTAGAGTGGTAAACCATTGATGCTTATGGAAGCAAAATCTCAATACACCATGCTAACCCTAAACGTATGCACTTGAATGAAGGGTTGACCCAATCTAATCAAGCTTGAAGTAATCGACATCCTAGAGAGGATGAGAGAGAGAGGAATTCATACATGTATAATAATCATGTAGTGATTAAGCCTCAACACTTTCAACATGAATAAAATATGTAATTAGGGTATGATCCTTTTCTAAAGAGATCATGAAACCCTAATCGAGAAGGTTGATGAGCCATAACCCTAATTTAGGGCAATACTAGGTGAATCCCTAATCGAGGGTAATGGTGTAACCCAAATCTAGGATGATGATAAGAGAAATCCCAATTTAGGGTAATATAATGAAAATCCCTAATTTAAGAGGATGCTTCATGAAACCCTAATTTCAGGTAAAGCTACATGAAACCCTAATTTGGGGAAAGTTATAAGGAACATTAATTCAAAATAATTGTGTGTGAAACCCTAATCTAGGGTGATACCATGTGAAACCCTAATGCGGTGATTTGATGAGAAACTCTAATCCAGGGTGATGCTATGTAATGCAATATGAAACCCTAATCCTAATATAGGGTGAAGGTATGTGAAACCCTAATTTTGGGTTATAGTGCATGAAACCCAAATATTAGGAAATACGATGATAAACTGTAACCCTAATTTTGGGTAATCCCTAATTGACATGAATTTGGAAACCCTAACCCTAATGAGGGAATAGTGATGCTACCCTTACATTGCATAGTGTTGATATGTAATTGATTTAACTATTATCATGAGTACTAACCATGCAGGTATCATGAGATGTTGGACATAGCAAGGTATGAGCTATGATGTTTTATTATTGAAATTTTTAATGGGCCTTATGAGCCATAATATGCATTGTTGCCTAGTAAGAGGTAAGAAGAGATTAAATGGGCTTGAGAGCCATTTGAGATGCTTGTGTAGCAAGCATCATGTTTACCTTGGTTAGATGACCTGAAGGTATTAGTTACCTGATAAGTGGTAACAAGTGTTCTTTGATGAATTGAGGGTTTGAAATACCCATATTCCATAATCATGATGATGAGATGTTAAGGGATGAGAATGCCCATGATGTGATAAGGGATTGAGATCCCAATGTTTTATAAAGCTTCAAAAAGTACTTGATAGAAGTATTACACATTCTTTGTAGCATTTGTTATAATAATTTATGTTTGAAAACTTGATTGATGCTAAAAGAATATGGTAATGTACTGAATTAATCAAGTGAAATCTTATCATGTAGAGCCCTGGCCATAGATCCATCATCATCAGTAGTTGGTGATGGTGAAGCAGGTTTTCCCACGGGATCTCCTGGAGGGCATACTCTTGAGTATGTGGGGGTTATGGGCGTGAGCATCCTTACGCCCTAATGGAGGAATTGATGTGAGATAAACATTGAGTCTCTCAAATCCTTCATTATATGTGCCGGGATGGATGTATCATGAATCTCCCGATAATGTTAATGACGGATCGATGTGAGATAAACATGAAATCTCTCAATTGCGAAGAGAGTACAGCCGCCACTGTAACTCTATAGTGAAGTTGCCAGTATACCCTGGAAAGCTATTTAGCAGAGACACAAGATGTCCTGCATTTTATCCTCACACCGACTGAGGAGGATGAGGTCATGGAAATCTGGCTCTTCCTTGACCTATGTATGGTACCAATTTCAATTTCGCAATGGTCGATTGGAGTATGAGCAGTATACCTCATCTCCTCAGGGCTTAAGTATGATTGTAAAATGTAATAAGCCCTGTAGCATATTTTCTTAAGGTTGAAATACGAGAATCATTGGTTGATATTACCTTGCTTAGCATATCCTAGACGGATAAATGTTATACATGTTCTTCAATTCCTTATTAGATAAGTGACATGCTGCTTTATCAAGTTATAGCTGAAATAATTTGAATAAGAATATTGCTGTAATCTGTTTAGACATTGATTTATCTGTTGTTGAATAGATATGATTCCTCTTCTCAGTTTTATTCTATTAAACTGCAATAATAATGTTTTTGGTTGAGAGTTATATCTCTCGCTGGGACAATTTCAATTGTCTCACCCCTATGGGATCCAACCTTTTTAGGTAGACGCAGAAGAAGAGGCAGAAACCCTATAGCAGGGGAAGAACAACAACAATATAAGCAATATGGATAGCAGTGATATTCCAAGTGAAGGAACTGGCTGTCATATTTTGTATAGAGAGTCCTATGTGTCTTCTCTGTACTCTCAGGTCCTCAGAGTTAGTAGTTAGTACTTTTAATGAATCGATCTGAGATTTTGGCTTGAATGCCTCGAGGTTCTTATGCTTCCTGTGTATAGTTTTAACAAAGCAGTTGATGCTTGTAATCATCAAGAAGGGATGATACATGATATGTAATTATGAACCAGAATGTAAATAAAATACATTAGTTCTTAATAAAAGAGTTTTCCTGTGTTTGGATCTCTTTGTAAATGGTTTTAATTTTTAGTGATTTTCATTAATCCAATGTTTATAATCGCTTCCTCTTAGTCAATGATGTAGCATTCATTATTATCTGATGTTTGATGTCCGTCGTCACAGTTTAGTGGTATCAGAGCTCTAGGTTCGTTGAGTCTACAGAGACATAGGATTAAGGTCATTGAGTCTGTTCTAGTATCTTCCAGTTCATCTGATAGTGTCTTCTACTCATATAGGAGGAGAAGAAGAACTTAAAGATGTCTAGATCACACAAAGAACATGTTGCTGAGAGAAGCATTGTTGCACCAGGAAGAGGTGCGAGGGATCAGACTAGGGAGGAACCAGTACCTGAACATCCTCAGTTTAACCAAGCTACATTAGAAAGACCAACTTTCCATGATCTGTTTGGGAAGTTCATGGCAAGAATGACGCATATGGCGGATAGGATTCCACCACCTGCACCTAGGGCACCAGCTCATAATGAGGGACAGGGAGTCGACAAGACTTTCGAATGACTTCGCCGGGTTGGAGCCACAGATTATGCTGGTACAACTGACCCAACAGATGCTGACTTGTGGTTGACTGAGTTGGAGAAGGCCTTTAGAATCCTCAATATCCTTGAAGCAGAGAAGGTGAGGCATGTAGTGTACCTTCTAAAAGGGAGTGTTGGCCACTGGTGGACAATAGAAGAGGGAAAGAGGCCAGGCGTTGAAATTGGATGGGGAGAATTCTAACGAGAATTCGTTAGTAGATACTTCCCCAAGACGTATCTAGATGAGAAGATCTCTCAGTTTGAGAGGCTAAGGCAAGGACCAATGAACATTAGAGAGTATGAAGATAAGTTCATGGAGCTTTTGTGGTTCTGTTCGCATATGGCAACTACTAATGAAGACAGAATTCAACGTTTTGAGAAGGGTTGAATGCTGAATTGACCACTCTTGTGTCTTCCTTAGAGAACATGGAGAGGTTTGCCACCTTTGTGGAGTCCATGAGATGGATAGAAAGGTCGATGATTGAGAAGCGTCAGACTAAGACTAACAAGGTGTATACTCAGTTTCAAGGACAAAGGTCTGAATGTCTCAAGAAACTGAGATTTTTTGCACCAATAGCACCACCGAGGTTCAATACCCAGACACAATGGACGTCCAACAAGGGTAGAGGTCATAGTTTACCACTAGAGGGAGCCCACAGCTCAACCTCAATGTCAGTAACAGGACCACCTAGGCCACAAAGGGAGATCAGAGGTTGTTTTATATGTGGAAAGATGGGGCATTTGATGAAAGATTGTCGAGCTAGAGATATAAGTGTGACTAAACCTCTGAGGCAGAGTCAGCAAGGCTCTCAGAGGCGACAGTTTTTGAGTGGCGCTAGAGGACGTGGACAAGCATCCCAAGCTGGTTCGTCGACACCCAACAATCGAGCACAAGGTTAACAACAAGCAATGACGAGATTCTATGCGATGAATCAACCCGAAGCAGTAGTCAACCCTCGAGTTGTGACAGGTTAGATGGAACTATTTCATTCTGATATGTCTTTATCCTGCTTTGTATCTGTTTTGATTGATCCGGGTGCTACACATTCCTTTATCACTCGAAAAGTGATTCATGATTGCAATATGCATGTCAGTCATAGAGTAGATAATCTGTTATTAGAAACCCCTTTGCTGGGATCTGTATTGCTATGGGAGGTGTGTTCTCCGTGCATTCTTTCCTTTTCTGAACATCACATTCAGGTGGATCTTATATCACTTGAGATGTACGAGTTCGATATAATCCTTGGGATGGACACCGTAGAAAAGTATAAGGTTGTCTTGGATTGTGATTCCAAGCAAGCTGTGTTCACAGATGACGGTAACACATGGATATTTCAAGGAGATAGAAAGATTCTTCCAACCTGTCTAGTGTCGGCTATGGTAGATGAGAAGCATATGAGATAAGAATGCTTTGCATTCTTGACACATGTGGTAGACACCATAATGGAGAGCCCTAATCTTTTTGAAGTTCCAATAGTTAGGGAGTTTGAAGATATGTTCCCTGAGGAACATCCATGTGTTCGTCCACCTGGAGAGATTGATTTCGAGATTAATCTAATCCCGGGCACACAACCAATAGCACAAACACCGTATAGAATGGCACCTACTGAGATTGCAGAGTTCAAGAAATAGCTACATGAGTTGCTTGAGAAAGGTTTTATCCGACCGAGTACTTCACCATAGGGTGCTCCAGTTCCCTTTGTTAAGAAGAAGGACGGATCTATGCGGTTATGAATTGATTACAGACAGTTGAATAAAGTAACCATAAAGAACAAATATCCTCTGCCAAGGATCGATGACCTATTTGATCAGTTGTGTGGTGCAACTATCTTCTCTAAGATAGATCTGAGGTCAGGATATCATCAGTTGCATATCAAGGAGAGTGACATAGTTAGGTCTACCTTTAGGAAAAGGTATGGTCACTATGAGTTCATAGTTATGTCATTTGGACTAACTAATGCACCAGCTGCATTCATGGAACTCATGAATAGAATCTTTCGGCCTTTTCTTGATCAGTTCATAGTAGTCTTCATAGATGACATCTTGATATATAGTATAGATGCTCAACATCATGAGCAGCACCTCCGTCAGGCTTTAACTTTTCTAAGAGAGCATAAGTTGTATGCTAAATTTAGCAAATGCGAGTTCTGGTTACCAAAAGTTTCTTTTCTAGGACACGTAATATCTGCCTCAGGTATCCGTGTTGATCCTAAGAAGGTAGAATATATCCTGCAATGGGAACAACCAAAGACACCGACGGAGATACGCAGTTTCCTAGGACTGGCAGGCTATTACAGGAGGTTCATTAAGAACTTCAGTTCTATATCTTTACACCTAACCAAGTTGACCAGGAAGGAGGTTCCTTTTATATAGAATAACAAGTGTCAACATTCTTTCCATCTGTTGAAAAAAAGGTTAATAAGTGCACATGTGATGGTGATACCTAAGCAAGGGAAGGGGTACATAGTTTTCTGTGATGCATCTAAAAATGGTTTAAAATGTGTGTTGATGCAGGATAATCAAGTGATTTCTTTTGCCTCTCGACAACTTAAGAAACATGAGGAGAATAATCTGACACATGATCTAGTGCTAGCTGATGTGGTTCATTCTTTGAAGATCTCGAGAAATTATCTCTATGGAGAAACATTCCATATTTTCACAGACCATAAGAATCTAAAATATATCTTCTCACAACATGAGTTGAACATGAGACAATGTCACTGGATGGAGTTAATCAAGGACTATGATTGTACAATTGATTATCATCCAGGGAAGGCTAATGTAGTGGCTGATGCACTAAGTAGGAAATCATCATCACCAACCTTAGATAAAGCACAGTTGAACTCCTTAGTGTGCTTTAAAAGAGATATGCTTATCTCTTTGAGGCAAAACAATATACAACTTAAGGTATCATTGTTAGCCGGGCTATTAGCTGATATGCAAGTGAAACCGACTATGAGACAACAGATTAAAGAAGCCCAACAAGTTGATACTATGGTTCAGCAGATCAGGTCAGAGTATGGTAGTGAGAAATGGGATGGCTTTCATGAGTCAGAGGATCAGGTAGTCTGTTACCATGGTACGATGGTAGTGCCTGATGCCAATGACTTAAGGAAGTTAGTCTTAGAGGAAGCTCACTCTTCGATGTTGTAGAAGCATTATATGGTAGACGTTGTAGATCTCCTTTATGTTGGTATGAAACAAGAGAATATCAACTTTTGGGTCCTGAGCTAGTGTAGCAGACAACTGAGAAGATTAAAGTAATAAAACAACAAATAAAGACTGCACTGGATAGACAGAAGTCATACGCCGACAAACGAAGAAGACCTTTAGAATTCCAAGTTGGAGACAAAGTATATCTCAAGCTCTCACCTTGGAAAGGTGTCCTTAGATTTGGAAAGAAAGGAAAATTATCTCCTAGATTTATGGGGCCTTATCCAATCATTGAACGGATTGGAAAGGTAGCATATAAGTTGGAATTGCCACCTGAGCTGCATAAGTTGCATCCAGTGTTCCATATCTCCATGCTGAGAAAGTGTCATCCTGACACAGAGTTAGTTTTGCAACCTGTGGAAGTAGAATTAAATGATGATATATCATATGTTGAATGACTTGTGATGATCCTTGATAAAAGAATTATAAAGCTGAAAAAGAAAGACATATGTCTTGTGAAAGTTCTCTGGCATCACTATCGCATTGAAGAAGCTACGTGGGAGCTAGAGGAAGAGATGAGGAGGAAGTACCCTTCTCTTTTCTGTTGATGATTTCATGGACGAAATCCCTGTTCGGGGTGGATAATTTGTAACATCATTGACCTAGGTTATGCTTTAACCCTAGATGTTTTGTTTAAGAAAGATAATTATATGCTTGCTCTTATCTTTCAAAAAGTAATTAAGGCTCAAGAGGTATGTTTCAATTTTAGTCTTTTTTGAATAATTTTGAAAACAATGTTTTGTCTGTTTTAGACTAAAGTGCAAATTACCCAAATTGAGGGGTTAACTTGCAAATGTTACATGATAAAATGTTCCTCAAGTGTTTAAGCATCATAAGAATGAGAATGATGCTAAGGTATGGCTTCCACAAGCCTGAGCACCAAGAAAGAGCTTATTAAGCGATGTTTGTGCATTAAAACCTAGTTTTAGTGTAATGTGCAATTTACCCCAAACCTAGGGTTCAATATGAAAAATACCACTTTTAGAGAGTCCCCAATGTTTCTTGGTATCAATTAGAGATAATAAAATCAGAGGGGCATCTCATTTGAATCTCTTTGGGGGAAAGAGAATCTTGATATTAAAATAATCAGGATTTAAGCATAATTTAAACCCTAATTTAATTTAATGCAAAAATAAATATATTAATGGAAGTGCCCTTCAACAAAAAAAATGTGATGGTTTAATTTATATAATTATGTACGTCCTTGTTCCTTGCAATGTCACCGAAATATCTAAAGTGAGTGGAGAGCCCACTCACATTAGTTAAAGAAAAAGTAATACCCACTAATTTTTGGATATTATTATTATATTGATTAAGGTGCTTAATTGTTTTCTTTGAAATTCATGGATAAAGAAGAGGAATTATAAGGGGAGGATGATGGATTTGTATGCAAGGAAGTGAGGGGGATAAGTGGCACCAATTTAGGGAATTGAAGGATTTTTATAACACTTTCTCTCTCTTGAATTTCCCTTATATTCACTCCATTCTTTCACCCACATGAAAGGCTTTTTCGACTCTTCTTTCTTTCCTTGCTTTGGTCGAGCACAAGGGAGCTTAGGAGCAATAGGAGGACGTACCCCAACCTGTAGGTCAACTGCTTAATCATCTTCAACCTTGATTTCATGGTGGAAATCAAAATTCAATGCTTATTTTCTTCTTTTCTCCATTCAATCTTCAACTTTATCTATTCCTTTCACTCAAAGACTTGAGGATGGACCTTGGGAAGTTGAGAAAGCTTCTATCACCATTAAATACGTGAATCTTAAAGATTTGATTCAACTTTGAAGGCAGGTTATATAACTTGAACCCTTAAATATCATTATTGATTTCATTTCTTCATCATATGTTGATTCCTTTTTCCTTCCCAAATTTTCTTTTTGATTAATAGTTGAAATCATCACAAAGATCACAGAAAATTTCAAAGGTTTGTAGCTTGAATATGATGATGTCATCTTATCACACATCTCAATATATATCATGAGCAAACAGTTTCCAATTTTGATGACCAAACGGTCTCAAGACCATTTGGTGATCAAACGGTCTCAAGACCGTTTGAGGGCAAACAGTCTCAAGACTGTTTGGGATCAAACGATCTCAAAACCGATTGGGGATACTTGCTGATGTAGTTGGATGTTGATCCAATGGTTCTAATTGATTGACTCATAATAGGTTCAGTGATGGATAATCCACTAATTACAAACTCTAATCGGGTTGAAGTGTTGAAAGCCTAATTGAATTGAATCAATTTCATGGTTGATGGTCTAATCAGTCTCAAGACCGTTTGGAGGACAAACGGTCTCAAGACCATTTGAGGCCAAACGGTCTCAAGACCGTTTGGAGGTCAAGGGCTATGATGGATGGTTCTAGATCCAAGGGTTGTAATTTGATGTACTCTGAATGGTCCAATTGATGAATGATTCAATGAAGCAAACCCTAATTGATTGGTTGAAGGAAGCCCTAGATGATCCTTTTGGTTTCAAGGTAGTTTGGACCAAACAGTCTTGAGACTGTTTCAGTCCAAATGGTCTTGAAACTATTTGGATCAAACTATTTTCAAACCGTTTGGAGGTCCAATCGGTGTCAAGGTTGATTTATCCAATCGATTTCAAATGTTGATGGGTCCATTCGGTTTCAATGTACATATGATCAAACGGTTCCAAGGTTTAGATGCCCCAAATGGTTTCCAAACTGTTTGAAGGGCAAACAGTCTCAACCCTAAATGCCCAAATGGGTTCAAAACCGTTTGGAAGGCAAACGATCTCAAATCGTTTGGAGGTTGAGGGGTCAAAACCGTTTGGAGGTTCAATGCAACCAAAACCATTTGAACACCTAATATGATAAAAGATCAATTATCCCGTGATTGTTAATGATGTTTACCAAAGATGATTACAATGGTTGTACCTTTAAGGTACTAGGGTTATTAGTACCCTTAGAGGGGTAAACCTTTGATGCTTATGGAAGCAATATCTCAATACACCATGCTAACCCTAAATGTATGCACTTGAATGAAGCGTTGACCTAATCTAATCAAGCTTGAAGTAATCAACATCCTAGAGAGGATGAGAGAGAGAGGAATTCAAACATGTATAATAATCATATAGTGATTAAGCGTCAACACTTTCAACATGAATAAAATATGTAATTAGGGTATGATCCTTGATAAATAGATCATGAAAACCTAATCGAGAAGGTTGATGAGCCATAACCCTAATTTAGGGCAATACTAGGTGAAGCCCTAATCCAGGGTAATGGTGTAACCCTAATCTAGGATGATTCTATGAGAAATCCCAATTTAGGGTAATATAATGAAAAACCCTAATTTAAGAGAATGCTTCATGAAACCCTAATTTTGGGTAAAGCTACATGAAACCCTAATTTGGGGAAAAGTTATAAGGAACCTTAATTCAAGATAATGGTGTGTGAAACCCTAATCTAGGGTGATACCAGGTGAAACTCTAATGCAGTGATGTGATGAGAAACTCTAATCTAGGGTGATGCTATGTAATGCAATATGAAACCATAATCCTAATATAGGGTGAAGGTATGTGAAACCCTAATTTTGGGTTATAGTGCATGAAACCCTAATCTTGGGCAATATGATGATAAACCATAACCCTAATTTTGGGTAATGGGATGAGTATCCCTAATTGACATGAATTTGGAAACCCTAACCCTAATGACGGAATAGTGATGCTACGCTTACATTGCATAGTGTTGATATGTAATTGATTTAACTATTATCATGAGTACTAACCATGCAGGTATCATGAGATGTTGGGCATAGCCAGGTTTGAGCTATGATGTTTTATTATTGAAATTGTTTTATGGGCCTTGTGAGCCATAATATGCTTTGTTTCCTAGTAAGAGGTAACAAGAGATTAAAGTGGCTTGAGAGCCATATGAGATGCTTGTGTAGCAAGTATCATGTTTACCTTAGTTATATGACCTGAAGGTATTAGTTACCTGATAAGTGGTAACAAGTGTTCTTTGATGAACTGAGGGTTTGAAATACCCATATTCCATAATCATGATGATCAGATGTTAATGGATGAGAATGCCCATGATGTGATAAGGGATTGAGATCCCAATGTTTTATAAAACTTCAAAAAGTACTTGATAGAAGTATTACACATTCTTTGTAGCATTAGTTATAATAATTTATATTTGAAAACATGACTGATGCTAAATGAATATGGTAATGTACTTAATTAATCAAGTGAAATCTTATCATGTAGAGCCATGGCCATAAATCCATCATCGTCAGTAGTTGGTGATGGTGAAATAGGTTTTCCCACAGGATCTCCTGGAGGGCATGTTGTTGAGTATGTGGGGGTTATGGGCATGAATATCCTTATGCCCTAATGGAGGAATTGATGTGAGATAAACATTAAATCTCTGAAATCCTTCATTATATGTGCCAGGATGGATGTATCACGAATAGCCCAATAATGTTAATGCCAGATTGATGAGACATAAACATGAAATCTCTCGATTGCAAAGAGAGTACAACCGCCACTATAACTCTATAGCGAAGTTGTCAGTATACCCTGGAAAGCAATTTAGCAGAGACACAAGATGTCCTGTATTTTGTCCTCACACTGACTGAGGAGGATGAGGTCATGGAAATCCGGTTCTTCCTTGACCTATGTATGGTACCGATTTTGATTTTGCAATGGTCGGTTGGAGTATGAACGGTATACCTCATCTCGTCAGGGCTTAAGTATGATTGTAAAATGTAATCAGTCATGTAGCATATTTTCTTAAGGTTGAAATACGAGAATCATTGGTTGATGTTTCCTTGCTTAGCATATCCTGACGGATAAATGTTATACATGTTCTTCAATTCCTTATTAGATAAGTGACATGCTACTTTATCAAGTTATAGATGAATTAATTTGAATAACAATATTGCTCTAATCTATTTAGACATTGATTTATCTGTTGTTGAATAGATATGATTCCTCTGCTCAGTTTCATTCTATTTAACTACAATAATAATGTTTTTGGTTGAGAGTTATATCTCTCCCTGGGACAATTTCAATTGTCTCACCACCGTGGGATCCAACCTTTTTAGGTTGATGCGAAAGAAGAGGCAGAAACCCTATAGCAGGGGAAGAACAGCAGCAACAACAACAACATGGACAACAATGATATTCCAGGTGGAGGCATTGGATGTCATATTTTGTATAGAGATTCCTATGTGTCATCTCTATACTCTCCGGTCCTCGAAGTTAGTAGTTAGTACTTTTAATGAATCGATCTGAGATTTTATCTTGAATGCCTCGAGGTTCTTATGTTGCCTGTGTATAGTTTCAACAGAGCAGTTGATGCTTGTAATCCTCGAGAAGGGATGATACATGATATGTACTTATGAACCAGGATGTAAATAAAATATAGTGGTTCTTGATAAAAGAGTTTTCCTATGTTTGGATCTCTTTGTAAATGGTTTTAATTTTTAGTGATTTTTAGTAATCCACTGTTAATAATCGCTTCCGCTTAGTCAATGACATATCATTCATTATCATCCAATGTTTGATGTCCATCGTCACATTTATCATGTTAAAAAGGAGTTAATTAAAATTAACCCACTTTATCCATCTCAACTATATAATTGTTGTCATCATTTTATGTTGTCTTATTTTTTTCAGACTATATTCAACACATTTATTAAGCACTATCATTATCATTGTTTGGCATTGTTATGACTGTATCCGAGCTTAATTGGTAAACTAGGGTTTACTTGGATGATTATATGCTTAATTGGATTGTTCATTTCTTAAATCTAATTAATGATGATAATTCAATTATTATGTTTTAAACCTAATAAGAACATTAAGTGTTCTATTGTTTGAGAAATTATGGTTTGAGAAATATAAACCCTAGTTGGCTAAATTTGGGTTTTGATGGTACATGAGTATGTAATTTGATCAATATAGTAGTACGGTAAATTATTTATCTTATTTTCTATGTAATTTGGATTTAATTGAAATTTGGATATAATATGTATAACTCAATCATTCATTTTGGTGAAAAATTTCAGAATTTTTGGATATTTTTTGAAAGTCATTCTCGGTCAAGATATACTACAACCGACCATGTTGACAGAATGTTGTTCAGTAGTATATTGTTTGATTTTTAATTATTTATTGGTAACTCCAAATGATTTGAAATTTTAACTGGAGATATGAAACTCAATCTTAAAAAACATATACAATTTTCATAACTTTTAGATGCATTTAGACCTTATCAGTAGATGAATTACAATAACTAACATTTCTATAGAATTCTGGATAATAGTGCACTATTCAATTTTTAATTATTTAATGGGAGGTTGTAATGATCTCAAATTTTAAATAAAGCTTACTAAATAAATTATACACAATAAGATAAATTATAATAATTGTTGCAGAAGGTTTGATCTCTGAAATACACGAATTACAGAAACATTTTTATGATTGAAAAATCTACTAAAATAAGAAAAAGTTTAGTGAGGGGTCAAAGTGCAATTGACCCAAGCAGCTTAATTTCTATATATGATCAACCTAACACACAAGGAGCTCTCATAATTTGTGGTTAAATCTAGACAAACAAAATCCTAGAGAGAGAGAGAGTGAGTTAGGGTTTGAGAGGAGAAATTAATGGCGATGCTGACCTAGGGTTTTGCGGTCCAAGGAATGATAAAATCATGTAAGTTTAGCTTCTTTGGATATAGTTTCATAGTGAATCTTCTATCACATGTCAAAATTCCGTCCCTCCTCTGATTTGAACCAAAATGGTATCACAACTTCCCCTTTTCTCACTCTTTTTATCATAATTCCTCATTTTTAGGATTTTTGAGTTGAAAGGAAGAAGAATTGGGTGAATTGTTAAGGATTTGATATCAATTTGAGATTTTAATATACGTGATACATTTTTAAGGTGTTTTCACACCTTAGAGTGAGTGGTAAATTCCTTTAAATAGTATATTGCACAAAAATTGGTTAAATCACCCATAATCTTTTATTGCTTAGTATGCGACTACAAACCCTGAATTGTCTATTTGTTCTAAGTTGTTGCAAAATGATATGAAATGGATTCTTCCTTTGTTTGAATGAATTTTATATGATAAAATCATATTAGAAATGTATACAATGCATTCTAATGAGAATTCCCTATGTATTCACAGAGGTTATAAGAGTAAACTAAAATATAGAGAATTTGTCTATGAGTGAAATTTATTGTATAAGTAAATAGAGAAAGTTGCTCATCTAGATCCCCTTGGTTTTGAATGATTGTTTATCTAAATTTAAAGTACATATATGTCAGATACTATCTTGGATTTTGTTTAAAGTGAGTAATGTTTGTTTGGTATCTTAGTGAAGAGGGTGAAACCCTAGATGCGAGGAAAGTTGGATATTTGCGAATAGATATCGTGAAATCCATTTGAAGGGATTTTCTTGACATGATAGACTTAATTTATTCAATGTTATTATTGATGCATGATATCCTGTGAATGGCATGGAAAACCCAAATTCAGCTCAGTTCCAAGGTTTCATACATATATTGATTTTATATGATTTGTTGATAGTAGTCTTTATTCAGTGAATGTTTATGTCACATGAAATCTGTATGGGAGCCATGGGAATAAGTTGTTGCCCAGTGAGATGTGACAAAATGTGTGATGGCCTTGTGAGCCATGAGAATACTTGTACAACCAGTGAAATGAATACCTTGGTCTAAGAACCTAGAGGTAATGGTTACATGTTACAGAGGTAACAATGCTATGTGATGATCTAAGGGTTTGAATACCTAAATCCAGTAATTATGATAATGATGTGAAGGGATGAGAATTCCCAGTAATGTGATAAGGGATTGAGATCACAGGTATCATGTGTTGTAAAGATTTGAAAAGTACGTGATAGATGTATTATACCTTTCTTTGTAGCATTTGTTGTGATTAAATGAAACCCTAAGGGTAGGGTGTTCAATGAATCAAGTATTGTGATATCAATGTTCTCAGTTATTATTAATAATTCTTGTGATGATAAGTAATTAACTCTTAATTGAGTTATGAGATGCACAACTTAAGATTTGGGTTGATATGCACGTTCTTTGAGAAAGTATAGATAAGTTGCATGTGCTATTGATGATTACTCATATGTCAAGTAATTAACTCTTATCAGTGTAATAAGATGATAAATTGCACGATTCTAGTGTGTATGTACCAAGTGGACATGTAATCTATTTATTTAAGAATTTTAGTCTGCCTGCATGTATAGTATGTTGATTACTCAGTACTTCTCTGCTAAGTTTAGAATGATATACATGTTATATTATGACTTCAAATAAGTAGACGCGACACCATAGAGATACCAGAGTCAAGTATAAGTGAGAAAAGGTTACAATGTAGAAAGAGCTTTCTAGGAATAATAAAATAATAGACTTAGGACCCCTGAACACCGTAGAACCCCTATGTGAGGTATGCGCCTTAGGGGTGAAATGACCTAACCCTGGCAACGTCCAGTATATGGGGGTCAGAATGTGCTATCAGGTGGCATGGGGGATGAAGCCCTAGTGGAAGTCTCCTTAAATTATAGTTTGCTGTGTCCAACATCAACCAGAAGTCCTGGTGGCAGTAGAGTACATAACCAAGAGGTGGCTTGACTCTTCGAATGTGTGCTCAGGTTAGAGGAGGAGTCCATTTTAGGCCAGAGAGCCATTTCCCTATTGCAGACTAGGAGAGTAGTCAGACTTAGCATTTCCCGAGTGTGTCCGCTAAGTCTTGTATGGTGTGATTGTATTCCACTATGAGTCTTCATATGTAGAGTACACTGCATATGATCAGGGCATAATAAAATGAATGAGAGGTCAAACAAGTGTGTACAGTTATTCAATTATTCTTTGTATGTTTTTGAATTAGTAGTTCTCTTTATGATCAATCAAGCATTTCATATATATATTCACTCTTATAAATATCTAGGGTATCCTTCCATATTTATGATTGTCAATTATTAGACTCTTTAAAGCTTACTGCTGTTATAATTGATATCAGTTGCTCAAAAGTATATCTGTAATTATATCAGTACTTTAGATTGTTTCTTTAAAGTACTCAATCACTGAGCAAGTAAGCTCACCCCTCTACTCAAAATTTTTAGGGAAATCACATGGACTTGAAGAAGATATCATTGCATCAGAGTAGATCTGTCACAAGAGTTAAATCTGAGTATAGTTAAGTTCAGTCAGTCCCTGTCACTCTAGGTCCTTGTATAGATCTGAGAGAGAGTTGTAAATGATGTTTTGTATGTTTGTTTCCTTAATAGGAGAGAATGCAAATGATTGTCATGTCGTATGTACATGAAAGTGTGAGAAACTTAATGAATGTATGGATGTGTATCATTAATGTTGAGATTACATTAGAGAAATAAAAGTTTAATTCTCTTATAAAGCTCATTTATGTGGTTCAATGTGAGAAAACAAAGAGTTTGAAAAAGAAGAAAAAGTCAAGGGTGATCTTTTGTATTACGTTAAATCCTCAATTTATACCCTAATCTCATGATTAGTGGTAATTGTGAGATCGGTGTGTAACAACCTGGTATCAGATCTTAGGCTGAGTTATCAGGCACCATTATGTTAGTAAGTTATAGTCATAAGTGTGGAAATAGGAGATGTTTTTATGTTAGCTCTGGGGATTTGAGTATTTGGTTATCCTGGCCCAATATCTGAGTACTTGGATCAACCAGTATCAAGCTACTCTATCTATTCTTTCATGTATACCCTGGCCAGGTTTACAATGGAAGGATGTGCTAGAGATAAACCCTAGAAATATTAGGGTTAGAAACTAGATAAGTAACATGAATTAAGAGAATAAATATAAAATGAGATAGAACTTTCATTTCATATTGGTGTTTTGTTGGAGATGAATAGAAATGCTCTCATATGTTTGAATTCAGATATTCAGTATTTTGAAATATATATGGGTCTTTAAGATTTGTTGTACACTATGCAGTTGTAGCATTTATTGATTATATTCTTTGTATCAAGTAGACTAGAAATGATCTTTGAATGAACTTTCCTAAGTGGATATTCTTTCCACATGTTTGAGATTAATAGGAGTTGGTTAATCTTAAGTAGCTCTTGGCTTCAGGACTGCAGGTTTGGCCTGGTCCAGCTGGCAGGATGCATTACTGGGATCTAATGACTCCTATTGAAAATATAATAAGAGTAGACTCTGGATAATTTAGACCCACATCATAGTGATAATGTACATATAATAAGATGTTGAAACATATGGGCAAGATTAGAATAGCTAAGAATCAGTTGGAACTGATATCTAAGATCCAACTTTGAGGTCTCATATGAGAAACCCTTAATTGGAAATAAAGGAACATTACATAAGGTTATGATTAAGTTTAATCATTAGTATTATATGAACTCTAAATATGAAATATGGAAAAGATATGAGAAAAGTATGTAAGGGCCAAGATATTAAGAATCAATCATGAGGAATGGATTATATAATCGAGTACAATGTTTTTATGTACTCCAAAGCAAAGGGAAAATAGAAGAAAAGAGTTAAGTATTTGATAAGTACATAAAAGTGAAGAGTCTTCAGAAAAGTTAAAGTGAAGAGAACTAGATGAGCATGTAAATCATAAAATTACGATAAGAAACTTAGTTGAAACAAAGAGAAATGTTTGAAATAATGAGTTTCATTAAGGAATGAGGGTTATGATATAATTGAGAGCATGGAATGTATACCTTTATTGTGCAGTTAATACCTTCATCCTTACTGCCTTTTGATTCTAAGTCTCTATGGAACAACAAACTAATTTCTAAAAGAAGAACTAAAGTGTAGCTAAATAAATGAATAAGTCATACAGAGGTAGACAATATTCAGGTAGGAAAAAACTTGATTGAAAGAGAAACTATGTTTCACCCATGCATGAGTCATTTGATTTAAAATGAAGAATATGTAATGTATTGAACATGAGTTGAAACTAGTAGGGAGATTATTGATTTAGAATTTCAACTTCACATTATAGAAGGATAAAAAGAAATATATGCAACATGGTATACATGATCATACACCTAAAAGAAGCAACATGATCATAAGAGAAAACTAGAAGTTAAAGATGACATGTGGAATAGCAATATATGGTAAGGGGATTATGGAAAGTAAGGAAGGGTTTCGAACATAATGGAGTAATATAGATTATAAAAGAAAGAGGTTGCGAGATTCAAGAAAGTGATAATTAGTCAAGTATCCTTGTTGATAACTAATTAAACCTACATATGAGAACTGTATTAATGAATGTTTGAAGATAAGAATTCTAATTCTCTTTCATATCTTCCTTAATTAGAGAAATGTGGGAATGAAGTGATTACAAAATGAATCATATATGATGCATAAACACCATGGTAGAGGCATCTAGTGAATGTAATAATGACATACAATATGATGATGAAACCCTAGTAGGGTAAATTGAGAATGTAATCTATCTGAATGACCAAGTAAGAAAAAGGAAATTCAATTGATTAGATAAGGAAGACTTTAGTAAAACTTGTGAGATCCAAAGTTTGACTTTCAAATTAAGGGAGCAAAGTCACACCACAATAATGTCATTCTACTGATAACGGCCAAACCTTAGAATGTTTAGAGTTGTAGTAGTTCAAGGGTTGTCGCTAGTGATTTGACCTTGAATACTAGCATCTCTATAAAACAAGATCATGCGATTTGCACTATGAGAAGTAAACTAGCACTGATAGTAATCCTAGCTAATCTGAAAGGTTGATGAACAATATGAAAATGATTCGGATCAAAGAGTAAGATATAAATTTGAAATGTAAGAAGTGTGTTTTGAACAAAAGGAGAAATACAATATGAGTGAAGTGTAATAAGAAATAAATTCTTGCAGTGATAGCAAGAATAATGAATAATCTATTCATAGCTTGTATGTTTCAATTTTAGGAATGTTTAATCTACATGATGAAAATGAGAAGGATAAGTAGCAAAAAGTAAGTAGAATGAATGAGAAGAGAGATACGAGAAAACAATGACTTTTATTAATATGTGAATTTATTTTTAGAAGTATAATTTTTTGAAGGTATATTAATGGATGTAAATTGGCTCTACGTATGATTTTAGTGTACATGTACAAGCAATATGTTAATTTTAGGTGTTTGATAGTTGTACTCATTCATACCAGTAATCCATCTTAGTATTGTACAATTGGTGTATGGTGATATGGTTCAAATGATGATAAAACAAATGGAGGGTTACCATGAATAAGGTAGTCTTACCTATTCACTCATATGAATAGAAGGGATGATAACCATATTGTATTGATATGCAACCCTAATGAGGTATAGCTTGTTATACCTAGCTTTAATATAATTAAGTGATGGTAATTGGGTATGAATAGTCCTTGAATGACTAATACAATCATGGAGTACTTTGTTACTATTGTTGAAACCCTAGTATGCTATAACCCGATGGTTAAACCTTGAATTATGTGTGGGCTCATACTTGAGAATAGTATGGAATGTGTTGACCTAGAGGTTATACATTACCTATATTTTGATAATGACTTAACCATTCCACTCGTATGTATCTAATATGTGCATTTAAGATTGTTTGCAGGCATTAGGTACATGAAAAGGATCAAATATACAAAGCCCTAGAATGGGTCAAGTTCAAGTCAAAATGGCTACAAGTGTGCGTTTTGGGTTTTCTATGTAAACGACCTTAGAACATCTATATAATCACTTGTAATGATGAATTGACTTGTAAATTAGAAGAGAAAAATGTTTGGGACAAAATTCACCAAGTGATAATCACTTTAAATGCAAATTAGAAAATGGATTACAGGCACTTGGTCGGTCGAGTTTCCCTGGCTTGAAACTCGACCGATCAATATCCTTGGTCGATTTTCTGAAGATTGCATCGGTCGAGTTGTGCACTCACAGAACTCGACCGATCAGGTAACATGCCATTTCCAGTTAAATGGTCGGTCGAGTTTTGTCAGGACAAACTCGACCGATCATTTGAATATCGGTTTTGTCTCTTACTTGATTGGTCAAGTTACCCCCATTGAAACTCGACCGATTGCACTGTACGGAATTTGCAAAAAAAGTAATGTGACCGTTGGTGAAGTGTTTTGGGCAAAAATAGAGTCGTTTTCTTGAACAAAAAATGGCTATTTTTGCATCTAAGTGTCCCACAACTTAAAGGGCCACCCTCAACTATAAATAGAACCCCTTGGAGTTCATTCCAAGCTGCTTTTCCATTACAAACTTGGTTCTAGCCTAGTTGAGAGTGTTCCAAGCCCTTGAGCCCCTTTCTCTCTCTACCTTCAAGATAAATTTGTGAGTTATGAGTGAGTTAGGTCCCTGTGTATGAGAGCTATCCCTTGTATGGTGTACAACTCTCCTTTCTCTCTTCCTACTTCCTATTTCCTTTGAATATTGATTGAAGTTGCTTCTCCAAGTGAAAGAGAGGTTGATGTTGTTCTTCTCCGAGTGAAGGTGAAGATGATGGCTGATCTTCAAGAGTGAAGATAGATTGCTGCTTCAGATCCCTTGGTGAAGGTGAAACGTGGAGAAGCTCTCCAAGAGAAGGAGAGGTGCAAGGCAAAGCTCAAGTGAGATAGGTAAATCCTGCAAGGCTGAAGATTAAGGTAAGATTGGTTAAGTCCTTTGAAGAAGGCTGAAGAATCTTGCTTCGTGGGTAAGTCCTTGGAAAGGTAGAAGATCTTAGCTTGAGAAAATAAGTCCTTGATTGTGATATATAAGAGAACCAAGTTGCAAATCCTAGAGTCTAACCAACTCTAGGTAGTGGACTGACATCGCTCCTAAGTTTAGGACGTGGAACCACTCTAACCACCTGTCCAAGTGATTGCTATTCTTTGTCTCTTATCCTTGCTTTGAATGCTAGATTAGGACATCAAATTACTATTTGGTTTAGTTTTTGCACTAAGTCTGAATTGGTGGTCTAATTGATTTTGTGAAGTGTGTGTAGCTCTATTCACCCCCCCCTCTAGAGCCCATCGATCCAACAGGTGGTATCAGAGCAGGTCTTCTCCAAGCTACTTCAACAAGTAGGAGAAGATGGGTGATTCGGCTCTTGGGTCACTCAACCTTGAAGGAAGCTTCTCCATGAGACCACCGGTTTTCGACAGCACAAACTTTCTATATTGGAAGAGGAGAATGCAATTCTACCTCCAAGGTGTGAGCTATGAAATGTGGAAGATTGTCCACCTCAAATATGAAGATCCAAAAGGGGACATCACCACATGGATGGAAGCGGAGATGAAGCGTGCTCAACTCAAATCCAAAGCTGTGAGCATCATCTACGCTGCTCTTACTCCATCCGAGTTCAACCGGATCTCTTCTTGGGACGCGGCGCATGAGATATGGCACAAATTGTGTGTCACCTATGAAGTTACCGAGCAAATGAAGCAGGCCAAAGTCTACATGCTTGGTGGTCTTCTAGAGAACTTCACAATGGGTAAGAATGAGAGAGTGGCAGATATGTACACTAGGCTAAATGTCATCTTGAATAGCTTGGCAGCTGTTGGGAGTGTTATGGATAGAGTAACTATCAATGCCAAGATCTTGAGATCACTTCCTAAGAGATGGGAGCCTAAGGTTACTTCAATTGAAGAGGTTTACAAGCTAAGTGAGTTGTCAACTGAGGAGCTGGTTGGTAACCTCCAAGCCCATGAACCTAGGCTTGACAAGCAAGAAGAGGAAGAGAAAAGAGAAGAAAAGGAGTCTAAGAAGATAAAGGACACAACCTTCAAATCTCAAGTTGAAGAAATGGTTCGACAACAACAACTTGCCTTGAAGTCTCCCAGCCCTTCCTCAAGTGAAGATGAAGATTCCAATGATCATGAAGCAAATTACTCAAAGGGGAAACACTTCAAGAGAAAGCCCTACTCCTCCTCAACTACTAGATGCTATGAGTGTGGTCAAAAAGGCCATTACAAGAGTGACTGCCCAAAAGCAAAGAACAGCCATCACAAAAGCAGCCACAAGAAAGATGACAAGCACAAGAGAGAAGCCAAGTACAAGAGGAAAGATAAGAAGGAAAGAAGATTCAAAGATGCTACTCGGCATGGGAGGAGTCATCTTCAAGCTCCTCAAGCTCTGAAGACAGAGAATGCCACTTAGCTCTCATGGCCTCCACTAGTGAAGATGTATGTGAGGTAAGTGAGGTAAGTAAGGTAAGTGAAGTTAATTTGCTAGAGCTGCCTAAAGAATCTATCATTGATATGCTTGATGAATGCCAATCATATTTTTCTGAATGTAAGTCTAAGAGGAAGAGATTAGGCAAAATAGTTGATGATCTTTATGCCAAGATTGATATTTTTGATAAAAATTAAAAAATTGCATCTTGATAGCATAGATTCCTTGAAAGGGCAATTTCTTGACCTTGAACTTCAATACAATGGAGTAGAGGTTGAGAATGGTGTTTAGCTTAAATATATTGAAGATCTTAAGATAGAAAACCAAAAGTGCCTAGATGAGCTTGACACTCTTAAAACTGAAAATATAGAACTCAAGCTAATTGATGATGCTAGGAGAGATGAAGTCTATGCCTATCAAAGAGAGATTGTTGTTCTTAAATCTGAAAATGCCAAGTTGCTTGCTCAAGTTAGAGATTTATCTTGTAGGCATGTTTTGCCAAGAAATGAAGTTGCTAGCTTAAATTTAGAAAAGGATTCCCTTCTAACTAAATCCCTCTGTCTTGAGTCCGACCTTTTGCATGCTAGAGAAGATCTTGCTAGTTTTTCTACTACAGTTATAAATCTTAGTGATGATAATGCTAAGTTAAGATCTAATTTACAAAGGTTTCTCTCGGGAAAGAAATCCCTCAATGATGTCCTAGAACACTCTACCAAACAGGTTGGTACTAGTGGTTTGGGATATGATGGGACTGCTCCCAAAGGTAAGAAAAAGAACAAGAACAAGGGTAAGAAGAAGAGTGTGGAACCTCCAATTTTCCATGGAGAGACTTCCAACTCTAAGAACCCTATGGTTTGTATTGATTGCAAATCTAATGACCATTACTCCACCTATTGTCCTTACAAGCCCAAGGGGACCAACCAAAAGATGAAATGGGTCCCCAAGCTAACTCCGGATCCCAAAGTTTGAGTTGGGTTCTGTAACACCCCTCCCTACGGTTTCTTACGTAACCAGCAGAAGCACAGCCTAATCCCCAACATTATCCATAATGTGGGGTACTTGGCATATCGGGGAGGGATTGTCACATGCATGATCTCATATCAAGAAATTAACAACACTTGGCATTCATAGAAACATAGATTCATACATGAGTTCTTACAAAGAAAGCTACATCATGCGTCTAAAGGTATACTAAACATAAACTAGATAATCATGAAAAAGATAGGATCCCTATAGATGGACGCCCCACCAAGAAACAACTCCTAAGATCTTGGATGCTTGAAATCTTCTCAAGAGGTCTCCTTCATTTTAGCTCCAACGTCTGCGGACATCTCGTCCCCAGCCATGCAAAGGAAAAACAAACATGGTAAGTAAGCGACATTGGCATGTTATAAAGCATAAAAAATAACATATAAAGGTGACTTGACATAAACATGAACATGCATTAACATTAATCATTTCTTGGCATCTTTTACATAAGGAACTTGACTAGAATTATATGCTCCTCTCTTAATGCCCCATAAGGAGCCCATAATGCTCGGAAAGCCCATAATTGCTCAGAAAGCCCATAATGCTCGGAAAGCCCATAACAAGGTGCATATAAAACTAAATCAATTTCCATTAACCATGATATTTCTTAGACTTAATTATCTTCTTAATAACCTCAACTTGATCTTAATTGGGATTACTCCCTCTTGAACATAATTGGGATTTCTCCCTATGACCATAATGGGATTTCTCCCTCTTAAGCATGAATGGGAAATTTCTTCCCTCTTAACCTTGATTTCATGTATCTTGATCATAATTCATAATCTTAATGTGATTTCTACTCTTAGACTTAGATTATAACAATCAAAATACAATAATCATATACATTGAAGAAAAGCATGCATTAATCATGACTTTAACATAAAGTGCTTAACATACATCATAAACATTCAATAAACCAAGTATTATATATGCCAAGGGCATGGCCCACTTACCTTGAACTAAATCACCTAAGTCAAACCTCGTTTGACTGGCTGGATTCCCTTAAACACCTAAAATTAACATAATTATCCTTCATCATACTTCATTAAACCCTAATTTGTCCATATAAATATTGAGATGTGAAAACAACAAAATCAGTCGATAAAAACAAAAAAATCAGATTCCTCATCGAAAATCCTTTCCAATACATATTTTTGCATAATTTTCTGATAAATAGGTGATTTACTATGAATTTCTAAAGAACAGACCAATCAGTAAATTGAGAAAAAGCCACGTATATATATGTATATATCCAAATCCGGAAATAGTGGGCCAACATCTGACTTGGCCCAATCGGGCTTGGCCAATTAGGCCACAATGCTTGCCCCAACGATCAAAGGAAATAGGGCGTGAAATTCCTCAACTACCCTTGTGATTTAAACACATCACAAAAGAAACGTGAGACTCAGGGGTCATTGCACACCCTAGTTTCTTCCCTAGCGAGCCATGGCGCAGACCAAGGTCGAGCATCTACCTGAAACGCTATGACCTTCATTACACTTGGAGCCATGTGGTCCTTTGAAGACTGGCTAGTGGTCCTTTGCCTTCGCGGTTCTCTGGGAAGCTCAACAAGCGCAAGGAGAGGCTCCCAGGGTGATGGAGCACACTGGAGCGCGGAGCTCCTATCCATGGCTGGAGCAAGGTCAAAAAGGGGGAAAAACCTAAGAACAGAGTTAGAAGGCCTACTAGGGATCACAGATCTGCTCAGGGAGGTCCAACGGAGGCGCGGGCACGGTCGTTGGAGGCAAGGAAAGCCAATTCGATCATCGCGACGAGAAATAGGGAAATACCAGGGAAAACAAGAGAGGATGCCATGTACTGAAATCCAGTGAGAGACTACCCGCCGAGGCCATCAAGGCACTCCTTGCGGCGCGTCGGAGTCCCTGGAGGTGAAATGTGGCTTGAGGGGCCACTAGACAAGGACGGCAGTGTGAAGCCCAACCAAGGTCATATATGGGGTTGCAGGTTGTTATAGGACCCATCGATCAGGGGGTTCTCGCGACAAACTGAAAGCGTGGAAACAAAGCTGAGGTGTTGAGGATGCTCAATGTGGTTGCGATTGGACCGAGGTGGTCGGAGAAGGTCGGATAAAGCTCAGATTGCAGGAGACCAAAACTGAGTAGGTCAGGGAGATTCGGGGCTCTTGGGGCCAAATTAACAATGGAGGAGTGTCGCTTGGGTTCCGGTTGTGCTTGCAAGTTGCTTAGATGGAGATGCGAGAGGCTGGCGAGGTGTCTGTGGAAACCAAACTACGAGCCCTAAATGGGCGTTTGCTTGACAAAGAGAGAGGGGGCGAATGAGGGCTCTCTGGGTTTGGGTCGAGCTTGCAGTTTCAACGATGAAAGAATCAAGGGAAACGGTACATCGTGGAGTGAAAACGATTCAACGTAAGGAAACCGATGGACTGGCTTTAAACTGACGAAACCGTCGAGAGGTTGAAGACAAAATGAACGTCGTTGGATTCTGATCCAATGGTTGCAGATGAGCGCGTTTTAGAAACTGAACCAAGTAACGCGTGACACTGAATAAATGTGCAACTATGGTTCAAATCAAAGCGCATAATCGAAATTTCATTTAATTGGAAGGTTACCCTATATTAAAATTTCCTTTAATTATTTAGAGGGTCCAAACATGGGTCAAATGAGCCCAAATTTTGACCATAGATTCATTAGAGTGTCTAGAACATTCCCATAAGGTTGGATTTTATGCTTGTACTCGTTTTAGGCCTAAAATAACAAAACCCTTATATGCACTTAAATGACCATGATAAATGCAAATAAAGCCATTAATTCTTCAAATAAGAATTACAAAATGTGAAAATGTGCACTCAACATTATTTCTTTTCAATTAACAAAATGGAGGCCATTAATCAAGCATATAAACATGTAATTCACTAATTAGCATATGAGAGAGAAAATTTGTCATAAAAGCATCTATCCTCATTTTCTTAAGAAAAATAGCATAAATATATATGAAAATATTTTCTTTAAATAAAACAAGGATAAGAGAGCAATTGGACATAATAAAAATGATTTTGCAAAACTAACATGGGCAAATTGCAATTAATTCCTCAACAATTATCTAATTAGAAAAGAGCATGCAGAGAATAAAATAATTTGGAAATTTGCATAGAAGAGTGGGATGTTACAATTCTACCCACCTTAAATAAATTTCGTCCTTGAAATTTCCTAGAGTTTCTACCCACCTTAAGGTTTTCACATAAAATTACAAATTTTTCCATACAAATTTTTATTATAAAAGAAGCATAATAAACAAAGCAGTATGATTCAACATAAATTACTTAACTACCCTTCCTAAGGCTCATACTTACTCCTTAACATTACACCTAACTCATTACACTTAGGGAATCTATCTCTCACTTACCATGACTACATCTTCATAGCTGTCTAACCTTAGGTCATATATCCTTCATCTCTTTATATGTGGTGATCAAGCACATATTTAGAAATGTTGGATCTCTTTATGCTACATCTCACCAACTCATTTGTACATGTGTCCCATACCACACACACAATTAAGAAGGTAAGACACATAAAAAGTCACATTAAATGACATTTTCCTCAAATCTCAATTGGGTGGCCCTTACCATTGAGACAAGGAGAAACATGTCATCATCTAGGGTTTGGTTTCAACTACCTAAGCATGCTAACATGTACTCCTCTAATGAGGTGAGGGCTCTAGTCATCTTTAGGGTTCTCTAGACATACTAGAATACATAATCATGTCCTCTACTTATATTTCTTCATCCTAGGGTGACTTGCATGAATCCTTATTGTTTCCTTAGTGGCCATCTATTTATGGCTCTGATACCATTAATGTAACACCCCTCCCTAGGGTTTCTTATGTAACCAGTGGAAGCATAGCCTAATCCCCAATATTATCCATAATCTGGGGTACTTGGCATATCGGGGAGGGATTGTCACATGCATGATCTCATATCAAGAAATAAACAACACTTGGTATTCATAGAAACATAGATTCATACATGAGTTCTTAGAAAGAAAGCTACATCATGCGTCTAAAGGTATACTAAACACAAACTAGATAATCATGAAAAATATAGGATCCCTATAGATGGACGTCCCACCAGGAAACAATTCCTAAGATCTTGGATGCTTGAAATCTTCTCAAGAGGTCTCCTTCGCTTTAGCTCCAACGTTTGCGAACATCTCGTCCCCAGCCATGCAAAGGAAAAACAAACATGGTAAGTAAGAGACATTGGCATGTTATAAAGCATAAAAAATAACATATAAAGGTGACTTGACATAAACATGAACAGGCATTAACATTAATCATTTCTTGGCATCATTTACATAAGGAACTTGACTAGAATTATATGCTCCTCTCTTAATGCCCCATAAGGAGCCCATAATGCTCGGAAAGCCCATAATTGCTCGGAAAGCCCATAATGCTCGGAAAGCCCATAACAAGGTGCATATAAAACTAAATCAATTTCCATTAACCATGATCTTTCTTAGACTTAATTATCTTCTTAATAACCTCAACTTGATCTTAATTGGGATTACTCCCTATTGAACATAATTGGGATTTCTTCCTACGACCATAATGGGATTTCTCCCTTTTAAGCATGAAAGGGAAATTTCTTCCCTCTTAACCTTGATTTCATGTATCTTGATCATAATTCATAATCTTAATGTGATTTCTACTCTTAGACTTAGATTATAACAATCAACATACGATAATCATATACATTGAAGAAAAGCATGCATTAATCATGACTTTAAGATAAAGTGCTTAACATAAATCATAAACATTCAATAAACCAAGTATTATTTATGCCAAGGGCATGGCTCACTTACCTTGAACTAAATCACCTAAGTCAAACCTTGTTTGACTGGCTGGATTCCCTTAAACACCTGAAATAAACATAATTATCCTTCATCATACTTCATTAAACTCTAATTTGTCCATATAAATATTGATATGTGAAAACAAAAAAATCAGTCGATGAAAACAACAAAATCAGATTCCTCATCAAAAATCCTTTCCAAAACATATTTTTGCATAATTTTCCGATAAACAGGCGATTTACTATGAATTTCTGAAGAATAGACCAATCAGTAAATCGAGAAAAAGCCACGTATATATATGTATATATCCAAATCCGGAAATAGTGGGCCAACATCTGACTTGGCCCAATCGCGCTTGACCAATTAGGCCGCGATGCTTGCCCCAACGATCAAAGGAAATAGGGCGTGAAATTCCTCAGCTACCCTTGCAATTTGAATGCATCACAAAAGAAAAGCGGGACTCAGAGGTCATTGCACACCCTAGTTTCTTCCCTCGCAAGCCATGGCGCAGACCAAGGCCGAGCATCTACTTGGAATGCTATGACCTTCATTACACTTGGAACCATGTGGTCCTTTGAAGACTGGCTAGTTGTCCTTTGCCTTCGTAGTTCCCTGGCAAGCTCAACGAGCGCAAGGAGAGGCTCCCAGGGTACTGGAGCACACTGGAGCGCGGAGCTCCTGTCCATGGCTGGAGCAAGGTCGAAAAGGGGGAAAAACCTGAGAATAGAGTTAGAAGGCTTACTAGGGATCACGGATCTGCTCGGGGATGTCCAACGGAGGCGCGAGCATGGTCGTTGGAGGCAAGGAAAGCCAGTTCGATCATCGCGATGAGAAACAGGGAAATACCAGGGAAAATAGGAGCGGAGGCCATGTACTAGAATCCAGTGAGAGACTACCCGCCGAGGCCATCAAGGCACTCCTTGTGGCACGTCGGAGTCCCTGGAGGTGAAATGTGGCTCGAGGGGTGACTGGACAAGGATGGCGGCGAGAAGCCCAACCAAGGTCATATATGGGGTTGCAGGTTGCTATAGGACCCGTCGATCAGGGGGTTCTCACGGCAAACTGAAAGCGTGGAAACAAAGCTGATGTGTTGAGGATGCTCACTGAGGTCACGATTGGACCGAGGTGGTCGGAGAAGGTCGGACAAAGCTCGAATTTCCAGAGACCAAAACCGAGTAGGTCAGGGAGATTCGGGGCTCTTGGGGCCAAATTGATAATGGAGGAGTGTCGCTTGGGGTCCGGTTGTGCTTGCAAGTTGCTTAGATGGAGATGCGAGAGGCTGGCGAGGTGTCTGTGGAAACCAAACTACGAGCCCTAAATGGGCGTTTGCTTGACAGAGAGTGAGAGGGGGCGAATGAGGGCTCTCTGGGTTCAGGCCAAACTTGCAGTTTCAGCGATGAAAGAATCAAGGGAAACCGTGCATCGTGGAGTGAAAACGATTCAAGGTAAGGAAACCGATGGACTGGCTTTAAACTGACGAAACCGTCGAGAGGTTGAAGAAAAAATGAACGTAGTTGGATTCTGATCCAATGGTTGCAGACAAGCACATTTTAGAAATAGAACCAAGTAACGCGTGACACTAAATAAATGCGCAACTATGGTTCAAATCAAAGCGCATAATCGAAATTTCATTTAATTGGAAGGTTACCCTATATTACAATCTCCTTTAATTGCTTAGAGGGTCCAAACATGGGTCAAATGAGCCCAAATTTTGACCATAGGTTCATTAGAGTGTCTAGAACATTCCCATAAGGTTGGATTTTATGCTTGTACTCGTTTTAGGCCTAAAATAACAAAACCCTTATGTGCACTTAAATGACCATGATAAATGCAAATAAAGCCATTAATTCTTCAAATAAGAATTACAAAATATGAAAATGTGCACTCAACATTATTTCTTTTCAATTAACAAAATCGAGACCATTAAGCAAGCAGATAAACATGTAATTCACTAATTAGCATATGAGAGAGAAAATTTGTCATAAAAGCATTTATCATCATTTTCTTAAACACAAGAGCATACATATATATATGAAAATATTTTCTTTAAATAAAACAAGGATAAGAGAGCAATTGGACATAATAAAAATGATTCTGCAAAACTAACATGGGCAAATTGCATTTAATTCCTCAACAAATATCTAATTAGAAAAGAGCACGCAGAGAATAAAATAATTTGGAAATTTGCATAAAAGAGTGGGATGTTACAGGTTCCGACATCCACTTTTCTTGTAGGTTAAAAAGAAATGGATTGTTGATAGTGGCTGCTCTAAGCATATGGCTGGAGAAATCGGCCATTTCAACAAATTTGTGAAAAAGAAAGGAGGATCGGTAACCTTCAGGGACAACAAGAAGGGTAAGGTTATAGGTGAGGGTGATGTAGGCAATGAGCTATGTATTAAAATGTGTTGCTTGTTGATGGCCTACATCACAATTTAATTAGTGTTAGTCAACTATGTGATAATGGATATCTTGTTCTATTTACTGCTTTAGAATGCTTGCTTCTAAATTCCCTCTCCTACAATGTTATATATAAGGGAACTAGAAATGGTAATCTTTATGTTATTGTTCTTGATGCTCTCAAGTCCATACTAAATAGATGCTTGGTTGTGGATAAAAATGATCTTTCTCTTTGGAATCATCATTTGGGTCATGTGAATTTGCATCAAATGAAGAAATTGAACAAAAAGGACTTGGTTCGAGGACTTCCTAAATTGGATTTTGATAAGGATGAGGATTGCCAACCTTGTACACAAGGGAAACAAACCAAATCCTCCTTCAAATCCAAAGGAGTCATGAGTACCAAGAGAGTTCTTGAACTTCTTCATATTGATCTATTCAGACCAATGAGAACACAAACACTTCATGGTTCTAAGTATTGTCTTGTTATTGTTGATGATTTCTCTCGATATACTTGGACCTTCTTTCTCATTTCTAAAAGTGATACTCTTGATGTTTTCTCAAGCTTTTGCAAACGGGTTGAAAACGAAGCTTCTTGTCGAATTGTTTCTATCTGTAGTGATCATGGGGGAGAGTTTGAAAATGATCTTTTTGAGCATTTTTGTGAAAAACTTGGTTATTCGCACAATTTCTCTTCTCCTCACACTCCTCAACAAAATGGGGTTGTTGAGAGGAAGAACAAGTCGCTACAAGAGATGGCTAGGACCATGCTTCTTGAGTATGACACTCCTAAGAAGTTTTGGGCTGAAGCTGTTAGCACATCTTGCTTTGTGCAAAACTGAGTTTTCACACATCCTTCTTTCAAGAAAACCCCCTATGAACTATGGCATGGTAGGAAGCCGTCTATTGATTTCTTTCATGTTTTCATATGTCCTTGTTTTTTTTTAAACACGATGGATTCTCTCGACAAGTTTGATCCGAAATCCTATAAGGCTTTCTTCCTAGGCTATAGCACTACTAGCATGGCATATAGAGTATTCAACATTGAATTGTCTAAAATTGAAGAATATATCAATGTTAAATTTATTGAAACTAACCCTGTTGTTGGCAAGCATATTGGTGATGATGATGTTGCAGGTGAATTGATTCCCATCTTAAAAGACCTCAACTTCAAAAACAAAGGCAAGCAGGTGATAGAAGAAGAAGAAGAAGAAGAAGAAGAAGAAGAAGAAAAGAAGGATCCCACTCCACGCTTTGCAAAGAATCACCCCAAGGAGTTGATCATTGGAAACCCGTTCGATAGAGTGAGGACATGAGCTGCTCACAACAAAGAACAAGCCGATAGTGCCTTCATCTCCCAACTAGAGCCAAAGAACATCAAAGAAGCCCTTAGTGATGATGAGTGGATCCTTGCCATGCAAGAAGAGCTAGAGCAATTCGAAAAGAATCGTGTGTGGAACCTATTGCCATGACCAAGTGACAGAAAATTCATTGGTACCAAATGGGTCTACCACAACAAGCTAGATGAGCAAGGAAAAGTGGTAAGAAACAAAGCAAGGTTAGTGGCACAAGGTTACAACCAACAGGAAGGCATTGATTTTGATGAAATTTATGCTCATGTTGCTAGTTAGAATCTATTCGTATGATACTTGCCTTTGCTAGTTACAAAAATTTCTTGTTATATAAAATGGATGTTAAAAGTGTGTTTTTGAATGGTACAATTGAGGAGGAAGTATTTTTTGCTCGACCTCCGAGCTTTGAAAATGAAAAGTTACCCAATCATGTTTATTTGTTGCAAAAAGCTCTCTATGGACTCAAACAAGCACCTCGAGCTTGGTATGAGAAACTAAAGAACTTTTTGTTAGATAATGGGTATGTCATGGGCAAAGTTGATTCTACCTTGTTTTTAAAATACACTTCTAACCATTTTCTTATAATTCAAATATATGTTGATGATATCATTTTTGGCGGGATTGATCTTGATCTTTGCAAGGAGTTTAGTTCTCTTATGCAGAGTGAGTTTGAAATGAGCATGATGGGTGAGTTGACCTTCTTCCTCGGCTTTCAAATCAAGCAAACAAAAGAAGGAAACTTCATCAACCAAGGCAAGTACACAAGTGAACTACTCAAGCGCTTTGGGATGGAGAACATGAAGCCGATGGATACACCCATGTCAAACACCGCCAAACTTGACAAAGATGAAGAAGGTGAAAAGGTAGATGAGAAGCTCTATAGAGGTATGATTGGAAGTTTACTTTATTTAACTACCTCTATACCTAATATTATGTTTAGTGTTGGCTTGTGCGCTCGCTTTCAATCTTGCCCTAAGAAGTCGCATCTTATTGTTGTCAAGAGGATTTTGAGGTACTTAGCTAAAACTCAAAATTTTGGTCTATGGTATCCTAAATCAAGGGATTTTACTCTTAGAGCTTATAGTGATGCAGATTATGCAGGGTGTTTGGTTGATAGAAAGTGCACAAGTGGCACTGCCTTCCTTCTAGGACCATGCTTAGTATCTTGGTTCTCCAAGAAACAAAGTACAGTGGCATTATCAACTACCAAAGCTGAATACATTGCAACTGGGAGTTGTTGTGCATAGGTCCTATGGATGAAGCAAATTCTCCAAGACTTTAACATATTTTTTGATGCTTCTCCTATCTTTTGTGACAATACTAGTACGATTAATCTATCTTACAATCCTATATTTCATAGTAGAGCCAAGCATATAGAGGTTTGCCATCATTTTCTTCGTGACCACATTGCCAAGAAAGATATCTATATCACACATGTGGACACGGAAAATCAGTTGGCAGACATCTTTACAAAACCTCTAGCTAGAGATCAATTTAATTTTATTCGATCTAAACTGCTCATTGTTGATTTAAATGATATTTCTATGTGATCTAGCTAGTTGTCTCTTTCCTATATGCTTGCTCATGTCTATCTTCACCTTGATTTGCCTATATATGCTTGTTTGTGCTTAAATTTCCTGTCAACATGCTTAGTTTTACTTGTTTTTTGGGTTTTATCGTATTTTGTGATTTATCGCTAAATAGTGCCCAATGATGAGCTAAATGTGCCTAAGTATGTTAATTATACAAAATAGAATGGAAAAATGAATTTAATTGGCATGTATATGGCTAGAATCTAAGAATGAGACTGTTAGGTCAAGTTGACCTTCAGTCGAGTTTCCACCCTGGAAAACTCGACCGATCAGGAGCCGAGAGTAGTTCTTCAGTGGACCGTTGGGTCGAGTTTTCCACCCTCAGAACTCGACCGATCGACGGGCTGCGCAAACTTAAAAGTTAGGATCGACCGACTATTTTCCCTTGCAACTAGAAAATAGCCGACCGATTCCTTGTCTCTAAGCCCCGTGCTCTCACCCCAATCCCTAAACCCCCCCCATTCCTAACCCTAGGGCGACCTAGAAACCCGTTCTTGACCTTCCCGGGCGCTCGTGGTGGGTTTTCTTCGGCGTTTGAGGTTTGATCTTGCTTGTGTGCACATTTTTCTCCTTGTTTTCTCTTTCATGGCCTCCCATAGATGAAAACATCCTGCTCCTGGCAATGCTCAGGCTTCCTCCTCGACTAATTGCTTGATTACATTCGATAACACCTCCTTTGTGCCTATTGAGGTGGTAAATCGGTATAAGGATCTTCTTCCCCGATCTCCTTTTCCGTTTCACCCCTTGGTTGACGCCAATCGTTTTCAAGCGGTTATTACCTCTGTTTCGAGGCTTCTCGCCAGCCACCACTTATCTGCCCTTGCGATCGAACGTGACTGCTTTAACAATCAGTTGTCTAGCATGAAGGCAGTGCACGAGTTCTACGCAAACCTGTGTTGGAACTACGATACACTCATTCCCCCGCCGAATACCGAAATAGTTCTTAACTCGATGATCGTAGGTCGATGTTTTCAAATCTCTGAGGAAACTTTCAATTTCTATCTTACAGGAGACGAGGAAAACAACACTTGGCGTAAGGACTATGGCGAGTTTTTTGATCTCCTTGACCCGAAAGGTTTTTATAAACACCATGAATTGACGCTCTTGGATATTCATCGGTTTTTAAAGAAACCCGACGTGGCCTACAAGAAGAAGTCAACCCTGCCCTCATCCTCTCTTGATCTTCAGAGGCACATATTGGCCCTGGTAATTAACTGTAATGTCCATCCTAAGTGAAATCAAACGGACATTGCGGAAAATACCGTGGTCATTATGTATTGTTTGCTAAACAATAAAGATGTCAAATGGGTTAGATATATCTTGCACCACATGACCTATTTCGACACCGGCAAGAACACCAAGGGCACCCCCCCTACCCCGCTCTGATTTGTGGTCTTTTCAAGTTCGCCACTGATAAATCCCTCTTTTCTGACTTCCATTACCTGGTTGCTAGAAAAGGAGTTTGTATTAGTGAAACCACCCTTCAGAAGGTTGTTCATGTCTTTTCCCCTGCCGCTGGTGCCTCTACTTGTGCCTCTGCGGTCCCTCCCTCCTCCACCCATGCTCCACCACCGTAGCCACATCCCCGAACCAACCGTGTGTCCTTCCGTGCATCAAATGAAACCCTTCTGGGATATATGATGCATGAACGGCGTACAACCGTCAGGTTCAGGAACACCTACACCAGGATTTGTGTTCAATCATGTCCACCATGCACCTCTCTTGTGCTTCACCCTACCCCATCTACCAGCCATACCCAGGTAGTGCCTATGCTTCTTATGCATACGAGCATTACTTCCCTGCTCCCGAGCCTTCTGCTGCCGCTCCGCCTCCGTATGTTGCTGGTAGTGCTGCTCCGCCTCCGTTACCTGTTGGCCCCCTAGCCACTCTGCTCACCTCCTTGGGTGACTCTACTCCATCCTTCCCGCAGGCCAAGGAGCTTCTTGCTCTTGGTATGTCATGGGCCGAGCAGAATGCCCATTGGCCCAGTCGCTCCTTTAGTCCTCCTAATGATGAGGAGATGCCCGACTAGGCTGAGGATGCTGATGCTGAAGACGGTGATGGTGAGGATGCTTCCGGCGACAATGGTGATGATGGTGCTGGATCTGATGCTGGCACTGCTGCTCTGCCTTCAGACGGAGATGAGGACTACCATCCTGGCAAGGACGATGAGGATACAGTTGATATAGATAGATTAGATGTCTAAGTGGTTTCTTAGCTTATAGTCTAGCATGTCTATCATATCCATCTTTTTAGACTCTTTTGTATAAGAAACATCCTATCACATTATTCTGAGTTGTACTATTTTCTTATTTCTATTTTCTTGCTTTATGGTTGTAGTTGTTGTTCATGAAGAAATCTTTCTGAGTTGTAATATCATCAATACGCACTTTGGCTACTTCTTCTGTGTTATCTTATGCTCGGTGCGTTTTGAGCTATATTTTGATTCTGACTTGGATTGTGTGTTCTCCTTCTTGGTTGTGTGCTATTTGCTTTTACAATGCTGTTTACTACCTTGCATATATGTTTGGTTGAGTCTTGGTGAAGACCTAGTTTTTTGCTCTTCTACCCCCCATACCTTTTTGATAATGTCAAAAGGGGGAGAAATATCTCATGGTTTAAGACTCAATCATATTGTTTCTTGTTGTTATACTATTGCTTTCTTGCATAGGTGATCCTTTTCTTGTTAATTGGTTGTTGATCATGTGACTTGCAAAGGATTACATAGCACACGAATATTAGTATTGCTATGTTTAGAAAAACTAACATGCAGGTGAGAGGAAGCATAGTTTGAGGGGGAGCAATTCAAGTTGTTCTTATCATGAATCCCCCTAATTCACAAGGCAAATGTATAACTTTCTTATCCTTTTCAATATGTTTGAGGAATGGCTTGTTATTGTAAAAAAGGGGGAGAATGTTGACCTAGAGGTTATACATTACCTATATTTTGATAATGACTTTACCATTCCACTCATATGTATCTAATATGTGCGTTTAAGACTGTTTGCAGGCAGTAGGTACATGAAAAGGATCAAATATACAAAGCCCTAGAATGGGTCAAGTTCAAGTCAAAATGGCTACGTGTGCGTTTTGGGTTTTCTATGTAAACGACCTTAGAACATCTATGTAATCACTTGTAATGATGAATTGACTTGTAACTTAGAAGAGAAAAATGTTTGGGACAAAATTCACCAAGTGCTAATAACTTTAAATGCAAATTAGAAAATGGATTACAGGAACTTGGTCGGTCGAGTTTCCCTGGCTTGAAACTCGACCGATCATCCTTGGTCGATTTTCTGAAGATTGCATCGGTCGAGTTGTGCACTCACAGAACTCAACCGATCAGGTAACAGGCCATTTCCAGTTAAATGGTCGGTCGAGTTTTGTCAGGACAAACTCGAACGATCATTTGAATATCGGTTTTGTCTCTTACTTGATCGGTCGAGTTACCCCCATTGAAACTCGACCGATTGCACTGTACGGAATTTGTAGAAAAAGTAATGTGACCGTTGGTGAAGTGTTTTGGGCAATAATAGAGTCATTTTCTTGAACAAAAAATGGCTATTTTTTCATCCAAGTGTCCCACAACTTAAAGGGCCACCCTCAACTATAAATAGAACCCCTTGGAGTTCATTCCAAGTTGCTCTTCCATTGCAAACTTGGTTCTAGCCTAGTTGAGAGTGTTCCAAGCCCTTGAGCCCCTTTCTCTCTCTACCTTCAAGATAAATTCGTGAGTTATGAGTGAGTTAGGTCCCTGTGTATGAGAGCTATCCCTTGTATGATGTACATCTCTCCTTTATCTCTTCCTACCTCCTATTTCCTTTGAAGATTGATTGAAGATGCTTCTCTAAGTGAAAGAGAGGTTGCTGCTGTTCTTCTCCGAGTGAAGGTGAAGATGATGGCTGATCTTCAAGAGTGAAGATAGCTTGCTGCTCCAGATCCCTTGGTGAAGGTGAAACGTGGAGGAGCTCTCCAAGAGAAGGAGAGGTGCAAGGCAAAGCTTAAGTGAGATAGGTAAATCCTGCAAGGATGAAGACTAAGGTAAGATTTTCTAAGTCCTTTGAAGAAGGCTGAAGAATCTTGCTTCGTGGGTAAGTCCTTGGAAAGGTAGAAGATCTTAGCTTGATAAATTAAGTCCTTGGTTGTGTGGTTTATGTATCTTGTAATCTTATTGTGATATATAAGAGAACCAAGTTGCAAATCCTAGAGTCTAACCAACTCTAGGTAGTGGACTGACATCGCTCCTATGTTTAGGACGTGGAACCACTCTAACCACCTGTCCAAGTGATTGCTATTCTTTGTCTCTTATCCTTGCTTTGAATGCTAGATTAGGACATCAAATTACTACTTGGTTTAGTTTCTTCACTAAGTTTAAATTGGTGGTCTAATTGATTTTTTGAAGTGTGTGTTGCTCTATTCACCCTCTCTCTAGAGCCCATCAATCCAACAGAATGTAATGGTAATGCTTCACATTATGCATCCATGATCCAATGGGGATGCCGTGAGTAGTATTGTACAATTGTTGTTGAATCTAGTCTTCTAACTCAAGACTATTTTTCTATTTGAGTAGCATAATAGTAAAAATTCAAAACAACATGGTGAACTCTCTTTCATGATTTAGAGGTAATACATAACAATAGTACATATTGAGCTGTATGAATTGAGATAGTTGGATCGGATTATCAATGTTGAGGTAACACCTCAAGAGTATGAAAATATTGAAATGGTTGTTTCTCTCTCTATCCTATGATTGATTGTGACATAGATAATTCATTTTTTATCATTGAGCAGTCATGATTTAACATGTTGTGATTAGAAAAGAAATAAAGGACTTACTGTTGAAAACTGCATTCAAGTATGAAATACAAGAATATAATGACATTTAAGATTTTAGAAGCTTATGATAAACCTTGAAAGTACTTTTCTTGTGCGTTTATGTTTTGGGGATGAAACCTTTTAAAGGGGGGAGAATTGTTATGACCATATCCGAGCTTAATTGGTAAACTAGGGTTTACCTAGATGATTATATGCTTAATTGGATTGATCATTTCTTAAATCTAATTAATGATGATAATTCAATTATGATGTTTTAAACCTAATAAGAACATTAAGTGTTATATTGTTTGAGAAATTAGGGTCGGAGAAATATAAACCCTATAGTTGGCTGAAATTAGGGTTTTGATGGTACATGAGTATGAAATTTGATCAAGATAGTAGTATATTAAATAATTCATCATATTTCTATGTAATTTGGATTTAATTGAAATTTGGATATAATATGTATAACTCAATTTTGCATTTCAGTGAAAAATTTCAGAATTTTTGGATGTTCTTTTAAAGTCATTCTCGGTCGAGATATACTTCAACCAACCATGCTGACAGAATGTTGTTCAGTAGTATGTTGTTTGATTTTTAATTATTTATTGGTAACTGCAAATGAACTGAAATTTTAACTGGAGATCTAAAACTCAATTTTAAACAGCATGTAAAATTTTCATAATTTGTGGATGTAGTTAGACCTTTTCAGTAGATGAATTACAGTAACTGACATTTTTGTAGAATTCTGGATAGTAGTGCACTATTCTATTTTAATTATTTAATGATAGGTTGGAATGATCTCAAATTTTAATCGAAGCTTAGTATCTAAATTATAAACAACATTATAAATTACAATAATTTTTGGAGAAGTTATGATATCTAAAATACACAAATTACAGAAACCTTTTTGTGACAGAAAAATCTGCTGAAATAAGAAAACGTTTAGTGAGGGGTCAAAGTGCAACTGACCCAAGCAGCTCAATTGCTCTATATGATCAACCTAACACACAAGGATATCTCATAATTAGTGATTCAATCTAGAGAAACTAAATCCTAGAGAGAGAGAGAGTTAGGGTTTGAGAGGAGAAATTGATGGAGATGCTGACCTAGGGTTTTTCAGTCCGAGGAATGATAAAATCATGTAAGTTTAGCTTCTTTGGATATAGTTCCATGGTGAATCTTCTCTTACATGTGAAAATTCCATCCCTCCTCTGATTTGATCCAAAATGGTATCAAAACTTCCCCTTTTCTCACTCTTTCTTCATAATTCCTCATTTTTAGGGTTTCTAAGTTGAAAGGAAGAAGAATTGGGTGAATTGCTAGGGATTTGATATGGATTTGAGATTTTAAGATATGGGATATGTTTTTTTGATGTTTTCACACCTTAGGGTGAGTGGGAACTTCCTTTAAACAATATATTGAACCAAAATTTGTTAAATCAACCATAATCTTTACTTGCTTAGTTTGCGACTACAAACCCTGAATTGTCTATTTGTTCTAAGTTGTTGCAAAATGATATGAAATGGATTCTTCCTTTGTTTGAATTAATTTAAGATGATAAAATCATATTAGAAATGTATACAATGCATTCTAATGAGAATTACCTAAGTATTCACAGAGGTTATAAGAGTAAACTGAAATATAGGGAATTTGTCTGTGACTGAAAATTGATGTATAAGTAAATAGAGAAAGTTTCTTATCTAGATCCCCTTGGTTTTGAATGATTGTTTATCTAAATTCATAGTACATATATATCAAATACTATCTTAAATTTCATTTAAAGTGTGTAGTGTTTGTTTGGTATCTCAGTGATGAGGGTGAAACCCAAGATGCGAGGAAAGTTGGATATTTGCGAATAGATATCATTAAATACATTTGAAGGGATTTTTTTGACATGATAGACTTTATTTATTCAGTGTTATTATTGATGCATGATATCCCAGTGAATGGCATGGAAACCCAAATTCAGCTCAGTTCTAAGCTTTCATACATATATTGATTTTATATGATTTCTTGATAGTCTTTATTCAGTGAATGTTTATGTCGCATGAAATCTTTATGGGAGACATGGGAATAATTTGTTGCCTAGTGAGAGGTGACATAATGTGTGATGGTCTTGTGAGCCATGAGAATACTTGTACAACCAGTGAAATGAATACCTTGGTCTAAGAACCTAGAGGTAATGGTTACCTATTACAAAGGTAACAATGCTATGTGATGATCTAAGGGTTTGAATACCCAGATCCAGTAATTATGATAATGATGTGAAGGGATGAGAATTCCTAGTAATGTGATAACGGATTGAGATCCCAAGTATCATGTGTTGTAAAGATTTGGAAAGTACGTGATAGATGTATTACATCTTTCTTTATAGCATTTGTTGTGATTAAATGAAACCCTAAGGGTAAGCTGTTCAATGAATCAAGTATTGTGATATCAATGTTCTCAGATATTATTAATAATTCTTGTCATGATAAGTAATTAACTCCTAATTGAGTTATGAGATGCACAACTCAAGATTTGGGTTGATATTCACGTTCTTTGAGAAATTACAAATAAGTTCCAGGTGCTATTGACGATTACTTATATGTCAAGTAATTAACTCTTATCAGTGTAATAAGATGATAAATTGCACAATTCTAGTGTGTATGTGCCAAATGGACATGTAATTTGTTTATTTAAGAATTTTAGTCTGCCTGCAATTTTAGTGTTTTGAATATATTGCTCTGCCAAGTTTAGAATGATATACATGTTGTATTATAACTTCAAATAAGTAGATGTGACACCATAGAGATACCATAATCAAGTATAAGTAAGAGAAGGGTACAATGTAGAAAGAGCTTTCTAGGAATAATAAAATAATAGACTTAGGAGCCATGAACACCGTAGAACCCCTATGTGAGGTCTGCGCCTTAGGGGTGAAACGACCTAACCCTGGTAGCATCCAGTATACAGGGGTTAGAACGTGCTATCAAGTGGCACAGGGGATGAAGCCCTAGTGGAACTCTCCGTAAATTATAGTTTGTAGTGTCCAACATCAACCAGAAGTCCTGGTGGCACTAGAGTACAGAAAAGCCAAGAGGTGGCTTGATGCTCTACCTGTGTGCTCAAGTTAGAGGAGGAGTCCAGTTTAGGCCAGAGAGCCATTTCCCTATTATAGACCAGGAGAGTAGTCAGACTTAGCATTTCCCGAGTGTGTCCGCTAAGTCTTCTATGGTGTGATTGTAGTGCACTATGAGTCGTCATATGTAGAGTACACTGCATATGATCAGGGAATAATAAAATGAATGAGAGGTCAAACAAGTGTGTACAATTATTCAATTATTGTTTGTATGTTTTTGAATTATTAGTTATCTTTATGATCAATCAAGCATTTCATATATTGATTCACTATTTTAGATATCTAGAGTATCCTTCCATATTTATGATTGTCAATTATTAGACTCTTTAAAGATTACTGCTGTTATAATTGATATCAGTTTCTTAGAAGTATATCTGTAATTATATCAATGCTTTAGACTATTTCTTTGAAGTACTCATTCACTGAGCGAGTAGGCTCACCCCTCTACTCAAAATTTTTAGGGAAATCACATGGACTTGAAGAAGATATCATTGCATCAGAGTAGATCTGCCATAAGAGTTAAGTTTGAGTATAATTAAGTTCAGTCGGTCCGTGTCACTTTAGGTCCTTGTATAGATCTGAGAGAGAGAGTTGTAAATGATTTTTTGTATGTTTGTTTCCTTAATAGGAGAGAATGAAAATGATTGTCATGTCGTATGTACATGAAAGTGTGAGAAACATAACGAATGTATGGATGTGTATCATTAATGCTGAGATTACATTAGAGAAATAAAAGTTTAATTCTCTTGTAAAGTTAGTTTATGTGGTTCAATGTGAGAAAACTAAGAGTTTGAAAAAGAATAAAAAGTTAAGCGTGATCTTTGTATTACGTTAAATCCTCAATTTATACCCTAATCTCATGATTAGTGGTAATTATGAGATCAGGGTGTAACAAGCATATATTACTAAGATGATCTCATTTCACCTTCATAATAAGTTGCAAATTTTTTTAGCGAGTTCATCACTAGATTCACCAACCATATTATGTCATTACTATCCATGTAACAAGTATCACTTGTGTCATCTCATTGTACTTTCTCATATTAGGTTGTAAACTCTAGTAGATATTCATCATGAGATTAGCCAACTTTTCATATTATCATAATTATTCATGTATATGGTTAACCATTCCTACATTGAAATCTATTAAACCATCTCTAGGTTTCCCTCATATCATGTCTATATATCATGTCTCAAGATTATATCACATCCTTACATGTATTGTATTATGGTTGTGCTAAACAAACTTATGTGAGTGTCTGGTCAAACATATATAGAAACTTTATATAGTCCAACTGAGGTTCTCCTGACCTATGTCATGAGCGTAGTTCCATGCTCAGTGTCTTTGAGCTCACACAACTCTATGGGTATCTCATATGCATATACTTTATTTATACTCTTTTAGTCTAGGGTTCTCAGATTACCTCATTGGCACTAGTGATAGTCTTACAAGCTCTAGCAACAGAAGTACAAACCAAAACATCCTATGACATTCTCTTCATAGGTCCTTACCCATGATCTATTCTTACCCAACTATCTCTCTCATATAAACCACTAGATTCCTGCAAGGAACCACCAAATCAACCATGAGGCTTCACAAAAACTAACATAATTACCTCCTCTAAGGTCTTGGGACTCTCTCTCCCTCACCCAGATGGTAGGTTCTCATATTCATACTCACATTTATAACCAACCTCTCTCTAATTCAAGGGTTTGGTCCTCTCAAGGACATCTAGGGTTCACCAAGACTATAGGAATCATGCATAAAGTGATTCAACTCAATCTCTCAGGAGTATTCTAGTTTAGGACATATGATATCTTATATTTCTCATAATTGTCATGTCTTGGAGTTTAGGTTCTCTGACCTTCTCCCTCTAGGTCTCACTCTCTTAGGAGTGAACCCTAAAACTAGTCCTACCACTAGAGGACCTCCTTTGTGAAAGATATTGAGGTTCATGCTAACTCACATCCTTATCTTAACTTAGACTATCTTAACTTAGTAAGGACACATACTTGTATCATCAAAACTTATCTCAAATCATCAAATCTAAACTTAGATCCTCCACAAAAATACATATCATCATAAACCAACTTATATTACTATATCAAACTTAGATCACAACATCTAAACTCATATTATCTATTCCATCTATCACATATTCCAAACATGGCTCTAGACATCTAATCTAGAAATACTCTCTCTTCTAGACTAATGTCACTCGCTTTCACTTAGATTGCATGACCAATTCCTACCCATACTTGTGTAGGGACACATTTTTGTAATACTTACATATATAATAAAATATGATATAATTTTTCTCAGATAAACATACATCATAGAAAACTACCAAGGTTCTATCCCATTGGAATCAAAAACCAAATCCAAAAAATGAGTGTACCACACATTGTAGAGAGTACAATGCCATGAGAACATGGTGTAGACTAGTGTAGCTATTCTAGACAATGAGCGCCACATGTCTAGAGTTTCTCTTCCCTTGATGCACTTCATTTCTAAATAATGTGACGTCCCATACCACTGCACTATAACAAAAGGACAACATCTAAGGACTTGCTATACAACAAGCACCAATTAAGACCTTGTTCTTAGACATCTAGGAGCTAACCTAGAGGCTAGGTCAGATCTAGTCTCTAAAAGACAACTAATCTAAACCTAAGGATTGTTACGTTAAACATTTTTGTTTAGTTTTTAGTATCATAATGAGAAAATGTCGGTCTTTGCTATTGTTCATGCTCTAATACCACCTGTGACATCCTTGGATTTTCTAAAACTTAATCTGATGTGTGACGTCGAAATTGAAACCTCCCCTCAGCGACAATCCAAATTTAAAACACCACACACTAGGCTAAGAAGAAGAAAATTAGAATAAGTAATAAGGAATAATACTAGAATATGCACATGAACAATAATAAAATCATACAACACATGTTCACCATTCAACATATAATTACATAATGAATTGTTACAACATTTGATATTACATATTGAACAACAAACTTCTACATATACATGTACTACTACTAAACAACAAGATCTTAAGACAACATGTCCACCTGTACCACACAACTCTCAACTATCCTATTCTTCAAGATCATAACCACAACCTAAACAAAAGATTACATGTGGTACACGTCAGCACAATATTCAAGAATATTGTACTGAGTGTGCCTACATGACTTTCAATATACCTCTCATTACTAAGACTTGGAAATAAGGTAAAACTAGAACTTGGAAGTGATAAACAAATATAAGAAAAAGCATATACTTGAACAAAGATGTTTATTAGAAAAAAGATCACATGATTATCAAAAGAGATCACATGTTTTAGGCACATTTTCCATTATATCATACATGCATTTACTACATGAGAGTTGAATGCATTAAGGCCTTTATGATCTACTACCAAAGATTTGGATCATTTTACAATGTGATCCAAAAAGTTGAATCACTTCCAAGTACTTTACTACCAAAGAACTGGGTACTTTCTTTCCAGCACTTTACTACCAAAGAGTTGAAGTTCTTGGATACAATGAAACAAATATATTATGTTTCATGTGTTCATAGCAATAAGTATGCAAAGCTCAAGCAACATAGCATACAAGAACAAACATTTCATCCAATATCATATGCCAAGTGTTTACTACACATATAAAGTAAGCATATTGTATAATAAGCCAAGTAAGAGGTAATGGCATACCTTCCAAAGAGGTAACCTAATCACATATTCTTGATGTCAACTACCACATTGGTTAACCCCTAATAAAGACAAGACCACATATCACCATTAGGTTCTCATCATCTTAACCCATGTATGTCCATTAGGGTTAAGCTTGGTTCATTACGATATTCCCATTATTACTTGGTTTAGATTATGGTTCATTATCTAAACATTAAGTTCCATATCCTTTTTCTGCACATATTAGCCCTAGTATATATACATATTTATGATCTCATAATTATATCTGAAGTTCCAAATAATGATATGAGCTTACTCTATAAATTACATCATTTATTGAGCATGTTTGCATTTATTGCACATTAATTAAGGTTATTAGCCCTAATTAGACACATTAAGCAAAATGCATGATTTTGTGCATCAATATCACAATGACTGGCATCAGATGCATTATAAACATGATTATGGATTAATCACTGACATTTTATCACAATTGAAGGTCATCATGCAATATTTTTGATCTAAGAAAAAAGTATATAACTACATGATATGACTGATACTAGTGCATCAAAACACTGATTTCATGGTTCCATGTTGTTCTACTCATTTTTCTGAGAAATTCAATATATTATTTGTATTTTTCTAATAATCAATATATTTACTATGAATTATCTAAAATCTATAAAGTTTTGAGTATTTTACCTTTTCTGGCCAATCGCCAGCCGCCACGTAGCGACTCATGGGTGTGGCCTCCAGCTCCTGGCCTGCACAGAACTGGCCATTCACTGGATCTGGTTTGGGGTCAATTCTACCTGGGATAAGGTCTGGTTATATCTGCAAACCCAATCCTTCTTTTCCCCCTTTCGATCCTCTTTCTTTCTTGCGCCTGAGTCCCCAGTGGGACTTTGCTTCTACAATGCAGCAGCCGCCATCGCCTGGGGTTCTGCTCTAGCTTGCTATGGGCCATGGGTTCCTACTCCTTGCGAGTCCCTATGTGTGTAGGATCAACACTTCCTTCCCAAGCCTCTGTTGTTGGACTCTTTCTCTCTACCTCAGGATTGGACTCTCTCCCTCCTCATGTTTGATGCGATCTCTGCGTATGCCCATGTGCATGGGCATTTGCTACTGCTTCAGAAAACTGCCACCGCCGTGACTGGGGAAAATCTCGAGTGAGTAAGTGTGGCCATCTGGGGTGTCTCTTCCACCAATATCTCCATCCAGATTGGCTCTTCCTCTAGCCTCTATGGATAGCTACCGGAACCCCCTTCTCTGGGTCTACCCAAGGCCATCATCCTCTGGGTCATGCCACTGCCTTGGGAATGACTCTGATGAGCAATTGGTCATCCTCTAAGTCTTCATCACCCACTGATTGAGATGCCAAGAGGCTCACTAGATCCTTGTGGTCCTTCCTGACTTATCAGGCACTGAGACATAGCTTCAAAACTTCACCATCTATGAGCCCACCACCCATGGTTCTCTCCTCCACATGAATCTATAATGCCATATGCATATGCTTTGCCTTCTGACTCTCAGATGCTCCGTCGTCTCATCGTGTGCCACAGTGGAGTCAAGAAGAAAGTGGGAGTTCCCTCTCCTCATTTTCTCCATGATCTGATTCATATAAATGGTCGTTCATTCTGTATAGGAGTGGAAAGATTAACTACTGGTTCAGCTTCTTCCTTCTGGCCACAACCACAATGTGGGCATCGTCGAAACTCAACATCTCTATTCACTCACGATGTCTCGCCTAACCGTAACTTGGAGAGAGGCTTTTGGCCATCAATCATCCACATCTAAGGGTTTGGATCAAAGTAGTGACTAGGTCAATGCATTTCTTAGTTGCTGATCCTGAAGGCCAGTCGATGACACCACACTACTTAGTCACATAACATATTAATAAGCCTTAAATTATATAAATCAAACACTAATCATTTACCAACTCAAGTCTTCACGTCTTCTTCTAGGAACATCCAAATACCTTGGAATTTTGATCATATCTTCCTCACCCCTCAACCTAAGATGTACTATATTTTAATGCCAAAAGTCAATTGTTTGACATGTTGATTAAATACCTCAGAAAGACATAGGTTTCAAGATCTTCATCATGATATGCACATCAGTTGACATCAAACTTTACAAAAACACATGGAACGCTAATATAACTTAAACACGTGAATTCACTTATGTCATTAGGTATCCAAATACTCCAAAAGTTTACTCTATCATAGGAAAGGTGGTCTTCAAACATGTTCTTGGACCCCTTTTTGTCAATAATTTCTTGATTGAACTCTTATAACAGGAGATCCCATCGATGAAGGTGAGGTTTAGTATCCTTTTTCTGCATTAAGTACTTGATTGCTCCATGGACAATATAGATGGTTATTTTTCTATCCAATATATGCCATGAAAATTTATTAAAAGAATGAATAATTGCCAACATTTCCTCCTCAGTGGTAGTGTAATTTATTTGTGCATCATCAAGAATTTTTTCAGCATAATAAATCCGATGATTCTTGTTGTCATACTTTTTCCTAAGGAATCCTCCATTGGCAAAGCCACTAGTGTCACACATATGCTCAAAGAGAAGGGCCAAATCAAGAGATTACATTATTGGTGCAGATGTAAGGGCATCTTTTAGTTTACAAAAAGCTTTAAGGAATTCTTCATCAAAAATGAACCGAGCATCTTTCACAAAAATGTAGACATAGGTCTTTAGATTTTGGAAAAAATCATTGATAAAGTGACGATATGCCCAACATGGCCCAAAAAGCTTCAGACACAAGAGATAGAAAGAGGGGGTGGTAGCTTGGATATGGCTTCAATCTTACTTTTTTCGATTGTAATATTGACTTTGAATACCTTGTGTGCAATAACGATGCCTTCCTGTACCATAAAATGGCACTTCTCCCAATTTAATATGAGTGGTTTTCCCTCTATTATTTGTAGTACACATGATAAGTTCCTCAAATAATCATCAATATATGACCCATTGACAAAGGAATTTTCCATGAAAACATCCATGATTTCCTCAACAAAATAGTCAAAGATAGCTAAGATACACCTTTGAATGGTGGCTGTAGAATTGCAGAGTTTGAATGGAATTTGTTAGAAGGCATACGTTGCATAGAGAAAGGTAAAAGTGTTTTCTGTTGATCATTTGGATGAATAGGAACTTGATAGAAATTGGAGTACCTATCTAAAAATCAAAAGTAGGAGTGATGTTATAGGTGTCACATGACTTGATCAATGAAGAACAAAGGAAAATGATCCTTTCTTGTTACAATATTTAATAATATGTAGTCAATGCACATGTGCTATCCAATTACTCTGTGTGTGGCTAATTCCTAACTATTGGCTCTTTTAACGACAATCATCCCTACTTTCTTTGTCACTACACCAAGTGGTCTAAGATAATTACTATTCTTGATGGTATAGGTGATTCTGATACCGTAGAGGTTTATAATTTCTTTGCACACAACCTTACACATTTTGTCATGTAACTTTCTCTTGCCCTGGACATACGGTCGGGCAATGTCTTGTAATTTCATGGGATTCATAGAAATGGTTGGACTAATCCCTTATTATCATTTATATAATAACCAAGCATCTTTCTTTGAAGTTTGAGTTCTTTTAGGAGTTGTCCTTGTTTATTAGATGGTAGTTGAGAATTTATAATCATTGGGTTCTTTTTCTCATCATCTACGAATTCATGCTTCAAACCTTTTGGGAGAGGTTTCAATTCTGGGGGAGGGTTTGGTGAAGAATTTTACTTTGGTTCTCGCTGAAGAGAGACACTTTCAATAGTGCCTTGTTGGTTCCTTTCCTCCTCTTTTGCATATTCTATGAATGCCATGATTTCTTCTTACTTTAGGGTCCTTAATCCTAGAAGTTGAATTAGTGAGTGCTCATAGCAGGGGGTCGACAATATAATTATTCTCTTAAATCTCAGCACACAACTGGATGTATCAATCAGCAAAATAACTTGTCTCTACTAAAGAGGGTCCTTTCACATGATCTAACACATTTAATTCAATGTGCTTATTGCCAAATCCAATAGTTATTAGCCCATCTATGATGTCAATCAAATCTTGTGCAATGGAGAGAGAAGGTCGGCTACAAATCTTCAAGCAAATAGGATTTCAATGGCGTTGATGATTACTACTTCACAAGGAATCAAGAAGTATCTAATTTGAATAAGGACGTCTTGACTACACTAAATTGATTGTGTACGATTTATTGGCTAATTGAATTATCATATTAGAGAAAACTATGTCCTTCAATCCCAATCAGATTACTAGTGAATGTGGAATGGGAATTATGCTTGCACCTAAGTCATCCAGGCTGTATCTTATTGAAGTGTCTCCTATAAGAAACAAAATAGTGAAATATTTGGGAACCTTCTATTTAGGTGGAATAGTTGATTGGTAAAAGTCCATGGCCATTGTAGAAAAATTATCAACTTCTATCTCTCCTCTTTTACTCATCTTTTTGATTAGATCTTTCATAAATATTGACATATTTTGGAATTTCATCAATGGCCTCAAGAAGAGGGTTATCTAGGTGTATCTTCTTGATAGTATCTAGAAATTTAGTGTATCTTTTCTTGAGTGGCTCCTTAATGAACCTGTGGGGAATGGGTGCTCCAGATCGGATTGGGATGGACTCTGTCATTCCCTATTTCTCCTTGGTTGATGGAATGCCTCCTTCATCAGGATTTGTCAAGTCATCGTCTTATTCAACTATAGTTGGCACTCAAAGTGGTATATTCAAGGTGGAACTAAACCAGAGTGTGGCCATCCTACAGTCTCACTCTTCTGGTTTTGTTTGATGCTTGAGGGAAACTGCCTAATTGGGTTTTTGATCAATGCAATTATGGACGGTAGTTGTTGGTCCATCATTCTATTTTGTTGTTGCAAGTCACTAATTTCAATGTCCACATTCCCTAACTGTGATTGCATGATAGACATAAAGTTACTAATTTGCATGATACATTCCCTCAATCTCTCAATAAGGAAGGTTAAGTATTTTGTATAGTTTTATTTCTAGCGAAACAAATTTCCTCTGGGCAACTCGTTTAAATTTCCTTCTTGTTGCAACATTCTTTTAGCATTTTGTAGGGATCTTGAAAGATTTCATTTTCTCATGGCTCGTCCTCTACCCATGGCTTGAGATGGTTGGTTCAGTTGGTTATAATTTTTCCAATAAAGAGGTATTTCCATACAAAAAACATGGGTAGTCAGGTTTTCTGTAAATTACATAAGATACATTTTCCATAGGGATCATCTACTGGTTCTCTAATTTGTGAGTATATATACAATGATCTACTCTGTGACCACCTTCTCCAAAAGTAACACATTTCATTATTACTTCAGCATGGTAACTAGAGTTGACTTCCTTCTGATTGAGCACATATGTTGCCATTTTGTCCAGCTTGGTGATCATATTTTACGACATCTTTGAATCAGAAGTGGTATTGAAGGGTGACAAAGTTGTGTTGATGGCTGATGCGGTTCTGATAGATACTCTGTCATAGCCTCATCTAGCTTTTAGTACAAACATGTTATTAATGATTTCCCTAGAGTGCTCACCATCATGTTTCATGAAATCTCTCCTCATCGCGATGCTAAGGGATATCCTTTTTTTATAGAGGTGATCCCTTCATAGAAATGTGTTATGATGAAGCTTCCTTCATAGTTGTGATGTGAGAAATTTTGTAGATATTCTTGGTACCGTTCCACTTTGTAAAAATTCTCATTAGGCTTCTATTTAACATTGATGATTTTTTGCTTGCACTGAAGCATCTTCTCAATGGGGAAAAAAATGTTAAAAAAAGCTTCAGCTACCTATTTCCTAGTGGTAACTCCCATCAGTGATGGATACCAAGCCAGTGCCCTTGAGAGACTCAATTTATTATATGGATGCAACAAAGATTTTTGAAGGAACCAATGTCATGATAGGGGTTTGCTTCGATAAAATTTCCTCCAGATGTTTGGTGCTAAATGATATTAAGAAAAGAAGGCTTTAGTTCATAGTTGGACACCGGTATATGAGTTATACCCACATGTTCCTTGTTAACATCGGCATAAGTCACGGAAAACAAACATAGAGACAAAGGATTCTCTGGAACATGTCATGTTGCTCATTTGTTAGCCATTGGATCATTGAAAAGTTTTTGGATTTATGAGAATTCACTAAAAATCTCCCAGATTTGAAGAAAAAGGGGTATCGACTACCTAAAATGAATTGAACGAGTCAGGGTTAGCCACTAGAAATGTAAAAGATACTAAAGATAGAACACTGAAATGAATATGAAGGGTGTAATTAAATCTATTGCTAAACTTAAGAACATAGACTAATTCTAAGTAGACTTCAAGTTCTTAATCATTTCTTCATACCTTATACCCCAACAATAGTGCACAAAATATATCATTCTTTGTTGTGGATCAAAGGTGAAAATACAATCACCTAGCCATATATATCAAACTTAAAATTAATACCCAACTTCATGAGATATATGCAACTCAATACGGAGGCTATTGTAGTAATATGGGATCAAACAAAGTGATAAGAAAAACAACAAAATAATAACAGAAAAGTCTTTCTTAGTTTGGTCAAATCAAAAGGAGTGAAATTGATATTCCAATAAAGGGGTGAATTAAACTAATTAATAAGTAAATATAAGTTATGAACAATAAAATGAAATGAATATTATAAAAGGGAACTTGGATTGGGTTTCACCAACTAGACCAGTCTCAACAATGCAAAACCTTCTCTTCCAATTGATATATGTTCTTGCCATATTTTGCAAGTAGTCATAAAAGATATCTACACCTTCCTACTCTTCAGATGCGGGTTGATTTCTATCTAAAGATGTCTCTCTCTCAAGATGAAAACTGATAGATCAAATATAAATGTATGACTTTTGCTATAGTAACTCCTTACTCTCATGTCTTGTTCCTAATTTACACTCAATGTCTTCCTAAACCCATTCTGTGAAACTAATCTAGATCAAACAATGTAAGATGGTAGCTAATCAAATAAGAAACACATTAAAACAATAGTTTGAAGGAAAGATTACATGGTTGTGAGGTCCTGATAGTTATTCCCAACACATGTTATCGACTTTAGCTACTCATGGCACAAGAACAAAACAAATTCCAACTTGAACAAGTCATCATCCTTTAATGAAAATTATGAGATAGTAAGAAAAGGGGAAAGAAGTCAATACAGGGGTTGATGGAGTGGTCCATCTACCAACCTTTAGGCTGAATCTGACTAGGAGATTGATTTCCCTATAAGGGATCGATGGTCTCTTCTTATTTTGTTGGTATAACTTGGTTAAGCAGGTTCTATCAACCTATCAATGGAAGTGGTTAATTGATAAGTCTAGAGGTCGATGGGCCTCACTAGGTCGATAGATCTAGCTTGGTTAACTATTCTGGACTTGGTCATGGTCTCCACGAAAACCCTTCATTTTGTTTGAAGAAAATCAAGATGTATTGAACTAACACCTTTGTGGTCTATTGATAGGGTTTTACTTAGACCATGTAGATTTGTGATTGGTCCATGTGGCACTAACCCTTGGACTTTCAGTAATAGACCTACATGTCGATGATTGTCTTATTATGGACATCAATAGGGATGTCGATAATGGTTTTTCTAATAGCCCAATGAGTCTTGTTTTGTTAGTCCTTGATATAGGTGTCGATGGTATGCTGCACTGATTCACCTCGAATGGTCTTTGTGGAGCTAAGATCCATCACTCTTAGTGTCAATCTTGGATTGATCGATCTGAGTGTTAATGGCCTTCTTGAATTAGAAGCTTGATAGATTAATACATTGACTCTTGATCATGGTTCAATTGTCGACCTAAGAGGCCATGGGTAGTCTGTCAATCTTAATGATTTTGAGTACAACTTCTTGAATTTGCTATAAAACTTAGTCAGAACTTATAAGTATTTTGTGAATAAGTGCAAAATGAAGGAATTTGTGATCCTAACCACTTAATTAGATGATTTTATATTACCAAATATTTATCGAATATGCATAAAAATAGATGTTATCACATCCTTTCATTTGTTTGTTTTCTCTTATAAAAGTTGCTTTTAACCCACTCAAAGGTTTAACAGCCTAAGGATCATGAAGTATGAGGCATTTCCCAGACCTAGCTTCATGATGACTTATGAGATGGACATGATGCATGTTGGTAAGTGATCCTTATAGATTAGATTTCTTATCTAGTTAGATGGAACTTGTAGCTCATTGTTAAATTTGAAAAAAAAAATTAATAGTTAGATTTACCTTTTGGACGGTAAAGGACTATGTTATTTACCAATAAATTTAAGAAAATAGTATGCACCCCATAATTTGAGAATTTTTATTCCATGTCTATAAATGAATGGGGTTTTATGCTTTATTTTCATAAAATAAGGATGGGATCCCTTCTTAGGCCCCACTCTTACACATAAACTCCATTAGTGATCAAATGTAGGAAAAACATTGGAGGGTAGAGTCTACATGATCGTTAGATTGGAGAGGCAGTATTCAATCAATGATTAGGGTATGCCCAAACATCAAAGGGTAGAGTGCATGACGAGCATAGGAGGAATGGGAAGAAGTTTTATCAGTGGTCACTGTAGATTTTAGTTATGATCATCCCTGGATGCTCGATGCCATTCCGAACAACTGTTTTCACCTATACTTTCATCATGGATTAGACGTAGGGTAACAAATAATGCACATGCTTGTCCAGTTATAGGTGCACATTGCTTGTCCGGTCATCAATGCATGTTTCATCAATGTGTGGAGGTAGGATCTTCACAGGTAAGCTAAGTACACATAACCTTCTTCGATTAATATGTTGTAATTTTCATTAGAGGCCGACCAATGAATGTCAAAATGAGTCAATCGATGAGATTCCCACAAGAAGCAAGCCCATCCTGGGGGGGCGGCGGGCTATTGGTGTGTGGTCAAGGACATGTAGCTATGAAGTTCAAATTATTGAGAATGTAGATTGATAGATATGCCACCTTCTTCTATGCTAGTGTGCATATAATTAAGCTCAAACATTCCATGTAAGCCACATATTTGGATAAAAATCCTAGAAATTAAATAAAACATAAATGTGAGCTAGTTATAAAGTAAAATGAAGGAAATATATGCAAAGCTAAGATAAAAATGCAACTATCATCCTATGAGTATGAATTTGTCAACAAGATACATGCATTCATACCTTGTACGAAACTAAGGATTTAGTTCCATATTGTAATATATAAGTCATCATCTACTTGAATTCACAGGAAAGGTGATATTGCATTTCTTCTACTTTGCTGCAAATCATGCAGATCATGCTAATACTAGGAATCCATTTATGGATTTAATCCAAGGTACCAAGTGTGATATTGATATCCTATACACACATTGACTTCATTTTTGTTCATGTTATTTGATCCATGTACAACTTTTACATTTATTCTACTCACATTTTCACTTTATCACTTCTCATAGGTCTGCATATTGATCATCTAATTTCCATGTACCATGCCCTATATCTTTGGATAGACATTAACCTTATTCCTAATTAATTCATTGCTTTAATTTCTTGTGAATATCCCAACTAGTATCTAAGATATAACTAACACCTTGACGCTACATCATCATCATTTATATAATCCATACAAGTTTCTCCTTTTAATGATGTTTTAAGAGTTCACTCCTAAATATATACTAGGATATAATAGCTCTCACCCTCATTCCTATCTAGGAAAATCAAGTCTTTCGTACCTAATTGGGTTCTATGAATTTTCCTATAAGAAGCTGCTTCATACACCCTGAAGTTCCACATACCTCAACAACTAATTTGGTTAGGGTTATTCTTGATGACACTGAGGTGTAGTTGTAGGCCGATATACTCAAAGGCTCTTTTATATAATCACAACATTCCATAAATCTCTGCATCATTATGTGTGACATGCTAAAGGATTCCTAAATATTTTCAAGATAGTTTACTTAGCTGCATTTCAATAGGTTTTCTTCCTACTTACTATACTTCCTTAAAAACAATTATTTTCTTATTTTTTTAAACCTATCAGCTAATATGGTTTCCACAATATATGTGTAAAGAACCCCTCCCACTGTTATCTCCTATTCAGGCAGATTGAGAGGGCAAGGGGCATTATCAATCATACATGACCACATGTTTAGCAATTAGCTAAAAATAATTAATAAATTTCACTAAATAGTAAGGAGTTTTTACAACATTGAATTTCCACAAAGGAATTACATAATATGTTTTCTAAATAGGAAATAATAAAAGAAAACTAACTAAATCCTCCAAAGTTTACATTACTCTTTGTTTCTTTGGTGCCTTCTTCATGCATGTCTGCTTTCCTATAAACTTGCATCATTAACAACAAATTATCATAAAACCGTGTGAAACAAAGGCATGATTAATATAATGATTTATATTGGTATGTCGGGGGGCCAAAATATTCACATCTATTTGTAACAACATTGCTAAGCAATTATTGTTACACAAACAAAATTTATCATTTTCTTTAAAACTTTTCAACCATTTTTACTCAACCTCTAGCATACCCTCTCTTTGGGTTTTCTCCATGCAATGGACTTTAGGCTACCTCACAATCTGGAGCTAGTTACCTTATTGGCCACCTCCCAATCTGGATATAGGTGCCATTTAATTCTTCCCAATCAGGGACATGACCTCTTCTGACCTATCCAATCTGGGGCCTGTCTAACCTTCCCAATCTGGGACTTGGTCTATAGCCAACATCATCACTTTACATTTCTTTCTATTCTTAATTTCCAGAGTTGGTATGCAGATTCAGGAAAGTCATAAGCTTACTATTGTGTTAGCCATAATGTCTTTATAGATTATAGGAAATAAATATCATCCAAGCATTTAATTTCTAGCAATCCACAAAAATCTCAACAAATACTAGGAAAATAAAGAAATTAGTCATAGGCGTAACCACATACCTTGATCAGGTGTTCTTGATGTCCAAGCAAGAGTAATCAAATAAGAAACAAAGAAAATTTATCCAGAAAGTTAAAGCAATACACTCATGCATCATTACTTTAACCAAATCATTATTAAGACTAACTTGGGACTCAAGTTAGGTTTTTCTTGGTCAACTTCAGGATTTCATTAGGGTTTTGTCTCTCCAAACCCTAATTACTACTTTTCATGTCCATTGGGTTTACAAACCCTAATTCATCATTAATTACACCTTTATCTCAAGGAAGCCCTAATTATCCAAACTATGGGTTGCTAAGTTCAAAAAACTTTCAAGTTTCTCTTTTTATTCATAAAAGATCAGTCTTTTATCATCAATATCCATTGGATATATTGGAATTATCACATCTTAAAAATTAGGGTTCTAGTTCATTTAACACATTAAAGATGCTAACTTTACATACTTTTTAAACTAGAACCATATTTAAATCTTAATTATATTTTCCATGGATTCTCCGTATTTTTCAGATCAGTATACATATATTACTTTCTAATATCCAATCATCATATAATTTTTTATGATTTTTATAAAATAATTTGTTTTAGACCAATAGGGGCCTGCCACCTAGGAAGAGAGCCTCAAACCCTGCCCTGCCAACTTGACTAGGTTGGCCTATAGGCTCTTTCCAAGTCAGCATCCCGCTTACGGCTAACCTACTGACTAAGTGAGAAAAAGAAGGAGAAAGGGTGATAATGCCCTTACCTATCTAATTAGGCAATGAGGGAAGGGGAATACTTTCCTCATATTCTTTCTTCTACCTCTCGATGACCAACTCATGTCTATGGCTTAGTCACCCGTGGAGTTGACTCTAGGAACTAGAAGCCTGAGGTAACTAGCAAAAATGCTTAGCTGAACTTGTCCCACTGAACTTGTTCGTGGGCATCAATTGCTCAGCCGCGGTGGGGAAGGAGGGATTGTAACTGAGCTTCTCTTTCCAGTGGAGATGGAACAGGTGTGAAGAAGTTTATGCTCTTGTTGAGAAATTGGCATCAGGGCGAGAGATCAAGGGTCCATCGGTGCCTCGAGAGAAAGACAATGATCTTGCAGAGAGGTGTAAGACCCCTATTTATAGCCCCAACTGGATGGTTCTCTCTTGCTATTTCAAGCATTTTGGGTGAATTCTCTAGAGCCCTCCTCCATGGGAGAAATTGGTGGTAGTTAGGTGTGATTCTTGCTCCCCAAGTTATTGGACTTATTGCCCAACCTTTTCATTCATTCAATTGCAAGAAAATTGATTAGCAAGGTTGCTCAAATCGACTATTGTTTGCTTTCTTGGCTGAAGGTAGAGGATGAGTGTGCTGACATTGGATCATAGATCCAACAATCCACATCGCATCCCCCAAAAAAAGATATTTCTAATGGAAATAAAAATTCGTGACATTTAATATTATTCCTCTCACTTTAACGATTTTTATAAAACCCATATCTCTCAAATCATACACCATTTTAATCTCAAATTTTAAGGGAAGTATTTAATGACTTAATCTATGCGTGTGCAAAGTTTGGAACCAAAACTTGAAAAGAAAAGAGACTTTGCTATATATGTAAGTTTCCCTCTATTTTATGCATTTAAGGCATCAAAACTAATCCTTTCTCTTTCTTCCTATTATATGTTCTTTATTTTGGCTATTCTTTTAATTAGAAACCATGTGAAAACAAAAACTAATTATTGGTGGCCATCCATGTCACTTTCTAGAGAATTCTACAAAATTCTCTCAAGCATATATAATTATCATCTATTTCTTTTTATTTTTTCTTATTATTGGATTTCTTTTATATTTTTTCCCTTCCATCCATTATTGGATTAAAACATAAGAACTCACAAAATTCATCATTCAAGGGAAAATTTGCAAGGAATTCCATTTAGTAAAATAAAGCACTAAATTTCCATACAAGTCTATTTTCATAGAATAATTTCATTTGAATTATTTAAAATACAAGTAAAATTGAGGTTATAACAATATGGTATTCTATGAAGATTCTACAGAACCCTATATTGATCTTTGGAAAACATATGTATTCTAAAACAATAAATGATTAACATATTATAATATACAAAAATATGATGTATTTTACTATGAAATATTTATCCTGAAATGTGGTAGAGAATAATTGTAGTGGAGAATAGTTTTCCCAATAATACTCAAATCAGAAATAAAACCCATGTATAGCCTTATTTCCCTAATATACACATAGTATGTACCTAGGTGCTAACCCTACCCATAAATTTAGTATGTAAAACCTCATAACACGACATCTTTATGATTGAAAGATGCACAAATTGATAATATGTTATAGACTGATTTGAATATTTAAACTAATGAACCTTTAGGAAACCTATTCCAACATATATAAATATAGTTTCCACTTAATAAATGACTAGGTAGATCCATATGCCACATAATATATCTATAAAAATATTAACACATATTTATGGAGCAGGAATAAGCATTTCCAAATATACAAAGATATTTAAAAGATGTCTAACAAATGTAATGTTAATCTAGTATTTAGTACAAGTTGAGCAATTTAAATTGCAAATTATTCAATTGAGGTAATGATAAATTTACTTTATCATCACTTTGTTGAAATATTGTCTTCTATTCATAATAAATATAAAAAGTTTATCTTTTGGGAAGATAATCCAAAAATAATATTAGTCGCATGTACTTCTATTGGAAATAAAGAAATTAATATATTTTTAGGTAATAACTAAATAACCAAGTGTTTTTAAATGTTATAAGAACTTCTTGAGTAAACTAAAAGATTGATATAATATGTACTTTATCTTTCCATCTTTCTTTATTCAACAATTAGCCTGTTAATACAAAGCAAAATCCACATTCTCAAAAATTGATAACAAAATGTAAATCACTAAAATTCCTCTTCTATCATTTACATGTTATAATAACCACATTGAAATTCATGTTTATAACATTTCTAAAGGAAACAAGCCCATAATAAATGACTACATGATTATATATAAACCAATCATTGCATAGTAGTTAGCAACTATGAACAAGAAATTGTATGAGAAATTACATCCTCTCTCATCCCTTCAATTTACTTTACAGAGACATATAAGTTATTTGAATACTCTAATTCTCACTAAGGAATGCACTCTCCAATATGTAATCATAACATTGGTAAAGAAAAATAAAATAATCAAATAATTCTATTTAATTGATGAGTCTCGATTTGGAAATAGTGACAATCTTACAAAATTCTTCTTCTAATAAACATATCTATATTTCCCCAATTCAGAATAGGGAAAGTTTTTTTTGGTAAACTATATTCTCATCCCTCAATTTAAATATATGAAATGTAATTGTTTATTGGAATTTCATAAAAATCATCGGATATATATCTCCTCATGATTAATTAATGTTTGTAATTAACAAACTAATTATCACGTGACTTAGAGACAACATATCGACACACATGGACTTCAACTCTATATCAATTGACAAGATGATTTATTAGATATATGATAAAGTTTTGAAGTCAATTGGACTTTATTTGAACCTACCCCCAACAACTTGGGAAAGAAATAGTCTAAATTGCTCCGACCGGTAAGAAATATCAATTTACATTTTATGTGTATATGCGATGGTACAATTTTATTTTCCTACTCTATTTTCATAATTTGAGCAATCTGAGAGTTCCCATTTTATCCAACAACAAACTCTCTTTCTAGTTATGATATGCAACGACATGACATTTCTTGGCCTCCTATCTTCCTCTCCAATTTTTTTCTTCTATGATTTCAATGCAAAAAAGCTTTATGACCTCATTTTGAGCAAGATTATCTTGGAGTTTATGGTGTCTCATGTTGTAAAGATCCCTATATGACCTTCGGTATATCCTTGTCTCTATTTATGGCACCACCCATCACCGTCACCCCATAGTCCTATGCATATGCACCTAACTATAACAAATCTATCTATATACATATAGAAGTACAACCACACCTACATAAACCCCTTGCGTGATCCCTTGCCATCCTCCAAAACCTCATTTTCTTCTAATGACAACCTAGACTTCATCAAAACACCTCCAACCATCACACTTTGAAAAAAACCCCAAGACCATTCATTGACCACCCGAGTAGATCGTAGCCATACAAATTTGTCCTTGAGACAGTTAGACCACCATAACCACATTTTTTATGTGAATGGATAATTTCTTAAATTCCTAAAATCACTAGACAATTTCAATCATGATCATTTTTAATGTCTTCACTACGAGCCGTGAGTTGACCCTAATGATCACGTCTTGATAAATTTCAGTCAAGTCATGTTTTCAACCTACTATTTCCTATTATCGTGGTTGAAGAGCCATCGATATGCGTACTTTGTATGTCTCAAATAACAGCTCATTAGGCGATGAACGAATCAATGACGGTACAATTTTTTGGAAGGAAAAAGAGCATTTCATCTACTTAGAAATATCTCAACTTGCATGTATTTACAAAAGTCAGTAAAATCTAAATTTTAAAGATTTGGGAGGCGAAGTCTTAGCCTTGGTAGCAAGTGAGCCAAATTATTTCCATCCTTTTGACTTGCTAAAAAGAACTATTGTTTATGTCTTTTCCTATGATGTAAGACACGAGAAATAACAAGATAAAATACTTATTCATTTGCACCAATTGTTCATTTATTAGTTTGAGAGAATTTGACCTCATATTAACTTTCTATGTCCCCTCGCAGCTTCCACCTCAACCCACCATATGATCGCTTAAGCCTCTTCATATCCCATGCTCATAGCTTGAGGGTATTGCGTTTGCCCTATATGATCGATAAACTAATGCATGTTGTTTCACTTCATGTGTTACACTTGAAATTAAGCTCTAGAGTAAACTTTTTAACATAACAAATCCAGATTAGAATGTATTACTATCGACGGCATTCAGTGTACTCTTAGCTGTCATGGTGACAGAAATTTAACAAAAAACTATTATCACGAGAAGCCCAACATATTAGTTGTTTTACAAGGCACAATGATCTATCAATATCAGGTTCTTGAAAGACTTGCCAAGGGTAATCTTTTTTCTGATTAAGTTATGAGGCTAGACTTATCTACTTGAGATGTAATGTTCAAGAAGTGTGCGTAGATCCTCTTAGTGAAAATGTCAAGTGCAGCCTCATATTCAGCTTGGGAATAAGTTTCATCCGTTACAAATTTTCTTTGTTGCATTATACATGTACTATTTTACATTATCTATTTTATACATACATAAATAATATGTCTCCAAGATGTTTTCTTATTTCAACGTCATAGTAGATTATGAGTCGCTAAACACACAAATTGACCAGAATTTGAGCAATCATCTAACTGGCTCTGACTTTCTGCAAAGTCATATGTACACATCTGGCCAGCAGTCCAAGTGCATTTTTCTATCTGAAATGAGCGAGAACATACAATGAAACATGTTTATTAGACGTTGCAAATATCCTATGCACTTCATTCTGAAGCTTACAAGACCAATTTAAGAAGAGCGAGGATCTGGAGAGCTGTTATACTACTGCCCTGATAGGGACCGAGTCTCAAACATCTATGAAAATGTGGTTGGGCTTTTTAACGGATAACCTATCCTCAACGGCAAATCGGACACAGACGTTTTTCAGAGAGCACCCAATTTTCTTTTAGTTTCCATAAGCACATATGTAGAACTCCCTTGCCCCTCCATAAACAAACGTACACTAGGTAGAGAGCTGAACAACTTCGTCAGAAAATTTTCATGAAGCATAAAAGAATAATGACAGCCTGCCAGCTCTAATTGATATGCGCAAGATGCGTCGCCGATGCACCAGAGTAAAACAGTGGCCAACTGGTCTCCCATTCCACCTCTCTGCACATCTTTGTCGGTCTGCCGCGGTAAAACCGGCCCAGAGCACGACATGCTATTGTAGCAGCAACTATTTCCAGTCCAATCGCAATGAAAATTTCGACAACCATTGCCCCCTCCCTGGAATGTGAATGTGGACCGTGAATGGTTCATAGTGATGATGCTGGCACTGTTTCTCTTATTTATTGATCCTTTTACATTAGAGTCTCCATTCCTTACATGGGACGGCTGTGCCTTTCATTGAAATGTGCTTATCGTATAGAGCAGATGGAAGAACACAAATAGAAAAGGAGCTGCTGACGAAGGAGAAGGTGGCTTCAACTCAAAATGTCCATCCACTAACCTGATGGACGAATAAACAACATGAACCCGAACACGACAACTTACTTAACCCGTTTTATATACCAGATTTGGTGATATTGTTCTCTTACTAATGACATGCAGGTCATAACGTATGAGTCTGGATAAATGAATTGAAGAAAAGGGAAAACAGGTGATCGTGGCATACATAATGGGAGATGAAACGTACTACTTTTAATATCACAAGAGTTGAACAAGAAGAGTGAGGGAGACAGGGTTGTGGTGGTCATAAAAGAAGCGCATGGTGATCCTAGATAGCCTTGTCTGGGATTTGTGTAAACATCCACAGGATGAAACGGCTTCAACTTGCTCTGGCTATAGTGAATGGTGGTATTCTAAAACATTGTCCAGGAGGCTACATCGCTGAGTAAAATCTCACGATGAATTCTGAATATGGATGTCTAGTATGAAGAAAGAGAACAAAAAGAGTATGGGGTACGTGTTGATATTGGAAGAAGGGTGAAGAAGGAGAAGGGGGAGGTTACTGCTATAACATACTAATTCTAGTAGAAGAAAAAAAAAACAGTGGTAGGTGTTGGAGTAGGATGCAGGAAAATTTATTTTGAAACCATTCATGGTTTTATTAGGGAAAAATTGCTTTGGAAGGAAAAAGGAAATGGAAGGAGAAGTGGGAGAACTTAGGAAGAAGAGCATGATCGTTGAATGGAGAAAATAGAAGTCACAATGGCGTGGGGATGAACAAAACCTTATGGCGTTAAGGTAAAACTCTAATACCAACTGATGTGTCATACATCATGGAGGAATGGAAGAATATCTTAAATCCACAATTAAATCATTCTTAAAAAATAATCAAGTATTCATATAGAACTTATGTTTCAATCCAATTAACTCAACACCAATTTTTCATGAAATCATGTATAATAATTATACAAAGAAGAATGCCCCTAAAACAAGAAAAATTGCAAACGAAATATTAATCAAACAAAGTGGTTTTTTTTTATTATGCTTAGGGATGATACAGAGTTGTGTGAAACACATTTCCTGCATGAATGGACTTCATTTATTTTATATTATTGTCATTTAGAAAAACAACGATAGCAGATGCAAATAAAAATGTTAAGATAATTTTATTTCTTATTCATTGCGAATCGAAAATAAATATAATTTAAAGTTTTACATTTTTTGTATAATGGCTCAATGTTATATGGTTTTCATAATTTTTTTAAGATTATCTAATTTCCCAATTTCCACATACCAATCACTATATTGGAGTAGGTTCATGGAATATTTACCATTATATTTACTACCTAATATGTGCATGCATGCAAATTGTTGTGTTAGCATTTTATGTATACCATTAAACTAGGATATCATTTTATGTTTACGATATTTATAGATATCGCAATAGTGCTTATCATTGTTTTATGTCATCAAGATGGGTTTCATGGACATAGCTCCAGGGCACGAATGCAAGGAGAAATAGTTAAAAAGAATAGTAATTGGAAAAAATAGGGAGAACTATTGTCATGACATCTTGTATCATGATTCTAGATAGTTCAGGGAGGATGTTGTATAGGAACTGAGGCATAGGAAATATATATAGGTTACATGTGTTTATAAGGGAATGAAACTCCTAGACATGTTTAGATACAAGGTTAAAGGGCATGAAACATGGTCCATGGTGTCTGGGATTATCGAGTTGAGGACACAAGGAATCTAGATGAGGCATAGAAAAATTGTTATGGAGGAGGGATAGAGACGATAAATGAGACTCACATATTTTGTAGTTCCATATAGAATAATAGTTGAGTACGAATCATGAAAGAGAAGTTGCAACATCATATGACCTATGTCTGACCAAAGTTGGAAATCTAGTAAATATGGGTTATGTACACCAAAAGGTGTGAACACGGTAATAGAGGGATGAAATTAGGTAGCTGGATAAATGAAAACGCCAATAAAACTAAAAGACTTTACATGTTTGAGTGATTTTATACTAGTAACTACATTTTATATCCAGTGCCTAAATAATATATATCACATATCCTAGATAAACTTATATTGGAAATAAAATGTTTGCATCAATTTTAAGTCTTGAGTTAATAATTTAAAAACTATTACTACATTAAAATTATTACCACTAGTACATTTTCATCCTTGGTGGAAGTATGGATAACGTCAGTTTTTATATCAAACAAATTGACATCACAACCATGATCATCGTTTTTTGAAAGAGAAGTGATGATAGTGGTTTGTAGGCAACAAACTTAGGTAATTTCTAGCTCAAGTGTTTTCTCTAATAAAGAGTCAAAATTGACATTATAAATAGTAGAGTTGCTTTTAAAAGAAGAGCAACTCTATTTTGGCTCTAAAAAACATGGATATCCCTTGACTATAGTGTAGGTTTATGTTAAATAATTGATGCAATAAGGCCACTAAATATCATGTGAGATAGGTTACCATTCATCTATGCTAACCATGCAAACCCTCTTGTTTCTTCCTCTAATTTTGGTGATCAGTTACTCTACACCACCTTCTCCCATTTCATATCCCGTTCTTTTGCTACTACTGGTTTCTATTCTCCTCCTTATCATCATACTCCAAAGGGAGTTTTAACATGCCCTTTTTGTTGTTTCCATATCTTTCTTCTTCTCACAACCGCCATCATGATATTTCCACTAGCCATCGACGCAATTACTACTATCACACTAACTCGTTGTCATTGTAGATTTTGTTGTCGCTTGATATGGCTAATGTCACTATTATTGCAACTAGAACCTCTTCCTTGAGATCCAACCTTTGTTCTTCATTTTCCTTTTTCACTATAATGTCTCCCTCCCTATATTTTTGTGAAAATGATATGGGTAAAGGAAAAATGCATTTTCAAGGGCTAAATGGTGATATTTGATGCTTGCATGATTCTTTCTTAGTAGTTTATTGTGTATATTAAATGATGTTTGTTTTGTTTTTCCCAGCACATTTCTTGGGTTTTTATGATTCCTTGATTTTTAAATGAAATATTTGTTTGATGAATAAAAAAAATCTCAGGTTGATGAATACTAAATGAAATCTAGAGTTGACGAATATTCTTATCAAAACTCAAAAATTGTGTTGTCTATATTAATTCATATGTGGTATGAAATTTATGATGATTCTTCTTTTATCAATATCAATGTCAATTGACTAGCTTCTTGTGAGTAAAGTAAAGGTTGTATGGACATATGATTACACATAGGACCCACATGCTGGATAGAAGCTTGAACCTAAAGGATATAAATGATCACACCTAGGATGTCACTAAAGTTTGCATGAGTTAACCTAAAGTTACTTAACTTAGAATTAAATGAGAGATATGTTAACTCATATTATATATTCTTTGATATACATGTGTTTGTTAGCCTATAGAAACATCCATGGTTTACATAATTCATAATGTCTTATGGAAATTATGATGATTGTTATTTTATCAATATCAATGTCAGTTGACTAGATTCTTATTAGCAAAGTGAATGTTGTATGGACATATGATCAAACATAGGACCCACAGGTTGGATAGAAGCTAGACCTGAAGGATATGAATGATCACACCTAGGATCTCACTAAAGTTTGCTTAAATTATGCTAAATTTACTTAACTTAGACTTAAATGAGAGATATTTTAACTAATATTATATATTCTTTCATATACACGTGTTTGTTGGCCTATAGAAACATCCATGATTTACTTATTAGGACCAAGTCTTGAAAGATCCCTAGTTTAGGATTGTTCTTGAACATATAGTCTCAAATATGATGTCATTATATAATTTGTGTTTGATCTTCAAGACATTTTAAAATGTTTCCCAGTTTATTCTTGTAGATCATATGTAGGTTTGTATTTACTCATCTACATCGGTGCATGTGGAGAATGAAGGAAAAATGTTATTGGAGTTTTATTGAGAATGAAATACACATTTTACACTTTATAGTGATATTTACTACTCAATAATTGGATAAGTTGTGCACACTCATCATTATTCTTGATAAATAATGTTTATTCAAAACTAATAAGTTTTCCCTCATAGTGGCAGAACTCTCCTAAGGCTGCTAGTATCTTTGTTCCTTGAGTGGTCGAGGTTATCCTGGATGGAGTGGTAGACCTCGCTCAAGCTTGTTTTGGAGCTATCCTTCTTAGCCTGCTATGTCTTTCTTTTGAGGAATGGCAGGGCTGGTTTTGGTGGGATGGTGAAATGGGTTGTGATGGCTACGATGTTCTGGTTGGGTTTTTGGTTGGTGGTTATTTTTCCTTCTACGTTTGATGAGATGATGTGGTTTGCTCTGTGGAGTGCCATGGTGGCTTATATGTTAATCTCCTGGTGCTATGAAGTACGAAGATTGTTTGTTTCTTTTCTGGTCTGCAGTTTGTTATGTCAGAACTGAATTCTTTGTTATATTCTTTATGTTGAGAGATGATGCTCTGAGGTTTCGAAGTCTATATGGTTCAGTATTTTGCTCCTATGAGCTCTATGTTGATGCTCTGTTTTTGTTCATGGAGGGCTCCTTTTCTGACATCACAGAAAGAAATGTAGTTTTCTATCTTTGCTATGATGGACCGGATGTTTCTTAGTCTTTGAAGGTTGAGGAACCATAGGGATTCTCACATACTTTTTTTGTATTTGTTCAGTATTTTTCAGATGTATATATTAGTTTTCTTTTACTCTAGTTGGCTTCCCACTTTGAGAGCTAACAAGTTTTGTACTTTACAAAAACCAAAAATGAAAAAAGCAACAGGAGTTTGACTGACCAAAAAAAATAAGTTTTCCCTCAATGAAAACTTATTTTAACTTAAAAGTGGCCTAAAACATGGATCTATTACACACTAGCATTAGTTTACCCCATGATTAGATAACGGGTAAAAGTTGGATGTAAATTCCAAAAAACTAATCTTCAAAATTTGAAGAGGTATAGATGAGTATGTGAGATTTATTGAGGAACATAAGAGATGACTTATAGATAGGTTTTGTTTAATCTATATAGATTGTGGTAACAATTTGGAAGTCGACAATGTTCAAAATCATGTCACATGAATTCAATTATATAGTGCTACGTTGAATGGTACTAGCATGTAGAGTTTCATGCTGTTAGAATAGTAAATATTGATACAGTAATTGTGTTGGAGAAAAATAGGAAATGGTGTTTATGTGAAAAACTAATTTGAATGATAACTAAGCCATTGGGTGATAAAATCTAGTTGATAGGGAAGATGTCATCCAATAAGCCATTAATATATTTAGTGCACAATGTTGTTAGTAGTGTTTATTTAGAGGATAATTCGGTCAACAAAAGATGTCGACATACTGATAGGATGCCTGTCTGGAAAATTTCCTATAGAAAAACTTAGCCGATAACATATATTGTTCAAGCTCAAAGATATGCAGAAAAATAGTTGTAGATGATATAGAAAAAATTAAACAATATCCAAACATGTATAAGCAAGTTACTAATTGGTGCATTTTGGACATCCTTGGATTACAACTAGCCAATTAATTTGATTAGATGTGACTTGGGCAAACACACGATGGATCTTTTGAATTTATATAAGGGACCTAGTCTAACACACTGGCTTAGACTATTTGCACTTCACCCGCAAGTACACAGGGTCGTACTGTAGTATAGGCAAGTGGCAAGAGAAGGGACGATCCTCATGGAGAGAGGGAGCACTTGAGCTAAGTTAATGTGATCTACGTTTCTAAAGAGGAGTGTAAGGTTTAAGGTTTTAAAGGCTGGGTTTTGTTGATTACACTACAATTGCAAGCAATTAACAACAAGAAGAAGACTGGATTACCAAAAACCCTAGATTACCCTAAGAAAGTTGAATATAAGAGACAAGGCTAAACAAGAAACTAAGAGCAAATATCTACAACCAGCTACACTAGACTAGCAATTCAGATTAGCAACTATGAGGCAAGTTAGGCACAAGAGAAATAAAGAACCTAGGTTACAACTAACTAACTAACAATATTAACACAAGAAAGCTCCAAAGAGCACTAACTACTCAAGCAAATCCTAACTATCAAGAACTAAGCAATTAGCTAAGCAATAAAAAAGGCAATTAACTATACTAGCATTAACAAGATAAGATGACAAGGTGGGTTTTAAGTAATAAGATAGATAGTTGGGTCGTTTGGGAATGAAGCATTGATATTAGTTTGGGGGGGGTTTACATAACAAGAAAGTTTTTTTATCTTCAATCTATATTACCTAACCAAACAACAAGGCAATTGATATCCGTATGATACTAGTTGGGGAACTAGGAGTAGGTGTAATTCTAATAGGACTTGGAAAGTCTAAGTTTCTAGGATAAGTGGTATTAGGGCAATTGAGAGCCAAGGGTAGGAATGGGAGTAGAGATGAGGGTGTCTCACCTCATGTTACTTACCATCTAGCCTTTAGAAAATTCTAGGCAATTGCACTAATCACACTTACACTAGCTACTTAGATCTCACACCAACTTGTAGGAGATGGGAGTTCTATGTTGGAACAGAGGGTGATAGCTAGGGATCCACTATTTGGACCTAGGAGCAATTCCTAAGATAGCCACATACATTCCATTTTCCCCTAGAATCTAAGTGTCATCAAGCATCATAAAATAAGCAATCAATGTTGAATATCACAAACCATAATCAAGATAATGGGAAATGACATAGAAGCAAAAGGCAATCACCATAGAATGCAAATATGTTGATTACAAGTTATTTCCCCCCAACATGGTATCAAAGTAACATTTTAACCCCAAACAGCCCACCACTAGGGGCTTAGCTAGACAAGATCATACAAAAGAGTAAACACATGAGAAGAAAGGGGTAGGAATCCATGGAGCTCGTAGAATCTTCTTCTCATTCACTCATAGATGTTATAGGGCGTGTCTCCTCCTCCAATGTCGGTGAATAGCATGGAGATATGGGGGATTATGGTGGGAAACCTAGAAAACTAGGTTTGTATGGTGGAAATGGAGTGGAAATGGATTCAGAGGTAGGTGAAATGTTTGGAAAGCAAGAAAACGGCAAAGGAGTAGCTAGGAGGGTGCTAGGGAAGCTAACCTTCATCTGTGGCTGTCACCTATGTATATATAGGTGGTGGGGAGGCACTAGGGTAAGTGGGGGTAAAAAGGGAAAAAATGGGTAGGTTTAGGTGATCATCATAGTCATGGTAAGGGTTATATGATATGGTTGTGGGAAACGCAATGGCCGAGGTGGAAGGTGGAGGTGAGGTGTAAGTCTGTATGGTGTCCACGTCTGTGGTGGGTGCCACTATCGTGTTAAGAAGAGGGTACCCTGGTCGTGTTGTGTGGCACGACCACGTTGGAGGAGGTTGCCACGAGTGAGGTTGCTCTGAGGTCGTCTTGTCTTCATCTCACCACGATCATGGTAGTCACCACAGTGATGTGGCCTTAAGGATCCAGGGTCATGTTGATGGCTATGACTGTGGTCATTCACGTGTAAAATTAGGTGAATTACTATTAGTGTTTGGGGTCTTGAAGAATAAATCATCATGGTTGTGGCATGGACCATGAGTGAGTTGGGGCTCCCTAGCCACGACCATTTGGATGACCATGACTGTGGTGTCTTTAGTGACCACGTCTATTTTGCTGACCATGGTCGTAGTCATCCATGTACAAACTTGGCAACATTACTGTAACTTTTAGAGATTAATTCCCCATGATCATGATAGTTTACCATGGTCATTTTGGGGCTACTTTCTACTGATCTCCACTACAACTTCTTCATTTGACCTCCTTTTGCTTTGGATTGATTCTTGTGCATCCAAAGAGAGCTCAGGGAAGAGGTAGATCCAATCTTGGGGTTCAAGGACCCAAAGATGTTCTTCATCTCTCTCCCTTACATAAATGCATGCATAAGTACCCTGAAGAACAAACAAAAGGAGGTATAAGTGTGCATTTGGCATAGAAGATCATATTTGAGGAAATAGCTAGCAATATACAATGTTTAGATGTGATTATAATGCAAAAAGACACATGATAAAGTCCTAATATAGGTCTGCATCACCACCCCAAACTTAAAACATACTTTTCCTCAAGTATGCTCCAACTTAATGTCTCTTTCAATTCAATCAAGGAGCAAAAATATGTAATCATTGTAATTTTTATCGGCTAAAATGAGTTGACATGAGAAATTAGGCATGCAATCCACTACTCTCTACTCATTTTCATTCTTTTCAAGTGTGAATCAAGCACATAGCACAAGAACTTAGAATATGGATCACCATTCACATATGCAAGTAATGCAATTTTCATAATTCTTTGGGTAACCTGTATCATGCATGAAATACATTCATTAGATTAGGATCACTAGTTCACTTGCTATAGCTACCTCATACACTTCATTTCATTACTCATGACCCACCTGGCTTGTGTAGGAGGATGAGGGCTAGAGTCGATTTACCCTAGCCCTACTAGGCATACAAAGAGAAGAAATGGTTATGAAAGGGAGTGGAGTGCATTACACTCATCTTTTCTTTATTTGGATGCTCTTATACATGAGCATCCTTTATTTTCTTTTTGCTTTTTTGTTTTTTACTTTTCCCTTGGTGGATGTAGGGCATATGATGACAAGAGTGAACCGGGAAGGTAAATGTATGGTCAACCCAAAGTTTTTGGGGTGACCAAGGCTGATATGTGTACTTTGACATCCTTTCATGAGGTGGAGAGGTAAGAATGTGGTGAAAGAAATGTCTGATCAAAGAGGGGTCCCAAGCAGTGGAAATTCATGTATAATCACATTCAAGCATGTTATTCCATGTAACATTCACCAATAAAACAAGTCATGCATAAAATGAATAGTGTAGTAGATTGCATCCTCCTCATAGAGAACAAATAAATCTCAAATGTTCAAGACTTGCAAGAACCACCCTTTTATTCAAAACAAAAAATTATTTCAAGACACTTGGAGCACATGAAAAATTCCTACATCACACTCATTCTAACCACAAAAATCAAAAGCAAGTTACATTATCCAAATATCTAACCATTTTCATCACAACAGATAAAGATTCAATTGAAACACATTTTTGGGCAAGAACATTCAAATTTGTGAAAAATTGGCCAAAATGGTCAATTTGCATTCAATCACATCTAAACTTACATTTAGGGAAATTAAAGCATAAAGGAGAAAATCCTAATTAAAACACACAAAAATTACCAAAATCTACATGGAAATGCAATGCATGACATGGAGGTGCAAAAAGAATAAAATTTTTAAAAAAATACCCAAAAATGCATGAAATTAAACTACAAATATGCATGAATGATAACAGAAAGAAATCTACACTAGAAAGAGTAGATTCAATCAATCCAAAATTAGGTGGGACAAGAATAAACAAAATGAGTGTCAGAGCTAGAGTCAGAGTGGTACATACCGCCCTACCACCCCAAACTTTTGAATCATGTTGTCCTCAACACGAAACTAAATCTTAGGATAGTAGGGTAAGGATCAAGGGTGGTGCTACTGATCAAATGGCAGGTCTCCCTATTGTGGTTGGTCCGGTGGCTCTGGCTGGTACTGATGAGAACTTTCGAGAGGAGGTGGAGGACCTAGACGAGCTAGAGGGAACTGGTAGTAGTGGCCCCAATAATGATCCTAAGGGGGAGGGTAGGTCTCTTGATATCCCAAAATACCACCCCAAAAGTCTTCATTCCATTTAGGGTTTCTCTGTTCCTAAGCATGTGGTAGTGGTACAAGTGGCTGACCTGATAGTGTATCTACTTTTGTACATGCCACATGTACTACTGGATGAGATTCATTTTTTATTATGCCTTTTGAATACCTTCAAGCTGTGCCTGGATGGATGACATGTCATAGGCGTTTGTTGAAGGATCCTACAGTTGGGATGTTGCCTCATCCCTTCTTCTCACCCTTCAAGCCTATCTTTTTTGCTCCTTCCTCTCCTTCTTGCTGATGTGCATTTGATTCTCCTACTTCTTCATGTGCAATAGTGGGGTTATAGGTCTCTCAGGGGTTGTCTCTCTCACATCGCATCAATTGTTTGTGTGGGAAGTCAGGGCCCCCCAAAGTAGAGAGGATTGTGGTAGCATGATAGGGTAGTTCAAGAATTCTTGACGATGCCACAAATTTCACATTATAAATCAACCTCTTGTTTTTTTTATTGTGATCATCTGAGTGAATGACGTACTTGAAATCAACAATTGATCTCCCTCAGCCCCTTTGAGTCTGGTTACACCATAGCCCAAGGCTCGAGCAATTGAGGTCACAATTCCTCCCATTATAAAAGGAGTTTTGCTTTTGAAAGGAATTTTCCTCATGTGATCTATCAAGGGAGATGCTAGGTTAAGTTGTAACCTCTTATTTATTCAATTCCAAACAAGGAGGTTCTTATGTGAAATGCTTCCCTAGTTGTCATACCTCCCAAAAATCATGTTGATGAGGACTTTCTACACATACCTGACCAAGGGATTGCTGATTAACATACTCTTTGACTTGCCAGCTGTGTATTCTGGCGCCCTGGTCAAACAATACCAGAATTTACCATAGTTGATGTCAACTTCTTTCTCAATTAACCCATCATTCAACTTGCTGGATTCTTCAGGATCCTTGGCAAAGATGCAGTTCAATTCAGAAGCAGTAAGCGTGTGGATTTCATTGAGCATTCCAAATTTTATGGCTTCCTCCCATTTTACCTTGACCTTCTTGAGTTAGGTGAAAAACTATGAAGTCAACTCCATGTATGTGGTTTGTGTCATGAAAAGACCCTTCCACAAACTGATTCTCTTCAACTTGTTTTCCACTTCGACTTTAATGCCCAAGTCATCAATCACCTTCTTACACCCATACCTTGTGGAGATGACTCTCCTCCACCTGCATTCAAGATATATAGGTGTGATTTGCATTTTCCTTTGATCTCTTACATAAGAACTCCCCTCAGAAGATTTGCTAAATCCTTTCAATCTATTCTCCTCGAGGTAGGTCAACGTATCCTCTGGCTCAAAATCTAGCTCTTTCTCATCAGTACCATCTTCTTCTTCATTAACCTGGTAGGATCTTGACCACAAGATCGTGTCAAGATTGAGTGGTACCCATTTCTTGAGGTATCTTCGTGGCACATACTTTCCTTCAATTATCAATTGTTTCCTCATCTGTGGCTGCTATTGTAGTCTCTCCCCTAATGAAGTGGTAGAGTGGCCAGTTGGCATAGTCTGTGGAGGGATCCTCGATGAAGATGGGGATTCTCCCACCTTGCCTCTCTTTTAGTGAGTAGTGACCTCTAGTTCAACCCCATCAATCATGGCATTGAGGTTATCCTTATATGCCTCATCCTCCTCCTCCTGATAGGTCTCATCAGATATGTAATTGTTGTCTGATGATCGAGTGTGGAAGGCACTCGTGGATGTCGAACGGTGGAACAATCTGGAAATGGAATTTGATGGTGATGGGGTATGGGATGGTATGGAGACTTGAGAGGAGGCTTTCTTGGTGCACACTTTGCCTCCAGTGATCACCTCAAGGCTCTTTTGATCCTCCTTCTTCACAACCTTGCCTATCCCCTTCATTGTGTGGAGGTGGTGGTGGTATGAGTGTTGTGATTTTTGGATTTTTTTTAGGAGAGGGTGAAATGGAGGTTGAGGGATGGGTGAAATACGTTAGAATAGTTGTTGTGATGATGAAGGATGGATTGTCTAATGGTTTTGGGTAAGATTTTGGTGGATTTTCATGGGTTTGTGGGTGGGATGGCTGTAGATGGGGTGGAGGATGAAAATGGAGATGGTGGCTAGATTGATGGAGGATTTGGGGAGGAAATGGTTGAGGGAGGGGTGGGGAGGTGTAGGAGGTAATTGGAGGTTGATTAGGTGGAAGGATAAAGCTGGAGGAGCAAGATTGGGAGGGCCAGGGTGGTCACAGGTCGTAACAGGCAAGGAGACATGTGCGGAGTGGATTAGAATGAGGGGGTTTGTGGTGGTTTTGGGAGTTTAAGTGAAATTTGGGTGAGGTTGAACCTCTCCAAGTTCATGGTGGGCTTCCACAGTTGTGGTGTGGGTTAGATGAAATGACTGTGGTGGGTGCCATGGTCGTGGTGGTTGTTGAAGAAGTCTATAGCACGACCCTCGCCATGGTCATGGCGGTCCCCACGGTCGTGGTGCCCTCCTCTTTCCTCGGTCATTTTAGTCACCACAGTCATTGTCGTTCATGTACAAATTCTCCTCCATCACTATAATTTCCTCAAACTTTTGCACTTAAATAACCATGGTCGTGGTGGCCACCACGACCATTCTATCATCATGTCACCACACTCATGGTAGTGGCCACTATTTTGTTGTCCTTCTTGTGCCACATCCGTTTTGAGCACCACGGCCGTGGCCATTCCTTCACCAAACTTGCCATGTTACTGTAACATTTTCAATAAAATCCAATATGGCCATTTTGAAGCACCACAGATGTGGTGGGTCTTCCTCCTATACTTTGCCAATGTAATTTTAAGAACTTTGATATTTTTGCGCTATTTTGATACTTTGAAACATTTTAGCCTAAAAAACCATGCATTGCCCTCTCTTTCTCTCTCTTAAACTTGTCACATGCATCTCATCAAAACTTAAACCAAAAAACTATCAAGCACAAGTGTGGGTGTGTCTATTCTTGGAATAATGTGAAAAAAAGAAAAGTCTCAAATGATTTTCCTCAACTAACATCACAATGCCAAAACTTTGGTTGGCTTTATCCAGACCTAATTCAACAACTATTTTCAATCTTTTCTCATTGACGGTGAACTTTCTTACTCCTTCTGTTTCACATATCACAACAACCCCGGACATATATACATTTTTTATTAGATATGTCCCTTCTGGTCTAGACTGAAGCTCCCCAAGAAAGAACTTCATCCTAGAGTTTTACAACCATATCCATTGGTAGGGCTCAAAATCCTTCTTCTTGATCAACTTATCATGTAGAAACTTTGTCCTTTCCTTGAAGCTTTTGGACAATTCATAGGCCTAATGTCTCATTTCCTCTAGCTCATACAACTACAACTTTCTTTTCAATCTGGTAGTGTCTCCATCCATTTACATGGCTTTCAAATTCCCATAAAGCCTTGTGTTGCATTTCCACGAGTAAATGGCACCTTTCTCCATACATGAGTTTGAATGGTGTGGTTCCAATTAGGGGCTTTAATGTAGTCCTATATGCCCAAAAATCTTCATTGAGACATAAAGACCAATCCTTGCGATCCGACCTCACCATCTTCTCAAGAATGAGTTTTATCTCCAAATTATCTAACTCAACTTGACCACCTATTTGATGGTGGTAAGGAGTAGCCACACGATGATTTACTCCATGCCTTTTTAGCAACCCTTCAAATGTCCTATGGATGAAATGGCTTCCTCCATCACTAATCATTACCCACGATATACTGAACCGATCGAGGATGTTCGACTTTACAAAATAATAAACCACTTTATGATCATTCCTTCTAGTAGCAATATCTTCAATCCATTTGAATACATAATCAATGACCACAAAGATGTACACATATCTAAAGGAGGGAGGAAATTGACCCATGAAGTCAATTCCCCAAACATCAAACACCTCAACTACAAGAATGGGTGAAAGAGGCATCATGTCCCTCTTGGAGATAATGCCCACCTTTTGGCACTTCAAATAACACTTGCAATATTCATGAGCATCTTTGAACAAGGTTGTCCAATAAAATCCACTTAGAAGAATCTTTGCGGTTGTGCATTTTCCGCCAAAATGACCTCCACACATGCCAGAGTGGCACATGGATATGATCTCTTGTATCTTAATTTCTAGGACACATCTTCTAATGACTTGGTTGGAATAATATTTGAATAGATACAGGTTGACCCAAGCATACTTTTTCACTATAGAAAACAACCTCTTACTGTCTTCCCTTGTCCAAGTACTCAGTATCCTCCCACTAGCTAAGAAGTTAGCTATGTGCTTGTACCATGGTCTTTGGGTGGATGAAAGTAGGAAATGTCGATCATGTGGTATTGTTTCTTTGATTTGAATCTTGGCATCATAAGGTTCTTCAATGCAGGAGAGATGGATGACTGTAGAATTTCAACTTCCTTCTTGTCAAGAATCTTTAGATCAAACTCTTGGAGAAAAAGAATCCAACAGATCAACCAGTGCTTAGAATCTTTCTTTACCATGAGATATGTTAATGATGCATGATCCGTGTACATTATGACCTTGTTTTGCAAGAGGTAAAGATGGAACTTTTCAAGGGCAAAAATCACGGCAAGCAACTATTTTTCCGTCGTGGTGTAATTCCTTTGGGCTTCATTGAGGGTTTTGGTTGCATAATAAATGGAATGCGTAACCCGACTAATCCTTTGGCCTAGCACAACCCCCACTACCATATCCGATGTATCTATCATGATTTCAAATGGCAAGGAGAAATTTGGGGGTCGCATGATAGGATAAGAGACAAGGTTATGCTTCAAGTGGTTTAAGGCTTCAACACACTTGTCATCAAAGTTGAATTCCACATCTTTTTCAAGCAAGTGACAAAGTGGCCTCAAAATTTTACTAAAGTCTTTGATGAAATAGCAATAGAAACCCGCATGCCCCAGGAAAGATTGGACATGTCTTATGGTGGAAGGAATGGTGAGAGTAGCAATTAGACCCACTTTGGCCTTATCAACCTCAATTCCGACCTTGGAAACTTGGTGACCCAGAACAATGCCTTTGGGAACCATGAAGTGACTCTTCTCCCAAGATAGCACTAAAGAAACCTTGATACACCTTTCAAGCACAACTTCTAGGTGGAGCAAACATTCATCAATTTTTTTACCAAACACTAAAAAATCATCCATGAAGACTTCAAGAGACAAATCAAGCATATCAGCAAAGATGTATGCCACACATCTTTGAAATGTAGAAGGAGCATTGCATAGCCTAAATGAAATTCTCCTATAAGAAAAAGTACCACTGGGAAAAGTGAATGTTGTGTTCTCTTGATCCACAAGATGAACAACTATTTGGATGTAACCGGAGTACCCAATAAGAAAATAGTAGAAATTGTTTCTTGTTAATCTCTCCAAGTTCTGATTGAGAAATGGAAGAGGGTAATGGTCTTTCTTTGTCTTCTCATTCATCTTTCTTTAGTCCACGCACATCCTCCACTTGGATTGCTCTCTTACAGGCATCTATTTTCCATTCTCCTACTCAACAATTGTGATCCCACCCTTCTTTGTCACAACCTGTATGAGACTCACTCATGGGCTATTAAAAATGGGATATGTGATTGTAGTAACTAGTAGCTTCATGACCTCTTGCTTTAGTACTTATTTCAATTTCAGATTCAACCATCTTTGCATTTGACGGGTTGGTCTAGAATCATCCTCAAGGTAGATTCTATGGACACAAATGGAGGGGTCAATACCCCTTAAGTCAAAAATGGACCATCCAAAGGCTTGAATGTTTTTCTTCAAAATTTCCATCAAGCCATCTTCTTATTTTGAAGAAAGGATAGAGGAAATAATTACTGGGAGGGTGTCATTGGAGCCTAAGAAAGCATATTTTAGTCCTTCAGGAAGAGACTTGAGCTCAAGAACTGGAGTCTCATCAAAGGAATTCTTCAATGGTTTAGAAATGGAAGGGGGGTCCTCACTTGAAGCCACTAGGGCTAGATCTTCTTCCTCATCATCATCATCATCATCATCGGTAAATTCCATAATAGGCTCTAGACCTCTACCTTGAGTGATAGTTTGAATCCATGCAGGTAGACATTCTTCGACAATCTCATCCAGACAATCACTAAGATAACAAACTTCCTTTGTAGCACCTATCACCTCAGCCTTAGCAGAAGACTTAAAAATGCATGATCGGATCTTCATGTGCATGAAGGTCACATACATGGTGTCGATCCTCACATGGATCATTACATTGACTGTAGACAAGAAGGGACTCCCCAAGATAATAGGAACTTTCCTCGAGTACTTTTCCATGTCTGACACAATGAAATCAACAATAAAGAATGTTGAGGTCTCATCATCAAGTCTGACCAACACATCATCAACACGCCCTCTAGGCATTTTTAAAAATCAGTCGACCAATTGCAATGTGTTGTGAGATGGACCCACTTGTCCCATTTGTAGTTTAGTAAACACATCATACGACATCAGATTCACATTGGAACCCAAGTCAAGAAGAGCTTGGTCTATGTGGCATGCTCCAATGAAACAAGAGTTGATGGGAGCACCATGATCGTTTATTTTCTATGGCACGATGTGTTGTAGAATTGAGCTCAGTTGCTCAATGAGCTTGACTTTTCTTAGTGTCCTTCATGTCATTCTCCTCTTGAATGTGCACAAGTGTTTTAAGAACATAACAAAAGATGTTATTTTCTTGATTGCATCATGCAAAGGAATATTGATCTTCACTTGCTTAAAAGTTTCCATGATGTCTTCAATGTGCTTCTTCTTCCTTTTTTCATTGGATGGTTCCTCAAGTGCATCTGGGAATGGAGGGAGTTGTGCTCCCACCTAGGTCAAATAAACAAAATCATAAAGTAGTATCACAGGAATCACAATATCAACTCTCTATATCACAGTATCAACCCGGGTGCCTATCACAATATCCTCAACCCGAATCTCAGTATCACCATCCCTGATCATAGTATGAACTCTGTAATCACTAGCTGCACTATCAATAGAAGTAACCTGTATCTGCTCCAAGGTCCTACTACTCCTCAACATTGTCATTGCCTTCACATGCTCATGGGTTGTAGAAGAGGAAGCTTGTATAGGTGGTTGTGTCTATTGAGGTGGTGGTATTCTTGGGTGTGGTGGATTTGGGTTTTGGATAATGAATTGTGGCTGAGGTTGTGGTTGTGATGGTTGTGGTGGATTTGGGTTTTAGAGAATGAATTGTGCCCGAGGTTGTGGTTGTGATGGTTGTGGTGGATAGGTATTATATTATGGAGGGGGTTGTTGGTATGGGTGAGGTGGAGGTGGAGGGTATTGGTAGTTGAATGGGGGTTGTTGAGGGGGAGGAGAATAAGGATTGGGAGGTCCTTGGTACTGCGGTGGAGCATAGGTATTTTGGGGAGTGCCCATAAAGCTACCATCATTATTTGGGTTAGGCATAGGTTGAGACGGGAGCCTCCCTTCTTCACGACGAGCAAGTGAAAGAGAAATTTGATCTAGCATTTTTTGAAGGTGGCTAATCATTTTGCCTTGAGAAGACACATATTTTTTCACTTCATCAAGGCTCCTTAGCCTCCCAAGCACTTCCTCTTCAAACTTTGAGTTGTATTTAGGGCCTTGTTGTTGCCTTGGATGCCCTTTCCTCTCCCCATTTTGTTGTTTTGCATGATAAGTTAGGATGATTTCTCCACTCTAGAGTATAAGAATTGCACATTGGGCCTTGTATGTTACAGTTTCCAAAATCATGTAAAGCATTTACTTCTTCATCAATGACATCAATTGCCATTGTAGATTGTCTAGAAGAACCTTCATCTTGTCTCTTCATTATGCTCATCATATCAGCCATCATCTTCATCATTTGGGGATTGGCTTCTATTTTGACTAGAGTTGTAGGAGTGGGAGGAGGAATATAGTTTCAGTCATAGTGCTCCCATTTACTTGAATCATGGTGGTTATAGTTTCAGTCCAGTGGATTTTCCATGAATGTGCCTCACTAAGAGGAATGAACAATAGTTTGTCTTAGCTCAACTTGCCCAGTGTAAATGTATGGACAAGCTTCCATAGAGGTACTTCATGATGGGGGAAGTCACGAAGGAGCTTCTAAAATTGTTACCAAGCTTCATGAAATGGTTGATTCTCTTTTTGTGTGAAGGAGGTAATGTATCTCTACATTTGAGTCAACATGGAAATGGGGTAGAACTTCTTAAGGAACTCATTCATGACCACATTCCATGTCACTAACTAAGGCTTGGACATGTACCACTCCTAAGCTTTATCTTTTAGGGGAAAGAAGAGGGTTCTTCAGATTGAGTGATCGATGGAGACGAGTGTGCAAAAAGTGGAGAAAGTTTCAAGAAAATAATCTATGTGGTGGTAGGGATTCTCATTCTCCATCCCATAGTATGTAGGAAGGAGTCCAAGGAGGGCTGGTGGAATGGAGAATTATTGACCTGACAATTTGTCAACAAGGGTGGCAATTGGGGAGTTGTAGTTCACTGGGGTGATGTACTCATGGAGAGGATGGTTGGGTTTTGGTTGAGCTTCACCACTAGGACTAGGGCCTTATATTTTAGCTGATTGGTGTTGTTTGTGGCGGCTTTGGCTTCTTCTTATACCTATCTTGGAGTCGTATGGCACCAATTCGGTACAAGTCAAACACATACTGCTCATGCACAACTATCACCTACACAATATACAAACAACCAACAAGTGCCAAGTTAGATGGATAGTATGCAAAAGTAAACAAAGAAGAAAGAATAACAATGATGATGATAGTACGAACAACTAAGGTACACTAACTAGCTAGCTAGAGCGTCTCTACTTCCAAGCAATGATGCCAAGAAGCTTGGTGCATTTTGGACTGCCTTGTGTTACAAATATCCAATTGTTTTTTATTAGATGCAACTTGGGTAAACACACAATGGATCTTTGAAATTTATATAAGGGACCTAGTCTAACACGCCAGCTTAGACTATTCACACTTCACCCACAAGTTCATGGGGTCGTGCTGTAGTATAGGCTAGTGGCAAGAGAAGGGTTGATCCTCACGTAGAGAGGAAGAACTAGAGCTAAGTTAATGTGAGCTAAGTTTTGAAACCAGAGTTTAAGGTTTTAGGTTTTAAAGGTTGGTTTTGGTTGATTAAACTACAATTGCAAGCAATTAACAACAAGAAGGAGACTAGATTACCAAAAACCCTAGATTACCCTAAGCAAGCTAAATCTAAGAGACAAGGCTAAACAAGAAACTAAGCAAGAGAAAAGAATTACGACTAGCTACACTAGACTAGCAATTCAGATTAACAACTAAGAGGCAAGTTAGGCACAAGAGCAAGAAAGAACCTAGGTTATCACTAGCTAACAAGATTAACACAAGCAAGATCGAAAGAGAACTAACAACTCAAGAAAATCCTAACTATCAAGAACTAAGGAATTAGCTAAGAAGTAACAAAGGAAATTAACTGAACTAACATTAACAAGATAAGTTGACAAGGTGGGTTTTAAGCAATAAGTTGGTTAGGTGGGCCATTTGGGAATGAAACTTTGATATTAGTTGGGGTAAGTTACATAACAAGCAAGTTTTATATATTCAATCTAGATTATCAAACAAATAATAAGGCAAGTGTTATTAGACTATACCCTATGCTACTAGTTGGGGAACTAGGGCTAGGTGTAATTCTAATAGGATTTGGCAAGTCTAGGTTTATAGGGTAAGTGGTATTAGGACAATTGAGAACCAAGAGTAGGAATGGGAGTAGATATGAGGGTGTCTCACCGCATGTTACTTACCATATACCGTTTTGAAAACTCGAGGCAATTGCACTAATCACACATATACTAGCTACTTAGATCTCTGTAACATACTAAATCTCATGGTCTTCCCTACAATTTACCCATATTCTATCTTTTCATTTCTTTCAAGTCCTTTTGGTCTAATTTCATAAATTTCCCTTCTTTTATATTCTTTTTGGACTCCTTGTGCAATTTGAGCACAGTTCAAGGTTGAAATTACCTTTTTACCCCCATTTATGATAATAAAGGGGTGTTGGCACAAATAACCCAGTTAAGGTAATAATTAATGACTACTAATGCAAAATGGAGTTTTATAAGAGATAATAAGTATATAATGTTAATTTGGAGCTTTTTGGATAAATATATTAGCAATAATGTGTATTTGAGTTAATGTATGAGAACATCAACCTTAATTGTTTCTCACTCCTCAAAATATGATTTTAATTCATGAAAATATGCTATTTTGTTGAGAAATGATTATTGAAATCTTAATGTGTTTAATATCTCAAAATTTACTCACATGTTTCATAAAAAAAGTCTTTTCATATAATTCATTCATTTTAATATATTAATATACACTTTAATGAGCAATATAGTAATTAAGGGCCATATTATGTATAAAATGAGAAAGTAATGGCATAGAATTGTTCTAGACTTTAATGTGAGCTAATGGTTCAAATTTGGTGCCTTTTGGACTTCATTTAACCCCTCAAAATGATTGTATATGCTTTTAAGATAGTGTGATAAAAGTCTTTTGATTTATTTCATTTATGTCTTTTGTAACGCTATAGTTTCAGTTCTTTTCCCTTATCATTCGACCCAAACCATCGTGGCCCTTGATCTAATGGCCAGGGTTCTGCCGCAATGTGATCCAAAGGTCCTTGCACTGTCTTCTTCCTCCCACCATCCGCGGGTAACTGAGCAGTGATGCCTGCTTTACTCCCTGATCCCGTTCTCCCTCCACAAAACACCTTTTCACCCGATTCTTCTTCCATTGACTTCGTGTCCCACCGCCGGTTCGAATGAACCCTAAATCATCACCTACCTCGTTGATTTGCCAAAATGCCCAACCTAGGCCACCTCCGCCTCTCCACCAAGGAGATGTAGAGCCAGCTTACACCATCCCCACGCCTATTTAAGGGCGTCTAAAGCTTCCTCAGGCTTCGAGCCTTCCACCTCCTCAACCAATTTCCCCTTGTTTACCCCGGAGCTCATCGACCTGCTCGCCCATTCCACCCAGCGATGGTGAAACAAATCTCAGAACTCTGGTCACCTTAGTCAAATTATGGGCTAGGTAACCTTCCTTTGCTTCTCTTCTCTCTTTTCGGCTCAGTAGCTTACCTCACGATGCCCCCGAACGCTTAGTCCTATAGACCATGTTATCGAACTCCACCGGTGCCTGTCATTTCTGGGCTTTGTTGCATCTCTGCCCTCGCCGACGCCTTCTCTCGATTCGCCTTGCATCCACAGACGCTTCTTGACCTTTTGTTTTGCATTTTTCGACCCCTATCTTCAGGTTTTGATTCCCATCTTGTTCCCCTGTTTCCGGCCAGGTTGGGCCTTCTTCTTCTGCTCCTGAGCACACGAGTGTGTGGGTAAGAGATCTCTGTGTTCGGGGGGAACTAGGGAACTCGTTCCCAACGTCCGTCTTCATTTGCACACCCTGATGGCGAGTTGAAGCAAAGGAGCTCGAGCTCCTATGAGCCTGCTCGCGCCATGACCTTGGCTGGAAGAAGCCATGTCATGGAATGACCAAGAGGGTCATGCACCGACAATGGAATGATTTACTGTGCTTTACCATTATCATCTTTTCCCCCTCGTTCTGTCTTTCTGCCGCAAACAATTGATAGTTGTAAATGACTGGTCTGCCCTCGCAGCTTAATTATATTTTGGTCATTTCACCTATTATTTACATCGAATTGCATTTTCATTTAAATCACTGTCACGCTATGGTTTTTCTTGCATTCTGATTGGTTGATTTTACTTAATTCATAGTAAATCGATCCATGGTCAGAAAAATGCAAATAAATAGCCATTGGAAAGTATTTTTCATGTAGAATCTGATTTTATGGTTCTTGAGTCCCAATTATGATTCCTTTTTCGAAGTTTTCTTTGGATACCTATTTGATTATATGAAATGATCTAAAATGTGTAATTAATTTATTTTAACTCCAAATTGAGTAATAAAATATGTTTTATTATTCACGAGAATATGACTAATCTATTAGACTAGGTTTTAAACCTTAAATCGTGGATTTGGAAATAAGTTCCAAAATTAGGGTTTTTCCTATGCTTTAAGCCTTATAAATACTAATACATGTGTAATGTTTATAACTAGGGAAATATGGAATTGGATACAATCAGATTGGTGAATGTGATGGTAATGAATCAAACTAAGGTATGTGACACCTATTTATGTATTTGACACCTATTAATGTATGTGACCTCTATGTATGTCAACCCTATTTATCTATGTAACACCTAAATATGTGGAATGTATACGTACAAATCACACTTATCCTTATGTTGGGCTTTTATCCATCCCTACCTTCATTATGTGCTAGCCTTGTTATCCTTCTACATGACTTTATTTGGCTCTTTACTTATTTAATGCTTCTTTTGCTATTGTGGCCCATTCATTATATGAATCTTGCTACTACATATGTTGGCTCATTTACTTGGAGTTCTTGGATATTGTAGTTGCCTATGATGGCCTATTTATTGAGATTGTTTCTTGGGTTTTATTCCCAATGCTATGTTGCAATGTTGTTATACTTCTCACTACTGCCAAGTGACTATTAAGCATGATGTATTTTAGGCCAAATGACAATGTAGTGTACATGAGTACAAACCACCCATAGGGAACTGAGGTTTTAGTCCTCATGTCAGGCACTGGGGTTTTAGTCCCCCTATCACTTTATTTAGGCACTGGGGTTTTAGTCCCCCTGCCACTGGTGAGGTCCTGTAGGTGCCTCACCCTACATTAAGATGACTTTGTGTCTTAATATATTCAGTCTATGTGATTATTATTGTGGTGATTGATTATGGAAGTTATCTTTTTCTTATTTGAATATTTGTCTCATTCTCTTAAAATCTTGTAGTATAGAGAATCTTTTATTACGCAATGATGTTGACTATTACTTGTCCTATTCCTTTTGATTGACACATACTTTTGTCCTTCTTTTACTGGATGATCTCAACCATCCAGGTATAGGATCAGAGTGTGCAGCTGAAGCTTGGTGAACCTAAGGCTAAGGATAGGACAAGAAGAAAAGGAACATATAGCTTGCATGTTCATAGTTGCCTTTATATATGAAGTTGTTTTGTTTGGAGACAATATTGGCTTAGTCTAAGTCTTCCTCGACCTAGATCCTTGTTCTTTTATAAAGATGTACCCCATTTGGGAAAAAAGTTGTAATGTACTCTTTATACATTTTGAATAAAGTCAAGTTTTATTTCTTCCGCTGCCACATATTTGATGTACTTGTTTATCATGTTTTATAGTAGAGACTTGGTCTTTACAGCATGGTATCAGAGCATCAAGGTAGTTGGATTCTTGACTAATTCAAATTGTTTCCTACATAGAACCCTTAACATATATAGTTTCCCTATAGGAAGTTTTTCACCTTAGAGTTGACCTAGCATGAAAGTTTGATTTAGGATCATTATAATTTAATATTAAAAATAAAATTTGTCAACTTTTTGGTGACTTTTCTATTGAGAAGCTACAGAGAAATAAGTTGAAGTGATGGTGTCTAGAAAGGGTCAGAGCTTGGGGGCTGGCAATATTTTCCTCCACCCCACTAGCTTGGTAACGAGGACTCCTGAGCTCATATGACCTAGCCTGGCCGGATTTGAAACAGATGGCTCGAAATAGTCTATCTTTGGGCATGTTGCCTAATTGTTGAATATCTTAGGAAAACCATAAGTGATGATTTGATATCTAACACAAAAATCATCCTTAAATACCTTATACTCCTATGTTTAGGGTATAGTGTACCCTATGTTACACCCTGAAGCTTGGTTAGTAAATCCTTTTAGTGTTGGGTTTTATGTACCCCTTTTACCCTTATCTTAGTTTGACTTAGTTGACCCTTTTAAGGGGTGGAGTGAGGGTAATGGTGTTTGTACCCTATTTGGTTTTGCAAATTTGATTTTGAGCACGAAATCCCTTTTTAGGGGGATGGAATCCCAATTAAAAGCAAAATCAAATACCTTTGGAGTTAGAAACCCTATCTATGTGGACATATGTACATAATAACTTATGTGAACAAGAATTTACCAAACACATTATACTTGTAATTCAACTTGTTTGTTTATACACACGTGAATATGTAGTAAGTCATATAGAGATAGTTCATATGCTTGAACCTTCACATATTATTGATGCACATAATAATGAGTTACTCATTAATAATGGTGAATATACCTAACATTGACTATGCCAACCTAATGGTAAAATGTGTATGGATAATGCACCATAAGGATTCTTTAACATGTATTGATCATGTTAACCTAAACCCTAATATGTAATCATCTAGCTTTGACAACATATACATATATATACCCTTAATGCCTTTCATGATACATTAGTGACATTAGGTGTCATCATCACATAATATACCTTGATACATATAAATGGATTATAGTCACAAAGTTATCAATATATGTAAGGTATATCACCTTGTTCTCTAATGAACACCTCATCATAACTTGATATATGAATTAATTCATTAATATTTATTGGATTACATCCCATTCACTAAAATGCATATAATGACTCAAACATGATAATGAACAATTGGATTCACATAAATATTCATAAATGCCTAATGTGATGTAAAACATGTATAATTTATAAGATGAAGTGTAATGGACAAAAATGATTAATGATGTCATTAAAATGAGTATGAAAGATGATATGACAATGTGAAATATGGACATTATTTGGAATTAGTATAGGCTTATAACTTGTTAGATAATATTAACTTTTCTACAAAATAATTTGTGATAATTTTACATGATAGTTTTAAGAGGATAATGGAAAATGAATTCATGTTATTTAGGTTTTCGACCTAATACATTGATTAATGTTGAAATGGCTTAGAAAACCCTAATTGTGCTTAAAACCCTAGATGAGGGAAATACACATGATATAATATTGAGATGTAATTGTTTTGAATAAAATTTGGCACAAGGATAGTATAATAAATATGATACCTCTTCATGATGGATATTGTGCTAATAAAGCAAAAATGTTAATTAGGTTGAGTTTGATAAAAGGCTATAGGTTTGGTGGAAACCTTAGTGAGACTTGGCTTATGTGTATAGCTTTTACTACCTACCTAGTGTTTAAAGTTGGAAAGTTGTACACACACCCTCTCTTTCCTCTTGTTGAGATTTTGGGGATGAAATCCTCTTTAAGGGGTGGTGTGCTGTAACATACTGAATCTCAGGGTCTTCCCAACAATTTACCCATATTCTATATTTTCATTTCTTTCAAGTCCTTTTGGACTAATTTCATAAATTTCCCTTCTTTTATATTCTTTTTGGACTCCTTGTGCAATTTGAGCACAGTTCAAGGTTGAAATTACCTTTTTACCCCCATTTATGATAATAAAGCGGTGTTTGCACAAATAACCCAGTTAAGGTAATAATTAAGGACTACTAATGCAAAATGGAGTTTTATAAGAGATAATAAGTATATAATGTTAATTTGGAGCTTTATGGATAAATATATTAGCAAAAATGTGTATTTGAGTTAATGTATGAGAACATTAACCTTAATTGTTTCTCTCTCCTCAAAATATGATTTTAATTCATGAAAATATGTTATTTTGTTGAGAAATGATTATTGAAATCTTAATGTGTTTAATATCTCGAAATTTACTCACATGTTTCATAAAAAGAAGTCTTTCCATATAATTCATTCATTTTAATATATTAATATACACTTTAATGAGCAATATAGTAATTAAGGGCCATATTATGTATAAAACGAGAAAGTAATGGCATAGCATTGTTCTAGACTTTAATATGAGCTAATGGTTCCAATTTGGTGCCTTTAGGACTTCATTCGACCCCTCAAAATGATTTTATACGCTTTTAAGATAGTGTAATAAAAGTATTTTGATTTATTTCATTTATGTCTTTTGTAATGCTATAGTTTTGGTTATTTTCCCTTGTCACGCGACCCGAACCATCGTGGCCCTTGATCTAACGGCCAGGGTTTTGCCCCCATGCGATCCAACAGTCCTCGCACCGTCTTCTTCCTCCCACCATCCGTGGGTAACTGAGCAGTGATGCCTGGTTTATTCCCCGATCCCGTTCTCCCTTCACAAAACACCTTTTCACCCGATTCTTCTTCCATTGGCTTCGTCTCCCCCCGCCGGTTCGAATGAACCCTAACTCATCGCCTACCTCGTTGATTTGGCAAAACGCCCAACCTAGGCCGCCCCCTCCTCTCCACCAAGGAGTTGCAAAGCCAGCTTAGACCGTCCCCACACCTATTAAAGGGCGTCTAAAGCTTCCTCAGGCTTCGAGCCTTCTACCTCCTCAACCAATTTCCCCTTGTTTACCCCAGAGCTCATCGACCTGCTCGTCCTTTCCACCCAGTGATGGTGAACCAAATCTCAGAACTCCGGTCACCTCAGTCAAATTACGGGCTAGGTAACCTTCCTTAGCTTCTCTTCTCTCTTTTCAGCTCTGTAGCTTACCACGCGATGCCCCCGAATGCTTGGTCCTATAGACCATGTTATTGACCTCCACCGGCGCTTGTCATTTCTGGGCTTTGTTGCTTCTCCTCCCTTGTCGACGCCTTCCCTCGATTCGCCTTGCATCCACAGACACTTCCTGACCTTTTGTTTTGTGTTTTTCGACCCCTATCTTTGGGTTTTGATTCCCATCTTGTTCCCCTGTTTCCGGCCAGGTTGGACCTTCTTCTTGTGCTCCTGAGCACGCGAGTGCGTGGGTAAGAGATCTCTTTGTTCGGGGGGAACTAGGGAACTCATTCCCAACATCCGTCCTTAGTTGCACACCCTGATGGTGAGTTGAAGCAAAGGAGCTCGAGCTCCTGTGAGCCTGCTCATGCCATGACCTTGGTTGGAAGAAGCCAGGTCATGGAATGACCAAGAGGGTCATGTGCCGGCAATGGAACGATTTACTTTGCTTGGGCATTATCGTCTTTTCCCCCTCGTTCTGTCTTTCTTCCGCAAACAATTGATAGTTGTAAATGACTGGTCTGCCCTCACAGCTTAATTATTTCATTTTGGCGACCAGGGGTATTTTGGTCATTTCACCTATTATTTACATCAAATTGCATTTTCATTTAAATCACTGTCACGCTATGGTTTTTCTTGCATCCTGATTGGTTGATTTTACTTAATTCATAGTAAATCGATCCATGGTAAGAAAAATGCAAATAAATAGTCGTTGGAAATGCTTTTTCATGTAGAATCTGATTTTTTGGTTCTTGAGTCCCAATTATGATTCCTTTTTCGAAGTTTTCTTTGGATACCTATTTGATTATATTAAATGATCTAAAATGTGTAATTAATCTATTTTAACTCCAAATTGAGTAATAAAATATGTTTTATTATTCAGGAGAATATGACTAATCTATTAGACTAGGTTTTGAACCTTAAATTGTGGTTTTGGAAATAAGTTCCAAAATTAGGGTTTTTCCTTTGCTTTAAGTCTTATAAATACTGATACATGTGTAATGTTGATAACTAGGGAAATATGGAATTGGATACAATCAGATTGGTGAATGTGATGGTAATGAATCAAACTAAGGTATGTGACGCCTATTTAGGTATGTGACACCTATTAATGTATGTGACCTCTATGTATGTGAACCCTATTTATCTATGTAACACCTAAATATGTGGAATGTATATGTGCAAATCATACCTATCCTTATGTTGGGATTTTATCCATCCCTACCTTCATTATGTTCTAGCCTTATTATCCTTCTACATGACTTTATTTGGCTCTTTACTTATTAAATGCTTCTTTTGCCTTTGTGGCCCCTTAATTATATGAATCTTTCTACTACATATGTTGGCTCATTTACTTGGAGTTCTTGGATATTGTAGTTGCCTATGATGGCCTATTTATTGAGATTGTTTCTTGGGTTTTATTCCCAATGCTATGTTGCAATGTTGTTATACTTCTCACTACTACCAAGTGACTATTAAGCATGATGTATTTTAGGCCAAATGACAATGTAGTGTACATGAGTACAAACCACCCATAGGGCACTGAGGTTTTAGTCCTCCTGCCGGGCACTGGGGTTTTAGTCCCCCTGCCATTTTATATAAGGCACTAGGGTTTTAGTCCCCCTTCCACTTTATTTAGGCACTGGGGTTTTAGTCCCCCTGCCAATGGTGAGGTCCGGTACGTGCCTCACCCTACATTGAGATGACTTTGTGTCTTAATATATTCGTGCTATGTGATTATTATTGTGGTGATTGATTATGGCAGTTCTCTTTTTCTTATTTGAATATTTGTCTCATTCTCTTAAAATATTATAGTATAGAGAATCTTTTATTATGCAATGTTGTTCACTATTACTTGTCCTATTCCTTTTGATTGACACATACTTTTATCCTTCTTTTGCTGGATGATCCCAACCATCCAGGTATAGGATCAGAGTGTGCAGCTGAAGCTTGGTGAACCTAAGGCTAAGGATAGGACAAGAAGAAAAGGAACATATAACTTGCATGTTCATAGTTGCCTTTATATATTAAGTTGTTTTGTTTGAAGACAATATTGGCTTAGTCTAAGTCTTCCTCTACATGTTCTTGTATAAAGATGTACCCCATTTGGGGAAAAAATTGTAATGTACTCTTTATACATTTTGAATAAAGTCAAGTTTTATTTCTTCCGCTACCACACATTTGATGTACATGTTTATCATGTTTTATAGTAGAGACTTGGTATTTACAATCTCACACCTACTTGTAGGAGAATGGAGTTGTATGTAGGAACAAATGGTGCTATCTATGGATCCACTATTTGGACCTAGAAGCAATTCCTATAATACCCACATACATTCCATTTTCCCCTAGAAGCTAAGTGTCATCAAGCATCATAAAACTAGCAATAGAATCAAGAAGAAATCAACATAGAATGGAAATATATTCATTACAAGTTATTTCCCCCAACATGGTATCAAAGTATCATTTTAACCCCAAATAGCCCACCACTGGGGGCTTAGCTAGACATCATCATACAAAAGAGAAAATACATGAGAAGAAAGGGGTAGGAATCAATGGAGCTCATGGAATCTTCTTCTCCTTCACCTCTTAGATGTTGTAGGGCGTGTCTCCTCTTACAAGGTAGGTGAATAGCATGGAGATATGGGGGATTATGGTGGGAAACTTAGAAAACTAGGTTTTATGGTGGAAATGGACTGGAAATGGAGTGGGTGGTTGGTGAAAGGTTTGGAAAGCAAGGAAATGGCTGTGGAGTATCTAGGAGGGTTCTAGGGAAGCTAACCTTTATGATGTGGCCACCACCTATGTATATATAGGTGGTGGGGAGGCACTAGGGTAAGTGGGGATAAAAAGGAAAAAATAGTGGAGAAAATGGATAGGCTTACATGGTCACCACGACTGTGGACAGATGCCATAGATGTGGTGGGGGTTATATGACATGATCCTGGGAAATGGAATGGTTGAGGTGGAAGGTGGAGGTGAGGTGTAAGTACGTATGGTGGCCATGGTCATGGTGCGTGCAACAGTTGTGTTGGGTAGAGGTACCACAGCCATGGTGGGTGGCATAGCCTTGTTGGTGGAGGTAGCTACGGGCAAGGTTTCTCTGAGGTCATCTTGTCTTCAACTCACCATGATCATGGTAGTCACCAAGGGTGAGGTGGACTTCAAGGGCTAAATTCATGTTGATGACCACGATCATTGTCATTCACGTGTAAAATGAACCGATTTACTATTGATTTTTGGTGTATTGAAAGAATAAATTGTCACAGTCGTGGTATGGACCACATGTGAGTTAGGGATCCCTGGCAATGACCGTTCTGATGACCAAGACCATGGTTTCTTCAGTGATCATGACCATTTTGCTAACCACGGCCATGGCCATTCATGTACAAACTTGGCGACGTTATTGTAACTTTTGGAGATTCATTCCCCACGATCGTGGTAGTTTACCACAACCGTTTTGGGGCTTCTTTTTACTGATATTCACTTAAACTTCTTTGTTTGACCTCCTTTTGGTTTGATTTTATTCTTGTGCATCCAAAGAGAGCTTGCGGAAGTGGTAGGTTCAGTCTTGGCGTGCAAGGACCCAAAGATGTTCTTCATCTCTCTCCCTTGCATCAATGCATGCATAAGTACCCTGAAGAACACACAAATAGAGGTATAAGTGCATTTGGCATAAAAGAACACATTGGAGGAAATAGTATGCAGTCTAGAATGTTTAGATGTGATTATAATGCCAAAAGGCACAATATGAAGCCCAAAATTAGGGTTGCATCACTAATGCACTTTGAAAGAATGGGGGACAAGTTTGAATAAGAATACAATGAGAATCGAAATATCTAAAAATTTTCTTAAACATCACACAAAAAGTAATTAGAAATTTAACAAAAAGAAATGTTTGGAATGAGTATGAACAACTTTACCTCCTTTCTTAGCAATCTTTATTGACTTGTTGCTAACCCGTACACATCTCACTTTTATTTTTTTATACAGCTCGAGAAACCAATTTGTGAATCAATACTTTTGTAACGACCCCGCCTCCCGGTAACCCCCAATTAAGGGAGACCAGAAGGTCAACCCCCAATTAAGGGAGACCAGAAGGTCAGAGACGTCATCCCAATTTTTCCAGATTAGTGGTTCGACATTTAATCAATAATAATTATCAAATTATACTAAAACTAAACTAAAAGTTTGGAATAAAATAAAACTTTTTGCATACCTTATAAATTAGGATCTGGACTTCTATCCACAATAAAAGTCTATGATAACTAATCCTCCTTGCATAGGTGATTTGTATCTTCACAATATTTCGATTTACTATTTGTCCATTTTTAGAATTGTACCTAAAACGCTGACAAACAAAACGTCGGTCAATATATTTCTATATTGGTATGTGGGGGACAATCAAAATTTCCACAAATAGTTTCTAACAACCTAATTATCACAAATAAGTTATTAACAATCCAAATTACATTTTCAATGTGACATTCTCAACCGCTTTTGTCATAAACCCTGGATTACCCTCTCTTAGGGTTTTGTCCTTGTAAGGGACATAAGGCCACCTTCTCCATCCTGAGCTTGGTGCCTGGGTTCACCTCTCAGTGCTCAATGGTCTTCCCTCCGGGGCTTGACTGAATAGACCTTCCCTCTGGGGCTTGGTCATGCATCATACATCAGGGTGGCATGTAGGTTCGAGAATGCACATATATACTTAATTGTGATAATCATAGTGACTTTATAGGATTTCATAAATAGACACTCAACAGTTTATGTTGCATTTATGTGACCAAACATTCGAGGAAACTTCATGAAACTAGATCGATTATTCATAAACAACCACATACTTGTTCAGTTGATTCAACAAGCTAATCAATAATCCAAGGAAGGAAATATGCTGGCAAGTAGGCAGTTCACAACAGCAAAGATCCTAAAACAATTATATAATTTAATTACTATTCACTTCCTCATATTACACTCATATGAACTCAATTCCTAGGGTTTCCTACTTCCTTTTAGTGTTTCATTAGGCTTCATCCTCATTATTGAGACTTTAAATACTAATTCAGAAAATTGAAGTATAAACCCTAATTAACTTGTCATATGCCCCTTAACAGGCTTAGGATCAATAAATAACATAATTATCCCAAATAATTCAGATTATTCACGTTAGTTTCCTTCTTTACCCTAGATTAGGGTTTCTACATGTATTATCATAGATTCATGGATTAAAAAGCTAAAACAAAACAATTATTCTCTAATATCAGATCTAAACTTCACTTTATCTCTCAATAGGTTATTAATACTCAAATTAACCCATTAAGCATCTTAGATTTGATCTCTAATCAACATTAGCATTTTTAACCTAAATTTAATGTACTTTATGATCAACTCAAGTTACTTTTGCAATTGGAAATGACATCAGATGCTAAAACTATTTTTATAAGTTTATTCATATTTTGCTTACTTTCCTATTAATTACTATGATTTTTGCAAAGAAAAGCACTTTTCTGGATTTTCTAGCATATGAAGAAATTGTTAAAAACATTTAGCTGTTTGATCCGTGGTCTGTTGGACCACGTGGGATTCAATGATCCTTAGATGTGCACCTCACCCATGATCAAAAGAAACAAATGGTGTGAGTTCCCTTACCTGGTCTGAAGACGTGGGAGGGTAGGTTGGTAATTCGACCCAAAGTCGTCTTCAACCTCGCGCGCCGGCCAGTAAGCACCGCGAGTCAACTCGCTCATTGACTACGAGCTCCCAACCACCTGCATGCAAATTTAAAGGTCTAGTAGCTTTGCATGCTCCTCGCGGACTCGAGGGTATCTTCAATTGTTGGGTTGCTCAATTTCTTCACCGCCAACGAGTCCTTGCTACTCCGACGAGGCTACTTCTTGATAGGGGACAAGAACAGGGGAAAAGACCAAATTGAGGGCACAAATCCACTCATCTCCGCACTCTAGTTGTGAGGGTAGGGGCTACACAATTGCTCATGATGTCCATAACCCTCCCTATATATAGGGTCTCTTACAGGTATCCGAGAAATTGGGGACTTCTTCAATCCTCCTCCAAACCACACCGACCTTAGGGTGGTTAGGTCCAGAATGATCTCCTGAAGGAGATGGACTCCTCCACATCCTCACAGATGGCCTCAAATTTGAGAAATCTCATATCAAAATTCCACACAACAGGGACTCTGCGTGGCAAAACCAATGGTTTCTTGGTCACGGCCAGCTAAAGCTAAAGTTCCATTAAAGTGCATTTCCATGTGGTAGAACCTCCTCAGGAAGGACTTGGTCCTCACGAGAGTGGAACTTAACTCAAGCCATGGATCACTGATCCAACGGTCATGAGTGTGTGTCTAAGAACCGATATTCATGTTTTTAATTCAAATTAAATCGTGACTCAAAATCCTTTCCACTTTAGGATAACTTCAAAAAATCATAACTCATTATTCCTTTATCTATTTTCAACCAACTTTTAAAGGAAGATCTAAATTGGTATTATCTACGAGTGTCCCAAATTGGAAACCCAAATTCCAAAAGAAAAGGGTATTTCCTTCATAAGCAAGTTATCTTTTAATAAAGCCAATTTAATTGGTATTTCCTCTTTCCTTTCTTATTATTTTGACAAATTGGGCTCCTTGGTACCCAAGAAATACCAAAGATACGAATTTCACCTTTGGATACTACCTCCTAGACTTATAGAGGCCTCTACCTCTTTCTTTTCTCCTTTTCTTAAATATTCTTTTGTCTTCTGAATTCTTTATGTTTCTTTCTTTTTATTCTTTATTTTTTTTCTTTTTCTTGTTATTGGGCCCAATAGTTAATAAAGCCCATGAAATTGCATAAGAAAGGCTATTTGTTAATGAAATCCATACATTCAAGTCAAATCAAACAATTACATGTTAATATGTATTTAAAATGAGAAATTACATTTCAATTCTGTATTTGAAATTTGAGGTTATAACAACTTTTGTTAATCCCTTTGCACATGACCTACAAGAAGAAATATGAAATATGAAATACTCCATGATCATGTTTTCATCTAGGAGAGTTACCTTAGAAACCAAAGTCCTTTTTCTTTATGGTTTCTTTCCTAAAAGAACAATATGTAGAATAATGACCAATTTCATGTCAAGGATTGCATGTGCCCTTATCCATGGAACCAGAGGAATCTCCATTGAAAATTTAAGGTCCATTGCCTATTTTATTCCTTTGTTTAATATCAAATCCAATACAATCCTTACCAATTCATTTAATATTATGATCTATAATTTGATTAAGATTCTTTGTTCTATATAATTATGTCTTAAGAGAGGGTCTCAAAATATGATTATCATGCATAATAGAAGTAGTGGTAGAATACAATTTATTAATATCATTTGTTGTATGCAAAAGATCAGTCTCTAAGCAAAGAGATTTAGTCATTTAAGAATCCTTTTTAAGAGTACTTTTAGCAACTCACTTACTAGTAAAATAGGTCAAGATTCAAGATCATTAACTTTTGCAAGAAGTTTAGAATTTTAAGTTATAAGAAAAGTTAGTTCATCAAGGTAATTTTGGATTTCATCTTTACGTACCTTTGCTTTCTCAAGATAAATATCATTTTTAGTTTCCACTCCATTCTATTGAAGTTTGAGTTCAAGATGAAAATATTAGAAAGTGTCTGTTTTACCATTCAAAGTATCATTAATCAATAATTGTTAGAACATATATGATCTTGTCATGAGATCCACTAACTAACTAAATACAATATGAATTAATATGTAACACAACTAGAAATGAAAGTAATAGTTAAGTTTCCTTCCAAGAAGCATCTTTGTTTAACATTAATGGTCAACTCCTTAAAATCAATCATGATATGTTGGAGGGAACAATGATAGAGGTTGTTTTGTCTACATATCTATGATAGACAAATAGCTTTTGCATTGTTAAACACTAACTGTGAATTCTCCAATCTTCTCACTCCAAATTATAATAACTCGATGAGGAAAGGTGTGCTTTTGATGATGAAAGGACCCAGGCATTAGGTTTTGAGCATTCCAGGAAAGAGACAAATACAAGAGTCATGTAGTAATACTTGATAACAAATATTTCCTCCTCAGGTGGCCATAATGTTACAACTTGTGCAATCTTTGTAAATCTATGCATTTTCCTAAGAAGTCATTCGCAACTCTTCCAACTCTTGCACTTGATTTAGATGGATTTCTCATGCAGCATTGAGGTTAAAGTGTAGCTACTTAGTGGCCCATTGAAGTTTGTGTTCACATGCCACTGGTAAATGACATAACTTGCTATAGATGATGTAAAAAGGTGTAGTGCTTAGATTCTATGTAGTTTAATAGCCTAGAGTGCATCATTCTACTCATTAGCCCAATCTTGACTCGTTTTTCTCACCATCTTCTCCAAAATATCTTTGATTTGACAATTGGATACCTCCACATCAGCACTCATTTGAAGGTGGTATGGAGTAACCATACTACAAGAGATGCCATATTTTTGAAGGAGTGCTTCAAAGCTTCATTCAAGAAAGTGTTACCATCAATCATAAATGACAGTTTGGGGGAATCCAAAGCCTGGAAAGATATAATCTTTGAATAGTTTCATCACTAGCTTGGAGGTAGTGGACTTTATAGGGATGGATTTTATTCAGTTAAAAACATAATCAACAATGACCAGGATGTAGGAGAAGCCATAGGAGGAGGGGAATTGACCTATACAGTCCACACCCCAAACATCAAAAATATCAATTTCTTGCTAAAAATTGAGAGTCATCACATACCTCTTAGAAATATTGTTGAATCACAGGCATGAGTCACATGACTTGACAAATCTATGGGCATCATTGAAGATAGTATGCTAGAAGAAACCACACTTAAGGACTTTAAATTCAGTGTTCTTGGAAATCATGTGGCCTCAAGTTGGTCTAGAGTGACATTGCTCAAGAATAAGAGGAGCTTCTTATTTGGAGATGCACCGAAGGTAAAGGTCATCTAAAAACAACATGAATAGATATGGTTCATCCCAATAGTAATGGAAAACTTCCTACAATAAATTGTTGTTATCATTCCATATGAAATATTGATGAAGGACTCGTGTACCAAGGCAGTTCACAATATAAGCATACCAAGGGATGAACATATACATCTTCAACAAATGGTCATCAGGAAAAGAGTATTTTATAAGGACTCTGTCAGAATATTGGATATGAATCACATGCGGTGATTAATGATAACATTCCCAGTCCTCTTCTTGTCCTTGATTTCCAATTCGAACTACTGCAACAAAATAATTTACCTAATCAAACTTGGTTTTGCATAATTCTTTGACATTAAATGTTTGATAGAAGCATGATCAATGTATATAGTCACTTGCTAGCCTATGAGATAGGATCCAAAAATGTAAAAAACATTGACAATGGCGAGAATATCCTTTTCAATTGTTGCATCATGCTTTTTTGCAATGTCCATTGTCTTGATTGTTTAGTAGATGATATAATGTTTCTTGTCAACATTCTTCTCCTAAACTTCCCCTACAACATAATCATTGACATCAGACATTATCTCAAAAGGAGCACACCAATCTAGGGAATGAAGGGTATGACTTGAGATGAGAGATTCCTTCAGAGTGTTGAAGCTCTTCATGCATTCAGAGTCAAAGATGGATTCCACATCCTTCTACAAAGGATTTTCCAAAGGTTTGGTGATCTTACTAAAGTCACAAATAAACCTCTAATAGAATCCAAAATGTCCTAAGAACACTCAAACTTCTTTAAAAATGGCTGGAGGAGATAACTTGGTGATCTCTATTATCTTTGCTATATGAACTTTGATGCCTCTATAACCTACACAAAGGCCTATAGGAATGCCCTTTCATCACCAATTTAGCACCAGATGTGCTTCTTCACAATGTTCAAGGACTAGGGAAATATTGTGTAGACATTATTCAAATGAATCTCCTTTGACTGAGAAGTCATTCATGAAAATCTATACTATCATCTGAGTGAGGCCAGAGAACATGGAAGACATGCAAAGATGGAATGTGGCAGATGCATTGCATAGTTTGAAGGGCATCTGGCGAAAACTATATTTTTCCAAAGGGACACATGAAATTGGTATTTTATTGATCGTTGGGGTGGATGGGTATTTGGTAGAAGCTATAATATCCATCCAGGTAGTATAAGTACTCTTAGTGTGTAAGCCTCTCTATGACTTGACTAATAAGGGAAGTGGGAAGTGACCCTTCTGAGTTGCATTGTTGATCTTGCAATATTCAATGCACATCACCACTCAGTAATAGTGCATGTGGGAATAATATAATTGTTCTTGTTTAAAACATCAATAGTACCACCATTCTTTGGCACTACTTGTGCAAGACTCACCCATGGTGTACTAGTACTATTTTGATCTATGATATTACTTTTCTTAATGTTGATTTTCACTAAAAAATAAAATTATAGTCCTATATCGTTGGTCAATAAAGCACAAGCATCACTATTAATCAAGTCTTACCAATTAATAAAAAAAATGTGTGTTGTTTTTATTATAGGATCTATTATTTGGGGGTAGAACCAACATTAAAGACATCCCATGAAACCCATTTTTAGAGGGGAAATTTGATATTGAAATTTACCACCATCTATACAAAAACCAATGTCGTAGTCCTTCCTGTGAAATAAGGTTTGCCTCCAAACATCCTCTTTCACTACTTATACTCTATAAAACCAACAACGTAGGTCACACCACTGCAAAAAATATTACCTCAAAAAAACATGTGGCATCAATTCCTTATTAATGAGACAACAACATTAGGTTCTCGATACATGCCCTATAAAAATATTTCCCCTCTAAATTGGGTTATGTCATCAATTCTTTTCCTTGAAATAATAAAAATGTCTTATTGAGGTTGTCATTTTTTTTGTAGGGATAAGGACATATTTTGTTGGTTTGTTAGTGTCTAACTGATGATAGAGTTTGACCTCTATCATTTTTTTATTTACTAAACTGACAACTAAGTCCAGAATGAGGTTGTCATATTTATTAGGGATGAGAACAACATTGTTGGTTTCTATGTGTCAAACTGATGATAGATATTACCCTCTATCATCAGTTTGGATGAATAAAATGATGACTAAGTCCATAGTGAGGTTGGTATTTTTTATAAGGAATAAGGACACATGTCATCAATTTCTAATTATCTAGTCGATGATGGAGTATAACCTCTATGATTAATTTTTATGAAGGAACTGATAACGAAGGTCTTAGTCATTGATTGTTTTTCAAAAATAGACGATTATGTTGTACTTAACAATACCTGCAAAAATTTCTCTCACCCATTCTCTATTTGATCACGTGATCAGGCATTTCCTTATGCTCTGGTAATCATGCACTCAACTGATTCCACCACTACTACTGCCTCATCATCATTGTTGCTACCATCTCAACATCTTCTTCCTCCTCTGCTACTATTGTTTTTTATGATAGTGTTTGCACTTGTATGACTATTTCCACTACTCATTCTCCTTCTACTTGAGCCACCACCACTGTCAGAACTATTACTGCTTGAGTCTCCACTATTGTCTTTTCTACTGGTAGTGATTGAGATGCCACTACTGTTGCTACTTGAGCTGCTTGCTTTTGCCCTTTCCTCTCCTCTCTACGGCTAAGGTGTGTTGTCTTCTCTAAGATATTTTAAATGTTGTTTGTTTGTTTGGTTAAATATAATTTATGAAAATCCATGTATATTTTTTTGTTTGTTTTGTTTAGAATTCTTCACATAAACTTTGGATATTATGTTTGGTATCATTATGCAAATTCATTATAAAAATTATGTCTATCTTTGTTTTTGATACTAACCCACATAATAATTAATGATGATAAATGACTGATAGATATGTGGCATAGAAACTGACCCTAATATCTAAACCATGAAATCCATCTAAGATTTACCCAATAGGAGTAAATCTTGGATAGTCCCCAGTTTGGGAATGTTGTTGAACACATAATCTCACTTAGAATGGAAGTTTATAATGTGTATTAGGTTTTCAAGATGTTTTTCATCACTTCCTTGTTTTTTGTCTAAGTACATACGTAGGTAGGTATTTTCCCATCTACATTAGTGTACTTAGAAATCTGTGAGATGATGCCCACTACAAATATTCCTAAAAATGAATACACATTATACACTTACTAGTGAGATTAGGTGTTCAAGAATGGGATTGGAGGTACACATTCATTACGAAACCCTAAACCCTTATTTGTAAACCCTAAATCCTAATCGATAAATCCTAATCTCTAAACCCCATTCTTTAAACCCTAATCTCTAAGCACCTTATCAATACTCATGTCCTCTATGATTCTCGAAAGGATTGATCGTGGATGTTGAATCCAAATGGCTACACCTTGGAGTTTATTATAGGTCTTGATCAATTTATAAGATTTGCATAGGAACTCATAAAATAACATGGAAATAGGTTCTCTTGTCTATGTTGGAATTGCGATAATAACTTGAAAGTCAACACTTATGACGAAATCAAAAGTCATGTTATGTGCAATAGGATTGTATGTGGCTATACAAAATGGTACTGGCATGGATACATTCCTATAATGGAATCAATAGATGTCCATAGTGGTACTTGTGTTGAAGAAGAAATTGTAGATGATGTTGATGTGAACGAGCCAATTCCAATAGACATGGTTGATGTGATGCTAGAGAGTTGTGGGGTAATTCTTACTGATGCACCTTCCTTATTCAGAAACATAGTGCATGATGTTTTGAAATAGTTATACTTAGGTTGAACTAAGTTTAAGAAGATGAGTGATGTGTTGAGATTGTGTACTTTGAAGGCTAACATTATATGAAGAAGCAAAAGCTTCACACCTACGTCTTCATTGTTTAAAGAAACTCTTCCTGAAGGCAATGGTCTTCCAATCTCAACATATGAAACAAAGAAAATGTTATTCCCAATGGGAATGGAGGCTAATAAGATACATACATACCTGAATGACTATGTGTTATTTTATAAGGACTATATCAATTTGAAATATTGTTAAAATGTGGGGCATCAAGGTTTAAAATGACGACTTTGAGTTAAGACAAAATTGTCACTCCTGCCAAAGTGATGTGGTATCTACCTATAATACTACTGCTTCAATGCTATCTTTCCAATACCATGGATGTACAAAATTTATATTGGCATGCAGATGTAATGAAAAACAATGATGTGATCTACGACAGACATCGATTCCCCATAATGGAAGAACATTGATTTATTATACCCTAAATTTTATGAAGAAGTCATGAATCTAAGATGTGGGATTTATACTAATGGGATGAATATGTACAATACATTAAGAAACCAACAGATCACTTGGCCTATTATAATTGTTATATACAATCTCCCTCACTGGTTGTGTATGAAAAAAAGCATGTCATGATGTCCTTGTTGGTATCGGGCCCCTAACAACCTGAAAATGATATTGATATTTATTTGAATCTTTGACAAATGACTTATTAAAACTTGGGGAAGGTTTGATGACGTATGATGCTTCACCTAGAGAGACATTTTGTTTGAATGATATGTTGTTTTGCACTATTAATGACTTTCCAACATATGTGAATTTGTATAGATACAACATAAAAGGATCTAAAGCATACCCTAATTAGGTGGGGAGACACTGATTCAATATGACTAAAACATGGCGGAATGACTATAATATTGTTCATTGACAGTTCATTTAGAAAGTACATCCTTACTAAAGGTTGTGGAAAGCATTCAATGGCTCAACTAAGGAAAAAAGTGCCCCTTAACCTATATTAGGGGAGGATGTTTAGCAATGAGTAAAAGACGTTGTCAATGAATTTCGTAAGAGATCAGAATGTACTATTTCCACAAAGAGTGACAAATCCAAAATGGACCTATGTGAAATGAGTATAAACAAAGAATTAACATTTCAAGTTAGTAGTAACCAAAAGATATATCTACTCTTTGTTGTTACACATTTTCTATTCATCAGAAGATAACTTTTACAATAGGGTTACTATTCTAATATCTATATATTAGTATCAATGAAGTATCTAAAGTTGATAGGTATTAAATATTATGATTGTCACACTCTTATGTAGAAAATATTGCCCATGTCTATTCAATCAATACTGTCGAAGCATGTAAGGTTTGTAATCGCCATGATTTGTATCTTCTCTAACACTCTATTCAATAATGTTACTAATCCTAAGAATCTTGATAAGTTGCAAAAGGAAGTGTTTGTTACCATTTTTTATCATGAGATGTATTTTCCTCCTTCATTATTTGATATCTTGGAACATTTTGTTTTCTATTTGACTAGGAAAGTGAAAATGTTGGTTTCAATTTTCTTGCATTGGATGTATCCTTTTGAACGGTACATGAGGGTTTTAAAAAGTGATATTCAAAATCTTTATCACATTGAAGGGAGTATTAATGAGGATTATGTGTCAAGAGAGGTTATTGACTTTAGCATTGACTTTCTGAGTTGTAATGAAGCTCCTATTAATGAAAATAATATTGATTCTTATTTTGGAAAAGGGACTTTAGGAGCATGAGTAAAAGTAATTAGTCATGAGCTATGGGAAGAAGCACACATGTAAATTTTACACAACATTGACATGTGGGTCTTCATATCACCAAATATACCAATTTTATGAAGACAAAATAGCCTCAAGTTGGTTAAATGTGTCTTACTAGAGATCATAATAGGACAATTATTAGATGTTTTATAGATATAATTTTCTATAAACTATGTCAACAACAAATAATGTTGATAAAAATATCAAATAGCCCACCTTTAAAAACAAATATTATGTCTTAGGAAGGATTTGATATAAATGCTTTTTCATATTACACAAAATGTCAAGATGATAAGAGTGTCATCCAAGCAGTGGGGTCTTTTTTCAAGCGTCGTCATTGTGTTTTTCTAATGCGAATGATAAGATTCCTCTTGAAGCTAAAATTTCTTATTATGGTGTCACTGAAGACATATGCGAGTTTGACTACCTAGATTTTTGAGTTCTCAACTTTTGTTGTAATTGGGTTGATAAAAATGAACTAGTTGTAGTGAATGATTTCAATTTTAGTTTAGTGAACTTTGAATAGATTGGTGAGAAGCATGAAGCATTCATTGTGGCAGCACATGCGAAGAATGAATTCTTAATTAATGATCCTACAAATGAAAAATAGTTTATCACTCTTCATGGGAAAAGGTAGTTAATTGGAGATCCTATAGATGAAGAAGAGTATTATGACACAATGACTCCAGTCCATTCTCAGTTCTCTTGCCAAGTGTAAATATTGAAGCTAACACTAACAAATATAGCAATCAAGATCGCATTCAAGGAATATTAATTGATCGATGATCCAGCCAATATTATTGACCTCTATTTCACTTGATATATGTTAGATGCACATTTTACATTCTTTATTACAATTGTATATGTTTTATACACCACACGTGCATTTTACATTCTTTATCACTTATATTTCATTCTTTGACTACTTTTAATATGATATTTTTTAGGTAGAGTATGAATGTGAGGATGAGCACTGTCAGGATGAGTAGGGTGATGATATGCACCTCGAGGATGAGTGTGCTATAAATTTTGTTATTTTGTTACATAGATGTGCATTTTACATCCCATATCAATTATAAGTTACATTTTTTATCATTTCTATATGTTTCTTGACAATTTTAGGATGAGCATCATGAGGATATTGTTGGGTCTATAGAGGAGCAACATGATCATGCACACTATACAGTGATCACTTTGATGAAAAAGTTATTATAAGCAAGTGGAAAAGGTCTGAAGCTATGCATTGACTTTGATAAAATAGGATATCCTAATGGGAAGAATCAAAATTATTTTATGCAATATTTTGGGGTTATTACTCATAACAAAAAGGGTATAATAATAGAATCTTGGAAAGAAGGTGATCCTTCCATTAAAGACCTCATATGGAGGACAACTTGAGATATTATGGTTTTTTAAGACATTCTATTATTTTAAAAAAATGCCATTAAGTAAATGATTTTTTGTAAAGAATATTTGACCTAGATGAAAAACTGCATTGTAAAAAGGTGTTGCAAAATTGTGGGTGGATATTGAGGTATTATAGGACAAATAAAAAAAGAGAATACATAATGACCGACAAATGGAAGAATCCCTCCAAAAAGCAATGAAATGGGAAGAGTTTGCTTCTTTAAGAGAAACTAATAAATTCAAGGTATTAGGCCACCTTTAAAATACATCTTTATGATTAATCAGATGAATTCAATGTATTATGTAATTAACATGTGTTTTAGATTGACCAGGCTTCACCTGATGCTAAAAAGTAAGGCATGTGAGCAACGTGCACGACCACAACTTGGGTCCAAGTGGCTACACCTAGAATCATCAACAAAGAGAGAAACTATATTCTACTGAGAAACCTACCCTTGGTTTTGTTAACTCATCTACTACTCCTACACCTCTATCCCATCATGATTCATGGATAGATGTGAGGAAAAACTACTCAAGAGAAATACCCAACCCCACATCATCTAAGTGGCAGTAAAAATGGTAAAATTCAACTCTTAGAGTGTGTCTTCATTTTTTACCTTGATTGTTTTATTATACTGACAAATTTATATTGATGATGGTTAGATGGATCTCCATAAAAAAAGAAAAGAAGGCAAGTTCATCTATACGGGTCAAAGGGATGAATTTATGGTTTCTCTAGGTATTCTAGAGAATCCTAGCTGTGTTAGGCTGCTTGGGTTGGTGTAGGTATAAGATCATTTTTGGCACATTAGAGAAAAAGTGCACATCTATCCAGAAAGGTGGATTGTCACAATTGGAGGTAGAAGACAATATTTCATAGAGAATAGAAGAAGGTTTGAGATTGTTTTAGACTTCTCAGTCTCAACCTCCTCAGGTAGTACCTCAATGGAATCACTCTTCTTTCAAGGTGAACCGTCCTCACACAGAGGTGGTTGGAAGTATATCAAAAGACATATTAGGCACACCTGATGTAAGTTTTTTTGTGACATAATAGTCTTCTATGTGAAATTATATTATGTGATGTTTGCATATAAATAACACTATGTATAAAATTTTAGGCATTGAGGTTGTTCCATATTACATTATTAGAACCCATATTTAACATTGATGATTTCCCACCCTTTATAGGTAACACAATTCATGGTGCTCCGATGCCCCACAATGTCGATAGAGTGACTATTATGCTTGTCTACCCAGCTTGGAGACATGTACAACTTCCATTTGGTCACCCCAATCATGACACTATAGGACCTGCATATGACGACATGGTTGTGTGGACTAAAGCTAGATTTATCTACGAGAATGTATGACAAATTTACATGGATTTGTATTTGTGATTCTTTTCTTCTTGTGTATATAATTGGCAACTGATATGAGAATACTGACAAATCATAGTACCTAAGAAGACCCCTAAAGTTCCTTGTGCAGTTCCACTTGAATTACATTATTTGATTGCAAATGACCTATTTAAATCACTACATTCTAAGTGTATGGGGTTGGCACTATGGTTACACAATTTAGAGGAAGGGTCAATGGTTATGGTCTGTATCCAAGAGGATGTTGAGGTCAAGATCATGATACTAATGTATTCTTGACAGATATTGGGGAGTTGTTTACTTGTGATTGGTTGAATAAACCGCTATAGAACTTTCGATATGGTGAGATCTTATGAATAAATGATTTTTCTATATATGTAAAAATATATGTTGATTTGTTTTCTTTTATATTAATCGATATATATATGTTTTACATCTACTTATATACGTTGCGTACATAGTCCACAGTCACCAATGTGGCGTTTCTAGTTGCATCATTTATTAGCTGTATAGGTAGAGACCCAACATTTGTACATGATAACTGATATAAAACAATTAAATATTTTTGTACTATAGGAAAGAGTGTGATAATATCTCCTTTCAATGTTAAGTACATTTCCAACACTTGGCTTATAATTTTGACTTATGAATTACAACTCATTGAGGCATTTGAGTTTTCTTTTGTTTGTTTTCTTTTCACTTACTAATAAGTACTATGAGTTGTTGGTTATTGTCCCTGAGACACTATCTTTGTATTATCTATATCATTTGGGTAGAAAAATAGGGAGTAGGGGACACAATAAAAATGGCATTAGTAGCGTAAGTAATCTTTTTAATTTGTCAAAAAATAATAAGATTTGCATCATTACATGGATATTTACTAATTCAATTAATTATATTATTTTACTTATAGAGATATAAAAGCATTGTAACTAGTTGGAGGAAAGGTAGATAAGAAAAGAGATTATTAACTTGGAATAATTTTAAGGTGGTTTTATCACTCCAATGTATATATATATTCCTACTTTTATTTATTAGTAATTTTCATAAGTTAGTGCCCTATACAAAATAATAATTGTGAACGTGGGTACTACATGATGCAATATATGAACTTGATTGTTAGACAGAAGTACTAGATATCCATTGTATACAAAAAGGTAGTCTATCTAGTCTTGAATATAATTAAAAAAGTCTCATTTGCAAATATAAAAAAATCAAAACAAACTCGAGATTTATGTCATTCTCTTTGTTGCTATTTGACAAAATAGAGCCCTATACAAAAGAGAAGTTGGATAATATATAAGAAGAGTGGACACACTCCTATATTAAGGAAGTCAACTTTCATTTAATTGGTATAAGATACAAGTTTTATAAACTTTGATATCGTTATTTCTATATACATGTGATGGTTATGAATTTTTCTTCAACTTTAAATTTGATTCAAGTGGATTGTTGGTGCATATGTGAATAGTGTATGCATATATGCATGTTTCTAAATGAATTAAAAGAGGAATGAATATGATGAGAATGGTATTTGTACATGTTATGAGAACGGATTTAGAGAATGGGATTAGATGTGTGTTTTAAAATTGTATATGGGAATGGAATCTGTCATTGATGAGAATGGAAATGCATGTGTGTGGATGTAGAATCTTGTATGTATTTGTTATTGCAAGTTTTACAGGTATGCTAACATGTTGTTAAGATGAACATAGGATGGAACCTGTAGTTCTAATGAACTATAGGTTCTACATCCTTTTAAATGGAGGGATAGAAGGTCTGCAGACATACAATAAAAAAAACCCATACATGTTATTCCCATTTCAATAAGAAAAAATTGACGCTATAGATCTGCATCGTCGATTTTCCATTAAAAAATCGACAACACAAATTTCCTTTTTAGTTAACATTTCAACAGATAAGGGTTATGTTACACAAATTAATGACGCTGATTCAATTTGTACAGTTTCTTGCTTAGAACAAAAGACATAAATTTGTATCATTGGTTCCTTTTTGTTGAAATGATGAATATATTCTTAGAACAATCTCATAAATTTTGTTGATATCATTATGTTTCATCCATTTCCATTTTCATAGAAACTGACACTGGCTCTACCTCATCAGTTTTAGCTTACCCTAAAAACTTACATAGAAGGTCCTCAATTGTAGTATCGCCCACTTCGGTGTTGGTATAAAACTGACATTACATATCTAATATAACTGATGGTATATGTGATATTTATAGTAGCGGTGAATCAGAGATGGGTACACAATTCAAGAGAACAATAAATTTATTAACTCATTGGGTACAACCTCCTTTAGATTAGGGTTTAACTTGAATGAAGGCTCAATGGAGGGCTTGTAGTTGTCAATCATGTTGATGGTATGCATGCAGAGGGATTAGGTCACTTCAGTCAAATCAATCTTTTAGTAGCCTAATGCATTTGCCTCCTCCTCAGTTCTTTCAACATTTTTTCTTCTTTCTCAGTTGTGTGATTTGAATTCAATGTGGTTGGGAAGACTTTCTTCTAATCTATGAAGATATATTTTAGTCCCTCAGGTAGAGGCTCAATATCTAGTGTGGTAGGTTCTTTGTCTTATTCTTCAATGAAGGTGATATAATTGAGTTTTACAAAACCATCCTCTAGGTCATCCTCAATAGAGTCTAAGTGGAGGAGAAATTGCTATATCTATTTATCATGCAATTCATGAGCGTTGGGGTTTATGAGTGAGGTAAAAAGAGGGTCTTATGAAGTGGGATCCTCATGTCATAGTTGTGCATTTTGTAAAAGCAATCGATGATGTAGAATTTCTCCTAGAAAGAGGGATTCTTGAGACTCTTCAAGACCTTAAAGTCTACAATGTCAGTTTCTAGACTTACCGTCAAGATCCTAACTTCAACATCAATGAGAGCTCTGGCTATTGCATGGAATGAGAGCCCAAAGATGAAATGATAACAAAGACCCTCCTTGATGTCCATGATAACAAAGTGACAGGGGCACTATGAATTGGGACCCACTCTGACAAGGATGTCTTCTAATATACCCATTGGGGAGGCCATACAAGAGTCACCATGTTGAATTAGGATGCTAGTGGGGAATATGTTAGTGGTGAAGACTAATCATTTGTATAAGATGTAAAGAATGATAGAAATGCTTTCCCCAAGATTGGATAGACCCTTCTGTTATACGGTGTCCTTAAAAAATCAAGAGATGCTGCAAGATGTTGGACCTTTTAGATTTTTGGTCATCTTACTCTCGACAATGTTTGATGTTGTCTTTGCAAGTTTCACGATCTCAATTTCCTCTATTAGCTATTTTCAAGTGAGGAGAGTCTTGAAGAATTTAGTCCTTGAGGAAATTTTATCTAGATCATAAAGGAAGGGAATATTAACATATATCCTATTTAGTGCTTCCCTTAACTTCATAAATCTTGAGTATTTCCTTGTCTAAGCTAGACGACTCTAGTAAGGTATATGAGGTTTGTAGATAGGCACCACAGGTAAAGAGGGGGAATTGGGTGTAGTTTATGATGCCATCTCAGGAGTGAGGGTGCTTATTTTCTAGGGGTATATGTATCACCCTTCTTTGGTGCTTCAATAGTTGGTTTTATAGGTGCAATAATTGGAATAGATATTGGTATAGCCATTAGACCCACTTCTTCACAGTCATCTTCATCACAAACCAACATATAATTATCGATGCCTAGAGTTGGATGTTTCGGTAGAACACATCCAGTACATGTGTCCACATCCTTCAACTGCTCCTCTTAGTGCTTGGGGTTTCCCTTAGGTTGAGTTGTGAATGAGCTTGTTGGAGGGCCGATGGTGGCAACAATTTAAACAAGTTGAGCCTCCTTGGATCTATTTCATGTCTAGTTTCTTGCCTGTATCTCATCAATTGTATCCATGTGACTTTGGTCTCCATAAGAGAAGTTATCCTTGTTGGTTGTAGGGTTGTTTCCCTAGATTGTAATTGTTTCAATATTATCCAGGATTGTTGTTGTTATGACAATAGTTTTTCTCTATTGGAAACTAGGAGGACCCTTAACATGATTCTTATTGTGGTTCTACTTCATCTGGTGATTGTTAGTTGCTCTGTTTGGGATTCCATACTGGAAGCATGGATGATTTCTCTTCTTGTTGTGGTTGTAGTACCCCTTACCTGGAATGGAGTTGACAACATTGACTTATTCATTGACTAGACTGTTGTCAAATTGAGGTCGATTCATGTTCATGGTGGCCTTGTATAGGTGATTTCACTGTAGACTGATGTGGCCTTTTGCACTATAGACTTGAAAAACTTCTAGGACTACTACAACTTGAAAAGAGGAATTACCTCTCTACCCATTCCTCAAGAGGTTTGACTCAATATTGCTTTAGGGAATGAATCTTTAGATATTCAGTGGCTACATTCAACATAGACTTTTCCTCTGCCATAGGGATGGTGAGAACACTCCTTTTGCAAAAGTAGCCCTAGCTTTGTTGGTTCTCAACTCCCATACTGATAAACTTCCATGCAACATCAAACTTTTGGTGCATTAAATCTCACTTAGAAGTGGCATTGAGGAACTTCTTTATGTCTTCATAAACTCCCCAAAAGAATTGCTTGATAAGTTGTAACCCTCTCATTTGATAATTGAGTGAGGGTGGAAACAACATCTCAAGGAACTAGTTTCAAAGTTTCTCCCAAGTTCTAATGTTGTGATCGTCTAGGAAATTGAACACGACTTATCCCTATCAGTGAGGAAATAATAGAATAGTCTTAGCTTTATGGCCTCTTCATACACATCAACTTGCTTGCTCAGTCCAATTAGTCACATGAACTTCTAAAAGTGGTCATGCACGTTTTCAGTGAGTCATCCTACAAAACTATTGGTTTGCATCATCGTCACCCACTATGTTTTGATTTTAAAGTTTTCATCTTTGATGGTTGGTTGGACAATGAGGTTGCATATATCAGCATCCTTAGGAATAGAGAAGTTTGGTAGTTATGTTTATCTTTTGCCTTCTTTGGCTTCTCAAAATTCCACCTGCACATCATATATTGCTTCAGCCAAGAATTTGTCACATTGTGTTGTAGGTATTTCTTCAACCTAAGGTTGATCTCCTCTTCGTCTATCTTAGCTTGGTGTGAGTGAAGGAGCATGGGGTAGGTTTGTTTGATCTCAGGATCAACATATAATCTTGGATCAACACTAGTAGAGAATCACATGCACTAAGAATGGTTCCTGAGGAAGAAATACTACCACGAGTAAGATAATTGATGATGAGTTCAATTGAATAAGATATGCATATTGTCAGTAGAAAAAGGGAAATCCTAACTAATCCAATTAAGTTAAAATGATCAGAAAATTATATTGTCCCTAGAATCGACAACCAAATTTGTGGTTCTTGACAATGCATAGGAACATTCACTAGTGGTGAAATACCTAGAGTTCACCATAACCAACATATAATAATCACTACCTACAATTAGATGGATCTTATTACAATATTGTTTTGGATCCAACCCAAAGGACAATGTTTTTAAGAATTCAATTATGAAAGTGACCGTATAAAAACTAATATTTATCACAAAAGGGTAATGATCAATTTATACTAAGATTGCAAAAATAAAAGGGTTGAGATAAAGGTTATTTATTAGATGATGGAAGCACTAGGGTGGAATGGGTTTCACCACCACTACCTATCTATCACTCCCTCAGTACATCATATTAAGTATGAATAATATATATGTTGAGTCTATAAAAATCCCCTTTTTGGCATTAGGATTAAAACTTAAATATATATCATTTTAAGCACGATGTTACATTACCAAAAGACCATACAACTATCACCTTAGAAAACACCTATCAAAATTTCTCATCAAGGGTTTAAGTAGAATATTACATATATCCTAGATCTTTGGTAAAAAGTTATCCTCACCCGTGATCATGATAAACATGTAAAACTACTGATCAAACAAGTATACAAGCACAAAATGGTTGATTCTAAACATTTAATAGTTCATACAAAACTAGACGTAGATAAAAGAATAAAATTGTGTAGCGAGGCTACTTCCTGCACCCTAGCAAGGTGACTACTCACTCGTGGTAGTAGTAGCAAGAATAACATTAAGGAAACAAAGAAAAAAATCCATCATTACATTAGGAGATGTAAGTAGAGCAATGGTGTGTAGAAGCTTGTCTTCAAGATGGAGATAGATGGTGGATGGTCGAAGATCAAGCCTAAAATTGGATATTCATCGGGGGTGGACATGGAGTGTTGTCACATACCGAAACCTAGAACTTAACATTATTCCAGGATTAAAAAGTTAGAAACCTTAGTCTTTGAGGTTTAGCCAAACAAGGATAAGTGTATGCTCTTTAGTGACCTTAAATATGTTAACGCATGAATAAATCATCATAAAATGTAGAAAATAAATTAATGTTACCTTGCACCTTCAAATTAATCATAAAATCAATGAAAGGTGCATAAGATATGTGCATAAAAGACAAGGTGTCCATAATTGAGAATAACGAGTTATAATTCCACAAATTATGAAATAAAAAAAATTAAGTGAGATAATGACATAGTTTGTTCGTTCTATACCATTCCTTTGTCTTATGGTGCAAGGAAGAAAAAAATGCTTAAAACATGATTAATGAGATATTGGATTATTAATGAGAGAAATAATAGAAATAATGTATAATAGGTTAAAAGGAAAACTTATTGGATAAGAATAACCTCGTTTTTGCTTTCTTGGGATATGCTTTGGCTTGGAGACCAAATTTCACCAATTTAGGATGATAATAACCATATCTATCTTTTTTTTTTGAAGTTAAGCCCTCATATTTCATTAATCTAGAAAATATGTCTCAGCATAGTTCAACACATAAGTGGGGAAAGAAGAAGAGAAACTAAAACTATTTATACTTGAGACTGTCCTACGGGCTAGCTGGTGTGCTAAACCATTGGCTTGTCTCCTACAGAATAGAAATGAAATGCTAGGGAAAAACTTAATAGACCGAGCAATGTCCTTCAGAAATGTGCCCAGGAGATCCATCCGGTTTGCTTCTCCAATAATGAGGGTTATGACTACCTCTGAATCAGATTCCACTATTAGTCTAGTGACATTCATTCCAACTGATTGCTTGACGGCCTCTCTCACTGCCTACACTTCTGCACACTTGGCCTCCATAAGTGATGGTTTCCTATGGCCTGCTATCCTCAGAACCTTACCATTACTATCCCTCCAAACCATTCCAGCTCCATCATATCCTTGTATGTTTACTGCTGCATCACAATTAATCTTGACAGTACCCAACGGGGGGGGGGGGGTGACCACCTTGGTGCGGATGGTTGCCTCCCATGTGGGTCATTGCTACTTTTGGTTTCCCGATGTCCTCGAATGAGTTCCAGCAGCGATCTTTATGTAGTAGCGTGTGGGCGCACCTTATTGCCAAATATCAAATCATTCCTCCATGTCCATATAGCCCATATAGAAGCGATCAACCCTTCAACTTCATCTTTCTCACTTGGCCGCAGTATTTCCAGAATGGCCTCGTCAGTGCGGATGCGTTCAACCTGTCGAATGCATCTTTGTAGCTTCACTGATCCTTCACTCCATAGTTCCCATTCTTGTGCGCATCTGAATTACATGTGGTTTACGTCTTCCTTTTTCGTATGGCAGATGTTGCATAAACCTGTGTCGTGGCAGTGGCGGTCATAGAGTCTACCAAGGGTTTCCATGGCCCCCATTGCACAATGCCAGAGAAAATGTACTGCCTTAGGAAGCAATTCCCTTTTCCATACTCTCTTGCCTTGATTGCTGGTGTGATCTTCAATGGGCGTCACTGGGTGAGTAGCCATCCAGTAGACTGAACTCACCGTGTAGTCTCCGCTCCTACTATGCATCCAGAATATGCTATCCTCTTGGGCCTCCTCTCCCAATGGTATCGCAAGGATCCTGTGTGCCACCTCCAACGTGGACAGATTGGAAACACAGTCTTCATCCCACCTTCCAGTCACCGGGTCAATAAGCTGTTGAATGTTTTGAATAGTCGGACTTGACATCCCAAGTGTGGATTCCAAGCTGCCCCCCATATTTGGTATCCACCGATCAGACTAGATATTAATAGTTGCATCATCCCCCACTCTCCAACATACTCCTTCAAGGACCAATTGTTTTGAGTTCCATATGCTGCGCCAAGTGAAGCTCGGGTTATGCCCACATCTTGCTTCAAGGATTGACTGAGATGGGAAGTATCTTGCTTTAAGGACTTTGTATACTAGCGTATATATTCTGTGGAAAAGGCACCATACTTGTTTTTCTAACAAGGCCTAGTTGAAGATGTGAATATTTCTGAATCCCACGCCTCCTTGAGTTTTTGGTCTACAAAGGTTTTCCCAACTGATCCATGATATCTTCCATTCTACCCCTTTTTCTCCCCACCAGAAACTTGATATTGTGTTGTTAATGGAATCGAGTAGGTATGATGGAAGTTGAAAGATACTCATAATGTATGAGGGGATCGCTTGAGCAACTTCCTTAATTAGGACTTCCTTCCCTGCCTTGGATAGTAGCTTTTCTTTCCACCGATGAAGTTTTCTCCATACTCGTTCTTGGACATAGGCAAAGACTTGCTTTTTTTATCTCCCGACTACCATTGGAAGTCCTAGATATTTTCTGTGTCTATCTACCTCTTTGACCTATAGCAGCTTGACTATTTCCTCCTTCCATTCCCGCCTGACCCCTTTGCTGAAAGACACCTCAGTTTTAGATAAGTTGATTTTCTGTCTAGATGCCCGTTCATATTGGCTGATGATGTTAGCTATTTTCAGGCATTCTTCTTTGGTTGCTCTTGGAAAAAGGATAGAGTCATCTGCAAAGAAAAGGTGAGAAATGTGTGGGCCTTGTCTACTCACCCATGCTCCATGGATATAGTTATGTTTTGATGCAAAAAGAAGAGAAGTAGAAAAAGCTTCAGCACATAGTATAAAGAGGTATGGTGAAGGAGGATCTCCCTATCTTAGCCCTCAGGAAGGTTGAGTCTTCTTGGTGCGGTCACCGTTGATAGCAAAAGAGTGAGTTATAGTTGACATACAGTCTAGAGTCTTCATCCTCAACTTCTTTCCGAAGCCAAGCTTTCCCTGAATGTAATCCACGAACCCCCATTTCACTCTTTCATAAGCCTTTGACATGCCAAGTTTCAGTGCAATCTGTCTATTGCTGCTTCCTTTACTTCCCTTCATTGAGTGGAATAATTCATATGCATTGAGCGCATTATCAGTTATAAGTCTACCCGGTATGAACACACTCTGCTCCTCAGACATAATCTTATCCATAAGAGGTCTAAGCCTGTTTGCAATGACTTTGGCCGCTATTTTGTAGATAACATTGCACAGGCTAATATGTCTTAATTCACCAATCTCTGTCGGTTTTTTCACTTTGGGGATCATCACCACCAGCGTAGAATTCAGCTCTGCAATGCTTCTGTCAGATTTCCACCATCCCTTGATGTACAAGGATACAACTTAGAAAAGAAAAGGCTCTTTTTCCTTAAAAATATGAAATAAAATATTTAATGACTCCAAAACTAGAAAATAATCTTAGATTCATAATCTACATTATAAAATATACCTTTGGGTGTATTTTCACTCAATTTGTAGAAAATATGATTTAAAGGTGAAATTATGAGAGAGAAAATGTGTAGAACCATCAAAATATTAAATAAGTGAAAAATAACTCCAACATATAAAATTAATGGAAAATTCGTATACAACACATTAAATATGACTTTTGGGTGATGTTTCATAAAATTTGGGCAATCTTGTCATCATTAATGAAGGCGGAAAGAGAAAATAAATTTTGAATTATTTAACGCATTAAAAGTTCTCAAAAGGAAAAACTAATTCTATATTCGGATTCTAAACCTCAAAATCAATCAAGGTGTCAGTTTTATTAAATTTGGGACTTGTTTGTACCCTCAAAAGAGGAGAGAGAAAACAAGAAAAAAAATTCTTTTTGATTTCGATTTGGATTTGTCACATGGCCTAGTTATTTTCTTTATTTCACTTTCCTCTGGACCATTGGATGCCTGCATGGATGGTGAGGATTGCGTCTCCTACCTTGAGTAGGAGAGCAACCCACGCGTGAACAATACCATGCATGGGGGGTTTGCGATCCAGTTTTCTCACGCTATAATTGGTCATTTTCCTAGATTTTTTTTGTGCATTGAATTCATGGAGACTTTCCGCATTGGTTGGTTCCCAAATTATGAGTTGAATATTTTGCAAACACCCAACTTTCCTTCTTCATGCTTCTCATGGCTACATCAGTTTTGGCGTATACCCTAAGTTCACCTATAAATAGGTGTACCCCGATCTATGTCATTCCCCGCACTTCTCTCCTCTCCTCTCCATTTCTTTACATGAGGTTGGTTTGGCCATAGACATCCTTTTTTTATATCGAGGCTTCTAGAGAGTCTTCCTCCTTCCTCCTTACACCTCTAGTTGAATTGCATGCCTAGGTAAGTGTGGTTTGGTTCCCACTTCCCCTTGGTACTCTTCTTTTCGTGTTTGGTTGTGAGTCATAGAATTGCTCAATTCACCAAGATACTACCGAGCTACTTCAAGCAACCATGGCTTGCGGCTAGGGAGGGAAGAATCTCCTCTGTGAAATCCCTATCTTGCCCTTCCACTCTCTCTTTCTTTTGTTTTCCATCTAAAGGTAGTTTTGTCCTTTCCCATCTGTTCTTTTGGTTTGGGTGAGTCAAGGCCATGTCTTTGACCCCTGACTTGGCCAATTCTGATTGGGCCATGTCAATGTGGTGTGTGCCACACTCTCTCTCTCACGCGGATTATGTTATTTATTTTTTGGGTGATTTGTGATTGGTCGATCTTATAAAATTCATATCTTTTGTTGTGGTTGTCCAAAAATTACAAATAAATACTCACTGGATTTAGAAAAATGTAAGCTCTCTAATGGTATTAGTTTTTTTCCTGAATCTAATGTTTTAAAGATATGATTTAAATGGATCTAATTAAATAAGATAATAACTTGTATAATTCAATACTAAATAGTTATAAGTCAGAAAAATATGATAAAATATGTTTTGAATTCAGGAAAATATAAATAAAACAGGGTATGGTTTTGATTACCTAATTCATTAATAATAAAAAGGGCAAGTTTTAGGGTTTTGAATAATCAATCTAATTCTAACCCTAATTTCACATACATGATATTAGGTGCGTTTGAAACCTAGATTTGGATCTAGAAGTAATCTTGTTTTGTTAAGACTCTGTGAGAGGTATGTTTGCATCTCCTATTCTTTAGTATTGAGCAATAACCTAAATTGTCTTTCTCTTGGTACTATGGATAATGGCCTATACACATTACTCTTATCTTTTGATATCGTGATTCTTGGGAACTATATTGTTTGGGGTAATCTTGGATATTCTCTTGACTCTTTTCCTCATGCCTTAGTCAATGTCGGATTTTTTTTTTGTTATATGCCCACTTTGATGTGGATAATAATGATGATCATTTATGTGGTGATTAATTTCTAAAATATGACTATACTTTTTACTTGCCTCCCTATTAAGCATTTCATGTGACTCAGTACCCTAGACTAATATAATTTGCATTGGTTTTTGGGTTATGTGCCTTTGTTGTTTTTGGAATGGAGGTTATGTGCCCCATACCCGGGTTTCAAATTTATGAGTTTTGGCCCAACATTTATATTGGGAGTTTGGTTATGTGCCAATCTCTATCAGGTTTCAAGTTTATGAGGCTTGGTCACCTTTGTTATTTATGTTGTTTGAGTGCTATGTTTATCTCACCTACATCTAGGTTGTTATGGGTTTTGTGCCCTAAAAATATTATGTGTGCTTTTGTGGCACCACTTTTATTATTTATTTAATGGAAAGTATTCCTTTTATCATATGTTAGTGATTCTATTACTTTTATCATATGTTAGTGATTCTATTCCTTTTATCATATGTTAGTGATTCTATTCCTTTTATGCCCATTTATGTAGTTCTTACCTTTCTCATGGCAAGCCTCCTATAATTGGTGTACCTCTATCCAAATATATAAATTGCTCAACTTATTTTTAGCATGCTCATATCTGCTTTTTGTTGATATCATCTTTTCTTTTCCTTTTGAGGGGCATGCTTCCAACCCCAGGTGTTGGACAAGGAGAAGGAAACCTAGTAGGACCCGGACCACAACAAGTGTAGTTGACTTTGTGGGAGACTTTGTTTGAAGTTGTTAGGTTATCCTCCGCTAGTCCTAAATATGTAGTTAGTTTTTCATTTATGTCACCCTACGTGGTGAAAGATTAGTATAATAAGAAGCTTTGTAATGGTTAGACACATCTTTTAATTCCACTGCTACTTTGTGTTATGATCCAATCATGTTAAATAAATTTGGTTTCATCCCTTTCAAGAAAAAAATTTTGTTGGTATGTTTATTTGGGATGTTACCCTTTTTATTTTTAGTAGGGAGTGGATCCCTATGGGATCCCACTCCGTACAACATGGTATCCGAATTTGTAGTTGTTGGTTATCTAACTATTTCAAACTTGTCTCCCTTAGGATATTTACCTTTTTCCATAGGTTGCTTATACCTAGTGTCATTGGATTGTGCAGGAAAACCCCATAATGGAGGGAGATAACTCAATAGTTGACAACTAGTACGGTTATGAGACACCCCAAAACCATAGGTTTGGTCAGGATACCCCACTTTCTATTAGTACGGGTGTAGTCATCTCTCCAGAGCAAGAGTTGGCAATGTTTTGACAACTTTTTGCCACTACCATGGTAGGGAAGATGAAAATCCCATATGTACCTGAAAAAAGCCTAAGGAATTCTCAATCATGGAGTTCATGAAGATGCAACCAACTTCCTTCAAGGGTGAAGGTGAAATAGAGATGGTTGACAAAGTTGATGATTGGTTCTTAGCCTTAGAGAGGATGTTTGACGGTATGGCTTGTCCTCCCCACTAGAAGGTTAGATTTGCTTCATATGTTTTGGATGGGCCCTCTTGAGTTTGGTGGAATGGGATAGGAAGGACACGTGATATCTCTACCATGACTTAGGTGCAGTTCTTGGTGCTTTTTCATGGGAATTACATCTGTACTGCTGCCCTAAAGAAGAAAGAAGCAAAGTTCTATAGCTTGAAGCAAGATTCCTTATCCGTTTCTACTTTTGTACAAAAGTTTCTTCTATTTGAACGGTATGCAGTAGGATTGGGTGAGGAACATAGGGCTATCCTATTCCTTCAAGGACTCAACTACAATGTTGGTCATGCTCTTATCCTAAAACTGCCCATGACCTTTCAACAGATTGTTGATAAAGCTTTGGTCGTGGAGTCTTACCCAGGGCTTCAACCTAGGGAGTTTGATAAGAAGAGGAAACCCTTAGAAGATGAGCAGAGAAGAGACAAGTGTGCCAAGTGAAATGGTTACCATCCTCTAGGAAAGTGCTCTCATGAGAAGAATCAAGAAAGGTATCAACCTGACTTCCGAGTTGTGTGCCATCATTGCAATGAACCTAGACATATTCGCCCTAGGTACCCTCAGCTTCATAATGGACATGTACTGGCTCAAGAACAACAAACCCAAGTGCCTCATCTAAATAATGGTAAAAACAATGGTAAAAGACCTATGGAAAGGCGAGACGAAATAATTTTTTCTTTGGATGGTCAAGAAGCCTATGATGGTGATCAAGTTGAAGGTAACCCATAGTCCCATAGTTAGACTTTCAAGTTATGTTTCCTTTTGCATCATACCTTGTGGATATACATAAAGAAGTTACCTTTGTACCAATAGTTTTTCTTGGCTTATTAGGATGAATCTTTTTAAGGGGTGGAAGATAGCTTCTTATATTTTGAGGACAAAATCTCATTAAGGGGTGGTATTCTATAACATACTGAAACCTTGAACTTAACATTATTGTAGGATTAAAAGTTACAAACCTTAGTCTTTGAGGTTTATCCAAACAAGGATAAGATTATGCTCTTTAGTGACCTTAAATATGTTAATGCATGAATAAATCACCCTAAAATGTAGAATATAAATTAATGTTACATAGTACCTTCAAATTAATCATAAAATCATTGAAAGGTGCATTAGAATTGTGCATAAAAGACAATGTGTCAATAATTGAGAATAACGAGTTATGATTCCACAAAATATAGAAGAAATAAAATTATGTGAGATAATGATAGAGTAGATTCGTTCTAGACCATTCCTTTGCCTTATGGTGCAAGGAAGAAAAAAAACAATTCTTAAAACATGATTAATGAGATATTGGATTATTAATGAGAGAAATAATAGAAATAATGGATAATGGGTTAAAAGGAAAACTTATTGGATAATAATAACCTCATATTCATTTTAATGGGATATGCTTTGGCTTGGAGGCTACACTTCACCAATTTAGGATAATAATAACAATATCTATCTTACTAAGAAAAGAAAAGACTATTTTTCCTTAAAAATATGACATGATATATTTAATGACTCCAAAAGTGGAAAATAATCTTAGATTCATAATTTATATAATAAAATATGCCTTTGGGTGAATTTTCCCTCAATTTGGAGAATATTTGATTAAAAGGTGAAATCAAGAGAGAGAAAGTGTGTAAAACCTTCAAAATATTAAAAATGAACAAGTAACTCCAACATGTAAAATTAATGGAAAATTCGTATCCAACACATTAAATATGACTTGTGAGTGAAGTTTCATAAAATTTGGGCAATCTTATCATCATTAATGAAGGAAGAAAGAGAATCTGAGTTTTAAATTATTTATCACATTATAAGTTCTCAAACGGAAAAACTAATTCCATATTCAGATTCTACACATCAAAAATTAGTCAAGGTGTGAATTTTTATTAAAATTTAGGACTCATTTGCACCCTCAAAAGAGGAGAGAGAAAATAAGAAATAATTTCTTTCACACTTTATTTGATTTGGATTTGGATTTGTCACATGGCCTAGTTATTTTCTTTATTTCGCTCCACTTCTGGCATGTGGGACCCCTGCATGGATGGTGAGGATTGCTTCTCCTACCTTGAGTAGGAGAGCAACCCGCGCATGAACAGTACCGCGAATAGGGGGGGTTTTGCAATCCAATTTTCTCACTCTATAATTAGTCGTATTCTGAGATTTTTTTGTGCGTTGAGTTTGTGGAGACTTTTTGCATCGGTTGGTTCTCAAATCGTGACCTATGTTCGAGTATTTTGCAAACACCCAACTTTCCTTCTTCGTGCTTCTCATGACCACATCAGTTTTGGCGTATATCCTAAGTTCACCTATAAATATGTGTACCCCGATCTACGTCGTTCCCCGCACTGCTCTCCTCTCCTCTCAATTTCCTTACATGAGGTTGGTTTGGCAATAGACAACCTTGTCTTTGATCGAGGCTTCTGGTGAGTCTTCCTCCTTACAACTCTGGTTGAATTGCGTGCCTAGGTAAGTGTGGTTTGGTTCCCTCTTCCCCTTGGTACTCTTCTTTTTGAGTTTGGTTATGAGTCATGGAGTTTCCCAATTCACAAAGATATTGATGAGCTGCTTCGAGCAGCCACAACTTACGTCTAGGGAGGGAAGAATCCCCTCTGTGAAATCCCTATCTTGCCCTTCCACTCTCTGTTTCCTTTGTTTTCTGTCTAAGGGTAGTTTTGTCCTTTCACCATCTATTTTGGTGGTTTGGGTGAGTCAAGGCCATGTCTTTAACCCCTGGCTTGGCCGGTTATGATTTGGCCAAGTCAGTGTGGTGTTCCCCACTCTCTATCTCTCTCGCACTAATTATCTTATTTGGTTTTTTGGTGATTTATGATTGGCCGATCTTATAAAATTCATATCTTTTTTTGTGGTAGTCCAAAAATTACAAATAAATACTCGTTGGATTCAAAAAAATGTAAGCTTTCTAATGGTATTTGTTTTGTCCCCTAAATCTAATGTTTTAAAGAGGTTATTTTAATGGATCTAATTAAATAAGATAATAACTTGTATAATTCATAACTAAATATTTATAAGTCATAAAAATAGAATAAAATATGTTTTGAACTCAAGAAAATATAACCTAAAACATGGTGTGGTTTTTATAGCCTAATTCATTAATAATAAAAAGGCCAATTTTTAGGATTTTGAATAATCAATGTAATTCTAACCCTAATTTCACGTACATGATATTAGGTGCTTTGGAAACCTAGATGTGGATCTAGAAGTAATCTTGTATTTTTAAGAGTCTATGAGAGGTATGTTTGCATCTCATATTCTTCATTATTGAGCTATAACCTAAATTGTCTTTCTCTTGGTCCTATGGACAATAACCTGTATAGATTGCTCTTATCTTTTGATATCATGGTTCTTGTGAACTATCTTGTTTGTGGTGATCTTGGATATTCTCTTGACTCTTTTCCTCATGCATTAGTGCATGTTGGACTTATTTGTTGTTATATGCCCACTTTGAGGTGGATAATAATAATGATCACTTATGTGGTGATTGATTTGTAAAATCTGACTATACCTTTTTACTTGCCTCCCTATTAAGCATTTTGTGTGACTCAGTAGCCCTAGAGTAATATAATTTGCATTCGTTTTTGGGTTATGTTCCCTTGTTGTTTTTGGGATGGAGGTTATGTGCCCCATACCCGAGTTTCAAATTTATGAGGTTTGGCCCAACATTTATAATGGGAGTTTAGTTATGTGCCAATCTCTATCAGGTTTCAAGTTTATGAGGCTTGGTCGCCATTGTTATTTATGTTGTTCTAGTTCTATGTTTATGTCACCAACATGCATGTTGTTATGGGTTTTGTTCCCTAAAAATATTATGTGTGCTTTTGTGGCACCACTTTTATTATTGATTTAATGGCAAGTATTCCTCTTATCATATGTTAGTGATTCTATTCCTTTTATCATATGTTAGTGATTCTATTCCTTTTATGCCCATTTCAGTTGTTATTACCTTTTTCAAGGGAAGACTTATATAATTGATGTACCTCTATCCAAATATATATATCGCTCAACATGTTTTTAGCATGCTCATACCAACTTTTTGCTGGTGTCCTCTTTTATTTTCCTTTTGTGGGGTATGTTGTCAACCCCATGTGTTGGATAAAGTGAAGGAAACCTAGGATGTTACAACCCCGATTTGCATGTATTTTCATAATTGAAATGTAATGATTTTATGAATTTGGACTTAATTGAAAAGGTTGTATGCTTTGCTTCAAAGAAGGGGTTTCTTTGCAAAACTCCCTTTTGATTGGAATTTCGTGGTTCCTATTATTATATTAATCCAATAATGGACATAAAAGAGAAGAAAAGAAGAAAAGTCCAAATAATAGAAAAGATACAAGATTAAACAAAGTATTTATGAGAAATACCTGAAAATCTCTAGAAAGTGGCATTAATGGCCACAATTGAATAAATTTCGTTTATATGTGATTTTTAATGAAAGAAATAAGAAAGAGGAAAAAGGAAACGAAAGATAATGAGAAATCCTTGAAAATAAATCTTTTAAACAAAGAATAAGTAAGATAATGTGAAATAATGGATGTAGATGCATCTAGAAGGATAATGAGCATCCTTAAAAATGAATTTCAAAATCTTAGGATTTCTTGGGGTCCAAGGAGTCACAATGGATAAGAAGAAAGAGAAAATGAAAATAATACAAAATAAGAGGATAATGTGATACATAATTAATGTATTATCAAAAAGAGGTATTTTCTAATATATGAAAGTATAATTTTGTGACAATGGATTAAAAGTTAAGCATAGAGATGATGAAAGAGATAATTTTCGAATTCCTAAATAGCCAAGGAATATGGTTTACTAAGAAGATAATGGAGAGAGAGAAGATTACTTCTTAATGAAGGAAAATAAGTGTCCTTTTGGGAAAGGGACTTGTTACCTCGTGGATGGGCATCCTAGGGCTTTTCAACCCTCGCCTATATAAAGGTAGAACCCTTGGCTCGAGCGCAAGAGAATTCCATGCATCCCTCTCTCTCATTCTTCTTGTTTTCTTTCAAAACCCTAACCAAGAGAAGTAGTACTATCCCTAGAGCAATGAGAAGTCGTGAAGTCATCACAATGGAAGTGTGATGTCCCACATTGCCAGAGAGAAGCTATGCCATCATCATCGTGCCCTAGCCCATGCACGACAACAACAACACGACTGTAAGGCCAGCCACAGGTTGCAGACACAGCCAGCTTGAACCTATTTCCTTGGCCGCGGGCTGAGAGTATTCTGAGGTGCGTGGAGCTGCGATGAAGGTAGGCAAACCCTCCCTGGTGGTCGTCGGGGTTGGGGAAGGGGAGGAGGAGTTGCACCAACCACTGCTGTGGCGGCAGCACTAGGTCTCCATGAGGTTGAAGACGGGCTGATGGCATTGGACAACTTTTGCCCTACGAGTGTTGAAGAGCTGAGTAGCTGCGTCGAGGGTATAAGAGTAAATCGGTTATGTTTTGAGTCGTCTGTGGCTACATTGCATGAGTAGGATGACGTGGAAGCCTTCCATTGGTCCAAGTAAGTATTTCTTCCAAAAATCATATCTAAATATTGGTAGATCGGAATGGTACATATAATATATGTATTTTGCTCAGAAAAATGTGAGGAATCCATTAAAAATAGAATTAGAAGCTAATTCCTATTGCAATTCGAATAGTAGTTGAAGTTATCAACTTTAATGTATTAATGATTAAGAAACCCTAATCTAAGATGATTAATGTTTTTAGAAGGGTTATGTGGATGATTAAGTTGATATTAACCTGTTGATTATAAAAAGATGCATTAGATCTAAAAGGATGAACTTTATGCATAATTTGATTAAATTAGGGTTCCATGTACATAAATAAGCTTTAATCGGCCTTGAAATCCTAATGTTAGTAATTATGTTTCTTAATGGCTTTAATTAGTCAAATTCATGTATAAAGTTGAGATCTAATGGTTCTAAGCTATTTTGAGAATAAGAGCTTCTAATTGTGGATAAATACCCTTAATTTGGTAATTAGGGTTTTGTAGTGGATTAATGTGATATTAGTGATAAATGGAGTTCATATGTGAATTATACCATATTGAAAAATAAGGTGTCAATTCAAAAGAAACCAAAGATGATAGTTGGGCCTAACGATCTTGACATGACTTGAAAGGATAAAGATGGTAATTTTAGTGTAAAAGAGATATATTAGACTTAATTGACAATCAAGTATGCTTATGATGTTAAAATTGGGGTTTGTGAACTAAGAGGGTATTAAAAGTAATAAAAGCTTTATGGAGGCTAAAACCCTATAGTTGGCCTGGAAATCCTAAGGTGGAATCCAAGCCAATCTTGAGAATGTTTTGGATAAAATAATGACACTTGGATGTTATGCATTAATTTCAAGATATTGATGATTGCTTGTTTGATTGTTCTTGAGTATTATTGCTTGGACATCAAGTTTCTCTGGATCAGGTATGTGGTTATGCTTATGGTTAATCACTTTAGTTTCACGGTGATTCCTGGATGTTTTATTGGTTGCCTAAAAATAACTGCTTGGATGACTTTTATTTCATGCAACTATAAAGTGACTATGATTATCACCATAAATATGGATTGATTAGTTATGTTTAAAGTGTAAAGTTTGCTTGCTAAACCATAATTGCTTGCAATATGTTGTTACAGATAATTTCCTAATTATTGTTTCACCCACATACCGACATATTCATTTATGCTGACCGACGTTTTGTTTGTCGGCGTTTTAGGTACAAATTGAAAAGGACAAATAGTAAAGTGGCATATTGTGAAATTAAGAAATAAATTTCAAGGATGATTAGTTAGAATAGAGTCTAGAGGTAGATAGAAGTTAGATATCCAAGATTTCAAAAATAAAAGGTACGCAAAGTTTTATTTTTACTCCAGCTTTCAGTATAGTCATGGTAGAATTTAATAATTATTATTGATTATTTGTCAAACCTTTGATCCAGGAAATTGGGATAATGACTCTGACCTCTTGGTCTCCCTTAATTGGGGGTTACCGGGAGGCGGGGTTGTTACATTTGGTATCAAAGCATTGGTTCCTCATTTAGTCTTTAGTAATTATTAAAATTTTCAAACTTTATAGAACCCGAGGGAGTTATTAGAGGATTTTCCGAAATACAGAGGCGTCTAGAAAAGGATCACGTTTGGGGGCAGGAAATATTTTCCTCCTCACCGCTAGTCGGAATATGAGGACTCCCAGATCAGTGTGACTGTCTGGCCAATGTCTTAGGATCTGACTCAAAATAAGATACCTTTAGGACTCTCTCATCTATTTTCGTCCCTTCTCAACCCTAATTCTGTTAAGATTATGAGGTTTAGGGTTTTTCTCTCTCTTCCTCACCCTCTTGAGGTCAGGGTATGTATGATAAGGTTAAGGAATCCTCCACAAATTAATGAAAAAGCTTGTAATTAAGAAGTCATGGACATAAGCTTAATAGTTTAAGCATAAACTAAAGATTAGTTGCATGCTTAGGTTGTATGACATGTGTTGTCATGCCCGCATGAGAGACCTAAGGTTAGCCCTTCTTGTTAGGAGGATGAAGTAGAGTTGGTCTTGGAGGAAGAAACGTCCATTAATGGTAGAGACATGGCACATCCTCTAAGGATGATGCTAACCCTAACCCTAAGTGGTGGTTAGAGAGAGATTGCATGATGAGATGGAAGTCATGGTCAACCTTGTGTGTGTGTTGATATGCTATTAGTTTTGAATCCCTATGATAGTCTGAGCCAAGTGAGGTTGGCTGACCTAGTACCTTTGGCGAACCAACCCTAGGAAGGGTCATGCATGTTAGGGTGAAGGATAAATCCTTCATTGATGAGGTTAGTGATGACCCTATAGAAACCCTATGGGATGATATGAGCATGGCATAGTATGCACCTAAAGTACGTTAGTAAGTGCTGGAAGTAGGTCAAAACCTAGGCCAGAAGGGCATGTGGGATAGATTATGATCTAAGCATTAAGAGTCTCAAGCAAACGTAGGTTTCACCCATGTAAGTGTATGCATGTGAGCTTGATCCACCCTTTTAGAGAGAGAACCTCCAGTAGTAAGGTTGTTTGTAGGGTTAGCTCTTGAGAGAGAGAGCAGGACCCAAGCAAGAAGGTTGGGAGACACTACTACAGAAACAACATTCAGTGTCGCTTTTCTGGGTGTCGGTTCTTTAGGAAAACCGACGCCTACAATATTAGACATCGGTTATTTAGGCAAACCGACGTCTATATTCGAAGACCAGCCAGACACGGGTACCGCTTTGAATACATCGTCGGTTGTTAATAACAAACCGACGCTTAAAGTCGCCCGCGAAATCCAATTTTCGAGCAAAAAAAATAGTGTCACTTTCAGCGTCGGTTATGTAGATAGAAACTGACGCCTATGTGCGATGGAAATTTGCGCGAAAAGTGTCACTTCCAGCGTCGGTTATCCTTTTATAACCGATGCTGAAAGTGGTTCCCACCAAATAATTTCGTGAAAATATCGTCCAATTGGACGTCGGTTGTTTCAAACAACCGACACTAAAGATGTTTAGGCGTCGGTTGTTTGAAACAACCGACGCTATTTGGGAACTTAATATCCCGCGATCGCCTGACTCTTCCCCTTTCTTCTGTTTCATTGTGAGCCGATTTCCATTTTCTTCTCTGCTGTCGCCCGACCACGCCGCCAATTTCTCCTCCACGAAAGCTCCTTCTTCCTCCACGACAGCGCCGCCGCACCGCCGCTGCGCCCCCTTCTCCGCCGCCACTGCTGCTGCCTTCTTCCCCTTCTCCGCGCCCCCTTCTTCGGATGCCTGGAGCTCCTTGCTGCCGACGCCGCTGCTCCTTGGTATACCTGCCTGACGCCTGGAGCTCACCGCCGCGCTGCCTTCCTCCTTGCCGCCGCCCACCGACGCCGCTGCTCCTTGCTGCTGACGCCGCTGCTCCTTGGTCTATCTGCCCTACCGCCTGGAGCTCACCGGCCACCGCTGCACCTGCCTGCCCTGCCGCCTGGAGCTCGCCAGTCACCGCCACCACTGCTGGGAGGTCAGTTGTTGTTGCTCGCTCAGTTGCTCCCATCTTCCATATTGTAGCAGCCACCTTGCAATTGAAAAAAAGGTGAATAATACTTTCAGAATCCTCCTCACACAGAATACATCGAGAAGCTAACTGGAATCCCATCTTCTTAAGATAATCCAGTGTAGGTAGTTTATCTAAGAAGATTTTCCACACATTAATAATCAAAACTTTGGGATGGTCAAACCTCCATATCTAACATGCCCAATCAGATTTAGTTCTAGGTCCTCTGAGGATGTTCCAAGCATCTTTAATTTTCAGAGAATGAAACCCTTGAATACTAATAGTATCATCATCATAAAGACTGATATCAACCTCTTCAACACACTTCTTAAACTCCTTGAAACATCTTCTATCCGGAATGATCCATTTTTTGTCACAGATGAACTTGCTAAGGAAGCCATTCCAACCACACCCAATCCTTAGCACATTTTTAGTATCAATATACTCATCCAGAAATTTATTTCCAGGCATCCACAGATCTTTCCAAATTCTGAAACTAGACCCATCCCCAATATGCAGCTTAATCAAAGGCAAGATAGTGCTTCTAAGGCTGCACAAATGCTTCCACATCCACGAGCTGTTAGATTTAACTTTATAGGACCAGATTAGATTCTGAAATGCTTCCACAAATGCTTCCACATCCACGAGTTGTGTATTAAATTTGGATGTATATGCTGAACCTAGATTTAGAGAGGACATGCTATAGTATTTTCCTAGTATGGTGAAAGATTTTCAATCGTGTGTATCTCATGGGATTCTTATCTCAACACAATGGACTGTAATATATGCATCTAATGCCTTAAATGGAAGACTCGAATGTTATAAAATCCCATCAAAGTAGGTAGAAACAACTTATATATATTCAGATATTAATAATTCCATGAAGTGCACATTATCTTACTCAGGAAAAGTATGTGTATAATGTAGGATTCATTCCATATAATGGTTTGTTGCTTGCATATATTTGTCATATATTTGTGCTTCTAATCGTAATGTTTGGCCTAATTCAGTAAATTTTGATGCATGTTGAAATAAGATTGAAACTTGTCAATTGTAGAATCCTAATTTGATTTGATTAAACCCTAACATCAATTGTGATGAAACCCTAACATTAATCGTGATGAAACCCTAACATGTACATATCTATTATTGTGTTTGTTGGCCTAGAAACTCGTCCAAGATTGACTCATTAGGAGTAAATCTTGGATAGTCCCCGGTTTGGGACTGTTCTTGAACACCTAATCTCACTTAGGATATAAGTGTATAATGTGTATTGGGTTTTTGAGAAAATTTCGGTAGCATTTCCCCGTTTGTTCTCTAAGTACATATGTACTTAGAGAACAGCGGGGAAATGCTGCCGAAATTTTCTTGAAAACCCAATACACATTATACACTTACTAGTGAGATTAGGTGTTCAAGGATGGGATAGGTGGTACACATTTACTATTTATAAGAATGACATCAAATGTGTTTGTTGGCCTAGAAACCCGTCCAAGATTGACTCATTAGGAGTAAATCTTGGATAGTCCCCGGTTGGGGACTGTTCTTGAACACCTAATCTCACTTAGGATGTAAGTGTATAATGTGTATTGGGTTTTCGAGAAAATTTCGGCAGCATTTCCCCATTTGTTCTCTAAGTACATATGTACTTAGAGAACAGCGGGGAAATGCTGCCGAAATTTTCTCGAAAACCCAATACACATTATACACTTACTAGTGAGATTAGGTGTTCAAGGATGGGATAGGTGGTACACATTTATTATATATAAGAATGACATCAAATGTGTTTGTTGGACTAGAAACTCATCCAAGATTGACTCATTAGGAGTAAAACTTGGATAGTCCCTGGTTTGGGACTGTTCTTGAACACCTAATCTCACTTAGGATGTAAGTGTATAATGTGTATTGGGTTTTCGAGAAAATTTCGGCAGCATTCCCCGTTTGTTCTCTAAGTACATATGTACTTAGAGCACAGAAGGGAAATGCTGCCGAAATTTTCTTGAAAACCCAATACACATTATACACTTACTAGTGAGATTAGGTGTTCAAGGATGGGATAAGTGGTACACATTTATTATATATAAGAATGACATCACATTATACACTTAGGATGTAAGTGTATACCCTAATCTTTTCCTAATATATACTTGTTTCCTAATATATACTTGTTTTCTCTGATCATAGAATGGATAGATCATGGATGTCCATTTGTAATCGTTGCACCCCAGAGTTTATATCTGGTCTTGATCAGTTTATTAGATTTGCCGAGGAACATAAGAAAAAACCTACAGATAGGTTCTACTGTCCATGTAGGCATTGCGGTAACAACTTGAAAGTCAACACTGGTGAGGAAATCAAAAGTCATGTCATGTGCAACGGGATTGTACAAGGCTATACAGAATGGCACTAGCATGGAGAGATTTCAAAATCGAAACCAGTAGATGTCGATAGCAGTGCTTGGGTGGAAGAAGAAATTGCCTCCGATGACGTAAATTTGAACGAACCAGTTCCAGCAGACATCGTTGATGCGATGCTGGATAGTTATAGGGTAGAGCACATCGATCCACCTCCTATCTTTAGAAACATTGTGCATGATGATGAGATACCGTTATACACATGCTGTGCTAAGTTTACGAAGCTTAGCGCTGTGTTGAGATTGTATATGTTGAAAGCTAACAATAGATGGAGCGACAAAAGCTTCACTTCATTGTTGACTTTGTTGAAAGAAATGCTTCCTGAAGGAAACGAGCTGCCAATCTCAACATACCAAGTAAAGAAAATGTTGTGCCCAATGGGAATGGAGGCCAAGAAGATACACGCATGCCCGAATGATTGTGTATTATTTCAAAAGGACTATGTAGATTTGAAAGATTGTCCAAAATGTGGTGCGTCACGGTATAAATTGACGACTTCGGGGGAGTCCAAAACTGGTTCTCCTGCCAAGGTGTTGTGGTATCTACCTATAATATCACGGTTTCAACGCTTGTTTGCAAATCCGAAAGATGCGAAGAATTTGAGGTGGCATGCAGATGTTAAGAAAAATAATGATGGGATCCTACGACATGCGTCTGATTCCCCACAGTGGAAGAAGATTGATCTATTGTACCCCAAATTTGGTGAAGAAGATAGGAATCTAAGACTTGGGCTTTGTACAGATGGGATGAATCCGTACGGGACATTGAGCAGCCAACATAGCACTTGGCCAGTCATGCTTGTTATATACAATCTTCCTCCCTGGATGTGTATGAAAAATAAGTACGTTATGTTGTCGTTGTTGATATCGGGCCCTAAACAACCCGGAAATGATATTGATGTTTATCTTGAACCTTTGATTGATGACTTAGATTTCAAAATTCCACTCTTTAAATGTAATTGGGTTGATAACAGCAAAGGAGTTATAGTGGATGAATTGGGTTTCACTTTGGTGAACTTTGAAAAGATTGGCGAGAAGGGTGAACCATTCATATTGGCATCACAGGCGAAACAAATATTCTATATCGATGATCCTGCAAATGATAAATGGTCGGTTGTTCTTCATGGTAAAAGACAGTTCATTGAAGATCCTATAGATGAAGAAGAGTACTATGATAAGTATGATGACTCCAGTCCATTCTCAGTTGGGTTGTCAACTCCACAAAATATTGAAGCTAATGATGACTTATATGTGCGCAGAGATCACAATGAAGGATTGTTAATTGATGAAAGATCACAATTTTAGAGACATGTATGTTTATACAAATGCTAAATGTTTGCCTTTTTCTATTTAATACAAATGCTAAATGTTTGCCTTTTTCTAGTTAATACAAATGCTAAATGTTTGCCTTTTTCTAGATAATACAAATGCTAAATGTTTGCCTTTTTAATGACATTTTCAGATGGCTGACCATGATGAGCATGATGTCCATGATGAGCATGAAGTCCATGATGAGCATGCTGTCCATTACGAGCATGGCGAGGATACCAATGTAAGTTCTAAAAACATATCCTGTATTTCTATAAAATTCATTATCTTCTAGTTATTTCATATATCCTATATTTCTATATTGGGCTAATTCAGTGTGTTTATTTTTGTCAAATTTTAGGTTGATGATGCACGTGTACCCACTGAAGCACTGGAGCAACTTGATGCGCAACACCAAACACTTAACAAGAAAAGGGGCATCACTCTGTTGAAGAAGTTAATAGCGCTAAGTGGCAGTGGATCCAAATTGGTTGTGGAGTTTGATAATGGAGGAAATGCAATTGGAGTGAACCGCAATAATTTTGTAAACTATCTTGGGTGTACCACTCGGAGCCATTTTGGTGTTAAGTATGATAATTGGCATAAATCTCCTCAGGGGAAAAAAGACTTGATATGGAAGGATTTATGCGTGAGTTATTATTATTTGCAATTCTATTTTGTAGATTACAAATTCTATTATTTGCAATTCTATTTTAGATACTAGTTAATAAGATTTCTATTTTACAGAATCTATTTGCATTGTATGAGAAGTTGCATCGTAAAAGTGTGATGCAACGCACTGGAAAGATGCTTAGGAATTATAGGACAAATCTGAACAGAGAATACATAAAAGAGGGTGATAAGAAGAAGAAGTCAGCCCTTGAACAATGGAACTTCTTGGACAAAGAAGATTGGGACAATTTTGTTGCTTCAAGAAAATCTGAAGAATTCAAGGTATTAGGCGTCACTCCCTATTTAATTAATATACATTATATTCACCTATTCATGATTAAAATTTAGTGATACTAACCAAATCATTAATGTACATACTAACTAGGTCCTCAGTGACGCACAAAAAGCAAGGCGTGCACTGAATGTGCATGACCACACTATGGGTCCAAAAGGCTATGCAAGCGTTCGCCAAAGACTACATGCGGAGTCTGCGGCTACTCAGGAGTCTGCTCCTACTCAGGAGTCTACCACACCCATGCCTTGCCATGATATCTGGATATCTGGGAGGCAAAACAAGAAGGGTGAAATAAAGAAGCCCGTAACTGCTGAGGCGGCTACGAAAATGGTAAAATACAACTCTTAGAGAAATCGTTTGAATATTGATTATTTGTGGTGTTAACTTACCAATTTTTGTTGATGGTGATTAGCGGGAGCTGCACGAGCAGAGGAAACAAGGCACGTTCATCCCTCATGGCACAAGGGATGAATTGACAGTTGCTCTGGGTAACCCAGAGCATCCTGGACGTGTTAGGGGTGCAGGCGATGGTGTTGGCATCAAAGCATTCTTTGGGCCATCCCAGCACAAACCCAGAGCGGGACTTTCTCAAGAAGAGGTAACCTATTCTTTTTTAGAATGTTTCTGCAAAAGGAAATTCAATATTAAGAAGCTAATGTTTCTTTTATCCATGTATACGAGAATAAGAGAGTCGAGGATATAGTTGCTAAGAACGTCAACGATGTAGTTGCTGAGAAGGTCAAGGAAGAATTGTTGCGGTGGCAGGCATCTCAGGCTTCCAATCAGCCTATGGTGACCCACTCTTCTCCTGATGCACAGACTGTGAGTAATCCTGGAGACCCATCGCCTAACACGTCTGCTGTAAGTATTGTTTATGACATTGTAGCTAGTCTTTTCAAGATGATATGTTTTCAAGATGATATGTATATATGTATAACATTCTTTACGTAAATTTGTAGGCATTGAAGCCATGCCGCTTAAGAATACAAGACTATGTTGTTGCAGAGGCACAAGCTTACCCGTCCCTTCCTGGGGAAAGGTTTCACGGGACTCCAATGCCACAGGGCTACGTTCGTGTGGGCCCATTACGTGTGTTACCCGATTGGAGGGAAGCTACATTGCCATATCCCCACCTGGATATTGATACACTTGCTGAGGCAGAAGGCGGGGTCATATTGTGGCCCAAAGCAGATGTCATCTACACTACTGAAATTGTAAGATAAATTTACATTGATTTAGACTGTTAATGTGTATATATGATGTCAACTGATCTAAAATTATATATACAGGTTAAAAAGAAGACACCAGGAGCACCTAGGCCTCCACCTCCACTTCTCGCATTACCAACTTGGGTTCCAACTGACCTAACATACATGTTAGGTCCTGCTTGTAGGGGAATGGCATGTTGGCTACGGGCACATAATATACATTGCCCGATAATTGTTTCTTTAGATGTAGATTATGCAGGTTAATCATACGATAGCTCTTTATTTATACAAGATATTATTGAGTTGTTTATGTATGATTGGCTGAATACATCAATGATAGAGACATGGATAAGGTGAGATCTTGTTTATACATCCATATACCTTGTGTAAGATCTGGTGATCTGGTTTCTTATATATTAATGCATACGTAATACATGTTTTGCAGCTACTTAGTTGAAGATCATTGCAAACAATTTGCATTTGATCATGTGGGATTTTTTATTCCATCATTGATTAGTATGGTAGCTAAAGACCCTAATAGTGTTCAACAATACTGTATAGATGCTTTTACAATTTTTGGTCAGCAAAAGAAGACGATAATAATAGCTCCATTCAATGTCAAGTAAGTTTACTTTATTTATAATTTGGACTTAAGAAAATTCCATTTTTATTGTGCATTTTGAGTTATTAATTGTTAAGTTTTTACCTCTAGCGGTAGACATTGGGAGTTACTAGTTATTGTCCCCGGGACGTTCACTGTTTATTATCTAGATCCCACGGGAAGTACATTAAACACTAAAATTGGACACGTAATGAGAATGCCATTATTCTGGTGAGAAATATTTCATTTTTGTATCATTTAACATCTGTTATTACATTACTATTTACTTATGCAATTTACTGTGTTATATTAACATGTAGGGGTTTAGATGCATTCAAAAAGGCTGGAGGAACGGTCCCAAGGAAAAAGAACCAGCCAATAAATTGGCAGAACGTACAAGTAAGTTCCCGACTCCAATGTATATATTATTGATGTGAATTGTGCTTAGTTGTATTATTTTGTATGTTTCAATTTATAGTGCGCTACACAAGACAATGGTTGGGCATGCACATACTATGTGATGCGATTTATGCAGATGATTATCAAACATGCCGCATTGGACATCGATACCATACATGAGGTATTATATATAGTCTCATTAGTTAGTATGAAATATATCAATCTTATTTTTATATTATTACTTATATATATACATCATTCTCTTTGCAGGTGTTTAAAACTGAAAACACTATAGGTAAATGCTTAAAAAATATACATGCTCCATATACGATGGAAGCATTAAATGAAATAAGAGAAGAATGGGCAAAAGCCATACAAGAAGTGGCAACTGTAAGATATAATTGGGATGTTGATAGCGATAATGAATGATACTTTGTAAATGAATATTTTTGAATGTTAATATATGTATTTGAATGTTTCTATATGTGTGAATGTGAGAATTGAATTGATGTATGAATGTATCTACTTGTGTGAAATTTTCCTTGGGACTTTTGCAGGTTTGTGGCTTGTTTGTAGGCTGATATCAATGGATGTCGTAAACCTGCAGTTCAGAAAACTGAACTGCAGGTTCTCATCCTGCTGACTAGCCACAGCAGGCCTGCAAACGGATATGAAAAAAAAAATAGATATAGGTGTCGGTTATTTACAGAAAACCGTCAGCAAAGACCTACATCGTCGGGTTTTTGAACAAAACTGACGCCTAATGTGGCCATAGCCGTACTGGAAATGGCGTCGGTTGTTCGTGTCAAACCGCCGCCTATAATACATATAGGCGTCGGTCTTTTAGTAGATAACTGATGCCAAACAGGTTTGCACCACAGAAAACAGCGTCATCTAGGACACTTTCTGCGTCGGTTACCAATTAAACACCGACGCTATATTCCATATAGGCGTCGGTCTTTTAGTAGATAACCGACGCAGAATGTTTCCTAGATGACGCCGTTTTCTGTGGTGTGAACCCTTTTGGCGTCGGTATTCTATAAATAACTGACGCCTGTATGTTAAATAGGCGTCGGTTAAAAAACCGACACCGAAGTGTTCGACCTTTAGCGGCGCCCACATAGGCGTCGCTCGGAAACCGACACCAAAGGGGGTTAAATAGCCAACGCCAAAGGTTGTTTCTGTAGTAGTGAGATTAGACTCTGGGTTATGAGGAACCCTAAGAAGTTGAGTATGTTATGACCTAAGTGGATGGTTGTGGTTGCCTCATGCATAGTATTTGTGGTTCTTGGTTGCCTTTAGAGGAACTAAACCCTAGAAGAAGGATGAGGTTGTTAGTACCTATGTACAGATGATATAGGTGCTTACCTTCTAAGGATAGAAAGAAGAGTTCCTTATACCCTGAGGAGGTTTAGTAACAAGTTGTGAGGCCTTATAACTAGTTGGTTGTCCTTGAGGAGGACTCAACTCGAAGGTGTTGTTCAAGTGGAAGGATAATAGGACGTTCATGGTGTACCTCGTACATGCTAGGTTCATGGTTAGAATGTTGAGCATGCGGTTGGACAGCTCTTGTAGAAAAGTGAACCTAGGGTTTCTAGACCTAAGAGGGGAAGTAGTAGTACCTGGTGCACCTGATGCTCATGATAAGATTTGAATTTCTTTAGATTTGAGCATGGCACTCCTCATGTTTAGAGGAAAGGGAAACCCCTCAGATTAAGGAGTATGTTTAATGAACCCCTACATATAGTTTGGGACATAGACATGTATGTATGATGATGGTCCAATGTTGAGGAATGAGAACAAGTATGACCTATCATGGAGATCTAGCATGGTTTAGTAGGTGGTTGTATTGTTAGCTATGTGCCTTAGTACCTTACTAGGGCTAAGCATGCTCATGTGGATATAAACCTGAGACGTAGATATGTTTGTGACCTTTTTTTCTATCAAGATGTAGTTTCCTCCCATTCTGGGAGAGGGACCCTTTTGTAGGGTATGGATTAGCTTTTGTTGGGTTTGAGGTAACCTTAAGAGGTCTCATAGGATCTTGAGAAGCTAAGTGGAGAGTACATTGTATGAGAATGAACCCACAGACCCATAGATAATCATCTCTAAGTGCATCTGGATGTGTTATCATGGAGGTAACTGGTGTGGGGCCTGAATGAGGTAGGTAGGTCGCCATGATCCCTATGAAAGGATGTAAGTCAGACCACGAATGATGAGAGAGATGATGGAGACTTGGGTAAGGTTTCAAGTTGGATATGTGCTATGTTTGGATCCTAAGTCTATCCTAGGGTCAGGTAGGGATAAGACCGATGGGAGTAGGAGTTGCCTAATTCCCTAGTTGCACGTAACCATAGGGTCGGGAGGTAACAACTGTCACTGTCTAAGGGCCATGGGTTAGGAGATTCACCTTTAGGAACTCATGGGACCCAAAGGGAAAATGAGGAGGACACTCTCTGATGGATAAGGGAAGAGGGATGACCCCAAAAGAGTCGGCACCCTACAGATCTAGAGGATATGACTAAGGAGTGTGTGATGTCCCAAGTGTGTTTGAGACCAGTTCTCCATGAAATAAAAACCTTGATATTGAGATGTTCATGATGTAGAGACATGTGATGCACATTTCCGTTTAGATTGTAGGTGTACTGGCAATGTGGGATGCACCATCTCTACTCTTAGAACGGGAAGAACTTTGTATTTGGACTACAGCCAAATGCTTATTTCCTCTTGTTATGGGAGTGAGAGATAGGACAGTACACATGCCCCACACCAAGGATAAAGATGATGTGAGTGGAAACATTGCTATGAGATATGATGATAGAGATGATAGTGTACCTTTGTGGAGTGTACGATATGTGGATGGCTTATAAGGATGTTCTTATCATGAGTTGTATGGAATTTATGGGTTATATAAGTTTGAGTTTGATAACTAAGAAGATGAGCTATCAGTTTTCTCGATGAAGATAGACCTAAAGTCTGATATGGGATGATAAGTGGAATACATGGAGGTGTATGTCTTCAACATTACTTAACACATAAAGATGAAAGGTGGTAATGGATGCTCTAGTTGAGACGTAGCTGCCTAGTTTAGCTAGTGGAAAGGCTGGAAGAGGTGTCTATGTGAACCCTAAGTTGTGAGATATGTTTGGCTAAACCATGGATGTAACGAGATCCGTTGATCGAGTTAGTGGTTTCTTGGTTAGCCAGCCTAGGGCTTGTTGTGATAAAAGGATGGTTGTAGAACCTCAAATGCACTTCTATTGAAAAGAAGGTGATGAAACCTTGACTAGAGTGTTTTAGGGTTTCTGAGGAATCAATCTTGAGGAATCATGACATACAAGAGATCATGATTTTAAGTTCACCATATACATTGGTACTACAAAGATAATAAGTGGTAGTAGTACTTTGGATGCCTAAGAAGTGTACAGAGTTGCATGTGGCATGTCGCCATGCATGTCAGGGGGTGAAGGAAGAACACCAATAACCCATTGAGTTGATATAGAGGATAAGAGTCCCTAAGAGGGAATGGGAGTTCACCACTATAGATGTTGTGGTAAGTCTCCCCTGGACCGAGGAAGGTCAGGATGCAATATGGGTTATGGTAGATTGCCTTACCTAGAAGACATGATCTAAGAGATAGAGAGAGTACTGTCAAGGGACAACTCCGGTTGAACTACATCTAAGAGAGAGAGATGGTTCAACTACACCATGATGCGAGTTCAAAGGTTCATGAGTATGACCTAAAGATTCACTTCCATGTGGTGGAAGTAAGTACATGACGAACTCGATGCTAGTAAAACTTATCACCCCTAATGGATGGTTAGTATGATACATACTAGAGGGTCTGATGAGAGTGTGTGTGCTCATTGAGGGTGATACATGGAGACAGTTCTTGTCTTATGGAAGTTGTGATGTTAGCCACCATAGCCAGTATCGGGATGGAAGAAGCTCTGTAAGGGAGGTTGTGTCGATCACTGCCTCATTAAGATGATGTGGGTGAAGGGACCTCGCGAAGATCAAAAAAAGGCCACAATGTGTGCAGATGAAGTCTCTTTGATCGTGCGATGGCTGAAAGAGAGCCCAGGGGTGACATGAGTCATTAGCTGATGCAAAGTAGACTAACATGTAGTTTAGTGTGGGAGAATATGTGATATGAAAATACGACCCCTCTGATCTATAACTGAGAAAGCTGAGTCCCGGATACATGGGTCCATTTGAGATGGATTGGTGGAGATGCTTGTGTGTAGCCTTACCCCTCAGGATAACATGATGTATAATATGTTCCACAAGTCTGATCTAGAGCACTATGTGAGGTACCCAAGCCATGGGCTGAGCAATGAACCTAGTGAGCTCCCAAGGGAGGCTAACTTACCTTGAGTCACCTACAATTGTACGAGATACCAAGGTGAGAGAGAGCTCTGGAGTAAAGAATATGAGATGATAAAGGTTGTTTGGAAGCACCATGGAGAGGATGAAGCCACATGGGAGAAAATGACGATTATGGAAAAGTATCACCCTTAATTGTTTATATGTTTGGTGGAATTTTGAGGGAAAAATTCCTATAAGAGGGGAAGGATGTTACGACCCTTATTTTGCATGTATTTTCATAATTGAAATGTAATGATTTCATGAATTTGGACTTAATTGAAAAGATTGTATGCTTTTTTTCAAAGAAGGGGGTTCTTTGCAAAACTCCCTTTTGATAGGAATTTCATGGTTCCTATTATTATATTAATCCAATAATGGATATCAAAGAGAAGAAAAGAAGAAAAGTCCAAATAATTGAAAAGATACAAGATTACGCAAAGTATTTATGAGAAATACCTGGAAATCTCTAGAAAGTGGCATTAATGGCCACAATTGAATAAATTTCATTTATATGTGATTTCTAATGAAAGAAATAGGAAAGAGGAAAAAGAAAATGAAAGATAATGACAAATTTTGAAAAGAAATCTTTTAATCAAAGAATAAGTAAGATAATGTGAAATAATGGATGTAGATGCATCTAGAAGGATAATGAGATCCTTAAAAAGGAATTTTAAAATCTTAGGATTTCTTGGGGACCAAGGAGTCCCAATGGATAAGAAGAAAGAGAAAATGCAAATAATATAAAATAAGAGGATAATGTGATATATAATTGATGTATTATCAAAAAGAGATATTTTCTAATATAAGAAAGTTTAATTTTGTACCAATGTATTAAAAGTTAAGCATAGAGATGATGAAAGAGATAATTTTTGAATTCCTAAATTACCAAGGAATATGGTTTACTAAGAAGATAATGGAGAGAGAGGACATTACTTCTGAATGAAGGAAAATACGTGTCCTTTTGGGAAAGGGACTTGTTACCCCGTGGATGGGCATCCTAGGGCTTTGCTACCCTCCCTTATATAAAGGTAGAACCCTTGGCTCGAGCCCAAGAGAATTCCATGCATCCTTCTCTCTCCTACTTCTGGTTCTCATACAAAACCCTAACCAAGAGAAGTAGTGCTATCCCTGGAGCAACGAGATGCCATGAAGTCGTCACAATGGAAGCATGATGTCCCACATTACTGAAGAGAAGCTCTGCCATCGTCACCGTTCCCTAGCCCATGTACGACAACAACAACACGACTGTAAGGCCGGCCGCGGGTTGCAGACATGGCCAACTTGAACCTACTGCCTTGGTCGCGGACTGAGGGTATTCCGAGGTGCGTGGAGGTGCGAAGAAGGTAGGTGAACCCTCCCTGGTGGCCGTCGAGGTCGGGGAAGGGAAGGAGGAGCCGCTCCAACCACAGTCGTGGCGACAATGCTAGGTCTCCGTGAGGTTGAAGACAGGCGAATGGCATTGGATGATTTTGCCCTCCGGGTGTGTAAGAGCTGAGCAGCCGCACCGAGGGTAAAAGAGTAAATTGGTTATGTTTTAAGTTGGTCGTGGCTACATTGCATGAGTAGGATGATGTGGTAGCCTATCATTAGTCCAAGTAAGTATTTCTTACAAAAATCATATCTAAATATTGGTAGATCGGAATGGTACATATAATAAATGTATTTTACTCAGAAAAATGAGTTGTCAATTTGAAAGAAACCAAAGATGATAATTGGGCCTAACGATCTTGACATGAATTAAAAGGATAAAGATGGTAGTTTTAATGTAAAAGAGATATATTCGACTTAATTGACATTCAAGTATGCATATGATGTTAAAATTAGGGTTTGTGAACTAAGAGGGTATTTAAAGTGAGAAAAGCTTTATGGAGGCTAAAACCCTAATAAAACCTAAAGTTGGCCTGGAAATCCTAAGGTGGAATCCAAGTCAATCTTGAGAATGTTTTGGATAAAATAATGACACGTGGATTTTATGCATTAATTTCAGGATATTGATGATTGCTTGTTTGATTGTTCTTGAATATTATTGCTTGGACATCAAGTTTCTCTGGATCAGGTATGTGGTTATGCTTATGGTTAATCGCTTTAGTTTCATGGTGATTCCCGGATGTTTTATCAGTTTCCTAAAAATAACTGCTTGCATGACTTTTATTTCATGCAACTATAAAGTGACTATGATTATCACCATAAATATGGAATGAGTAGTTATGTTTAAAGTGTAAAATTTTCTTGCTAAATCATAATTGCTTGCAATATGTTGTTACAGATAATTGCCTGATTATTGTTCCCCCACATACCGACATATGCATTTATGCTGACCGACATTTTGTTTGTCGGCGTTTTAGGTACAAATTGAAAAGGACAAACAGTAATGTGGCATATTGTGAAATTAAGAAATAAAGTGCAAGGAGGATTAGTTAGAATAGAGTCCAATGGTGGATAAAAGTTAGATATCCAAGATTTAAGAAAAAAGGTATGCAAAGTTTTATTTTCACTCCATCTTTCAGTATAGTCATGGTAGAATATAATAATTATTACTGATTATTTGTCGAATCTTTGATATGGGAAATTGGAATAACGACTTTAACCTCTTGGTCTCCCTTAATTGGGCATTACCGGGAGGTGGGGTCGTTACATAGGAGGAACTGGACCACAACAAGTGTAGATGACTTTGTGGGAGACTTTGCTTGAAGTTGTTAGGTGATCCACAACTAGTCCTAAATATGTAGTTAGTTTTTACTTTTTGTTACCCTACGTGGTGAAAGATTAGTATAATAAGAAGCTTTGTAACTGTTAGATACATATTTTAATTCTATTTGTACTTTGTTCTATGATACAATCATGTTAAATAAATTTGGTTTCATCCCTTTCAAGAAAAAGTTTTTGTTGGTATGTTTGTTTGGGATGTTACCCTTTTTATTTTTAGTAGGGAGTGGATCCGTATGGTATCCCACTCCTTACAAGTGACTTCATCCTTCATCTATTTTGGATAATGTCACTATGAGGAGGGAGAAGTAGGATGATGAAGGGGGAAGTGACCAATCTATTGGAATAGTTCCAATAAACATATCTGCTTCAAGGTTTGGACAATGGAGCTTCAATAATAGCAGAAATGGAAAGATCTTTGATTGATGTTCGTCAACCCATGGATGAAGTTTGAAGGCTCTGCTGGTCAACGGTATAGGGTAAAAGTAGCATCCTTGCAGTTTCAATGGAAGATCCCCTTCCTGGAGATGAGGGATTTGTATTTATAGGTGGAGGTTAGGGTTCAATACCCTCCTAGATGTTATGGAGTTAAATCTTTTACCAAAATGGAGGTGAAGAGACATCAGGCGTGTAAGGAAGACATTGGGTTGTCATGTTCAGTAGTACCATTGGTAGATGAAGGGTCCCACAACCCATAAAACTTCCTTTGGTAGGAAAAGAGTCAGGAGAATCATTGGAAGAGAACCCAAAAGTTTCACTAAAATGTTGGTGTAGGGAAACCATCAAATGAAAGTGCAAAAAAACCTTCAATTGTTGGTCCTAAAAATTCCTTTAGAAGGTGACCATTTGTAATGCTTGGGCCCACTGCCCTAGGCTCTAGTAGAGTTTTAGCAATGATAAATGGCCCCGAAGATCACCACTAGCCTTATTTTTGCACTTTGTCCTCACTCATGCACAAGCCTGAGACAACTTCCTGACTGGTCACCCATCCTAATACTACTCCCAACTAAGCATGCTTAATCACAAAGTTCTTTAGTGATGGGCTCCCAAAAAAGGAGGAGCACCTTGGTGATATGGGTAGTACAATCATTCCTTTTAAGATCATTTTATCCAAGGCCTCAAATCTTGGGATGTTACAATCTCCCCAACTTAGACTCTTGACGTCCTCCTCAAGGATCAACAATATAACCTCATAATCTTTCCCCATTTCAGGGCATCCCAATGTACCATCTACACCTAGCTCCCGATCATGGCTACCAACGCAAGGGTGGCTCCATCAACTCAGATAGCCCTTTCCAACATGCTTGGACACTTTTAGCGTAGGGGCGGCTCCATCAACTCGGATAGCCCTTTCCAACATGCATGGACCGCATGACTCAAAGATTAGCATGACACATGCCCATGTGGGCCCCTCCTACAGAAGAGGAATTGGCTCTGATACCATTTGTAATGCTTGGGCCCACTACCCTAGGCACTACAATATGATATAACGTCAAGTTTTGGCTTATATTGACTGAAATGCAATTTCTCAGATAAAATGGATTTGAATGGAAATAGTATGTTTTGGTTGGATATCTTTTGCAATATTCCCTTGAATGTATGATTTGACGGTTCATACTAATTTGAAAAGTCCAATGTGATAAAAGGGAAGAAAAGATAAAAGAAATCTCCTAATAAAAAAAAGGAAAAAGAAATAAAGATAATGGTGAGATTATGTATAATTATTTAGAAAGTGGTATGGGTGAACTTTATTGGTTAGGTTTCGATTCCACTTGATTTCTAATAAGAAAAGATATCCAAATAATGAAAATTGAAGAGAAAGAAAGAGAAAATATGAATTTTAATTGCATAAATATGCCCTTTGAGTAGATAACTTGCATATGAAGGAAAGTCCCATTTTCCACAGTTAAATAAAGGTATCATAGACTTTCCCTTAAAATTTGAGAGACAAAGCTTTAAAGACGAGAGAGTTATGAATTATTGAAGTTTTCCTAAAGTGAGAAGGTGTTATGGGCAATGTATTAAATGTAAAACTTTTGTGAGCTTAGGGCCCAACCCTTTAATTTGTGTGTGGGCTCCTAGATGTAGGATTTCAGATCTAATGGTTCATGGTTGTATCCTAGTTTGAGAAAAATCAGGAAGCACATCACCATCAACCAGTTGATTTAAAAAACATACAATAAATAATTTGATTTCATCGCCACAACAGTTATGTGCCCTCTCCCCTTTCATATCTCTCTCTCTCTGTGACCAACATGGAGGACTGATGTTGTTTGGATTAGATTCAGGAGAGTAAGATGTATCAATCCATCCCTTCCTTCCTCCTTTTTTGTGTTATTTTGGGGGGTTTCCCAAATCCCCGAGGGGATCAGACCCTGCTGGCGGCCAACTTGACATGGCCATGCCTATATAAGGCTTGCCAACCCCAACCAAGAGACCAAATACAAGGATCATAATCCCAACTTTGTGAAGGGCATTGCTCTGCATCCAATTCCTTGGCACAAGCTCTACTCCTCTATACTTTCTCCTCCTTGTACCCCGCCACAGGACAAGTCATCATCCTCCCCATGTTAGCCATCTCCGATGAGATTGAGAGGCATCATGAAGTCCGGTGAGGCCTAGAGGAGGTATACACACCCTCGCTCGACGCTCTACTGCCTTGGAGCATGAAGTCAAATGGCTAGTTGACCTCTCAGAGGCCTATTTGTGAGAAGGTAGGGGCTTCGCGTGAGGTAGGAGATGAAGAAGAGGGAAAGGTCTAAGTTACCCCTGAGTACAACACAGCAACCGAAGGGCAATCTAGTACTTTTCGTCACCTTATCTTGCCTAAGTCATAAGGGCGCATGGTGCCATGATGGCAGAAGCCTATTCACAGAGCCAAGCCCACATGGAAACAAGGTAAAGGCTAGTTTTTATGATGTGGCCTTTTTTGATTGGACAAATAAGATTAATCTTGAAAGAATCACATGAAATGATTGGTAACTCAGATTAAGATAAACTATATATGAAAATTTAACAAGAGAATGCAAGGAAGGCAATAAAGATATAATCAAGACATAAATTTACTTGTGTAACACCTGACCTTTTTATAAATAATCCTACATTAGAAAACCCTAATTTCAAAATTTTAAATTTTGATGCTTCTTAGAAAATACATTGAAACTTATAGAACCAATTATAATGGATAAATCATGTTTAAAGATAATCTTTCATCATCAAGTTAATTGAAACTCAATTTCATAAAAGATAACCCTAACTTAGCACATTAGTAGCATATATGGGAATAAAATGAACTTAGTCCTTTTAATGATAATAATTGAACCTAATAATTTTCCTAGAAACTTCAAACATTAATATCAAGCTTTATCCAAAATATCAACCCCTAATTGTTTTTGAAAAGTCTTGGATAATTAAAACAATATTTAACTTGGGAAGGAAATACCATGTAGTAAGAAGTATCAAAAACAATAACTAAATTGATTTGTGAAATCTTTGTACTTAAATTTGGTAACATGCCAATTTTGGTTAAGTTTGAACTCTATTTGATGCACCAATTCGAATTAATAAGAAAATAATTTTAATACATTGATATCCCTAAATAACCTAATCTCGGTCTAGCTAGACTTTGGTCTAGGAGGTTTATTAAGTCTCACGCAGCTCAGTGGGAGCCGCACCGGGTTAGATTCGGATCTTGGCCTCTCTGTGAGAGTAACCTCTCTCGTCCCAGTCCTTGAATGAGAGGGACTACATAGTACACTAGGTCCTGACTCCATCCTCTCTTCCTCCCTTTACTCACTTAGCCTGAGATTTTATCTCCTTCGTGTTCTCCTTATTTACCTGATTTGTTTGAGCCTAGATTTTCTATCTTTTTGAGTCCTAGAATCCCTAGACTCCCAATGCCACCAATATTTCCCATGTTTCCCAATGGGGTTGGGATTCCCAATCACCCAGGGATGTCTTACCTATATATACCACTTTGATAATGACATGCCAACTCCCTAGAACTCACCTTCATCACTAGTTTACTTTCTATCATTGGTTGGAGATCGCCGGAACTCCACATTGCCGCATCACCTAGCAGAGGTTTGTCCTGAGGTCTGAGGCCTTTGCAACAAATGTTGGGAGTTTCTTTCATCAGTGCACGACTCTAGAAAGATCAAAAGGCCATCAATTTGATCTCAAGTGGAGTTATCCATTTTCCCCTCTTTTGTACATGTTTCTTAAATTTACGAATCCACTGTGGTTTTCAACTCTGCGAGCCATGTTTTTGGTTGGCTTTTGTCGGTTTGACTCCCCTGGAACTCAACAAGGTTGCCCAAAGTATTGAGTTATAATTTATCAGCATCCTTTGCTTTCTTGGTCATTTTTCAGGCCTTGTCATGGCAGTGGGTGCCATGGGTCTACTTTAGTGACTCATGGCCTCTACCTGGGATCAACGAGTTCAGTTGAGGGAGAGGAAGGTAAAGTGTTGAACCTTGGGTTCGAGTTTGTAGCAGAGACCGAAGTAGACATAACAGTTTGATCTGTCTGAGGCTTCATGTTCATTTTTTTCTCACCTAATTGAATGAAGAAGACAAAGGCCAATAGTTTTACAATGTAGCCCTCCCCTCTGTTTTGACTTTGTTTTGCACATGATGGGCGTTTTTGGTTTTTCACCCATCTACACTGCTTGTTGACTGCGGGTTTTGCTTTGGGGGATGATTACCAATTGGCAGGCTCCTATTGGGCCAGCTGGGCAAGGGCCCCATCTCCTGGATAATTAATTTACATGTGTATTTAACGAGTTTTGTGATTGCTGAGGTCATCTAAAATTATATTTAATCAACCTGATGTTATAAAAATACAAATAAATACTCATTGGAAAGATAAAAACACAAGGAACAATAATATGGTGATTTTGAATACCCGTTTTGATCCAAATTTTCCTGATTTGTTTAAGAGCCATGAAACCCTAAAATTAGGTTGGATAATGATTATTAATACATGTTAATTAATTATATAGGGTAATTAGTGTTCCTTGAACATCAAGAGACTATTAGGAGTTGCTCCAATCTCTGTAAGTGGTCCATGCACTTTGAACATCATTGTTGGATGTTTATATTCTATTGTATACAATATACATGTTATTATGTGAATGTATTATGCACGTTATAGTTTTATTGATCAAAGTCAAAGGTTATTTGATAAATGAAACTATTTTACTATTTATTTTTAAGAATCATCATATCATTTAATATTCATGTTTAAGAGAAAGAGTAAAGAGTATTTAAGAGTAAAGAGTAAAGATAGTGAATGAACCCTATATAAGTTCCTCGTCATGGTCTTTCTTAGAATACAATGTACTTCAGTATAGATCATGGGTTTCCCTAGCATACAGAGCACCTAGATGCAAATCATGGGCTTTCCTAGCATACAAAGCACTTTAGTGCAATTCAAGAGGCACTTTGGTGCAAAGAGAAGAGGCACTTCAGTGCAAAACTTGAGGACTCTTATATAAGTCATATAAAAGACAATGATAAAAATACAAAGTTTATTTTCATGGTGTTTAAAAGTTTTATTTTCAAAGTATATGTTATTTCATTTTTATAATATGTTCAATTCCACTTACAAATTGTTTTATGCATGGCTTGGGGTGTGATTCCTGTAGGAAAGGAGCAACATCAAGGATAAAGCTATCCATGGACCAAATGAAGAAGGAGCTCACGAGCATCTTAGACCATACCTATTGGGGTGACAACTATCAATAGATTATATTTTCCCTTTATGTTTAAGAGAAACATGTTTTAGATTAGATCATGAGTTTTATGTTAGGAGTTTGAGATATGAGAAATTATGCAATGTATCATGTGTTTTTTTATCAAACTTTATTTTTATGCAATGATTATTGTTTTGTGACATTCCCAATAAGATTATGCTTTCTATCAATGAATTGTATGTTTTAGAAAATTGGGATGTTACATATGGTATCAGAGCAAAAAATATAGTTGGCTGCTAGGTTTTTTTAAAAAAAATCTCATATATTTTATGTTCCCTTTTGTAGATGGCCCTCAAGAAGGGATTTGATAAGAGGAAGGAGGACGTAGATGGAGAGGGAAGCTCTTCCAATGGGGGAAGTGATTATAGTGCTTCTAGAGGGGTTAACCCTAATGGTAACCTTAATGCACCTCTAGAAATGCTCATCAAGGCTTTGAGTGATGTTAACACTGGTCAACAAGGAAGATCACATCAACCGAGGAACCAGGAGTTCACCTTAGTAGACTTCTTGAAGATCAAGCCAGAAACCTTCTCCAGAGAAGATAAGACTGATGTAATTGGTTGTGCTGAAGAGTGCCTTCTCAATGTCGAGCATTGTTTCCATGACTTAGGATGTCGCAAGCCTTCTAAAGTTCTCTTTGGGACACACATGTTGAAGAGTGTAGATCACACTTGGTGGGAGAACTTTACCAATGCTCGAGGACCCAATGTTGATTCGTTGACGTGGGAGGAGCTCACCATTGCCTTTTAGAACCATTACATATCCCAGCCCATGACCGAGAAGAAGGAGATGGAGTTCAAGAGCCTGATGTAGTATGACTCAATTGTTAGCCAATATGTGATGACGTTCTGTATGTTGCATAAGTACGATTATGGTTTAGATGATACACATCTAGAAAAGAAGTTCATGTGTGGCCTCAAACCTGATTTGGGTTATGCTTTGACTGGACGTGGGATCAGGACAGTGCAGGAGGCACTCGAGTCTGCCCTAGAGTTGGAGGACCACCATAGACAATATTGGAAGAATGGAGCACCCTCAGGAAGCAAGAAAAGCACAACAACCACAATGACAAGAAGAGGAAATTACAAGAGGAACATGATCCAAACCTAACACAAAGATTCAGTGCACCAAGTGTAATAGATATCATATAGGAGAATGTAGATATGGAACTAGAGTTTGTTACTACTATGGAGAGGCTAACAATATCAAATCCAATTTCCCCAATCTCCTACAAAAGAAGGATCCCCAAGTCAACAAAGAACGTAGGGAGAAACGACAAGCTAGGATCTTCACCATGGTGGATGATGATAATGAACAAGGTATGATTTAGGTTTGAAATCCCTTTGATACCTTTGATGGACTATGGTTGTGTTTAGTCTTGCCCTGGATGTGAGTATAAGAATTCATGATAGTTATAAGGTGTTAGAATTTTCATGTTAAGGATAAGGAAAACTCTAAGGTGGGTAGACTAGAACAATTTTGAGGACACAATTTATTTAAGGTGGGTAGAATTGTAACACCCTAACATTTATAATTAATCCTACATTAGAAAACCTGAATTTCAAAATTTCAAATTTTTAGGCTTCATATAAAATACATTGAAACGTATAGACCCAATTATAATGGATAAATCATGTTTAAAGATAATCTTTCATCATCAAGTTAATTGAAACTCAATTATATAAAAGATAACCCTAATTTAGCACTTTCGTAGCATATATGGGAATAAAGTGAAATTAGTCCTTTTAATGATAATAATTGAACCTAATAATTTTTCTAGAAACTTGAAACTTTAATATCAAGATTTATCTAAAATATGAGCCCCTAATTGTTTCTGGAAAGTTATGGATAATTAAAATAAGATTTAACTTAGAAAGGAAATAATATGTAGTAGGGAGTCTCATAAACAAAATTTAACTTGATTTGTGGAATCCTTATACCCAAAATTTGGTAACACACCAATTTTTGGTTAAGTTTGAACTCTATTTGATGCTCCAATTCGAATTAATAAGAAAATAATTTAAATACATTGATATCCCTAAATAACCTAATCTTGATCTAGCTGGACTTTGGTCTAGGCAGTTTATTAAGTGTCACACAGCTCAATGGGAGCCGCACCAGGTCAGATTCAGACCTTGGCCGCTCCACGAGAGTCACCTCTCTCGCCTGAGTCCCTGAGCTAGAGGGATTCCATAGTACATTGGGTCCCAAATCTATCATCTCTCTCTCCCTTCTCACACTGAGCCTAAGATTTTATCTCCTTCGAGTTCTCCTCATTTTCTCAATTTGTTTGAGCCTGGATTTTCTATCTTTTTGAGCCCTAGAATCCCCAGACTCCTAGAGCTATCATGATTTCCCCTATTTCCCAATGGGGTTGGGATTCCCTGTCATGCAGGGACATTGTACCTATTTATACCCCTTTGAAAATGACCTGCCAACTCCCTACAACTCACCTTCATTGCTATTTTACGTTCTGTCACTGGTTGGAGATCCCCGAAACTCCACTTTGATGCATCACCTAGCGGAGGGTTGTCTATAAGTATGGGACCTTCATAGTAAGTGTTGAGAGTTCCTTTCATCCATGAACGACCCAGAAAGCTCAAAAGGCCATAAATTTGATCTCAATTGGATGTATCAATTTCCCCCTCTTTTGTACATGTTTCCTGAATTTACGAATCTGCTGTGGTTTTCTGCTCTGTGAGCCATGCTTTTCTGTTGGATTTTGTAAGTTCGACTCCATTGGAGCTCAACAAGGTTGCCTAGAGTATTGAGTTACAAATTTTCAGCATCCTTTGCTTTCTTGGTCATTTCTCGTGGTCTATCGTGGCAGTGGGTGTCATGGGTCTACACCGGTGACTCATGGCCTCTACATGGGATCGATAAGTTCAATTGAGGGAGAGGAAGGTAAAGGGTTGAACCTTGGGTTCTAGTTTGTAAGAGAGACTGAAGTAGACATAACAGTTTGATCTATTTGTGCTTGATGTTTGTTTTATTCTCATCTGGTTGAACGAAGAAGGCGAAGGCCAACAATTTTACAATCTAGCCCTCCCCTATGTTTTGACTTTGTTTTGCACATGATGGGCATTTTTGGTTTTTCGTGTGCCTTGACCGCCTGTTGACTATGGGTTTTTCTTTGGGGGATGATTTCTAATTGATGGGCTCCTATTGGGCCCGTTGGTCAAGGGCCTCATCTCCTGGATAATTAATTTACATGTGTATTTAACGAGTTTTTTGATTGGTCAGATCTTCTAAAATACGTATTTAATTAACCTAATGTCAGAAAAATACAAATAAATACTCGTTGAAAAGATAAAAACACAAGGAACAATAATATGGTGGTTTTCAGTCCCCAATTTTGATCTAGATCTCCCTGATTTGTTCAAGAGCCATGAAACCATAAAATTAGGTTGGATAATGATTATTAATACATGTTAATTAATTACATAGGGTAATTAGGGTTACCTGAACATCAAGAGACTATTAGGAGTTGCTCCAATATCTTTAAGTGGTGCATGCACTTTGAACAAAATTATTGGATGTTTATATTCTATTGTGTACACTATACATGTTATTATGTCAATGTATTATGCATGTTATAGTTTTATTGATCAAAGTTAAAGGTTATTGGATAAATGAAATTGTTTTACTATTTATATTTAAGGATCATCATATCATGCCATATTCATGTTTAAGAGCAAGTGTAAATAGTATTTAAGAGTAAAGAGTAAAGATAATGAATGAACCTTATATAAGATCCTCTTCATGGGCTTTCCTAGCATACATTGTACTTCGGTACAAATCAAGGGCTTTTCTAGCATACAGAGAACCTTTGTGCAAATCATGGGCTTTTCTACCATATAGAGCACTTCAGTGCATTTCAAGAAGCACTTCAGTGCAAAGAGAAGACACACTTTGGTGTAAAACTTGAGGAATCATATATAAGTCAAATAAGAGACAATAATAAAAATAGAAAGTTTATTTTCATGATGTTTAAATGTTTTCTTTTCAATGTATATGTTATTTTAGTTTTAAAATATTTTCAATTCCACTTACAATTTTTTTTATGCATGGCTAGGGGTGCGATTCTCACAGGAAAGGAGCAACATCAAGGACAAAGATATCTACATACCAAATGAAGAATGAGATCAAGAACATCTTAGACCATACCTGGTGGGGTGCCAACTATCAATAGATTATATTTTTCCTTTATGTTTATGAGTCACATGTTTTAGATTAGAGTGTGAGTTTGAGATATGAGAAATTATGCAATGTATCCTGTGTTGGTTTATCAAACTTTATTTTTATGCAATCATTATCATTTTGTGAAATTCCCAATAAGATTATGCTTCTGCTCAATAAATTGTATGTTTTAGAAAACTGGGATGTTACACCTTGTAAATCAGAAAGTGTGTAAAGATGCTATCTTTAATAGTTTTAATTAATAAAAAAACCTAATTTTTGAGAATTAATGGATATAATGGTGTTTTGTGACTATTTTGAGAAAAGTTTATCCTTTTGACATAAAAAGGATGGATTATATGTAATTGGATAATATTTGTTCATAATTTTCTTAATTAGGGTTCCATGATTATAAAAGTGCATTAATGAACTTAGAAACCCTAATTTTGATACTTATGAGTTTTAATGGATTTTAATTTGGGAATCAATCAAGCAGATATGAAATTAATGTTCTTGAACGAATTTGTGGATAAAGACCCTTAATTTGGATTGTTGGAGTAATTAGTGTTTTTATGAGTAGAAAAGTGCTTTTAGGGTTTATTGACCTAGAAAAGGTAAAATTGGAAATTAAAGCCAAGAAACCTTAAGGAAACCCTAATAAGGTTAAAAAAACCTTAATATGGAATCCCAAGTCAATAAAAGATGTTTGGATGTGATTGTAACAATTACGTGTTATAAATGCTTTTCAGGGTCAAGATTTGCTTGATTTATTGCTTGGCTTGGTTGATTGGATTAGCTACCTTGATTTATTTTAAGACATTCGAATTAAGTATGTGGTGACGCTTATGGATAATCACTCTATTTTCACATCGATTTTCGAGGTTTTACCGGCTACTTGAAATTAACTGCTTGGATGAATTTTAATTCTTGCAAATATAAAGTGACAATGGCTATCACCATAAATATATGCATGACTAGCTCCGATCCTAGTACTTCTCTGTATTTTTGAGTATATGTGAAGAATTCATGACCTAGGTATTGTTCGACCTTCATTGTAGGATCATCACGTTATCATGAGTTGATGTTCGGTATATCATTGTGTAGGATCATATGACTATACAACTCTATGTCTTGATCTACTTTTAGGGTAGGACCAAAAGGGGATATTTGGGATCTACTATATGAGAAAGGTAGTATACATGTCCACTGCAGGGACAACACATAGGCTTGGATATGTCAGGATTGAGTAGTTTTGTTTAAGATGTAAAGTTTGATCTATTAAGCAATAATTTGATTGCAATATGGTTTTAGAAATAGATGCAAGCTTTTGATTCCCCCACATACAAGTATAATTTGTTATATTGACTGACATTTTGTTTGTCGGCGAATTACAATATTATGCAATTATGTTTATGAAACATGAATGTTCAATAAAAGGTGACAATGAAAAAGAAAAAGGCAAAATAATGTTTGAAGGTTTATAGCTAGTTCTCTCAACAGGTAAAGTTCTAAAATCCTTCTTTTGAAAGGAATGTGAAAAGAAATTTTTTATCCTATTTTAAGCTTAGTTGTGGTAGAATTTATAATTATTTTTTATATTTAAAAAACCATATGATCCTATTTTGGGATAACAGATATACCTTCTTGGCCTTCCTTAATTGGGATTGCTGAGTGGAAGGGTCATTAAATTTGGTATTAAATCATGATTTTCCATATAATCTCTAATAATTATTAAATTTTACAATTTCTTTAGAGTCCAAAGGGAGTTATTAGAGAATTTTCCAATGATGAAGGCATCTAGAAAAGGTTGATGATTTGGGGGCTGGCAAGATTTTCCTCCGCCCTACTAGTCAGTCTACGATGACTCCCACAATCTGTGTGACTACTAAAATATGAGCATTTGACTCAAAATAAGATACCTCTAGGATTTCTCATCTACTTTCACCCCTTCTTTATCCTCTTTCACTAAAAAACCTTTATATGCTTAAGGTTTTCTCTCTCTCCACCTCCTTCTGAGTTTTGGGGATTTAGGTATTCTCTTCCAAATAATAAAAGTAGACATAATGATAAATAGAAAATGTTTGATGGGTTTCTCCTCTATAAAAGTAAACCCTAGACGGATTAGGGCCGGTATGGGAAAACAACCTTAGTGGGTCACGAGACTCATAAATCTTAAGTAACATGTTGTAAACCCTAACCTCAACCCAAAACCTTAAGCAGTGGAAGGAAAAAGAGAGACCCCAATAAGATGGATACCTTAGTTGTCCATGCATGCAAGTACATATGTTAGGCATGCATGATATACATGGAGGACTAGAATACACATGGGAAACACATACAATAAGTGGTTGCATGACCTCTAGAGCAACTTTTGGTTTTGGTAACCTGACCTAGGGTGGGTTCGTCCATAAAAAGGGGAAAAGATCTAAGAAATAGATAACACCTAAATCAGACGGTTAGTGATGAATAAAAAGTTTATCTCCTCTAGGTAGGAACCCTTACAAAGGTGTCTTCTCACTCAGATTCAAGTAAGAGATAGGATGCACCAACATGGAACTAAGAGACATCAAGGTTGGAAATTGGATTAGTTCTAAGCCAGAGAGGTAATGTCTGTTGGATTCAATTATGAGTCATGCATACTAGAGGAAATGAATAAGGATCATTGTGTTATAAGATGATATAGTATACGGTGGTCTCAACTGGACATAAGATTTGATCATACAGACTAGTTGAGAATAAGATGGTGAATCTTAGGAACCTCAACCTCTCTACTAGTAAGGACCTCTAGTGTTAGCACCAGTTATAGAGTTAACTTCAGAGAGAGTGAGACCCAGAAAGAGAAAGTTGGGAAGAAAATTATGTATCATGTTTTTGTTTGGTACGTGCTTGAGCATGACTAATGCTAAGGAGGTAAACTCATGTTTCCTAGATGAAAGAGGGGAAGTAGTGTTATGTGGTGCATATAATGCTCACAAGGTTGAGTGAGTTCATAGGGATTAAGCATGGAACTTCCTCAAGTTTTGGGTTAAAGGAAACCCCACTTGGACTGTGAAATATGATTGATGAGCCATTCACACAAGATGGTCTGAAACTGGTCCAACCTTGAGAAATGACGAACAAGTATGACATAACAAAAAACTTAGAAATGGTTTAATAAATTATCTACGTGCTAGACACATGCATGGGTAGAATGATAGGAGGTATACTTACATGTGATCATATAAACCTTTGATTCAAGAAAGTTTTTGTGACCCTTGGTACTATTAAATGATAGTTTTTTTCCTATCCTAGGAAAGGAATCTTCCAAAGGGAGTGAGTACCAAAATTTGTTTAAAAATTGAGGTGATTTTAAAGGTCACTTAAAATAACTTGAGAGATTAAGTTCATGGAGCACAAAATCACATATATCGAGTATGATTCTTTAGTCCCAAATATGACTATCTCTAAGGGACATAAAGAAAAGTTACTATGGAAGTGACATGTAGAATGGGACCGGGCCCAGATGGGTAGGTTGCCATGATTCCCATGGAGGGATATAAGGAAAACTATGAGAGCCCGGAGAGAAGAAGGAAATTTAGGTGAGAATCCTAAAGGATACAGTGTGATTGGATATTATCAAAGGAACCACAAGAAAAATGTGTAATGAAATAAAATAAAGTTAAGATTGAACCCTAAGTCATTCCTAAGGTCAAGAAGGGAGGATACCAAGGGAGTAGGAGTTGATCGTTCCCTAAATGCACGAGACCATAGGGTCATGACTTAACAGCTATGTGTTCCGGAGGCCCATGGGTTAGGAGGTTGGGCACCTTCATAAGTTCATGGGTCCTGAGGGGTAAATGTGAGAGCCACTCCCTAGGTGCATAAGGGTAAGATCACCCCAAAAGTACCAGCACCCTAGAGGCCTTGAAGAAATGAAGATGGATCGTAAATATGAGTTATGATTGGACTCAAAGGTTATGCGAGAAGTCTTCCTATATGTGTAGATGTGGAATTGAGGGAATGGTGATATTCATGGTATGGAGTCATGTGGAGGATGATTCAATGTAGATTTAAAAATAGAATGGTGATGTCTGATACACCGTCTCTACTCTTGGAATGGGATGATCTTTGTATTTGGATTGCAACCAAATGCTTAGTTCATCTTGTTATGAGTGTGAGAGATGGAATAGATACATGCCATACTAGTAATTGAAGTGAAATGAGGAATAAATACTTAAGTTGAAATCTTTATGATAATTTAGGATTGGAGGATTTACCACACCCTCATGGGATAATATTGGATAAATGGTTTAGAAACCTAGACAAACAAAGGTAATCACTAAATTGAAATTTCAGATGAGGATATAATTATCACATGTAGTTTGAATTTTATGAGTTAAGACAGGATCTGGTAACCAAATTAATGGATGTAAAAGCTTGGAGTATCTCTTGACTCAATCCTGAGACAAAGATGATGGGTATATGAAGGTTTATCATTTCACCATCACCTATCATCCTTGGAAGACTAATGTAGTAGAAGGTGAACTTAGTTGGAAACAACTCAGGTGTGCAGTTGTCTAATCTACCCAGTAGAGAGAACTGGAAGGTGGACTCTAGAACCATTAGAAGACCAGATCTGTGTAGCTAATAGTCAGGTTAAACCAGACCTGTTGAGCGAGTTGGTAGGAGCCCAGTTAGCCAACCCAGAGCTTGACAAGATGAAAGGTTTGTTAGAGAAACCTTAGACACATCTCTCAGTAGGAGTAAATGGTGGAACATGCTACATGAGTCGTATTTGGGATCATTAAGATTCACCTTTAAAGAATCATATCTTATAACAAGATCATGGTTCTAAGTATACGGTACACTCTCGCACTACTAAGATGTTCAAGACTGGTAGTGGTACTTTTGGAGGTCTAGGATGAAGAGAGAGATAGTGACATATGTGGCCAGTTTTCTCACGTGATAGGGGGTGATGGATGAACACAATGACCCAGTGGATTGCTACAATCGGTTGAATTCCTAAGTGGAAATGGGAATAGATCACCATGGTTTTTGTGGTGGGTCTCCCTAAGAACAAGAAAGGTCATGATGCAATATAGGTTGTTGTAGATCACCTTACCATGTCAGCACATTTCCAAGCCTTAGAGATCCTTTCTAAGATGACAGATCTAGCATGACTATATATTAGAGAGATGATTTGACTACATGGTCTTCTGAGTTTGATTATTTCTGATCGGGACCCAAAGTTCACTTCTAAGTTGTGGAAGCAAGTGCAGGAAGAACTCGACACTAGGTTAAAGTTTAGCACAATGTATCACCCCCATACTGATGTATAGTTGGAGAGAATGATACAGACATTTGAGCATTTGTTCAAAGCATGTGTGCTCAATTAGGGTGGATCATGGGAGCGGTACCTGCCCCTAGCTGAGTTTTCTTATTATAACAACTACCAAGCCAGTATCAGGATGCCTCTATATGAAGCTATATATGGGAGGCCATGTCGGTTACTAATTCAGTAGGATGATGTTGGTGAGATGACCTTTTCAAGGTCAAAGAAACCATAGTTGCATGATGATAAAGTTTCTTTGATCGAGCAAAGGCCAAAAAAGCACAGGATTGACATGAGTCATATATTGATACGAAGTAGACTCACTTGCACTTCACTATGGGTGAACATGTGTTTCTAAAAATCTGACCCCTCCAAGCTTTAGATAAGAATATAGGAAGGTTGAGTCCCTGATACATGAGTCCATTTGAGATTTTGCAACGGATTGGTGGAGATGATTATCATTTAGCCTTACCCCTTAGTATAGTATGATGCATGATGTGTTCGGTGTATCCAATCTTAAGTTCTATATGAAGGACCCGAGAAATGTGCTAAGCATTGAACCTATTGAACTCCAAGGGAGGCCAACTTACCCTGAGTCACCGGTGAAGGTACTGGGTACCAAGGTGAAAGAGCTCAGGAGTAAAGGAATAGAGATGATAAAGGTTCTTTGGAAGCACCATGGAGAGGATGAAGCTACATGAGAGCTGAAGACAGACATGAAAGGCCTACCCCAAATTGTTTGTTTAATTGGTTGAATTTTGGGGGGGAAATTCCTATAAGAGGGGAAGGATGTTGTAACCTCAATTTTTGGCTTATATTGATTGAAATGTAATTTTTCAGATAAAATGGATTTGAATGGAAATAGTATGTTTTGATTGGATTTCTTTTTCTATATTCCCCTTGAATGTATGATTTTGTGGCTCATACTGATTTGATAAGTCCAATGTGATAAAAGGGACAAAAAGATAAATGAAATCTCAGAATAAATAAAAGGGAAAAGAAATAAAGATAATGGTGAGAATTATGTATAATTCTCTAGAAAGTGGTATGGGTGAACTTTATTAGATAGATTTCAATTCCACTTGGTTTCTAATAAGAAAGAAATCCCAATAAAGAAAATTGAAGAGAAAGAAAGAGAAAATATGAATTTTAATTACATAAATATGCCATTTAAATAGATAAATTAGATATGAAGGAAAGCCCATTTTCTTTTTGAATTTTAGTCTCAAACTTTTCCCACAGTTAGATAAAGTTATTATAATGAGAAAAAGGATTAAAGATGAGAGAGTAATGAATTATTAAAGTTCCTAAAGTGAGAAGGATTTATGGGCAATGTATTAAATGTAACTATTTTGGGAACTTGGGGCCCAACCCTTTAATTTGTGTGTGGGCTCCTAGCCATAAGATCTCTGATCCGATGGTTCTTGGTTGTCACCTAGCTTGAGACAAAACTGCGAAACCTGGCTACAGTAACGGTCTCCTCTCCCCTCTCATATCTCTCTCTCTATGACCAACATGGAGGATTGATGTTGTTCCCATTAGATTTAGGAAAGTATCAATCCATCCCTTCCTTCCTCCTTTTTCATGTTGTTTTGGGGGTTTCCCCAAATCCTAGAGGGGATCAGATCCTATTGGCGGCCAACTTGATGTGTCCATGCCTATATAAGGCTTACCAACTCCAACCGAGTGACCAAAGTGAAGGATCATAATCCCAACTTTGTGAAGGGCACTACTCTACCTTCAATTCCTTGGCATGAGCTCTACTACTCTTTACTTCTCCTCCCTATACCCCTCCACAGGACAAGTCATCATCCTCCCCCAGTGATCCATCTCTGGCGAGATTGAGAGGCATCATGAAGTCCAGTAATGCCTAGTAGAGGCATACACACCCTCACTCAATGCTCTGTTGCCTTGCAACATGAAGTCAAAGGGTTGGTTGGCCTATTTGTGAGAAGGGAGGGGTGTTGTGTGAGGTAGGACATGAAGAAGCGGGAAATGTCTAAGTTACCCCCGGGTACAACACAACAACGGAAGGGCAATCCAGTCCTTTTCACCCCCTTATCTTGCCTAAGTCACATGTACGTGGGGTGCCATGATGGCAGAAGCCTATTCACAGAGTCGAGCCCACATGGCAACAAGGTAAAGGCTAGTTTTTATGATTTGGCCTCTTTTGATTGGCCAGATAAGATTAATCTTGAAATAATCATAGAAAATGATTGGTAACTCGGATTAAGGCAAACTATATATGAAAATTTATCAGGAGAATGCAAGGAATGCAATAAAAATATAATTAGGGCCTAAATTTGTTGTAACTCTGAAAGTGTGTAAAGATGGTATCTTTAATAATTTTAATTAATCTAAAAACCCATGTTTTGAAGATTAATGGATCTAATGACGTTCCCTGACTATTTTTAGCAAAGTTTAGCCTTTTAACATAAAAAGGAAGGATTATATCTAATTGGATTATATTTGGTCATAGTTTCCTTAATTTGGGTTCCATGATTATAAAAGTGTGTTAATGAACTTAGAAACCCTAATTTTGATACTTATGAGGTTTAATGGATTTAAATGTGGGAATCAATCAAGAAGATATGAAAATAATGTTCTTAAACTAATTTTTGGATAAAGACCCTTAATTTGGATAATTTGGGTAATTAGGGTTTTTATGAGTAGAATAGTGTTTTTAGGGTTTATTGACCTAAAAAGGCTAAAATTGGAAAGTAAAGCCAAGAAACCCTAAGGAAACCCTAATAATGCTTAAAAGACCTTAGATTGGAATTTGAAATCAATAAAATGTGTTTGGATGCAATTATAAGAATTAGGTGTTATAAATGCTTTTCAGGATTGAGTTTTGCTTGATTTATTGCTTGGCTTGGTTGACTAGACTTCTTGATTAGATTATCGACATTGATTGATTTTGAGACTATCAAATTAGGGATGTGTATATGCTTATGGCTAAATGCTCTAGTGTCACGATGATTTCTGAGATTTTACTGGTTTCCTGAAATTAATTGCTTGGATGAATTTTAAATCTTGCAACTATAAAGTGATTATTGATATCACCATAAATATATGCATGACTAGCTCTGATCCTAGTACTTCTCTGTATCTTTGAGTATATGTGAAGAATTGATGACCTAGGTATTGTTCTACCTTCATTATAGGATCATCAAGTTATCATTAGTTGACGGTCTATCTTTATGCAGGATCATATGACTATACAACTCTATGAATTGATCTACTTTTAGGGTAGGATCAAAAGGGGCTATTTGGGATCTACCTTATAAGAAAGGTAGTATACATGTCCATTGCAGGGACAACACATAGGATTGGATATGTCATGATTGAGTAGTTATGTTTAAGATGTAAAGTTTGATCTACTACAAAACAATTTGATTGCAATATGGTGTTACAATTAGATGCAAGCTTTTGGTTCCCCCACGTACCAGTATAATTTTTTATACTGACTGACATTTTTTTTGTCAACATTTTAGGGTGTTATGTATTTACGTTTATGAAAAGTGAATGATCAATAAAAGGAGACAATAAAAAAAAACAAGGAAAAGTAATGTTCATAGGATTATAGTTTGTTCTCTCTATGGGTACAGTTCTAAAATCCTACTTCTGAAAGGTATGTGAAAAGAAATTTTTTTATCCAATTTTAAGCTTAGTTGTGGTAGAATTTAATAATTATTTTTTATTATTTGCAAAACCATGTGATCATGTTTTGGGATAATAGGTCTATCTTCTTGGCCTTCCTTAATTAGCGGTTGCTGAGGGGTAGGGTCGTTACACCATTGGAAGACAAAGTCCGACCGAACATCAATATGCAAATGTAGATTTTCTTATACAAGGCAAGTGCATGATCTGCATCGCAAGGTAGGTGTTGGGAGTCCTTTAATTGTTGAGTGGGTCATCCATCATATGAAAATCATTGAACTTCCATCTATAGTCAACCAAAGGAAGGAAGGAGTAATGGAAAGTGATGATTTGGTAGATGCAATGCAAATAGATGATTTTTCTTAGCACAAATTAATTGTTATGTAGAAGTGTTTCAAATCTATGGTTCGGTAGATTACCATAAAATCTTCCATACAATTAAGGTCAAGCCTTCTATGAAATCTAAGAATTTGGATCAAATTACAATAAAATTAAGGAAACAAAGATGCAATCTAGTTCTAAGCTAAAATAATAAAAATGATTGCAAAACTAGACTGAAAGTTCAACTAAAATTGGGATGAATATGCATTCATCAACACACTCATAGAACATAGGAGTAGAAGATGGGGTTTTCCATTGAAATGTGTCCCTTTAGAGTAGTGGACTTCAAGCTCACTAGGTTTCTTCACTTTAGGAAGAAACAACTTGGCTCATTACTTGATTTTGAACAAGGGCTTTAACTTGGGATTTTAGGATAATATACTTCTTCATGTTCTTGGTATCTTTATCTTCTTTCTTTCTTCTTCCTTAATTGAGTTCAGTCTCACCTGATAGATTTGAAGGTTTCCTATGATTTCTTCAATGGGGATAGTGGAAAGGGTCTTGGTTTCTTCTATGCTTGTGATCTTCTTGTCCTAATGGCGAGAAAGGGAGAAGAGAACCTTGTATTTTACCTTTTGTTGGTCCATGACATGACAAAAAGATGTAAGGCCATTAAAAATAGTGTTGACCAAGCATATATTCAAACAAACTTTCTTTCTTTCCCGTCTTGAAACCTTCATAGAGTTTGGTGTTCATGTAGACCTTGATTCCTATGACTTTTTCTATGCCTTCAAAGGTAATGCATTGCTTCTCCCATTTCTCATGAGCTTCGTTCCAAGAGAATATGTGGTTGAATTCAATTGGAGTGAGTGAGGAGTAGATAATTCTAATTTATCCATCATTTATTTATTCCTCTTCAAGCATTCCTCGCTCCATTTTCTCATTTCTCCTTAAAATTTGTGTAGGTGAGACCAACCACCATGCACATGTCAAATCTCATATATCATATGTAGAATTGTGTCATTCTCTTCCAATAAAGGAAATTGGTTCCATAAAAAAATGAGGACACATGGAGAAGCCACCCTCTAGGCTGAGAAAACCAAGAATGTTATCACCCATATTCTCTTATTTGTGGGAGTGTGTGATGAAAAAGACCTTGTTGTGATACAAATTGTTGGATCAATGATGGGATGTAGAGGGGATGAGTAGAGATAAACCACTTCAACAAAATTATTTACACCTTCAAGGTCATTACCTTTGATAATATTCCATTATTGAAAGCATGTTTTGAAAAATTGAACAAGAACCAATGAACACAAGTATTTGTAGTGGTTTAAACCTCTACACTTAGATATGTAATCAACTACATAGAAAGGTCAACATGTAGGATTTTCAACCATGTGTAATGTAAGACCCCTGACCTAGCTTAGTTCTTTAATGTGCTTGATTTGCTTAAAAAGATTCTTAAACCTAAATCTACTATCCTGAGTGCTTTTATAACACATGGCATGTGTATGTTTTCAGCTTGGTCCTATTTGAATTATGTTTGAGCAATGTATCCTTGTTTTGGACTAATTTGCAATTTATCCATGTTGAGGAGTTATCTTGAAATTTGTCACATGTAGAGTGTGTTTCTTGTGCCTTAGAATCATGAGAGAGAATATGATGCTATGGGGTTCCTCACTTGGACCATGGTTGATGATGTGGAAACACATGGTGAGGTTAGGGTTTGCATGAGTTTCCTTGTTGATGTGCATTGACCTTGCTAGGGTTTGGTGTGTTGCAACCACAACATCAATCTTGTATGAGTTTGGAACTAAAAAACATACCCTAGGTGTTGTTTTCTCTGACCTTGGTGACCTAGAGGTGGTTTAGTCGAAGGGGTTTGTCTTGTAGTGGTGTGTTTCAACCTTCTTTTCTTTGGAGACCTAGTACATCAGTCCTACACGGTCTACATTGGCTTGTTTTGACCGCAACAAGGGTTGTAGCTGACCCAAGTAGTCTCTACACTACCTAGGTTATATCACCCTAGGATGCATGCAAGTGTTTAGTGGTTTCATGATTGGTTTCCCAATGGACAATTGTCTCGGTGATGCTCTCTTATGTTGACATCTCATACCTTCCACCTCCCTCCTATCCACATGTATATATGCTCTCTCATTTACATTTAATAAATTATTTTAGACCTCTTTAATTCTCCTTTCTTGCTTGGCATACCTTGAATCTTGATGGAGCTAGAGGGTGCTGATCTAGGTGCTTTGATGGTTGATCAACCTTGTATATGGTGATCTTGAGCTTGATCACCTACTTAGTGGTGGTTCTTGGTGATCCTCTCTTTGTAGGTTGTTTTGAACCCTTGATCTTGTTTTCTTTTGATCTCCACTCTACCTCTCTTTCTCCTTCTTGGCCATGAGAATATGGTGCAATCATTGTGGATTTCTTGAAAATCTTCTCCTCGCAAAGGTCGGAGACTATGGTTTGACCATGGTGGTAGCAATGTGAAATGAAGCTCTCTTCTTTCTTCTTCTTGATCGGCCTAGGGTCTTCAACCTCTTTCTTGAGCTCTTCTTTGAGCATGGTGTTCTTATCTTTATAGGTGATCTTGTGGTCGAGGAGTTGATCTTTGTTGGAGTTTCTTTCTCTCTCTTAGAGCTTGTGGCTTAGAGCTTGATCTCTTGATAAGGTAGGTTATATAAATGTTTTCCCCTTCTATTATTTGCACCATAATCTCTCTTTCATGATACTATTTTAATCTATAAAATGTGATGCTAATGTGCTAGATGATTTTATCATGATCCAGGGTTTATGACTTTGTTTTACTCTCATATAGATTGCTCTCTTTCTTAAACCCTAATTTCAAGTATCTAATTTTGTAAGTGATGTTGAGGTCATTTTATTACATATACCATGATCCTTTGTTTATAACCACACTAGGGTGCAACCCTTATGTCTTTCTTGAGGTTTTGAATTAGTTTGTCATGAGGTTGAAGATTGGTATTCTCTCTTCTAGTGTTGTTTCTTGGTGGATCATGCTGGAGATAATTTTTTTAGGGTTTTTGGTGACTATCTTGTATGGAGTTTTTTCCTCTAGATGGTGCTTAGTGATTTGACATTTTCCATCTATTTTGACTATGGTTTATCTCTATTTTGAAGATGGTTATGTGCGGTTGAGGTAGTTTGATCTCGGTGGTCCCTACACTCACCCCCAATGTTTTTGGTTGATACAAGTTGGGTTCGTATGTTCGGTCAACATGCCCTTGTCTTAGGTTGGTTTTAATTCAGTGGAATAGCTTCAAGTTGGTTCTATTTTAGTTGACCCCCATGTTACCTTGTTGTGGTTGATACTCTTGAATACCTATGTTGGCTACAACACATGTATGCCTTTGTTGGTCTCTACATCTGGTGTGTGCTTTGGTTGTAACATGTGTTCTAGCTTGATTGTCACTAGCCTTAGCGCGTTAAACCATTTGGTCGTTACACTTGCATGAGTGGACTTTTAGTATCTATATATGTGTAACATGGTAAGGTTTCTACACGTGTACATGTAAATGTTGGTTGATATGTAGTGTTGTTTGAATGACTGTTTGATTAATCCTAATAATGTTTCTTAACCCTAAGTGTTTCAAACGTATGGTAGATGATGTATCTAAGACTTGGTGGTTTAATGGTAATATGTAAACCCTAATGGTTATGTTTGAGAAACCCTAACCCTAATTCTAGGGTATGTTATACTTGTTGATCTTGCTTGATAACTAGCATGTGATTATATTTTCTCTTTCCTAAATGTTTAATCCTAACTTTACATGTTGAATGAATATAATAGCTTGTAAATTCTATGGTGGTAATCATATCATATAAGGTGATGGCTACGAGCCTTGATGAGTTATGTTGAGATCATAAAGATGTGATGGGTCGTATGGCCTCACAGAGGCTTCATTGCCTAGTGTGAGGTGTTACCCTCCACTGATGTGATGAGGGATTAATATCCTATAGCATTGCAATTATGGTCATAGACTTGTGTGGTTGTGATCTCTTGATGACTTTGAATGGCACTGACATCAAGTGATATTGTGGCAAATCTACACCTTATACATTTTATATTTTCTAGAGTTTTATTATCCCCTTATCTAGTTAGAGTTTGTTTAGGGTTTATACGTTGTAAATTGATTGATGTTAAAAGATACTAATTTTGACTAGTTAATCAAGTGAAACCCTAACCAAGTAGATGCCTTGTTCCATAAATCCATCTTCAGAATCAGTACTTTACTAGATGGTAAAATGGGTATTCCCAAGGGAAACCAGGAGTGCATACTTTTGAGTATATGAGGTGCAAGTGATTACGTGACATTGAAATCTTGATTCCAAGTGTTTTGGAGAAGGACTACAGTTAGGTCTCGGTGATGAGGATGTGATATGATGTGATAGAGGGCAATTGTGGTTGTACCTTAGTGATTGGGTTATATACCCTAGTTTCTATGTCGTGACATGTACCAAGGCGGGTAGGTGTTTTACAGGACCACAACCTTAACTATGAGTTGTTGTCTCTACATGACTATAGCTTTGAGTATAAGTTGTTGTCCTTGCAGTTGATTATATGTTACTGCGGTGCAGACTCAAACTGACTGAGTAGTGAAGGAGAAGATCATGGATTCCGTCTCTTCCATTGATATTGTATGGCACCGATTTCACCTTCACTGTGGTCGGCTAGATTTGAGTGGTACTTATCAAATCCTTAGGGTCTAATAAAAGACATAATATAATCGTATAGTATATTTTCTTAGGGTCAAATATGATTCACATTGGATGACCCCTTGCCTTATCTTTGTACACATTTCTTGAATTATAATACGGTATGAGAAACAAATTGTTATATATGTTCTTCATATTCCTTATTTAAATAAAAGATGTTCTATTGCTCACTAGAACTGCACAAATATCTTAATATGTATTATCAGTTTAATGCATATCGTTTAGCTGAATCTGTCTAACCTGACAATTATGTTATCTATCTATTTTTTTTTACATGTTCTTATAATAGACATAGACAGAGAGTTATATCGGTCACTAGGACCTTTAAGCTCACCCTGTGGGTTTCCACATCTTTTAGGTGGTCGTGCATAATGAGGTAGAGATCGTGCAGTTGAGAATGAGCAACAAGAGGAGCAAAAGATGTTGATAGGTCGGACATGTAGCTAGTGTTTTGTACTAGAGTCATATATGTCATCCCTATACTCTAGGTCCTTAGGGAGGTTATTTTAGTTTGTACATTGATACGAGGTTTTTGGCTTTATGCCATTGTTGTATGGAAATGACATGTGAGTATGTGAATAGGTTACCTCTTGTAACAGGTTGTGGCTAGTGAGCCAGTGAACAATATCATGCAATAATCTTTTGGCACGAGATATGTAATATAGGTGGTTTTTGTGGACTCATATGAAAATGTTTCCACTTGAGGTGGATATGTGATATCGATTTAAATTTTCCTGTGTATTTTGGAAATCTGGTTGATTAGTATTAGTTCTTCACTTTGTTTTGATCAATCTCATCTTGTGGCACATCGGGGTGTCACAAGTAAAGGTTGGTACCAGAGCTCTAGGTTCGCTGACTCTACATGAACAGAGGACTAGGGTTGTGTCTGTTCTAGTATCCTCCACTCTGTCTTATGGTAACTTCTGCTTATGTAGAAGAAGAAGAAGAGAAGAGAGGATGCCTGGGGAACACAAAGAACATGCTATTGAGAGCATTATTGTTGTACTGGGTGGTAGTTCTAGGAGGCAGGAGTGGGTGGATGTTGTTCTTGAGATGCCCCAGTTTGGCCGGATAGTTGTGGAAAATCTTGCGTCCCAATACATGTTTGGATAGTTTACAACCAGGATGACACATATGGTGGATGGCATGCCTATTTCCCAAGTGAGATCAGCAATCCCCAATGTGGAATCATCAGGTTCTCGTAAGACCTTTGAAAGGTGGATGCGTGTAGGGGAAGTTGAGTAAGCGGGTATGGTAGACACGACAGATGCATATCTGTGTTTAACCAAGTTGGAGAAGGCATTCAATATCCTCAACATCCCCGAAGAAGATAAAGTGAAGCCTGTATTGTATCTATTTAAGGGGAGTATTGGCCATTGAGGAGGAGAAAAGGCCTGATGTCACAATCAGTTGTGAAGATTTCCAATGGGAGTTTGTGAGTTGGTACTTTTTGGAGTCTTATCTAGACAAGACGATTGCCTAGTTTGAGAAGATCGAACAGAGATCTATGACAATGTATGAGTATGAGGCCAGGTTTAGGGAGCTTCTAAGATTTTGTCCTCATATGGAATCAATGGAAAAGGACAGAATATGGTGTTTTGAGAATGGTTTGAGCATAGAGTTGATAACATCAGTGTCATATCTAGAGAAAAAATAGAGGTTTACCAAATTTGTGGAGTCATTTAGGAGAGTAGAGCGATCAATTGTGGATACGCATGAGATGAAGGCCAAAAAAGGTATGCACAATATCAAGGACAGTCATCTGGAGGCTTCAAGAAGCCTATGTTTTTCGCACTGCGGTCACAGAAAAGGCCAACAAGACAAACTCAATGATCATTGAGCAATGTTAGAGGTTGAACCTTTCCACCGGCAGGATCCCATATTGTTACTTTAGTTTCAGTGACATGGCCATCTAGGCCATGGTATGAGAGCAAGACTTGCTACATGTGTGGGCAAGTTGGGCATACAAAGTGGGTTTTCCCAATGAAGGATGAGGAGGTCACTGAACAATCGAGACAGAGTCAATAAGGGTCATTGCAATGATAGTAGTTTAGTAGTGGAAGAGGACGTGGATAGTCGATGTAGGATGGTACTTCTAGACAAGCCAGTAGAGGAAGGGGATGATAACAGGCTACAGATCAATTCTATGTGATGCGCCAGTCAGAGGGAATGGTCTATCCACGAGTTTTGATGGGTCAGATTGATTGATTTCATTCTGATTTGTCCTCTTCTTGCTTTATATCTATTGTGGTTGACCCAAGTGCAACACACTCTTTTATAACTAGATAAGTGATTGGTAGTTGTTCCTTGCCTATTAGTCATAGATATGATAGTATTCATTTAGAAACCCCTCTTGTTGGTTCCACTATGTTGTGGGAGGTGTCCTTCTTGTGTCCTTTCTTTCCAGGACATAGCATTCAAGTGGATCTCATACCACTTGATATTCAGGGATTCGATTTGATCTTTGGAATGGATACTTTGGAAAAGTATTGAGTGGTCTTCGGTAGTGGTTTCAAGGTGGTGACGTTTGTCGATGGTGATGAGAGGTGGGTCTTCCAAGGAGATAGGAAGATTCTTCCAACCTGTTAGATGTTGCTGATGGTGGCAGAGAAGCTGATGAGGTAGGGTTGTGATGTGTTCTTGGTGCATGTAGTGAATACCAAGGCGAGGAGTCCCAAGTATACCAAATGTTCCAATTGTTCATTAGTTTGAGGATTTGTTTCCCAACGAGTTCCCAAGCATATCTAGTTAGAGAGATTGATTTTGAGATCAATCTAGCCCTAGACACACAGCTGATAGTGTAGACATCGTACAAGATGTCACCAACTATGATGTCATAGTTAAAGTAACATTCACAAGAGATGCTTGAGAAAGGCTTTATCAAGTCAAGTATTTAATCGTGGGGTGCTCCCATTTTGTTTGTCAATAAGAATGATGGATCCATGAGGTTGTCATGGACTACATGCAGTTGAACAAGATGATGATCAATAAAAAGTATCCTTTGCCACAGATTGATGATCTGTTTGACCAGTTATGAGGTGTTGTACTATTTTCCAAGATAGACCTAAGATATGGGTATCACCAGTTGTGAATCAAGGCATATGACATTCCATAGTCATGTTTTAGGACGAGGCATGATCACCATGAGTTTGTGGTTATAGTATTTAGGCTAACCAGTACACCATCAACATTCATGGACTTGATCAATAGGGTGTTCAGACCGTATCTTGATCAGTATGTGGTGGTATTAGTAGATGACATATTGATATATAATCGAGATAGTCAACAACATGAGAAACATTTGCGTTAGGTGTTGACTCTGTTGAGACAACACCAGTTGTATGCAGAGTTCAACAAATGTGTGTTTTAGCTGAAGAGAGGGTCTTCTCTTTGACACGTCATATCTGTTGAGGGTGTTCCTATGGAACCTAAGAAGGTGGAGTCTATGATAGAGTGGGAGCAACGAAAGATGTCAATAGAAGTTTGTAGTTTTCTGGGTTCGGCAGGATACTACAAGAGGTTCATCAAGGAATTTGGTATCATAGTGTTACCCCTCAAAAATTTGACAAGGAAAGATGTAGCTTTCGTTTGGGATGACAAGTGTCAGTGTGCCTTCCAATCGTTAAGGGAGAAGTTGACTAGTGTGTCAGCATTTGTTCTGTATAAGCAAGGGAAAGGATATATCATCTTTTGTGATGCTTCAAGGAATGATTTGGGTTGCGTGTTGATGCAGGATAAGAACATGATTTCTTTTGCTTTGAGACAACTTAAGAATCATGAGGAGAACTACATGACCCATGATTTGGAGATTATAGAGGTGATTGATGCCTTGAAGATATGGATACACTACCTTTATGGTGAGAAGTGTCAGATCTTGATGGAGCACATGAACCTGCAATGCATCTTTTAAAAGCAAGAGCTGAATATGAGGAAATCTCACTGGATGGAGTTAATCAAGTATTATGATTGCACTATAGATTGCTATCCAGGGAAGGAAAATGTTGCGGCAGACATTCTGAGCAGGAAGTCATCGTCATTATCTATTGATAAGGCACATTTATGTTCTTTAGTGTGCCATAACAGAGACGTGTTGGTAAATTAGATGAATGTAAAGTGGGAGGTGTCCATGCTAGCATGATTGTTGGCTCGATTACAAGTGAAGCCCACATTCCAGGAATAGATCATGGATGCTCAACATGATGATATTGTGATTCAATAGATCCATGAAGAGTTTGGTAGAGAGAAGCATGTTGGTTTCCATGAGGCAGAGGATGGAACAGTATGTTATTACTGTAGAACGGTGGTACCTGACATTGATAAACTGAGGAAATTGGTCTTGGAGGAGGCTCACTCTTCAATGTATGCTATGCATCCAAGAAGCACCAAGAAGTATCACAATCTAAAAGATTTGTATTGGTGGCCTAGCTTGAAGCATGACATGGCTGAGTTTGTTGTCAAATGTCTTGTGTGCCAATAGGTTAAAGTATAACATCAGAAGCCTGCAAAAAATTTGCAATTGTTTCCCATAGCACAGTGGAAATGGGATCATGTCATGATGGACTTCATGGTTGGTCTTCCTAGGATAGCCAATGGTCATGACTCCATATGGGTGATTGTTGACCGATTGAAAAAGAACTTTTTTCCTCTAGAGATGACATTTACAACAAAGAAGCTTGAATAGAAATATATTGATGAGATAGTGATGTTACACGGTATCCCAAATATCATCGTATTCGATAGAGGTCCTCAGTTCACCAATCATTTTTGGGAACGTCTGCACACATCGATGGGCACACAGTTGAGGTTTAGTACATCATTTCATCAAAAAAATAGATAGACAGACAGAAAGGATGATCCAAATTCTAGAAGATCTATTGAGAGACTGTGTTTTGCAGTGTTTGGGAAGTTGGGATTTACACCTCGGTATGATAGAGTTTTCATACAATATCATCTATCAGAGGAGTATGGATATGTAACCTTATGAGGCATCGTATGGGAGACATTGTAGATCACCTTTGTGTTGGTACGAGACCTGTTATCATCTTTTGGGTTTAGAGCTTGTTCAATAGACAACAGAGACGATCAAAGTGATTCAACAACAATTGAAGTTAGCACAAGACATTTAGAAGTCATATGTAGATAATCAGCATAGACCCTTACAGTTCTAAGTGGGTGCCAAAATGTATCTCAATATCTCTCCTAGGATGGGTTTTTTGAGGTTTGGGAAGAAGGATAACTTGTCTCCTAGATATATGGGATGTTACCCGATAGAAGCACATGTTGGAAAGGTGGCCTACAAGTTGGAGTTGTCACCTGAGTTACACATATTACATCCAGTGTTCCATGTGTCTATGTTGAGGAAGTGCCACCCTGATACATAGCCAGTGTTGCAACCAGTGGAGGTTGAGCTTGATGAAGATATATCTTATTTGGAAGGTCATGTGTTGATCCTAGATAGGAAGATCAAGATGTTGAATAAGAAGGGCATCATGTGTGTTAAGGTTTTGTAACATGATTTTGGCATAGAGGAAGCCACGTGGGAGCTTGAGAAGAAGAAATGTAGGAAGTACCCGTCTCATTTTCAATAGGATTTTGAGGGTGAAATCCTTGTTAGGGGTTTATGCTTGTAAGACCATTGACCTAGCTTAGTGCTTGAATGAGCTTGCTTTTCTTAATAAGATTCTTAAACCTTAATCTAATCCCTTGAGTTCTTCTATAACATGTGACATGTGTTTGCTTTCAACTTGGCCCTATTTGGATGATGTTTGAGCTATATATCCTTGATTTGGACCAAGTTGCAATTTACCCATATTGAGGGGTTATCTTGCAATTTGTCACATGTGTAGTGTGTTTCTTGTGCCTTAGCATCATGAGAGAGAAGATGATGTTATGGGGTTCCTTGCTTGGACCATGGTTGATGATGTGGCAATACATGGTGAGGTTAGGGTTTGATTGAGTTTCCATGTTGGCATTCATCGACCTAGCTATGGTTTGGTGTTTTGCAACCACAACATTATTCTTAGATGAGTGTTATGACCACAACACATGCCCTAGGTGTTGTTTGCTTTGATCTTTTTGACCTAGAGGTGGTTTGGTCGAAGGGGTTTGTCTTGTAGTGGTGTGTTTCAATCTTATTTTCTTTGGTGACCTAGTATAGTGGTCACTACATGGTCTACCTTGGTATGTTGCGATGACAATAAGGGTTGTAGCTGACCTAGGTGTTTGCTACACTCCCTAGGTTGTATCACCCTTTGATTCATTCAAGTGTTTAGTGTTGCATGGTTGTTTTCTTAGTGGATAAGTGTGTTGGTGATGCTCTCTTATGTTGACAACTCATACCTTCCACCTCCCTCCTACCCACATGTATATATGCTCTCTCTTTTACATGCAAGAAATTCTTTTATCCCTCTTTCCTTCTCCTTTCTTGCTTGGATGACCTTGGAGCTTGGTGGATCTAGAGGGTATTGATCTAGGTGCTTTGGTGGTCGATCAACCTTGCATGTGGTGATCTTGAGCTCTATCATCTCCTTGGTGGTGGTTCTTAGTGATCCTCTCTCTTGGGATGTGGTTTTGAACCCTTGATCTCATTTTCTTTTGATCTGCACCCTACCTCTATTTCTCCTTCACACCCATGAGACTATGGTTCAACCATGGTGTCTTTCTTAAAGTTCTTCTCCTCCCAAAGGTTGGAGACTATGGTTTCACCATGGTGGTACCTATGTGAGAGGAAGTTATCTTCTTTCTTCTTCTTGTTTGGCCTAGGGTTTTCACCGTATTTCTTGAGCTCTTCTTTAACCATGGTAAACTTCTCTTTTGAGGTGATCTTGTGGTCAATGATTTGATCTTTGTCGAAGTTTCTTTATCTCTCTTAGAGGTTGTGGCTTGGAGCTTGATCTATTCATAAGGTGGGTTATATAACTCTTTGCCCTTTTCTATTATTTGCACCATATTCATGCTTACGTGCTACTATTTTAATCATTAAAATATGATGCTAATGATCTAGACTATGTTATCATAATCTAGGGTTTATGACTTTGTGGTATTCTCATATAGATTGCTTTCTTTCTTAAACCCTAATTTCATGTGCCTGGTTTTCTAAGTGATGTTGAGGTCATGTTCTTACATGCACCGTGATCCTTGGTTTTATCACCTTGCTATGGCTCATCCCTTATGTCTTTATTGATCTTTTGAGTCAGTTTTTCATGAGGTTGAAGATTGATCTTCTCTCTAGTAGTGTTTTGTCTTGGTGGATCATGCTGGAGATCATTTTTAGGGTATTTCATGACAATCTTGTATGGAGTTTTCCCCTCCTAGATGGTTCTTAGAGATTTGGCATTTACCATCTGTTTTGACAATGGTTTAACTCTATTTTGATGATGGTTTATATGCGGTTGAGGTAGTTCGACCTTGGTGGTCGCTACACTCACCCCAATGTTTGTGTCCAATACAAGTTGAATTAGTCTATTTCAGTCGACATGCCCTTGTCAGGTTGGTTTTGATTCAGTCAAAGAGCTTCAAGTTGGTTCAGTTTCAGTCGGCACCCATGTGACTTTGTTGTGGTTGATACTCTTGAATACTTATTTTGGTGGCAACACATATATGCCTTGGTTGTTCGCTACACTTGGTGTGTTCGTCAGTCATAACATGTGTTCTAGCTTGAATGTCACTACCCTTAGCAGTTTAACCCCTTCAGTTGCTACACTTGCATGAGTGGACTTATGGTCACTACATATGTGAAACGTGGTAAGGTGGCTACACATATACATGTAAATGATGGTTGATGCATAGTGTTGTTTGGATGATTGTTTGATTAATCCTAATCATGTTTCTTCAGACTAATGTGTTCTAAATGCATGGCAGATGATATATCTAATATTTTGTAGTTGAATGGTAATATGTAAACCCTAATGGTTATGTGTGAGAAACCCTAACCCTAATTCTAGGGTATGTTATACATGTGGAGCTTAGTTCATAACTGGCATGTGATTATATTTTTTCTCTCCTACATGTGTAATCCTAAACTTATAGGTTGAATGAATGGCATATCTTGTGAATGCTATGGTGGTAATCATATGATGTATAGCGATGGCTATGTTCCTTGATGAGGTATGTTGAAACCATAATGATGTTATGGGTCTTATGGCCAGACATAGGCTTAATTACCTAGTGTGAGGTTTTATACTCCAATGATGTGATGAGTGGCTAATATCCCATAGCGGTGCAATTATGGTGCTAATCTTGTGTGCCTGTGTGATAAGTTGATAGCTGCGAATGGAAGTGAGATCAAGTGATATTGTGACAAATCTACACCTGATATGTTCTATATTTTTTGGAGTTGTATTATCCCCTTGTCTTTGTAGAGTTTGTTTAGGGTTTATATGTTGTAACTTGATTGATGCTAAAAGATACTCAATTGGACTAGTTAATCAAGTGAAACCCTAATCATGTAGTTGCCCTATGCCATAGATCCATCTTCAATGTCAGTACTTTTTTGTATGGTGAAACGGGTATACCCTAGGGAAACTTGGAGCACATACTGTTGATAATGTGAGGTGCAAGCGATTATGTGAGCTTGACATCTTGATTACAAGTGTTTTGGAGAATGACTACGATTAGGTCTCGATGATAAGCATGTGATAGGATGTGATAGAGGGAAACTATGGTTGTACCTTAGTGATTGGGTTATATACCCTGGTTTCTGGCATTCTAACATGTACTAAGGCGATCTAGGTGTTAGACAGGACCATAGCCTTGATTCTAAGTTGATGTCTCTACATGACTATAGCTTTGATTATAAAATGCTGTCTTTGTAGTTTGACTATATGTCACTGTGCAGTGCAGACTCAAACAGACCGAGTAGTGCAGGAGAAAAGCTCTTCCATTGGTCTTGAACACTGATTTTGACTTCAGAGTAGTCGACTAGATCTGAGTGGTATGACGCAAATCCTTTGGGTAAAATAAAATACATAATACAATAGTGTATTACATTTTCTTAGGGTCAACTATGATTCACATTGGATGACCCCTTACCTTATCTTTGTACTGATTTCTTGAAATATAATGTGGTAAGAGAAATCAATTGTTATACACGTTCTTCATATTCCTTCTTTAAATATAATATGCTCTACTTCTCAGTGGTCACTGGATAAATTTCTTAATATGTACTATCAGTTTAATGCATATCATTTAGTTGAATCTGCCAAACCTGATAATATGTTATCGATCAGCTTTAGTTTACATATGCTTTTAATGGACATTGGCTAGGATTTGTATCTCTTACTGGGAAGTTTGGTCTCACCCTATGGGTTTCCACATCTTTTAGGTGTTGGTGCACGACGAGGTAGAAATTGTGTGGTTGAGGCTGAGTAGCAAGAGGAGCAGTAGTTGTTGAAAGGTTGGATATGATGTTGTTGTTTTGTAGTAGAGTCATATGTGACTTCCTTATACTCTCGGGTCCTTGGGGAGGTTTTTGTTATTTGTACATCAATTCGAGGTTTTGTCTTTATGCAATTGTTGTATAGATATGGCATGTATGTGTGTGTGAGCATGTTACCTCTTGTAACAGGTTGTGGCCAGTGAATCAGTGAACAATATCATGTAATAATCTTTTGGCACGAGATATGTAATATATGTGGTTTTTGTGGACTCATATGCCAATGTTTCCACTTCAGGTGGATATGTGATACAAGATTTAATTTTCCTTTATTTTCTTGTAACTTGGTTGATTAGTATTAGTTCCATGCTTTGTTTTGAGTAATCTTGTCTTGTGGTGTGTCAGGGCTTCACATGTAGGTCCTTATATTCCATTATAGGAGTTAAAACCTAAAGTCACCCTATTATAGATCAATGGATAACAAACTTCTCCTTTACTGCATGTGATCCGACAACAATACATTAGCCTACCTATCCATGACCAAGAGTAATTTGCCTAGCAAGTACATATCTACTTTTGTAGTGAGTCTTCATCCTTCACTAAGGATTACCCATTCTAAAAACGAGTCGTTTTCCACAAGGACTTATCCACTCTTGTGTTGAATCTTTTGAGTTTAAGTTCACCTTCACCAAGGAGAAGCTTTTCACGAATAGCATCGTGTCCTTATTCTTCTTCCCCACTCTTAGTCTAGAGAGAATCTTCATCTTCATAAGAGAAAGAGATTTGGGAAGATAGAGGAACGAGAGATTCATGATATAAATGTATGACTATATATCATACATATCTCATACTTACTATAATGGATGTACCAAGTGATTAAGAACATGGGAGTGAATATCGACTCTTTGGGGCACTTTATCTCTCAACTATAGTGTATGGGAATTTCTAGTGATTTTTACTCATGAGATAAAGATTAAGGGGTCCTATTTATAGTTGAGGATGCCTTAGAACCATTAGGATGAATTCTAGTTGTTTTTGGGGTCTCAAACATATACATTTTCACCTTTTTAACTCCTCCAACAGATATATTGCATTACAAAAAAATCTTGCTTTAGTGCAATTGACTGATTTTTAACTCAGGTAATAGATGTTGTTGTCAAGACATTTTTCTAGTCGTCTGAGTTTCATTCAAGAAAGAAACTTGTCTAACAATATGATCTAGAAAGCCATATGAACAATGTTTTTGACATAGTTATACCCCATGCAACTTGATTGATTTCACATGCTATTTTGGGCATTCTAAATCTCTTTAGGTGCAACATTCATCCATCCCAATTGATTACTTTACACATATGATCATAATTACAAGTCTTACAATAACTACAAGTGATTTACATCAAAGATCTAAGGTGAAAACAATCTATTCTTTAATCTTGATCTTTGTGCATCTATAACCTGATTTCTCAAAATTTAGATTTGTAGTTTTCAATATTTCGAGCTTGTCTATTAAAAATGAAACCACTCAAATAGAATTAGTAGACTCATGTAAGTGGAATGGTTTAGTCATCATTGAAACAAGGGATTTATCCATTTAAACCTTGAGTCGACACCTAATGCAATACAGGAAAGCAAGAAAATGGTTCTCTTCTACATTTGCATGAATATAAAAGTTTCTTCAAACTCCTTTTATTTTCTTTAGATTCATGAAAAGAACAAGAGAAACATCTAAAATATTTAACAACTTCCTCTCCCTTCCTTTTCTTTTCTTCGATAAAGAAACAAATATGTATTTTGTGTGCCACCACTTCTTCCAACTCATTCCCCATATTCTTATATAAAATAGTATACTGTCAAGAAGACTCAATATATCATGCACTCTAATTTGCTAACTTGGTTGTTTCTAAAAGTGGTAAACAATAAATGCACGTGAGAAACAACACTGAATACATCAACCATACACCTCTGTTGCATCCATACCATATTGCAACCTCTACCTTTATTATCTTTGGTTCTAAGAATTTGTAGAAACAAATGCAAAGATGAAGGCCCCTCATCCATCTCTGACTCATTGTGTTTGATATATCGTCTAGAATAAAGGAGCCAATAATCAACAATTACTCTATGGCCACCTCCTCAATCGATTGTAATGGTAGAAATCTTGAGAAAGAACAATGTTTCCTATTCATCCTCATGCATGTCCTTCCCTTACACCTCCTCCTTTTGTTTCTGGAATAACCTCTAGTTTAATTGTTGTCGCATTGGTCCTATGTGATTTCTTCCACCATAGGGAGGTTACAAAAACACCTCTTTCTTTGCCTCTTCTTGATCCAATCTCATGTCCTAGTCAATTACTACAATGCCAAGCATGACAAACTAGATTCTAAATCCTTTCTCTTTATATTTTTCCATACATGGTTTAGATGTGGATGTCAATTAGGGATTTATTGGTGGTGCTTGATGAGAGAGCACTTTGGTCTTTTTTAGTTAGGTGCGGTACCGCGATCCAATGGTGATGTTGTGGGAGTTGTTATATAGTATGGTTTACTACATTAAGGTGATTTAGTATTGTTGTCTAGTTCAGATGTGATGGTTGTTTTAGGTTGGCGTATGGTGTAGTGTAGTATATCTCTAGGATGAATCCATCCCATGTTGGATTTACAAGATTACATATACCCTATGTTGACTTGAGATCTACATACACTACGTGTTAGGATGCACACAACTAGATTTAATGTGGTTACATTGTAGATGTGAAATGATATCGTACAATTAAACGTACCCCAGAATAGGAAAATTATTGTTTCTAGTGGCATAGTTGACTAGAAAAAAATGACTTATAACTCCATATATAATTATAAATAATCTAAAAGCCCTTTATTTTAGTGTTTTAGTGACTAATCATTACTAAGAGGAATAGTTTCCTTGTTTAGGGTTATGCACATGCAAACAACAATTAGGAGTATCAATATATGGAGTTTTACACATAATTCCATGCTCATATTAGTAGGCATATCTTATTAATATTCTAGTTTTAGTAATTTTGTGTTCTAAGATGCTTAATTGTACCTTAGGCTTAGTGATTGTAGTAGTAAATACAACATTAAAACAAATGCAATTTAAATTTTTTTATTATTAGCATGTGAATAAGGTCTCATTAAATCATTCTATGTATATAGTAATCAAAATTGTAAATTATGACATAGGTATAGTCTGATGATGATGAGTTAGTATCTTAGTTAGAGCTATTTTTTTAATGATATAATTAAAACACCTAATTAGGAATATGTCACCCTAACACTCTATCCAAGATTGGGTTACTAGCTACCCAAATCTATTTTAGTGTGATGTATCTTCGAATCTAGTGACCTTGTATTGAATTAGTAGCTAATAGCCTTACATATATGGTAGGGTTTGGGTAAGGATTCACATAAGTTAATTTATTGGTAGGACAAGTGCTGATTATTTTGCAATGTTTTAGTACTATCCTAGTCAATATTTTTTATTAGTATCCATGCTACTATTTTCTTTTATTATTCCATATGGGCTACTGACCAACTTGGGACCCGAGCAGCTAACAGCCATGTAGCTAGGACAAGTGTTAGGTCTAATTCAATGGACATGATGTATACAACTAACATTTAAGGATGGATGATTTAGGGTACAAATGAAAGATAAGTTAGTCAATGTTTTATCTAACGTGAAGTAATATACGGAGCATTGGAACTACTTTCCAACTAGGATGAGATTTCTACTGTGGCATGGAAGCCTTACATGACTTTGGTGGATAAATAACATTGTATTACAGTTTTATACATCACAAATATGCAAAGTATGGAAGTGTTCTATCAAATCAAAGCATTGGATAAATATGAATGTTATGAACCAAAGAACATTAATTAGGTTTGAGTTTACCGAAACTCTTGTAACTATTATGTTGCACATTCTGGTAACATATGCATGTGTAATGTGTCAAGCATTGACAAGAATTGTTTAAAGTGGACTTTGAGCCCGAGAACGCTCTTGGTATATATTATAATCAGGTATATGGGTTACTTTAATCATCGGTGTGAAACATCAAATATGATTATCCACTTAATTTACTTAGCATTATAAAATGTGAAACACTTGCTTCACATATGATTTAGTAATCTTGTTTTATTATGCTTTGTGTGCACCACTAAACTTAGTGATATGAAATCATGAGTTGTGATCCTAACCCTGGGACTTATGTTCCTAAAATTAAAATATCCAAAAATATGTGTGAATTTCCCAATCTGGACAATAAATATTTAAGACAATGAGTATATGTGGTTGGACATAATATTTATCAAAGTTGATATTAAAAAATAATCCCCGCATTTTTGGTATACCTATTGTCAATATATGCCACTACTTATGTAATTTATCTTTTCTAGCCTATACTAATGAAATTGCATAACTTTTTTTGTCTTCATAACTTTATAGATTTTGTAGATAGTATCCTATGGTTGAGAATGTATGTGATTCAGAGAAGTTTCCATAACAACCTATGATATCATGTTTTTTGTTTAGTTCTAGATGCATCCACTATAAAAAAAAGATGATTTAGCTATGATTGTTTCAGTTACATTTAATTTATGTGTAGCAAGAGATATTTTTACTTAAAAAAATATTTGTGTAACTTCAATAATTTTAACCATCTCAATAAATAAGATGTAGCAAAAACAATTCACTCTTTTTAATTGTATCCATAATAAATGTAATGAGATAGATTAGAGGGACAAACTCCAGCACTCTCTCCCCATTATCACCAGCACACTAACACATCTCTATTTTGTGAATGGCTTTCCCTCCCCCAACCCCGATCGATGCCTCACCCAGTCGCCTGCATCATCTGAAGCCCAAATCTTTGCACCCCTTCTCTCTGCACGCTAATACCTCCCCCCTCCCTAACCAAATGACTGACTGCCATTGCCAGATGGCTACCGCCCGCAGGGCTACTGTTCCGCCTAAAGCTTATCCCCTGTTCCAATTAGATCGCTGTCTGTCCATGTCCAGGTAGGAAACAAGAGGAGGAGATCATCGGACCCCTACTGAATGCTGCCCTTACCGAACTCCCACCGCCCATCGGGCTGCTAGATGACTCTCTACTTGACTCCTTCCATGCAACCATGATCATTTGTCTACATTCGACTCCTGACAAGACATAGAGAGGATGAGATCACCTGATGCCACTAGCCTTTGTCTCTGATCACCTGATCACCACTTTTTTTTCAAGTATTAGGTTTTTTGTGCCTCACCCAGCCTTGCTCCAAATAATGTACCATGATGTCACACAAAAAGTCATGCATTTGAACTTGGTTCTTTATTTTACAATCGAACTGAGATTAACATAATTGATGATTGAAAAATAAAGAACCAAGTTCAAATGCATGACTTTTTGTGTGAAATCATGGTACATTATTTGGAGCAAGGCTGGGTGAGGCACAAACAACCTAATACTTGAAAACAAAGTGGCGATCAGGTTTAAATGCATGACTTATTACATCATCAAAAAATACAGGAGGAGTAACTACAGCTACTGGAATGGTGGTTTCTAAGCATATAAAAAGGGTATTAGGAGGCTTAGGACATGCACTAAGTTCGATCTCCACTATGAGTTGCATATGACATGTGACCTTAGAGATGCTAAAGTTAGAGAGAGAGGAAAGAAGCATTTCCTAGTGGTTTCTCCAATATTTGGCATAAAGGGAGAACCATTAGCCTTAGGGATGAAAGAAAAACCTAAAAAGGAATAAAATGAGCAGTTGACACACAAGTATGTCTAAAAATATAAAATATAACATTGTATATGCCCAAATAAACATAATAAAAATAATGGGAAGATATTGCAGGACTAGAAGACATCACTGTAAACAATCAATTAACATTCCAGAATCACTGTCACTAATCATATTAATTAATTCCATATATAATCCAATAATCAAATATCTATTACAGGTATGTACATGCAAATGTTTCCATTTCTGTAGTTGCTGCATAGATTGCACATGCAGTGCAAAGTAACGTTGAGCCACATATGATATACAATGTGGACACTAGACCAAGCTTCATATGAAGCCGCACAACACTATATATTCGGGAGACACATATATTTGTTATCTATTTTTTACAGCATAGACAACACTATATAGTGGGGAGACATATATGTTTTGAAAATGCAATATTAGGGAGGTTGTCTTATACATGTCCATTTGAATCTATTAATATATATAAGGTTCTGCATAGACTATTTACACATAGACTCTCCTACATATCTACTAAGGTTCACACACCCTTAGTGTATTATCTAACAATTCCCTAAAGCAAAACATATGTCATATCTACCTAGATCATCACATAAATGTTGTACCAAACAACCATTGAAATTTGTGAATCAATATTCTATTTGATCCTATGACAGAGTAAGTGCAAATGTGAAAGTAAGTTTTTTACTGATAAGACCTCATTAATTGTCAAGGGAAAAAGTATAAAAACCCTAATACCTGATAGTGGCACAAGTTTGAATATAGGTATAAGAAATTTAAAAGTTTAACATCAATGCAAGACAAATTTTTTTAATTACAACAATGTCATTTTGTTCTAAACAATTGTTCTCTTCCATTGGAGAGAAATATTTATTTTTTATTAAAATTAAATTATGTTTTAATATTTTAAATTTTCTATATTGAAACTAAGTTATGTAACATTTTTTAATACTTTTTATTCTTATTCTTTTTTTCTTGATTGTTATAGGTAATCATGATAGATAAAAGTTGGATCCATGAGGGATATAGAACTAGAATGATGTATTTACTTGGGGTGGTTAAATTTATAGAGCATGCATTTGCAAAATTCAACATAAATGGGATTATCTTATGTCCTTGTAAGAAATGCTTAAATGTGCATAGGCAGAATTGGCAAGTCGTAACTGGACACTTGTTATGGAATGGATTCTTGACTAGCTACACAAATTGGATTTTTCATGATGAGTTCTCATTTGATAATTCTGAAGATTCACATATAGAAAATGACACGTCTAAAGATGACATGAGAGACATTTTGCATGATGCATATGGAGTATCACATGATGGGGAGAATATGGAAGACGACGACCATCAATTTGTATTTGTTGATGATGTAGAAGATGAGCAATTTTTCAAATTGTTAGAGATTGATGCACATGAATTGTACCCTGGAAGGAACAAGTACTCTAAATTGTACAGTGTTGTGAGGTTGTTTCACATAAAATGTATCAATAATTGGAGTAATAAGTCATTATCTGAGCTGCTTAAGCTTTTGAAGAAGTTGCTTCCAGAGGGTGAGACATTGCCCGACTCTTATTATGAATTTAGGAAAATAATCAGTGACCTTCGACTTGACTATGATAAAATCTCTACTTGCAAAAATAACTACATTTTGTATGGAAAGGATTTTTTAGATAAGACTTCATGTTGGAAATGTGGTACTTCTAGATATAAATAAATTAGAATTGATGAATCAGGTGTAGAAAATATTTGAATGAAGAAGAAAGGAGTTCCTTATAATGTTTTACGCTATTTTCATTTGACTCCTAGTAAGAGATTGTTCATGTCCTCAAAATTGTCACCCCTAATGTGGTGAGACGATGAAAGTTGTACCAACGATGGGATTCTTCAACATCGAGCAGATTCTCTAGCATGGAAGACGGTTGATAATATTCATACCGAGTTTGTTTCTGATTCTCGCAATGTTCGCCTTGGATTAACTTTTGATGGATTTAATCATTTTGGCCTCATGAGTCTATCATATAGCATGTGTCCCATCATATTGATTGCGTACAACTTGTCACCATGGTTGTGCATAAAATCTCCCAATTTTATCCCATCCATGATTATTCCTGGTCCAACTCAACCAGGAATGGACATAGATGTCTACCTACAACCATTGATTGAGTAGTTAAAAGAACTATGAGAAGTTGGTGTTGATACTTATTATGTTTATCGTAAATAGGTACTCAAGTTGCATGATGTCTTACTATGGATGATAAGTGACATTCTTGTATATGGTTATCTATCTGGTTGGCAAACTAGTGGGCATCTTGCATGTCCTTTCTACAACAAAGACACATGCTCATGGAGACTACCATATAGTAAGAAAGCATGTTTCATGGGTCACAGGAGGTTCCTCCCAATGGATCATAAATTTTGTAAAGATGATTCATCAGTTGATGAAAAAAATAATTTTAAAGTGCTCCTAAGATACTGTCTAAAACTTAAGTTCTAGATCAAAATAGAGATGTAGATAATGTACCGTATAACTGGAAAAAGCAAAGTATATTTTTGGAGTTGCCATACTAGACGCATAACCTTATACGTCATAATCTTGATGTGATGCACATCAAAAAGAATGTATATGAGAGTTTTATTCACACTCTGCTAGGAATGGAGAAGTCAAAGGACATTATAAATTCTCGATAGGACCTTGAAGAGATTGGCATAAGGCATAGACTTAGCATTATCAAGAACGGAAATAAAAATATCATACCTCCTTCATATTTTACTTTAAAGGAGGAGGAAAAGGAATTATTCTATAAGATGTTGAAGTCTCCTAGAGTTCCTGATGGGTATTCTTCTAATATAGCTAGAAGTACAAGCGTCAAAGAAAGAAAGATGATGGCTTTCAAGAGTCAGGATTATCATGTATTGGTGCAATCTTTTCTCCCATTAGTTTTATAGGTAATGTTGCACAACAAAAATGTTAGATCTATTGTAATTGAGTTGTTCAATTTCTTTTAAAGACTTATGCTTTAAAGTCATACATCCAAATACTTTTGAGAAGTTAGAATCCAGAATAGAAATGACTCTTTGTAAAGTTTGCCACTGAACGAACAACTTTATGTTGGTATTGATGCTATTACATTTTTGTGATTTGGTGTGGCTTTTTTTGTGGACAGTCTTGGCTGGAAACTTGGTATATTGAGGAACTATCGAGAATGACAATATAGGTTCATCCATAATTGTTGGTTGGTGTTTCCTTACATTGGTGGGACATTCTGATGTTGATGAATATTATTTCCATTTATTTTGGGGGATGAGTTGTTGTTGGGTTGGTTGGCCCACAATTGGTTTTGAGATAGGTGAGAAGGTCATGCAGCAGAACTGTTGTGTGATTGACATGCATTAAGATACGAATTTTAGGGTACTTTGACTTCTCAATACAGGAAAGTCACTAGAGAGGTTCAGACAAGCATCAATGGGGTCTTATTGATTTATATCGGGTAATGGCTATTGAGAGGTTCACAATAGACTATTGCAGAACTTTTAGTGTCAAACCTCAATGGTTAACGTAAGACAATTAAAACACAATATCTAAAGAATTGTTAGTTGAATTCATAAATAAATATGGAAAAGATGTTGCAACACTAGAGAATGGAGATGTAATAGAAGAAAATGAGTGATGAAGAAACAAATGAGTGGGAACTGGGTGAACTTTATAATTAACTAGTGATGAAGATACATATAATTTTCTCAGAGATATTAGGTCTTCTAGTTTTCTGATTGGATCCAATATTAGTATTGGTTTCATTTAGTCTTAAATTAGGTTGGCTAAATGATGCCTTATGATCTGTTTATCTGACCATATTTTCTGGTTGCAAGTTTATCTAACCATATTAATATTCAACGTGTTACATGTTTATCTGAACAGCTAGTTCATTCAAGCTTCATTAATAGTTGTAATTGAACTCACCTACTAGTTGTCATAGGTTTGCTAGTGTGTGTTATTACTAGGACTGTATGGACAATCATGATGGATTCAAGAAGACAATCGACCATGTTTGTGATCAAGCTTGTTTTGAATTTGTCATCAAGTAACAAATATGTAGGACAAGCTATAAATTGTTTTGTGGTTCTAACGAGCAACAATGAGATCGAGTTGATTCATACTGTGTCATGGTTGTTGCATTAGAAAACCCTGGAAGAGCCCAAGTGTGCATCTAATAGTTGATCTTCTAGTAAATGATGATGATAGATCTTACTTCTTCAATATGAATACTATACAAGCAGAGTTCATTCAACTACCTATAAATTCCCTTGGTGGATCTATAGAAGCATGTTATTTTTCATTCAATAAATGTAATCTATCTCATGTTTTATCTTGTATTGGTTAAATGTTGTACTTATCAATCTCTAGTTGTAGGTGTTTTAATCTCTAGTTACTTGTGTTCTCCCTATGTTTATTGTTGATTAGTGTGACTATAACAAGGGGTGACACTATCTTTGTGCTTAAATGGAGGACGTATCAACAAAGCTTAACCTAGATGTATGATTAGTGGTAGGATGACAAAATATTATCTGATATAGTTTAGAAGGTTCTATAAATCCACCGCAAAGGTGTACATCTTGAGTACATGGACACTCCTTAGGCCAAAGGCAAGATGTGACCCCATCACGTCACATATCTTACAAACAAGATTCAAAGAAAGATATATGGTTGGAAGGCCATTTTTCTCTCCTTAGTAGGTCATATTTCTCTTATCAATCATGTTATGGATTCCATTCCCTTATACTCTCAAACCATTGTCTGCATTCTCATTAGTTCTACACATCAAACATTGTTGATCTTGTAGTGCCAAAAACATCTACTCAGTACTTATTGCATAGTTGCACTTGTGGTTTTGTACTTGATAGAAAGGTTGAAAATGCCAAGTACATAAGTCTTAAGATTTTGGTTCAACCACACGATGAACTCAACTCTAATCTTAAATCGAGTAGGTATCAAAAAAGCTTATAAAAATGTATGAAATCATTACTTTATGTTACATTTCAGAGTTGATTATCTATGACCTTTCATATTGAAACTTAAATGTTTCTTGAGAAGGTATCCCTCGTGGTTGCACAAAGTTGGATGCAACCATCACCTTGATGGAACTTGAGATCCATAATATACAAAAGTGTAGAACATATATATTATGAGAAGAAATGGTAAAATGTTCTGATCCAGGGGATTCCCCAACTAAAACTAACCATGGTTGAACCTCTACATTAGTTGCTAATAGGAAAGGTTGCAGCTACAACTAATGACCCAAGTTTTTAACTAGTGAGTGTGCATGTACCATTCATTGTCATCTACTAAAATTACTTTGTAGATTACTTAATGGTGTTTATTGATGCTCTGAAGTACTAGGATTTGTGGGTCATTGAATGCAGTTAAACAAGACAACTACATTACTCAGTTGAAGAACAACACCAACAACAAGTGTTGGTACATCAAGTTTGGTTTACTGGCTTGTGACAATATGCACAAAATTTTGGGACACAACTCAAACATTCTCAGGGGATCAAAAAAGTTTCAACAGAAGTAGATCGCAAATCAATCATGGGAAATTAGGAGGAGGTTTGTTTTATGAGCTCCAACTGAGTTATCATGTTATATACAAATATGAGTCTGTTGAGTTTCCTTTTTCTTTTAGTAGACTCAAGAATGGCTGTATATTGAAGTCTAATGATCCCACATTTCTTAGGTCCAATTGAAGTTTCAAGTATCCATCAATTTTCTCTACTTCCATGTTTTTATTAGATTTGCATTTATCTTCATTCCATTTTGCACATGTTAAGTCAGTGGATTGCTAGACCAGGAGCTTCCAAATGTGCTGAACCTATCTAACTGAAGTGCCATAGGTAGGGGTACTACATGAACAACTACTGTGTGTAACATAATCTACTAGTATTGGATAGTTTATTTCCATTTACTACATTCTAGTAGGGTTTTATCTTCTGTTGTCATGATGAAGGAAAGGATTGATGAGAGAGTGAACCCTCATTTGCCTACTACTAATAGTTCTTCTATTCCTGATGTAGTTCAAAGTTCTATTCCTGTTATACCTCCTTTTGAACGAACAAAGCTCAATAAGTGCAACTGCCCTTCATGTGAGGTTGGATTTCATTTTGGATGTATGGGTGGTCAACCTATAGATGAATTTATAAAAAATAGAAAGGTACATGATTTAAAGAGGATGCTGAATAGTTCTATGATCTCCCCTCTTGGTGTGGTTCTGACTCAATCTACCTCGATTGATGATGGGTTTCAATTGGTTAAGTCTAAGTCAAAAGGTCCTCCTAAGCTTACTAAAACCAATAAATCCCAGGTATCATTTATTGCAAGGATGAAAGATACATCTTCAAACAAGTTTCGTGGTTTGGATTTCCTTACTGATGGGGATTGTTTGATTACTGCTTTTAGCAAGCCTCTATCCCCTACAAGGGTCAATGAATAACAACATCTCGGTTACTTCCTAGAATGTGAGGGGCCTCAATAAAGGAGGTCACCAACATAGGGTCCAGGAAGAGATAGGGAGGGTTACTTCTAATGTTTTTTGTATTTTGGAATCCAAAATTTGAAGGAAAAAGATTTCGAAGATCATGCAAAGGGTTTGGCCTAACTATAATTGGTTTGTTAATCATGATTCTCATCCTCTTAGTAGAATCATTGTGGTTTGGGATCCCTGTAATGTTGATATCAGTATTATTTCCTCTTTTGCACAAATGGTTCATTGTTTATGCAACCAGGGAGGAAATTTCTTCTTCTTTACTACTGTGTATGGTTTTAATGAAGACAAGAGGAGATCTTCTCTTTGGAAGGAGCTTAGGGAGATTTATTCCTTCATTGATAAAGCCTGGCTTATATGTATGGATTTTAACTGTGTAAGGATTTCTGAGGAGAGATTAGGCAGATCTAATCCTAGTAAGAAATCTATGATCAAGTTTAACTCCTTTATGTCTGAATGTGGTCTTTATGAAGCAAAGATGAATGGTCCCTGGTTTAGTTGGGATAACAGTCAAGAAGGAAGTAATTTTACTACTTCTAGAATTGACAGAGCTATTTCCAATGATTACTTTCTTAGAGAATGGCCAAATTATGTTGGAGAGGTGTTTTCTACTATTCATAGTGATCATAAAATTATTTGGGTTTCTCTAAGCTATAAGGGTAGGATGTTGAACATTCCTTTCTGTTTTATTAATGCCTGGACTGATTGTGAAGGTTTCATGGAGGCTGTGAAAAGGGGTTGGAATACTGATATTAAAGGTTGTCCTATGTTTAAAGTTCTAAAGAAGCTAAAGTGAGTTAGAACTGAACTCATTTCCTGGAATAAAAAGCAGGTTGGGAATTTGAGTGATGAGGCTAGAAGATTGGAAGGTGATGCTCTTAAGGCTGAGGAAGATGCTGATCTGCACCCTTTGGATATTACTATTAGAAATAATGCTACTAATTCTAGGAAGGCTTCCCATAAAGCCCTAGACCTGGAGGAAAATCTTCTTATGCAAAAATCCAGAGTCTAGTTGTTGAAATTAGGAAATAAGAATACAAAATTCTTCTACTCCTCTTTACATACCAGAAGACAAAGAAATAATATTCGATCTCTTATTATCAATGATATCCCTATTTCTGACCAAAAAGATATTAATAAGCATATTATGCAATTTTATAATGATCTATTTTGTAAACATGTTGAATATAATGCTTGTTGGGATGATAAGTGGCCCCTACCGAAGATCTCTCAAGACCATATTAACATTCTCATGAAAAGAGTTACTAGGGATGAGATTGATGGAGTCATTAAGGATTCTAATGACAGTAAGGCCCCTGGGCCTTATGGGTTTAATGCCCACTTCTATAAAAAGACTTGGACTATCATTGGGGATGATGTCTCTCAAGCTATTATGGATTTCTTTGAAAAGAGTCAGATTGTGAAAGAAGTGAATAGAATTTTTATTACTCTCATTCCTAAAATTAAGGGAGTTGCTTCTTTAAAGGACTAGAAGCCCATATCTCTTTGTAACTTCATATTCAAGATCATCTCTAAAATCCTTGCTAATAGGCTGAGTCTTATCCTCCCTGATGTTGTTAGAAAATGTTAATCTGCCTTTGTGAAGAATCGAAGAATTTCAGAAGCTATCTTACTCTCTAATGAACTCATTAGTGATTTCTCTAGTCCTAATGGAGTTGGAACGTTTTGTGTCAAAGAAGATATCACAAAAGCCTATGACTTTGTTAAGTGGGGCTACCTTCTGGATATTTTGAGATTTATGAATTTCCCTGCATGCTAGATTTCATGGATTTCTGCTATTCTGAATTTGATTACCTATCAAGTTATTATCAATGGAGAACCTTCAGATGTGATTATTCCCCAGAAAGGGTTGAGGCAAGGAGATCTCCTTGCTCCTCTTTTGTTTGTCCTCTGTATGCAGGGTTTCACAGCTATTTTGGACTTTAATATTTTTCAAGGTTTCTTTAAACCTTTGATGGCCACTAAGGATCTTTATGTCTCCCATAATATTTTTGCAGATGATCTCATGATTTATGGTATTGTAGATTATGCTAATGCAAGATGTTTGAGGTAGGTTTTGATTGACTTCGGCAGAGTGTCTGATTGAACATTAATTCAGACAAGAGCCTTATTTTCTTCAGTAAGAATGATGTGAAAAATGATTTTGCTGACTACATTGATATCAAAGAAGGATCCCTCCCGTCTACCTATCTTGGAGTGCCTATGTTTGTGGGGAAGCTTACAAAGAACACGTGTCGCTCTTTGATTGATAAGTTGAAGAGAAAATTGGATAGCTGGAAAACTAACCTTTTATCCTTTGCATGGAGAGTAGAGTTGGTTAGGTCTACTCTTTCTGCCCATAGTGTCTACTGGACTGCTGTATTTCCTTGAACGGTTTCTGTTATATATGAAATTGATAGGATCTGTAGGATTTTTATTTGGGGAGATAAGGAGGAGAAGAGAGCGATGCATCATGTTAGCTGGGATAATATCTGCACACCTAAAAATGAAGGAGGCTTGGGTATTAGAAGCACGGAATTTATAAATAAAGTTGGTATGATTATCAATTTATGGAATGTTGCTAGTCATAAAGACAATTTATGGGTGAAGTGGGTTCATGGCAAATATTTAAAGAAAAATTCGATTTGGAATCACATATGTAGTCCAAATCACTCTTGGATCTGGAAAAATCTCATGAAGATTAGAAAGGTTGTTTTGGAGCATGTCTCATTTCAAGTTGGAAAAGGAGATAAAATTCTTCTTTGGGGTGATCCCTGGCTTAAGGGGTCCAAGTTCCTCAATGAGTGTGTTGATAAAAGATTGTTCTTGATGCTAGGGTTGGGGAACTTAATTAAGATTGAATCCATTATGCAGGATAATCAATGGAAGATCCCTGTGAATAGGAGGTTGGGACCTCTTCTGAAGTTCTTGAATGAAAATGTTACTAATTCTGATAAGCCTGATAGGATCACTTTTAATGGTAAGATGGTGGTAAAGGTTCGAGATGTTTGGAACTATATCAAGATTAAATGGTTGAATCTTGTTTGGGCCAAGCATTTATGGAAGCTTAAAATTCGTAAAAATTACAAAGTGATGTGCTGGAAGCTGGGTCTTAATTGCTTACTTGTGTTGAGTTGGCTGAAGAGTAGGGGCTACCTCATGCCTTCAATTTGTATGCTTTGTAAGGAGAATGAAGAGACGGCTGGGCATTTATTTCTAGAGTGTATTGTGTCTCGATCTATTTGGAGGAAGGGTGTAGAGGATGGTTATATGTCCACTGAGCCTAAGGATTGGTGGGTTATTTGGAGCTACTTTGACAAGAAAATGGCTTGTTTTTTCTCAATCTCTGTCTATCATATATGCCAGCTTCAAAATAGGGTTATTTTTTAGAATTGGAATCTTGATGAAGATAAGTTTTGGATCATGATTCGTAGGGATTTCAGTCTCTTGTATGATTAGTTTGATGCCGCCTTTTTCTTCTGGCTTGAAGGTTGGATCTGAAGCTTTTGTTTTTGGTCTTGGGATAATGACTGCTGCTCTTGCTCAGTTCAGGAGTTTTTGATGGTCTCCATTTTCTTCTATCTTTGCAGACGTGCCTCTGCCTGGTCTGAGCTCTATGTGTGCTATCTGGAGGTTGTTTGTTTGGTGGTTGATGTTATGCTTTATGATCCTTTTGTTTGGTGGGTTATGAAGCTGTTAGGCCAGGACATTGGCCTATGTCTCTTTGTTCTCCATCTATCCTTTCTAGTTGTTTCGAAATAAGGTCTGCTTGGAAGGTTCTATAGGGTGTTTGTCTGCTGCTTGCTTTGGTTTGATGCTTCTGGCTTTTCTTGTTGTTGGCTGGGTTCTGGCAGATATGTTGTGATCTTTGCGAGGGTGCTCTCTTCTTCTATCTCGGGTCTGGGTTTTTGCTGGGCTCTAATGTATATCTTTCTGTAGCTCCTTTTTCCATTATGTTCTGTTGTTTTTTGTTTGTTGCCCAGTTAGTTTTGTTCTTACTTACCCAGGGATAGCCCTCTGTAGCTTGCTATCCCTTTCTTGTATATATACTCTCTTTGTATCTTGTTTTTTCTGTTGTGGTGTTTGGGACCCACCAGCTTTTACATGAGGAATAAAGAGGGTACCACGCTTGCTTGAGCAAAAAAAACATTCTAGTAGGGTTTCATTGAGGTACAAACTGTAGTTGGATAGAATATTGAAGCTATATTTTCCATTCAAGTACATCATCTATTGGTCTTCTAAATCTAAGAGAATGGAATTATAATATAGTTGCTATTAGCCTACTAGAGAGTTTCCATGAAGGGATCTTATTTCTTGAGATAGGAGGGACTCCACAGGCATGCTCTATAGCTCCCAAAGAAGCATTAGTACTCCAAATTGTAGAGGTGAGGAAGTCAAACACAAGAATATGTTTCTCCTTCAAAATATACATATTGATAATAATATTTCATGGTTAGTCACCCCGACATATAAATATTTCATCCATTATTTTTTCTAATCATTGAAGTGCAATTCATTTGAATTGTTTATTGCATTATTTCCCTATAATGATCTATTCACATATTTCAAATCTGATCTTGTAGCTTGCTTCTGTTAGACATGGCGTAACGATCTCATCATTAACAATGGCTTGTTCTTGAAAACCCATGAAGCTAAGCAGGTAGCACAAGTTTACAATTTATTATCACCTGCCTTAGTCAGCACATTTTGGAATGATGATGAAGTCAACAGTTGGTGCATCTATAAGAAGTTTCTTTTCAATTTTGTTCTCCCACATGCCATTGCAACACTTACTGTCAAATTAAGTATGACAAGCAGTCTTTGTTGCCATATCAAAAAATTCATGACTTGCACATGGGAATCTGCCACAAACATACATTGAGTGAATTTCCTATGGCCAATGAGAAGCTTAGCATAGAGAAGTTCTCCATTTTCAATCAAGAAGAGCAATACCTTAGCAGTCTTTCTCTTCTTATGAGTTTATCAACATTATCATATTTGTTGATGTTACAAGTGGTGGAATTAATACAAAAAAAATAAAGATATAAGATGATGCACATGATCATGTGACAAATAGAGTATGTAGTCGATACATAATGTCTCTCACTACATATGTATGTGTAGTACATGATTTCTCTCACCACATACTAGCTATAATTACAAGTGTAGTAAGTGCTAATTTTTTCTACTGATGAACTACATATACAAATTGTAACCAATGTCATTTCCCCCTACATATCATTGCTACAAATCGAATTGTAGTCAAATATTTACCTACAATGGCAACTACATTTTTATGTGTAAGGACATTTTTTACCTACAATTAGAGTTACATATGAATTTGTAGCTAGAGGAATAATTAACTATAATTTTGAAAAATGTAACCTAAACAATTAGCAACACGGGTATTAGCTTCATATTCTAAATGTAAGGATAAATGTAGATAAAGCTTTTAGCTACAAACTTTGAGGTTATCACTACAACTTTTTTTGTAGTTAAAAATCATATTTTTTGTAGTGATCCATAAAAATAGAAATTTAGTAGTTTTAATAACGTAATTACGGTTCATGTAATAAACTTTTATGTTGATTTTTGTTGTTGTGAACCAACTTGTAATGTATACAATATTGTTCAATAACATCCCAAGACTTTTCCTACTTGTTACTCAGCATAGTGGGATCCAAAGATCTAAAACAAAAATCTGTTAACACATGGTAACTAAACTCGATGTGAAATATTAGTATTTTACGGTTACTTTGTTATATTAATAATGTTTGCATTTTGGGTTAAGATCCAAATATTGTCTCATTTAGATATATGACGCAACCATTTTAATAACCACACATCTGTTTTAACAAACCTTAGTGGATTATTGATTTTTTTCCCATCATATCATTGGGTAGGAATGAAATTGTCCCCTACAAGTAAATTTTCTTCCAAATTAGTAAAACCATGATACTTTATATATATATATATAAATATATATATATAAATATAAATATATATATATATATATATAATATATATATATATATATATATATATATATATATATATCACGTTCGAATGTTACAAAATCAAATTATGAAATAAAACTATGCAACACCTAAATATTATTACATACTTTTCACTATAGCTCTATCACTTCTAATGTACTTTTGGGGAATCTATTACATTTTTTCAAAACACGGTTGTCTTTTGGGGATGTAGTATTTTGGAGGATTGATTTCACCACCCAAGAGAGGTTGGCAGTGTAATTTGTTGCTTGTCTTCTTTCTACTTTATTGTAATTGTGTTGAATATATACAAATGAAAACATAATATTTTTATTGTTGGCATATTTTCTAACGTATACCTTTATCAAGTTAAATTTGCTAAGTTTTACCATATCATTGTTTAGCATAATTCGTACGTTAAGTGTGGGCACAATAAAGCCTACTTGTCTGGAGATAATAATTAAATCGTTCAACATTGAGTTGCTCATTCAAAGTACAACTTAAACAAGGGAACAACTGTCTATTACGGTCAATAGTATCTCCAAATTTCTCATATTATAACAAAACTATACCATCTGTGCAATCGCGAGACATGCGATTTGTGGATATATATACGCCTTGTTCATGTCTTCCACAAAAGGAAAAGTCAACCTATTTGCTAAAAAGAAATATAACATACCAATGAATCTTATCCACCATATCCAAACCAACCAAATTAGACCAATATACGATCAAAAAGAGTTACAACGGAAATTTAATGATTATAATGCTAATGTCTTCCGGAATTTATGGAGAGTTATTGCATACACAAAATGCCTGCACAAAAAACTCAGCAAGCGGCATAATCACGTCCAATATATCTGTTTGGAGGGTTCGTGCTCGAACATATCTGTACCTGCCTTTGAAGTAGACATGGAATGACGTGCACCGAGTTTGTTGAATCTTGACAGCGCCATGCCACCCTATCCCATTTATTTATTGTGATGTATTCAACACAATCAATACAGTCTTCCCCACCTTTCATGCATGCATATTAGTCATCCTTTGACGAGGAATGATATATGGCTAGATCGTCAAAGTGACATTTGATCCGAAGTCAAATAACTGAACATGAGTAGTTAGGACGGGTTTATATAATCTGTAACCAATAACAGATCGTGTTTATAGCTGCTGCTGACGACATTGTCGATGCACGTCATGACTTGGACATTAGGTAAGAGAAGGCACGTACCTATCATTCGCGACGGCTTCGTGGGCAGGGAAGTTGTAACCGCGTCTCTTTGTGAGCAACAACCAAGCTATGTGTTTTCTTCCCATTTTCAGTATCCGGAGAAAAATGAATTGGCTGAAACTATAGTTGGATTCGACGTCCTGTAATCCGAATGACATTTTTATGGACGTAAATTTGAATTTCATGCGAACATTAATAGAAAAAAGGAGAATATAGTTCGAACTGACGCCTACCATGTGGGCAATATTAGTGAAAGCCTTGTTTTTAAACGTATCTTCTCTGATTCATAATTCATTTGAAATGGGACTAACATATCGCTTCTCTGAATCATACACATGGACATTTTAATGGGTTTTAACGGATAACCTACCTCAACTGCCTGCCGGAAGATAATCTCTTCCAGCAGCGGCGGAAAGGAAACGTTTGTCCTCGTGTCACAAAACTCATGTCAGACTACAACATTTGACGTCTCTGTCCCGCTGGGGTAGAAGTAGTTAATATCCCGCTTTGATATGTGCCAGCTGTGCACCTACAGATATATATTCGTACGCTTCAAGCCACATGTATTCATCTATACTTAGCGTCATTTTAAATGAACTGCCACACATTTCTCTTGGATATGTTCGTCATCGACACCGGTTCTTTCTGTATAAAACTTGCTGAATGGATCCTCATAAAAGCAGCCTGGATATATGGTTCGGGCGTGCACTCCCGCGATGTGATGTTCTTGAAGAGTAGGTATAATAAACCCCCAGAAATGATATTGACGACGACTCTAAAGCAGATTGATTGGTTTAGAGTGTGTTGTGTGCCTCGACGAATTATGCTTATCCCATTGTAGATCCAGTTTAAAATTAAATGGCTCTTTGTCCGGCCGCGATTAGTGTCCATGATGCAGGCCTTAGTCCTGATTAGGGTTTAGCATGGTATAGTTTAAATTCTGAATCTGAATGGGAGTCCGACTACGGTTCTACATGTATAAGTATATGTGTGTTGGTTAGGGTTTAGCATCATCTTGTATTCGGTTTATGAGACAGCAACCACAATGCTTTATGGTGTATTCTGCCTCCTTCAAGATACAAATCTCTTCTCAGAAACTTGTAGAAATCTCACCCCTTCGTAGAATAGGTCATCCCGACCAAACCATGTAAATCTCACATTCTCTGGTTGTGTAATTATACTTTTTTATTCTCGTCTTATTATTCCGCACAAACTCGTCATATTCTCTGGTTCAAATCTTAATACTTTTAATGTTGACTCTTCATCAAATGGGTATTGCATATATCCGGAAAATTGAACGATGGAGGACTTTTGGCTTACTCGGCCATTTTGAGATTTGGGTATATTGTAACCCTTCAAGAAATATTTCATTTCCATAGAACCAAAAAGCAACATATGGCCACCAACCCTAACTTTATTGTGCTCTCTTTCTCTCTCTCAATCACACACACACATTTATTTGATATTATTTATCGACAAATATTGTTGTTGGTGGGAATGTGGTTAGGAGCATATACCATTCATTCATGCGGCTCATACCTAAGAAGACGATGGTTAACTCAATGACTAATCTTAGGCCCTTAGCCTCCTGCTCTGTAATGTATAAGATCCTTTCCAAGCTGGTTGCTAGGTGGTTGAAGAGGATTTTGCCTGACATCATCTCCCTGGCTCAGTCTTCCTTCATCAAAGGATGTTCTATTTCTAACAGTGCTCTTTTGGCCTCCGAGTTTTTGCTCGATTTCAAGATGAGAAACAGCTCCCGCAAAGCGTGTGTGAAGATTGACTTAGCCAAGGCATATGACAACATAAGGTGGGACACCCTTTGGGATATTTCCAAGTCAATGGGTTTTGACTAGAAGTGGATTGGACTGGTGAAGGAGTGTGTCTCGATGACCTATTTCTCTATCCTTGTGAATGGCAGCCCGCATGGTTTCTTCGTTGCTGGTAATGGATTGAGGCAGGATGATCCTCTATCACCCCTACTATTCACTTTGATCATGGAATCATTCTCCAAAGCTATGGATGACGTTGCGTAGAAGGGTGACATTAATCCTTTCCGGCAGGGAGGAGTGAAGGTGAGGGAACACCTTGTTTTTGCTGACGACATCCTTATCTTTATGGATGGGAATGTCAGAAACCTATGGAATTTCAAGAGGATCATGGCGATCTTCGGCAAGCTGACAGGTCTGTTCATGAGCACTTTGAAATCCAGAATCTACTTATCTAGATCATGTGATTCGAGGTGGGGGAGACTGAAAGAAGCCATTTTCCTTGATGAAGGTACCTTCCCCACCAAATACTTAGACATTCCACTTAGCGGGGGCAAGGCCAGAGGGAGTGATTATCGATCCTGTGTGGACAACCTCAGGGACACAGTGGCGAAATGGAATGGACTAAAGACTTCTATCGATGGGAGGCCAGTCCTGGTTAGGACTGTGATTACAGGTAAAGTGAGGTTCTGGTGCAGGTAGGATACTTTCCCTTGTTTCATTTTGGACACCCTCAACAACATATGCAGGTCTTTCATCTGGGGGGGCAGATCTCACTCTGTTTCCTGGGCCACAATAACTAGACGCTTTACTGATGGTGGCCTGAATGTTCACTACGCTGGTGATATTGCAAAGACGGACACCCTTACTGGAGTTGATCGCTTTCTTAGATGCACTTCGTCTTGCTGGAGTGGTTGAATGAAAAGGAGATACGGTTGTGACCTCAGTAGCCTCAACGTCAACACATCCAGAACCTGGAAGGAGATGAGCAGAAGTTGGTCGATCATGGCATAGTAGTACCTACTGACGCCGGGCAGATGGGTGCTCAAGAACCAGGGGCTAAACCTTGGTTACTGGAACCTTTGTGTTCGGCTCAGGTGCCTTAGGGCCCTATTTTTTGGAATAACATTCACACCCCCAAATGGAGTTGTTGCGTGTATAGGGTCATGTTGGGTCGCCTGCCCACCTTCGATAGGATGAATGCCTGAGGCATTAGACCCAACATGACATGCCTTCTTTGTAACAGGGAGATTGAGAGACACAAGCACATATTTTTTGGTTGTGAGGTGTCTAGGTACCTTTGGTGCAGGGTGGCCCTCAAGTTGGGATGGGGGGGATGTCCACCTAGATGCTTGCTTGAAGCCTGTTCGTGGATTCTGTGCAAGATTAAGAACAAGCAGATGTTGAGAGAGTTTGTGGGTCTCTGTCTCACTGTCATTTGTTTTGTTGTATGGAGGGAACGTTTCATGGCCAGAGCCAGTCTGATGTGTTGGACCTGTTTGAGGTCATTGTACATAGTCTTGGTTGGGCAGTTAAAGCCAGACCTAAGATCGGGGTTGGGTTGGATAGGTTTGTCTTGTTACAGTGGGATTTTGTAGAGTAGACCCACTTGTATAGTATACAGGTGTTTCAACCTTATACCTTTTGGCGCTTGCCTCTTAGTAATATTTTACCTTCTCCAAAAAAAAATTGTTGTTGAGAAGCTAATCCTAGTTAATGTTGGATTGACCGTGTGATAGGATATTGGCTACTTTCTAGGAAAGAAAGATAATCACTATTTTCTCTAAGTGACATATTACTCTATGTATGTTTTTGGTAGGGTGATAAAAGGTGATAGTGAAGTAGTTATGAAATCCAATTAAGAATCTCTTTAGGTAGTGGAGCTACAACATTTCACAACGTAGAAATTATAAATCCTTGTGATCATTCGTGTTTGTTCAATCTATGTTATTATTATTATTTTATTATATTATAAATATAAATTGTAGGTCTAATAATTTTCATTTATTTTCTTAGCTTAGAAATTCAACCTCCTTCTTGGGATTGTATATAAAATGGTGTTACTTTATAGTAATGCATTTGTTATAAAATAGTATTTATCAGTTGTTGAACTTTGTTGTGGCCTAAATAAAATAGAAGAACTTTTTTTTGACGTGTTATTCATAATATTTGACATTAAGATATTTTTATTGAACATGGGTATTATTGTATGATTAGAAAAAAATAAGAGGAAATGTACTCTATTTTACATTAAGAGTTATACGAATTTATATACAACTGAATTAAACTGTTGGAGTAATAAATGCATGATGTCACAACTTGTAGGAGTTCACATTACAATAGATAATATTTTTGAGAATTGATTAAATCCAAGAATTATATTGTTCGTTAATTAAATTTTTAAAGGAATATACATGAACACGTGATTGTTTCTAATAATTTCTATATAATTGGATATATTAGAAAAATAATAGAAGGAATTCATCCAAATATATAACAAATACGAGAATCTAGCCATTAAAAATCCCTAGAGGGGGTGCCTTCATGGAAAAGGACATCAAACTCGAAAAAATGGCAACTACCATTACTCTGATCGACAAGCCATAGGCCATCACCTTTTTTAAAGATGAGATCTTAGAAGGTTTTGATGTTAATACGCTAATGTATATCATGATCAAGAATTCCAACATGAAGGTGAGCCTTATCATTGTTGACTATGGTGTTAGTCTAAAAGATTGTCCATTGAAGAATTTTTTCATGTTTGACATTGACACAAACAAAATTCAGCCTACGATCGCCACAATGATATCTACAGATGGATCTGTGAAGGAAGTTATTGGTGAAGTCCATCTATAAATTGAAGTGGGCTTGAATTATGCACAAAGACATTCATTATGATGAAGATTAATGCCTCTATCAACCTCTTGTGGTGCGCTTGTGCATACACAAGAAGCAAGTCATACATTCTTGTCTATATCACTGCCTCATGGGTTCAAGCATGAATATACATTCATTATTATTAGTTTGGATTTTCCTATCAGAAATGGTTGCCCCATTAGATCTATGCTGCTAGAACTCTGCTTCCATTCATGGACAACCAAAGTGATTAACTTTATACATGAGTAATTGTGGTAGTTCCTTCCAATCCAACATGACCATGCAGTTACTTGAATGCACTACATCATATGGGTCTGGTTTAGGTTGAAGACCCTAGTAAAAAATCACCAAGTCATCATCAAATGTGTATTTCTCCATGCGAAGTGTGATAGACAATACTCGACAACAAGAGACCTCCATCTTGAAAGGGGGATCATCTCACCTATTGATATCCATACTAGTATCTATTCATAGTATGGAAGACCCAAGAGTACACCCAACACTAGAAAAAGTGGATTTAATGGACATTCACCTTGAAAGTTTAAATTAATGCACAATAATTAGCAATATGCACACTTCCAACATGAAGTTCACAAAGGAGACCATCTTAGTTAATTTTTTCTATATTTACATGATTTTTTAGTTTCTAATGTTACTTAACTTGTTTATCCCACAAGTATACGAGAACAAAGTAGAATAGGTCATTCCAAAGGGACTTCGTCTCTTAGGCACTAAAATTTGAGTATTTCAACTTTCTAGAGGTTGATTAGTGGTACATATGAATTACAACAAACTAATAAAAATTGAAATAAAACCAAGTTTGTAAGACCCCTAACCTTACTTAAAATGTTGAACATACTTAAATATCATAATTGAGTGCTTAAAACCTAAATCATACCATAATAGGTTCTTTGATATCATATGACAAGCTTAAGTTTCACGTTTTGTCTAGTTTGGACATTGTTTTTGCAAGCTATGCAATTTTGTGCATGTTTTGGACTTTTCTACAATTTGCCCATAACTGAGGTTTTTCTTGCACTCTCTCACATAATTGAGTTGTCTTATAATTTTTCTTATCATTGTTGATCTTGTTGGGCCATGGGGCGTGTATATGTACCTTGGTTTGGTGTTGTTACCCTTCTAGGGTAAGTTAGGGTTTTGACTCTCATAGAGGAGCTACCTTGACAGACCATCAACTGATGATTCCCCTGTATGAGTGAAATAGGATGGTCATACTCAGGAAATTACAATCTATGGTGATCTCTAGAGGTGGTATTTTAATGGTTTTCTCTCTTGGGTTCCCTTGACATTTTGTTTGTTTGGAAGGGGTGACCAAACGATAGTTTTCCACCTAGTGACTTAGGGTTTCAAAAATCGATGGTCACTAAGTGATAGAACTTGATGGTTGGAATGGGAAGCCAAAATCCAATGTCTTAGTAGATTCCTACAACTGATCAAGCTTCTTCTTGAATGGACGTGATAGTTATAGGCTACGTACACATGGCAAACATAGTAGGACACCTCAAGCATCTCTTCCTTTTTATGCATACGCATTAGATGCCTCTCCTTTTGCACCAAACGAACCCTTGGATCCCTTATCTCTTATTTTCTATATAGAGATTCGTTCTCCCCTTCTTGGTAGATAAGAAGGTGTTTGAACTTCATGTAGGTGTGGCTAGAGCTTAGATCTACCCTCCTTTTGAGCTTGTGGAGCTTCCTTTTCTTGTTCTTGACCTAAGCAAGTAAGTTCTTCCTTCTATCCCTCATTTCCCTTTCCATCCTTCCTCCTTCTTCCTTATTCCTAGATGAAACCATGTTTTTTCATGGTAAATCTCACTCTATAGCTTAGAGAACCCTTATTTCTTGCTTCCTTGACCTAGGGTTTGCTCTCTTTCTTAGAGAAGAAGCTTTCTTGGCCGTGTGGAGTGTTAAGCTAGGGTTTTGTTCCTCTTATGCTCAAGCTACCTTCTTATTTGGAGATTATTCATCTTCCTAGAGGCGAGCTATATAACTTTCTTCACATTTATTGCTTACTACTAGCTTACATACTCATGATCTTGCTTAAAAATGAAGTTCTAAGCTTAAAGAAACTACATTTGCCTAAGGTTTAAGCTTAAGTGTTGTTCCTTGAATAGTTTAAAGCCATTGAGAACATAAAACCTTGTGCACTACCTTCCAGAGGTATATTAAGTCTTATACCTTTCTTACATGTCAAATGATGGTTCTTGGTTCCTCTCAAATGATGGGTTATACTTAGGGTTTTGAGTTGTTTTCCCTCTTGTTTTGCAAACCGATGGTGCACTTCATTGTTAGAAACAATGACTTGTTTTGGCAGTTTTGTTTGCTATTCCTATGACAACTGATGGTCACACCTTAGTTTTGTTTAGACTCTTTCTATGGTCAAGACTTGATGGTTTTATTTCTTTAAGGATGGCTTCAAATGATGGTTTTGTATCCTCCACCAAATGATGGGTTTTTCCATATGTTTTACCTTTTTTTACCACTAGTTGATGAAAACCGATGGAGGCACTGGGTCTAACAACCAATGGCCCTTTTGGTCCATCAACCAATGGGTGTTCTGACTCCAAGATTTGATGGTCTCATGACTTATGATCATCATCTGACAGTGGTACTATTTCCATATTCGATGGTGTCAACCGTTGGGAGTCCTGACTCCATGATCCGATGGTGACATTGAGTGTCACAACTAATGGTAGTCTTGGACACCACAATGGATGGTGATCCAAGATACCACAAATGATGGTGAGACTAGGTCTTTTTTTATTATTCTTTTTAGACCAAATTTGATGGTTTTCATAATTTAATGATTCAAGGCTTTAGAATATTACCTCAACCGATGGTTTTGAATGAAGAACATGATCTGATGGTTAGGGTATCCCATGGTTTCAAGTGGACCCCATGGTGTGATGTTTTGTTTTTGATTATGTGAATTTGATGGTTTAATGCTCTTAACTTTGTAGTCTTACCTTTTCCCTTATGATCATAATTGATATCCACCATGAGGAGTTGATATGCAAACCTAATGTGACATTGCTTGTACACCTAATCCTAATGCAATTAAGTTATGGTGATTAATCATTATCATCCTTCTTAAATGATTACTATGATCATGTAATACTCTCTTATTTTTGTTGAAAACTTAATATGTTGCTATATGAACATCATAGTTCCTTGTTATGTTAGACTTATATGTCACATGTATGGTGATGACATGTTGAGCCTTGTTCTAAGGCATAGAAAGATGATCATGATCTTGTAGGGAATGATGTGAAGGTCTTAAAGAGCTTTGTGCATGAGCCCAGATGGAGGTGCAATCCTCAATATGATATGATAAGGTTTGAAATCTTGGAATGATGTGATAAGGATTTTTATCATGTGGTGGTATGATGACTAGTACTTTCACACCCCGATCTCACAATTACCATTAATCATGAGATTAGGGCATAAATTGAGGATTTAACGTAATACAAAGATCACCCTTAAGTTTTTCTTCTTTTTCAAACTCTTTGTTTTCTTGCATTGAACCACATAAACTAACTTTACAAGAGAATCTAAACATTGATTTCTCTAATCTGATTTCAACAGTAAAAAAAATGCATGTATGAACATTCATTATGTTTCTCATACTGTTAAGCACATAAGACTTTCTGATTTTCATATATTGCTAAAAGAGGAGTAATGTTATACATCATCATTTACAACTCTCTCTTATTTCTTTACAAGTACCTAGAGTGACAAGGACCGACTGAACTTAACTATACTCAGACTTAACTCTTGTGGCAGATCTACTCTGAAGCAATGATATCTTCAATCCCCACGGTTTCCGTAAAAATTTTGAATAGAGGGGCGAGCCTACTCGCTCAGTGAATGAGTACTTCAAAGAAATAGTCTAAAGCACTGATATAATTACAGATATACTTTTGAGAAACTAATATCAATTATAGAAGCAGTATGCTTTAAAGAGATTGATCATTTACAATCATAAATATGGTAGGATACTCTAGATATCAACAAGAGTAAATCAATATATGAGCATGCTTGATTAATTTCAAAGAGAACTAATAATTTAGAAACATACAAAGAATAATTGCTGGGAAACTATACTCGAATCTTTCTTAGACTTTCTTACTTATAAGAAACTCTTTAAACCTATATGAACAAATTTTAGCTTATGCCCTGATCATATGCAGTGTACTCTACATATGAAGACTCGTAGATAACTACGATCTCACCGTACAAGACTTAGCTTAAAACCCGGGAAGCTAAGCCTAGAACTGAATCTGGGTCTTCTTGACTCGAACCGTCGTATCTAACTAAGGCGGCTAAATAGTTGGCCTTTAACTGGACCTCTCCTTCTAGACTGAGTACACAAGCAGAGGGTCTGAGATGCTCTGTGGGCCTCATCTTGGTACTCTCTGTGGGTACCTCTGGGTTACCATCGGGATCTCCATTTCATGTTGGGTAACCTATCTTATCTTAGGAGTCTTCCTCAAGGGCATTGTCTCCCCGCATGCTCTGTGGGTGCGATCTGATCCCCGTATACTGGTCTCTACCAAGGTGGATCATTTCCTCCCTACAGTGCAGACATCCGTAGGGAATCTACAGTATTCAGGGCACCTATGTCTATTATTTTATTATTCTTAGAAAGCTCTTTCTTCATTGTACCTTTCTCTTACTGATACTTGACTCTGGTATCTCTATGGTATTGTGTCTATTTATTTGAAGTTTATAACACAACATGTATATCATTCTAAACTTGGCAGAGTAGTATATTCAAAACACTATAATATTCTAAGTAATAATCATACTATACATACAAGCAGACTAAAATTCTTAAATAAACAGAATACATGTCAACTTGGCACTTTATACACTAGAATCATGCAATTGAACTATTAAGTATCACCACATCTCATACTGAGAACATTGATATCACAATACCCGATTCATTGAACACCCTAGCCTTAGGGTTTCATTTACCTCATTCACTTATGACTTGGCTCTCATAAGGATTTCATACGATATAAACATTCACTGAATAAAGACTGCTTTCAACAAATCATATACAATCAATATATGTATGAAACCTTGGAACTGAGCTGAATTTGGGATTCCATGCCATTCACTGAGATATCATGCATCAAGAATAAAATTGAATAAATAAAGTTTATCATGTCAAGAAAATACCTTCAAATAGATTTCACGATATCTATTCATAAATATCCAACTTTCCTCGCATCTAGGGTTTCACCCTCTTTACTGAGATATCAAACAAAAATTATTCACCTTAAATGAAATCCAAGATAGTATTTGACATATATGTACTATGAATTCAGATAAACAATCATTCATAACCAAGGGAATCCAGATAAACAAATTTCTCTATTTAATTATATAGCATTTTCAGTCATAGACAAATTCCCTATATTTCAGTTTACTCTTATAACCTCTACAAATACTTAGGGAATTCTCATTAGGATGTATTGTATACATTTCTAATATGATTTTATCATCTGAAATTCATCCAAACAGAGGAAGAATCCATTTCATATCATTTTACAACAACTTAGACCAAACACACAATTCAGGGTTTGTAGTCGCATACTAATGAATTATACATTATGAATGATTTAACCAATTTTCATGCAATATATTGTTTAAAGGAAGTTCCCACTCACCCCAAGGTGTGAAAACACCTTAAAAATGCAGCTCATCCCTGAAAATTTCAATCTCATATCAAATCCCTAGAAATTCACCCGATTCTTCTTCCTTTCAACTCGAAAATCCTAAAAATGAGGGATTATGAAGAAAGAGTGAGAAAAGGGGAAGTTTGGATTCAGATAAAATTAGAGGGAGGATAGAATCTTGACATGTGAGAGAAGATTCACCATGAAACTATATCCAAAGAATTTAAACTTACATTATTTCATCATTCCTGGGACCGTAAAACCCAAGGTCAGCATCTCCATCAATTTCTCCTCTCAAAGCCTAACTCTCCCTCTCTCTCTAGGATTTCCTTTCTTTGGATTGAATCATGAATTATGAGAGTTCCTTGTGTGTTAGGTTGAGCATATAGATAAATTTATCTTCTTGGGTCAATTGCACGTTGACCCCCCACTATACTTTTTCTTATTTCAGTTGAATTTTCTATCATAAAAATATTATTGTAATTCATCTACTGCTAAGGTCTAAACGCATCCAAAAATTATAAAACTTTTACATGTAGTTAATGACTACGTTACAGATCTCCAGTTGAAATTTTAGATCATTTCGAGATACTAATAAATAAATAAAAATAAAACACTACATTGTTGAAAAGCACTCAATCAACATTTTGGTTGAAGTATAGTTTGACTAAGAACTACATTCAAAGAACACTCAAATATTCTGAAATTTTTCTCCAATATGCATGATTGAGCTATCGATATCATATCCAAAATTCAATTAAACCAAAAAAAATTAGAAAATATGAAGAATCATTTACCACACTGCTATCCTGATCAAATTCCATATTCATGTACTATCAAAACCCTAATTTTTGCCAATTAGGGTTTACATTTCTCAAACCCTAATTCTTCAAACTAAAATCATAGTTAGAGTTTATTCTTAGGTTCGAAATATCACAATTGATCTACTATCATTAATCAAGTCTAAACGATGTTAAATCTAATCAAGCATGTAATCATTCAGGTAAACCCTTGTTTACCAATTAAGCACAAATGTTGTCATTACTAGTATAGTCTCATGAATGGCAATGAGTAGTATCATGTGGTGATTGTGATTAATAGTTCTACCTCACCCTTCGAAATCTTCTCAAGTTGTTACAAAATGAACGCTTGTTAGAAATGAATTAGGGTTTGTATGTCCACTTATTTCATGCATCCTTTATTCACCCACTTGACATTAATTAACCAAGTGAAACTCTAATCATGTAGTGCCCTGTGTCGTAGAACCATCTTAAGTGTTAGAGCTTTCTGTATGGTGAAATGAGTATTCCTAAGGGAATTTTGGAGTCACATACATTATATTTTAAGTATGTGTTGGTGCAAGTGAATGTACGTCCTGGACATTTTTATCCCAAGGTTATTGAGAACGGATGTGGTCGTGTCTCAAATATCTATTATATGTGATGTAATTGAGTATAGCAACGGTTGTACCTCAGATGATTGGGTTATGTATACCCTAGTTTCTAGTGCTCTGACCTATACCAAGGATGGACTAAGTGTTATCAACTTGACTATATATCATTGTTGGTAGTTTGACTGATATGCCACTGCAGTTCACTCTTATTGACTGAGGGGAAGAGATCTTAGGAATCTGACTCTCCTAGATCTTGTATGGAACTGATTATGACCAAGCAGTGGTTAGTTGGACTTTGGATGATACGATTCAAACTTCCTAGGGCATAATAAAGAATGTAATACAACCATGTAGTATATTTGTTTAGGGTTAAATATGTTTCACATTGGATGTTAACTTTGCCTTGTCTTCCTACACTGCAAGATGTAATATAATGCAACTAGAAAGATCAATTGTGAGTAAATGATAGGTTTTACTTGCCCTCGTATATATCTTGTTAAACCTACCAGTTGCTATGCCTAATTGTATAGTTATTTAAACTTATTAACCTGCTTAATATGCTTACTCTATTTAACATTACATAACCTGATGTAATCGATAATCATTGTGGAGAGTTATGTCTCTTGTTGGGACATGTGTCTCTCATTGTGGGTCGCCACATCTTTTTAGGTGGTCATCAGTGACATGATCGAGATCCTACTGTAGAAGAAAAGCATCCTAGCAATCTATAGCTGTTGAAGGTTGGACTGTTGTAGTTATTATAGTAGAGTCATATATCCGTCCCTTTACTCTTAGATATGAGCATGGGATGTGTTTTGTAGGCAATGTAACTATATCAACATGAGTTTTTGGTAGTATTCTAGAGTTTGTACATATGGAACGAATATGTGGATGATGATGATGATGATGATGATGATGAGGATGATGATAACGATGATGTGATGACCATGATGTTGAGGATAATGATGATGATGATGATGATTATGAGAATTGTCATCATAATCATCATCATGATCCTTATCATCATCGTCGTCATCATCATCCTTGTCATCAATCATCATCATCATCATCATTGTCATCAATCATCATCATCATCATCATCATTATCATGATGATGTTGTTGGATGATGACTATGAGGATGATTGATCATGATGATGTTTAGGATGATGATGATGATGATGATATGGGATGATGATGATGATGTGAGATGATGAGGATGATGATGATGATGATGCTCATCATCAATCATCATCATCATCCTTATCCTCATCATCATCCCTCATCATCATCCTTATCCTCATCATCAATATTATTATTATCATCATCATCATCATCATCATCAATTATTTCTCCATCATGAATATGAAATAACCCATGTTGTTGTGTGTTGTTAGTACTTACATTTATATTAGTTTTTCTCAACATTTTACATTGTTGTAGGCATAATGGCTTGGGCCTCTACCCCAATGTTACTATTCCCTATTGAAGAATAGTTGGACATCATTCTAGACGATCGTTCATTAGCACAAATAACTATACCTAAACATTGGCGTTATCTAAATGGAAGATGCTACATGGCTGGTGAAGTGACCCTAAATTTTGGAACTTCAACATCTGTTAACAAAAATCTTGTATCCACATCCAATTGGTGCGAGTGGGTTGGGAAGATGCTATTGGGCCATAGTGAGAAGCATTTTCTTCGACCAGTTGGCCATAATACTATCAAGGTTTGGATAACCGACATCAACAACGAGACACCCGATCATCTGGTCTAATTTGAGTACTCGACCGGGGATAGCACATATTTGGACTCATTCAATGAGGAGAGCACACCCGATTTCCCTTCTATTCCTACTATTTGTACCATCCTTTTTCCTATCACCATCACTTATGATTCGTCTAACAACGATCAGCTCTGTGACACAACAACATCAACAAAGTAGATCCAATCTAACAAAAATTTTACTTTCCTGTATATGCACATGTTTAGGGGTACATCAAGCCCCCCTTGTTTAATTAGTTATTGTCATGTTATTTTCTAAACTTTGTTGTCATAATGACTATTTCGATAACATGTTCAAATTTGAAAGACAATGTCTGAATGATTTTTTTTAATTGTCTTATCTATATACATGTATTTTTTAAGATGGAATGAATGAATGTTTCTATGTGTGTGAATGTGAAAAGAAATGAATGGAACTGCAGCTTGCTAAATGTGTGTGAATATGAAATGGAAGAATGAAATGGAACTACATGTTTCTACATGCATGTTTGTGATGAATCATATTTGAAATTAAATTTGCTTATTATACATGTGTGTAAATCACATGATCCATATAAAATATATAAGTTGTGTACATCTTGTGAATATTTGCAGGTTTGTGGCCTGTTGTTGGCTGAAATCAAAGGAATGTTGTAAACCTACAGTTTAGAACTGAACTGCAAGTTTTGCATATCCTTCTGACCACCCAGACAGTAGGCCTGGGAGCTGATAAGAAAAAAAAACAAAACATCGGCATCGATTAAATACCAAAAACTGACAACAAATGCTTAACTGTGTCAGTTGTATGCTATAAACCAACACCTATGATCTGACTACTGGCACTTTTGAGTTAAATTGTAATCAGGAACAACTTTCTATCATCAGTTATGTAACTGACGCTGAAGGTGTCTACTTTTAGTGTCACTCACGTGGGTGTCGCTTCAAAACCGACGACAAATGTCTTACTTAACTGATGCTAAATGTGTTATTTGTACTAGTGTAATTAGAAATTGATCATGTTTTTAGTTTTGAGTAATGTCGTGTAGTATAGCAGTGTGTTAAAGTTTATTTTCTATCTGGGCTTTAGGTTTACTGTGTCTACAGGGATGATGCGATGATTTTGAGTCGCATTTATAGACTTGTTTTATTTGTGTTTTATGCATTTATTAGTCATTTTGGTGGTTAATATTGCATAATTCATCTACTTTGGTCTATGATCTTTCTCTCTGTGAAATCTCCCTTATTTCAGTATTTTGAGCATAAATTTTCACAAGAATATGTTTTGTTTCGGCTTATGTGGTTTCATGTTGAAATTTCAGGAAAAACAAGTATCTCCTGCTGTCGATACCATCGACAGTGGTCGATACGATCGACCGGACCACAGGCAGCCAACCACAAGGAGCAGCAAAATCTCGATACTATCGACAGGAGAGTCGATGGTATCGAGATGCCATCAGGTTGCTTCAGAAAAGAGAGTCGATACTATCAACACAAAAGTCGATACCATCAACGAGTGGAGCTACAACGACGTAAAAGGACAAAACTGACGCCTATGAATGTCGATACCATCGACCTGAGTCGATGGAATCTATGTGGCATCAGTCGCGACAAAGAAAAGAAAAGAAGACCAGCCGATACCGTGCAGGTCGCGTCGATGGTATCGACACCGTTAGATACATGTTTGCTTTAGATTGATCTAAATCCGACGGCTGTGGTAATTTGGCGACCTAATTCAGAGATTATACCTAATGACGATGGCCAAGAGCAAGGGATCACGTCATTAGCCGCTTCACACATCCCGAGAAGGTGTGGAGAGAAGAACGGAGCCCAGAAGCACGCCCCAGTCGTTCCGGACGCCGAAGAAGACGATTTCCACCACCAAAAGGCGGGAGAACGTGTATCCTATGCCAAGGAGCGATTGGATCTTCTCCGTTTAGGGGTTTCACCACTCAATCACGTTTGGCTCATGTTTCCGCTTTTCTCTACCATGTTTTACTTTGAGATGAACATGCATGGCAAATCCCCTTTATCTTTAGGACCGGGAGTAGCCTGGGAGTTTGTTGTATGACAATTTTATCATAGTAATTCATATTTTATCTCTTAAATTTGTGGTATAATTTTGTTTTCTCAATTATATTATTATGCTTGATCACCATAATAATAATCTAATTCCCTTAATTCTTTGAAAGAAGAATTAATGGTTGAAAAGAGATGAAATTTACATTAATTGACAAATCCCTTGAACAAGGTGGTGTAAGGTTAATGGTGGATGCCGAGAGATTGTTTTTAATGCACCTAGTTTAGGGTATAGGTTACTACGACGGTGGAACTGACCTAGACATAGGTAGTGAATTGTACCACAACAGTGGGCAATTCTGATTTCAGGCCACTACCCGGATAGAGAGATAAATCTGAATGACTACATAGAATTTAATACAATGAAAACTCGTGGTGAAACCGAAATCCTAAAGATTCCCACTTGAATTGATTAAACTAAACATTTAATCGATTGCTTTGCTTTGTTTTATTTTATTTTCTTTTAATTTTACAACAACCTCCAACTTTTTAACCGGTCTAGATGATTGCGAGCATTTAGTAGTAGTCTCTGATAATTCACATGTCCCTGAGTTCGACTCGGGCCTCACAAAGGCCTATATTACAGTGACACGTACACTTGTGTTTCTACGCACGTAAAAAGCATGTCAAGTTTTTGGTGTCGTTGCCGGGGACACGACAATTGTCGGCACTACAAGTGCTGCAAGCGGCCACTCTAGGCCACCTCTTATTTTTATTATTTTGAAATCATTCCTAAAATTTTTAGCCTATCTTTCCAATTTTTGTAATCATCTAGCACGGTACTGAACTTAAATTTGCATTTTGTAGGTACTGTGCATGGTGCAGACACGTAGCACCGACTACACACAACAGGCACCAGAGGTTCCATTTCCGAGACCAGACGACGAGGAAGATTACAATCAAGACCACTTGGAAGAAATAGACTCAGAATCCGAACAGGAAGAGATGGCAGAGCCACAGAAAATATGGGAAAAGATCAAGGCTTCTTCTTCATCTGCTTTAAAGGGGCCGATCAAGAAGCAGGCAATCAATATTCCGACGTAAAAGATTAATCCTGCGTTAATCAACTTGGTGAAGTCGAATGCATTCCATGGGCTCAAGAATGAAGACCCAGTCACGCATATAAGCCAATTTCTGGAAAATTGTGACATGATAAAAATGGCAGATTTCCACAAGAGACGCTTTACTTGAAGATGTTCCCGAGTTCTCTAGCAGGGAATGCACGAGAGTGGTTGCACAACCTCGACGATGAATATGTGGAATCCTGGAACCACATGGTGGAGGTTTTCTTTGAAAGGTTCTTCCCGCCTGAGAAGACCAATGAAATGATCAGGAAGATCCACAACTTCACTCAGAAAGTAGGAGAGACCTACTCTGAGACCTGGGAAAGGTTTCAGATCATGCTTAGGCGGTGCCCGCATCACGGGCTTGACAAGGAGACACAGGTCAAAATCTTCTATTTTTCTCTCTCTGAGCATGATAGAAGTAACCTTGATTCCGCAGGCTCAAGATTCTTCTTGAACAACACAGACACGAGGTGTTGGGAAATCCTTAAGAACATGGCCAAGAAGCAATCTTGGGGCGATAGGGACGCCGTTGAGCATGTTCGAGTAGCAGGGGAGTCTAAAGCAATCAAGGAGCTGAATGAGAAGATGGACCTTCTCACGAAGAAACTGCTTGTAAAGGAAGATATTGAGTCCGAGGATGAGGCTCAAGTCAAGTTCATGAGACAGCAACAAGGCTATAGAAATAATGATTACTCATGGAGGAAGGACAAGAAGTTCTCTTGGAAGGATCCAAAAAACTTTTTGCAGGACCCAAATGCAAAACCCCAGCCAGTAGCGGAGGACAAGAGCACGGAGTTGCTCAACCAAGTGATAAAGCAAAATCAAGAATTAATGACTACTTTTGGCCAGCAGATAAAGCAACAGGGGGAATTTATGAACCAGTTTGGGCAGACACTGTAGAGCCATGGTGCTTAGATGAGGACAATAGAGACGTCCATGGTGCAAATGGCAGTAGAGATAGCCAATCTGAAGAAGTCGACACATCAAGGTTTTCCGGGTAACACTAATATTCCAAGAGGAAACCAACAGGCGAAGGCCATCTTACTAAGGAGTGGCAAGAAGCTTTTAAACCCCAGAGCCGATGAACCAAGCAAACCCCAAGTAGAAATTGAAGGTGAGGCCACTGAGGAGCTGCCCATACCAGTCACAGAACCAGTTGCAGATATAGCAGTGGATGCTACTGAAGATCCTATTGCAGATGAGGAGGAGACGTAGAAAAGGACACCTTATGTGCCACCGCATCAAAGGGCACAGGCTGTCCCGGTCCCATATCTGAACAGTGCAAAGGCAAGGAAAGTGGATGCCCAGTTTAAAAAGTTTCTAGACAGTTTCAGAAAGCTTTCAGTCAACATCCCATTATTGGAAGCAATTGAGCAAATCCCTTCTTACGGTAAATTTCTAAAAGAAATCATTACCAAGAAGAGGAAAATCCCAGACACTGAGGTTGTAGTGCTTAAGGAGCAGGTGAGTGCCTTCATCATGGGCACATTGCCACCAAAGAGGCAGGATCCATGCTGCTTCAACATCTCATGTTACATTGGAAAGGTGAAGTTTGGTGAAGCACTATGTGACTCCGGGGCAAGCATAAACTTGATGCCCATTTCTACATTCAAGAAGCTGGGATTAAAAGAGTCAAGGCCGAGCAACATGACAATCTAATTGGCGGATAATTCTGTGGTAAAGCCATATGGTATTTGTGAATACGTGTTAGTGAAAGTAGATCGATTTGTATTTCCAGCAGATTTTGTCGTCATGGAGATGCAAGATGAACAAGGCAATGAGTTACTACTCAGACGACCCTTCCAAGCTACAGCTGACATGATACTTGAGATGGGGAGAGGCCGATTGATCTTGGGTATAGCCGATGATCGCTTCAAGATGGTCATGCCTTCCAGCACCACGTCACTTAAAGCCAAGGAGCAGTGCCACATGGTAAAGCATTTTAATCACAATATCTCACTTTGTCTAGGGAAGCCATTTTTAGATATGGCTCATGTAATGACCAAGGTGGAAAAAGGAACATTGGCTATGGACATCATGGAGCAGACCAAGGTGGTATCTCTTAGCAAGGTTGTAGGTTTTCCGAATGACGAGGAGGATGACATTCCTCCCTCTACTGAAGATGAGGCTATAGAAAATTCGGTTTTTGACGCACATCCAGAATTACCACTTGAAGCCTGCTTAGTCAATATCACACATGATTGGATGAGAAGAAAGTCACTGTAGGAGTGTGCCAAGGTTCTTCAGATGTTGTCGTGCTTCTATGCAAGGTACTATGAAGACTTAGGTGAACTCCCACCACCGCTTCAATCATCCTTAATCAGCCCGCCAGAATTGGAGTTGAATTCATTGCCACCGCACCTGAAGTACGCATTTCTGGCTAAGAAAGAAAAGTTGTCTGTGATTATATCGGCTTATCTGAGTGTCGAGGAGGAGGACCAGTTGCTTATTATGTTGAAGAACCACTAAGGAGCATTCGGGTGGTCGGTTGCAGACATCAAGGGGATCTCCCCTACTTTGTGCCAGCACAAGATTCGGCTCGAGGAGGGAGCCAAGCCCGTGATTCAGCCGCAACGTCGACTAAATCCGAGCATGATTGAGGTTGTTAAGAAGGAGGTGATTAAGCTACTTTCTACATGTATCATCTATGCTATTTATGACTCGACGTGGGTGAGTCCTACACAGGTAGTCCCTAAAAAGGGGGGAATCACTGTTACCTATAATCTTTTAAATGAACCTATCACCACCCGCTTGGTAACCGGGTGGTGTGTTTGCATAGATTACCGTCGACTGAATGCCGCTACGCTAAAGGATCGCTTTCCTCTTCTGTTTATTGATCAAATTTTAGAGCGCTTAGCCGGACGATCACATTTTTATTTTCTGGATGGGTATTCGGGGTACAATCAGATCTTGATTGATCCTAAGGACCAAGAGAAGTCCACCTTCACTTGTCCTTATGGAACGTTTGCGTACCGCCATATGCCTTTTGGGTTATGTAATGCACCGGTGACCTTTCAGCGTTGTATGGTCGCCATTTTTTTTGATATGGTAGAACACTGTCTAAAGGTTTTTATGGATGATTTCTCTGTCTATGGTGCATCTTTTGATGAGTGCCTTTACAATCTGGATAAGGTCTTGCAACGTTGTGAGGACACAAATTTGGTCCTCAATTGGGAGAAATGTCACATGATGGTGAGTGAAGGAATAGTGCTAGGACATAAAGTGTCTATCAAAGGTTTGGAGGTAGACCTGGTAAAAATCGAAGTGATTTCCAAATTGCCCCCACCAAATTCAGTAAAAGGGGTACGAAGTTTCTTATGTCACGCCGGTTTCTATCGTCGTTTTATAAAAGATTTTTCTAAAATCGCCAAACCTTTATCTGAGGTTTTAGAAAAATATGTTGTTTTTGACTTTAATGAAAAATGTTTACATGCGTTCAATGTGCTTAAGGAAAAATTGATTTCCGCACCGGTTGTGGAAACACCGAATTGGACCAAGCCATTTGAACTAATGTGTGATGCATCCGATTTCACGGTTGGGGATGTCTTGGGACAACGGGTGGACAATAAACCTGCTGTGATTTTTTATGCATCTAAAACTTTGAATGACGCCCAACTCAATTACACGACTACCGAGAAAGAATTGCTTGCCGTTGTTTTCTCTTTTGAAAATTTTTTGGCAATATCTAGTTGGATCGAAAGTCGTGGTATGGACGGACCACGCCACCATTAAATATTTGACGGAGAAAAAGGATGCCAAACCTAGATTGATTAGGTGGATCTTGCTTTTATAGGAATTTGATATCGAAATCAAAGACAAGGCAGGGACTGAAAATGTGGTCGCGGACCATTTGTCTTGGTTAGAGAGGGTAGATGAAAAGGATTTACACGTACCCATTACCGAGACATTTCTGGACGAATAGCTTTTGAAAGTGAAATCAAAAGACCCGTGGTTTTCTTATATTGTGAACTATCTTGCCTGCAAAATCATCCCGGATGATTGGACATATCAAGAGAAGAAGAAATTTTTCCATTCTTTATGATACTATTTCTGGGATGACCCTATTCTCTTGAAGCAATGCAGGGATGGTGTTTTACGCAGGTGTGTACCTGAGGTGGAATACGAGAGTGTTCTTCGTCATTGCCACACACTACCGACGGGCGGACACCATGCAAGCTCTCGCACTACAGCCAAAGTACTGGAAAGTGGCCTATACGGGCCTACCTTGTTTAGGGATGCTTATGAGTTTGTGCGGCAATGTGATTCCTGCCAAAGGGCGGCTAACATTTCGAAAAGACAAGAGATGCCCCTTAATGTATTCCAGGAGGTTGAGGTATTTGACTTATGGGGTATAGATTTTATGGGACCCTTTGTGTCCTCAAATTCTAATTTGTATATTCTTTTGGCTATTGATTATGTGTCGAAGTGGGTAGAGGCAATACCCACAAGGACTAATGATTGCGTTGTAGTATGCAGGTTTGTTAAGGAATATATTTTCTGTAGGTTCGGTGTGCCCAGAATGATCATTAGTGATGGGGGTACACACTTCCGAAATCAAAAGTTCGCGGCACTGTTGAGAAAGTACGGGGTCAAACACAACATTGGTACCCCGTACCACCCACAAAATCAAGGACAAGTGGAGGTCTCCAATCGGGAGATTAAGAAGATCTTGGAGCGTACTGTGGCTTCCACGAGGAAGAATTGGAGTACTCTACTACCGGATGCGTTGTGGGCATACAGGATGGCGTACAAGACACCTATAGGCACTATGCCTTTGAGGTTGGATTATGGTCGGGCATGTCACTTACCGGTGGAATTAGAGCATAAAGTGCATTGGGCGCTGAGGAAGCTAAATTTGAGTTATGACGAAGCGGGAAAGAAGAGGTTACTTGAACTCAATGAACTTGACGAGCTGTGAATGAATGCATATGAAAGCTCGCGGATATACAAGGAGCGCACAAAGTTGATTCACGATAGCCATATTCAGATGCGCGTCTTCAAGAAAGGAGATCGTGTGCTTTTGTTCAACTCCAGGCTGAAGATGCATCCTGGGAAGCTGAAATCTAGATGAAGTGGACCATTCACCGTAGAGGAGGTCAGACCACATGGCGCAATCATGGTGCGCGATGGCGAGACAACCTTTCTGGTCAATGGACAACAGTTGAAATTGTACTATGGTGAAGATTTCACGAGGAAAGTGAATGAGATCAAACTCATTGCACTTCCAGATGCATGATGAGCTTCATGTCGTCTAGCCTAAGACGTTAAATAAGGGTGCTTGTTGGGAGGCAACCCAGCCATCGGTACTTTAGTTTAGTTTCTTTCACATTCGTAGGTTGATTTATTTTGACTTTGCTTTTAGTGTAAAAAAGATACCGTGATCATTTACTCATTGTGCAGGACTGAGGCAGAGTCGATACCATCGACCCTTGTGTCGATGGTATCGACCGGGGTACAGGTTGGCGACTGTAGAAATCGCACTGCATTGATACCATCGACGACCTCGTCGATGGTATCGACATACCAACAGGCTGATTGTAAGCAGAGGTCGATAGTATCGACATGGGTGTCGATACTCACGAGATCTCTGGAGATATTCAGAAGAAATCGTCTCAGTAAAGTCGATACCATCGATGGGCCAGTCAATGGTATCAACCCAGTTTCAAAAAGAAGGCAGCGGCCGGCCTCACGAGGGTGTTTCCCTAATCAGAAGTCGATAGTATCGACGCGACACGTCACCAATCCGTGAGAGGAGATCAACGACGATCGCTGCAACCAGATAGTCGATCTGGGGGATGGGTCGATACCATCGACACATGTCGATAGTATCGACACGTCCGCGTTCCGAGCCCCGCGAATCCAGTCATCGACGACTATCGATACCAGCGGCTGTACGGATTGTGCTACGCGTGTCGATACCATCGACCCGCATCAATGGTATCAACGGGCATACAGTAGCGCCGGCCACAACTATATATGAGAAGGATTTTCGTCATATGACGTCACAACTCCAGAGCAATTCTTCTCCACCTGTGTCGAGCATATTCCAGAGTAATTCGAGCCCGGCGACGAGCATCCAGGAGCACGTTCTTCATCGAGCGGAGATTTCCTTCTCTGATCTTCACCGAGCTCTTTCTCTACTTCTCCTTCTTCCGCAACCATGGTGCATGTTGCCGGTGTGTCTTCTTCACGCGCCAACCCAATGGACATCCCGGAGTTTGTGCCTCCACCGACTGCATTGATTCCATGCCTACGGATTATTCATCTGTCTGCGGAGGTCAAGAAGATCTACGAGGACATCATGAAGAGGAAAATCAAGCTGACCCACTATGTTGAGCGGGAGATGATCCGCAACTTGGGGTTCGACGCAAATCTGGCCTACGTTCTAAAGGGGCAAGCGAGACACACGAGCAGGATGCCCGATGAGCTGGAATACCATGCTGATGGCCATCCGTTCTTTAATGAATGGCCTACTTACAAGGAGCAGGTGGCAGAATTCATGGCGTCACTAGACGTCTGTGTTGTGCCAAACGACATCATCACCACGGACCGCAAGTGGATCAAGGGCCGTGTGTCTTTCCGGATGTACAACATTGACTACAATCTCATACTCCGCCAGTTCAATGAGATCTACAACTGGAATCATGGGCAGACTAATTACCGGCCGCCAGACAACCGGACCGACTACGACGCCATATTCGCCAAGCTTGTGACGGTGCCGCCGGGCAAATCTGTGAGCTACCACAACACAGCGGTAGCAGACTTCGAGCATCCGTTCGTGCGGATTCTTCATTGGATGTTGTGTTCCACCCTATTTGCTAGGGGTGATCTGTCTCTTAGCAAATTCCAGGAGACGAACATGTTCTTCTTGTACAAACTACTTAAGCGCCAAGAATGCAACTGAGGAGCTTTCTTTCTGCAGCGGGTGTTGGCGGTAAACCGGAGTACGTAGAAGGCTCCAATTCACATTGGAGGACTCATCACTCTGCTGGCACACTACCTTGGGTCGAACTTCTCAACCTTGACTCCGCTCTCCAACAGAAGCAAGGTCAATTTGCAACATCTTCACCGATCCAACTTGATCCTGCTTCGAGATGGTTTACCATATGCTCATTGCCATGTAAACCACGCATATCAAGAATGCTCGCTTCCCGACCCTGTCTTCCACATCAAAGGGGCTCAACATTTCTGATGGCCAATCATAGCCATTGCTGACTCTGATGAAGATGGCGGAAATGACGACGACAACAATAATGACGATGAGGCTGAAGAGGAAGAGGAGGCCTACACTCCTCTTCGGGCACGAGTGGCACCGAGGAAGCGCCCTCGCATGCATCCAGGTGCGTCTTCATCTTCGCAGCCTCCGCCACCACCACTGCCCTCGCAGCCAAGCGAGGATGTCTATTTGATGCAAGGAATGTATGCTATGCTGCAGGACATACAACAGATGTAGCAACATCACACTACAGGGTATACCAGTATTCAGGAGACTACGAACCGGTTACTTGACAATCAGAGGGCAATATTCGAGAATGAGCGCCTCCTCCTCGACAACCAACAACAAATTCATGACCAGTTGCATAGGATGGAGATGCAGCAGCAACCCTTTTACGATCACTACTGGAGCCAAAACTACTTTGGGGGGTATCCACAACCTCCACCTATGCCCCAGTTTGATCCGAGCTTTAAGGGGCAGTATCCATCGTGGGACCCCACGACCCCACAGTACCTGCCTCCGCCAGAAGAGTAAATTGGTATCTCTGTTTCAACCTTTAAGATTGTTTTTGACTATGAGGCCATAGTCGAATTCAAGCTTGGGGGGGAGTTGGAACAGCTCTATCTTTTATTTTTCTCAATTTTTTGTTTTATTTTGTTTTTTCTTGTCATTTATTTCTTGCAATCTTAGTTTGTTTGTAGGATCCACATTCTATCTAGTGTAATTGTGGATGTCTTAAGTCATGTGTCATCTCACTTTCATGTACATGGTAATTAAGGGAAAATTAAAAAAAAAATTGAGTGTTCGAAAGCTTGTGTTGCTCAACCTTGAGCACATAACTTAAGAAAATGATTGGTTTTGTCAACTCTAAAATAGAAAATCACAATTGTACATTCCTAATAATTTATGAAAAGTGGACGGATTTGGTTGTGTGAGACTAAACTGACCAAATGATAATGAGACTCTAATTTGAAGTAAGAGAGAGAAACCTCTTAACTACTACATAGGTCAGTAAGGAGGGACACATAATAATTTTCAAAGGTTTAGTTAATTAGTCTTGCAATCTTTCCACTTCATTGTTTTTCACAATCCACCATAAGAATTGGAAGTACATTACGGTTTTAATATTTTTGATTGCATCTCATGTAGATAGGTCTGGCATTGCAAACACTTTCACATGTTTTGCATGAAAATAAAAAAATTAGAATAGTTATACATGCACATTATTCTTAGGTGCATGTCATTTAGTTGCATTCATAATTTTTATGCATAGAGTACATCATGTATCTTATTTCTTCTTTAAAGGTGATTAACTTGTTCCATACCTTCTCAATAACTCAAATATTTGAGCTATGCAGAAAAGTGAGCCCAACAAATTATTTATTGTCATTTGTGGATATAAGGGCCTGACAGAAAGAATATAAGAAAGAAAAAAAAAAAGAAGAGAAAAAAAATTATTAAAAAATGATGAATGAAAAAGAAAAAGAAAGTTATTAAGAAGCAGTAGAATAAGAGGGAGAAAGGAACATAATCTCACCTGCATTTTAAGATGAGTAAGTACATGATGTAGCTCAGTTAGATATCCATCTCATCTTGAGACGGGATGTTAGTGCATGCATCATTCCACCCAATCTTAGGCATTAGGGAAATTTTCATGTGCAAATGCATCATTTAGGGCATTTTTGTTTTATGCATGTTGAAACTGTATAATGCTTCTGTTTCTTCATTTAGCCACCCATTCCATCCACCTGTTTCTCAAATTGGTAGGCCACCGTGATTTTCTACTTGCTTGTGAATATCAGGAGAGCTGCTTCCATTTAGATGGTAATTACGGCGAGCAACGTAGTATAGGAGATCACAAGATGCACCGAGTCTGGATCGGAGAATTTTATTATGTTAACTGACTTATGTGATAGTGTTCTTCAGTCTTGAGGTAGATATCTTTTATGGATGATTATTGTCGCCTTTAGGGTAGTTATCATTCTGTGGTTAGTGAGGGCCAGAATGTGAATGTCCGGTGGGGATCATATGGGATGTTTGTTGTGATGATTTGTTCTTTAGTTGACTCTGGCAATTCTATTCTAAGGTTTAGTTGCTCAAGGGCAAGCAATGTTCAAGCTTAGGCGAATTTGATGTGATGATTTTGAGTCACATTTATAGACTTCTTTTATTTGTATTTTATGCATTTATTAGTCGTTTTGGTGGTTAATATTGCATAATTCATCTACTTTGGTCTATGATCTTTCTCTATGTCAAATCTCCCTTATTTCAGTATTTTGAGCATAAATTATCACAAGAATATGTTTTGTTTCGGCTTATGTGGTTTCATGTTGAAATTTTAGGAAAAACAAGTATCTGCTGCTGTCGATACCATCGACAGTGGTCAATACCATCGACCAAACCATAGGCAGCCAGCCGCAAGGAGCAACAAAATCTCGATACTATCGACAGGAGAGTCGATGGTATCGAGATACCATCAGGTTGCTTCAGAAAAGAGAGTCGACACTATCAACACAAAAGTCGATACCATCTACGAGTGGAGCTACAGTGACGTAAAAGGAAAAAACCGACGCCTATGAATTTCGATACCATCGACCCGCATCGATGGTATCGAGGTGGCATCAGTCGCGACAAAGAATTGAAAAGAAGACCAGCCGATACCGTGCAGGGTCGATACCATCGACTTGCGTCGATGGTATCGACACCGTCAGATACATGTTTGCTTTAGATTGATCTAAATCTGACGACTGTGGTAATTTGGCCATCTAATTCGGAGATTATACCTAATGACGGTGGCCAAGAGAAAGGGATCACGTCATTAACCACTACACACATCCCAAGAAGGTGTGGAGAGAAGAACGAAGCCCAGAAGCACGCCCGAGCCGTTCTAGACGCCGAAGAAGATGATTTCCACCACCGAAAGGCAGGAGAACACGTATCCTATGCCAAGGAGCGATTGGATCTTCTCCGTTCAGGGGTTTCACCACTCAATCACGTTTTGCTCATGTTTCCCCTTTTCTCTACCATGTTTTACTTTGAGATGAACATGTGGGGCTAATCCCCTTTATCTTTAGGACGGGGAGTAGCCTGGGAATTCGTTGTATGACAATTTTAACATAGTAATTCATCTTTTATCTCTTAAATCTGTGGTATAATTTCGTTTTCTCAATTATATTGTTATGCTTGATCACCATAATAATAATCTAATGCCCTTAATTACTTTGAAAGAAGAATTAATGGTTGAAAAGAGACGAAATTTACATTAATTGACAAATCCCTTGAATAAGGTGGTGTAAGGTTAATGGTGGATACCGAGAGATCGTTTTTAATGCACCTAGTTTAGGGTATAGGTTACTACGACGGTGGAACTGACCTAGACATAGGTAGTGAATTGTACCATGACAGTGGGCAATTCTGATTTCAGGCCACTACCCAGATAGAGAGATAAATCTGAATGACTACATAGAATTTAATACAATGAAAACCCGCGGTGAAACCACAATCCTAAAGATTCCCACTTGAATTAATTAAACTAAACATTTAATCGATTGCTTTGCTTTGTTTTATTTTATTTTCTTTTCATTTTACAACAACCTCCAACTTTTTAACCAGTCTAGCTGATTGCGAGTAGTTAGTAGTAGTCTCGGATAATTCACGTGTCCCTGAGTTCGACTCGGGCCTCACAAAGGCCTATATTACAGTGACGCGTACACTTGCGTTTCTACGCATGTAAAAAGTGTGTTAAGGGACATAGGACTTATGTTTTGTGTATGTTGTTTGTAATCCAATATATTCAAGCATGGCTTATTCTAGTGTAGATATGTCTGAAGAGCATGAAGAACATGTAGAGAGTAGCTACGTTATACTAGGAGGTGGCACTACGAGGCAAGCATGCAATGAGAGAGTGTCAGAGATGGGATTGTAGAAGCCCACGATACCTCAGTTTGACCTGGAAACCATGGCCAACCATGTGTTTCATTCCATGTTTGGACAGTTGATGGCCATGATTAGGCATCTAGAGGATAGAGAACCCACACCTTAGGGTAGGGCACCCGTCCCCGATACAGAATCCCAGGGTGTCAAGAAGTATTTGAATGGATCATACGAGTCGGGGAAATCAAATTTGTGGGTTCCTCTGACCTAGAAGATGCGAACATGTGGCTGATGGACCTCGAGAAAGCATTTAAGATCATGAACATCCTAGAAGAAGATAAGATGAAGCACACTGTGTACCTGTTGAAAGGTAGTGCTGGAAACTAGTGGGCCATAGTGGAAGAGAAGAGACCTGTGGTTGTGATAGGTTGGGAGGAGTTTTTGTGAGAGTTTGTGAGTTGATACTTCCCGGAGACATACCTAGTTGAGAAGATCTTAGAGTTTGAAAAGTTTTAGCAGGGATCTATGATGATCAATGAGTACGAGGAAAAGTTCATGGAGCTTATGAGGTTCTTTCCTCATATTGGAGTGATGGATAAGGAGAGAATCCCCAAGTTCAAGAAGGATCTGAGTATGGAGTTGACTACAACAACATCAACTTTGCAGAATAGAGAGAGGTTTTCCACCTTTATGGAGACTATAAGGTAGATTGAGAGGTATGCTATAGAGTAGTGTGAATCTAATCCTAAGAAGAGGCCAACTCAGTTCCAGGGGAAATCATCTGAAGGCTTTAAGAACTCAAGGTTTTCTTTATCGTAATCATAGTAAAATTTGACTTTTACCAAACAGAGGTCACATGTACCATCTAAGCGATCCCCAAGCAAGGGTATAGGCCATTTTGTTTTTCCTGTTGGAGCACGTAGTGTGGCATCACTTTTAGTTATAGGGCCATCTAGGCCACAAAACAAGGGTGTGACCTATTACCAGTGTGGGAACCTAGACACTTGATGTGGTTTTGCCCCATGAAGGGTAAGGAAGTGACCTAGTAGCCGAGGAAGAATCAATGAGGTTCACAACAACAACAATGTTTAGCAGTGGTGGTGATAGAGGATGTTGTCAGGAGTCACAGGAAGGATCCTATGGATAAGTTAGTAGAGTATGTGGATGAAAATAGGTGACAACTAGGTTCTATGCTATGAGACAACATGAGAGTGTGTTCAATCCACAGGTTGTGACTAGTCAGATGGAATTGTTTTATTTTGATTTGCCTGCTTCTTCTTTTGTATCTATACTACTTGACCCGGGTGTGAAATACACTTTTATCACAAGAGAGGTGATAAGTAGTTGTTATCTTCCTATTTGTCATAGATTTGATAGTCTTTAGTTAGAAACCCCTTTAGTTGGTTATGTTGAATTGTGGGAGGTGTGTTTATCATGCGTTCTTTCTTTTCTAGGATGCAACATTCAAGTGTATCTTCTGCCACTTGACATGCATGGATTTGATGTGATCCTAGGGATGGATACCATGGAAAAGTGAAAGGTTGTTTTTTAATGTAGTTCCAAAGTGGTGACATTTCATGATGGAGATGTCTCATGGATCTTCCAAGGTGATAGGAAGATTCTTCCCACATGTTTGGTGTCAACTATGATAGTGGCGAGGTTGATGTTGAGGCATGGTTGTGAAGCCTTTCTAGGTCATGTTGTGGATAAATCATAGTATCTAGGGGGTACTAGTGGTGTGAGAGTTTTAGGATGTCTTCTCTAAGGAGTTTCTTGATTTTTCCCCCTCCTAGAGAGATTGATTTTGAGATCAATCTTGTGCCTAGAACACAACCCATACCACAAGTGTCGTATAGGATGGCATCGGAAGAGATGCTAGAGTTGAATAAACAATTATATGAACTCTTAGAGAAGGGATTTATCAGACCTATCACTTACTGACCGGCCTTTTTCACGCGTCCGGAAATAGACACGGGACAAAGGAAGGAATCCAACTTTAAAATTATAACCCGAAACCTTCTAGGCCCCCGCAACTTATATTACGGGGTTGAAGTAGATATACGGGGTCGAACACAGGGACGTGGTGATGTTTAGGATGCCAACGATTTTTGTTCTATAGTCAGATAAGCCAAAATGATAGTCGATAAAAGTAACTTCTAGAACTAGTCTAGCGGGTTGTCACGATATAAAACAAAACAAAGAAAACAAAACAAAACAAAACAGAGCTCGGGAGTCTACTAATCAGAGAAAGAGAGTTCTTGGCTATGTAACCACAAACGAGGCAGTCTATGCACTCGTTCTCGGGCATAGACAACCCTCGAACACCCAAACAAGCATCTAGTATGCACAGTGGCATCTGTCCTGTGGGGTCGTCCCACTCGCTCTCACGATGCGGGACTAAAACCATCAACGATATGTCATCGACCCTCTCTCAAGGAATGACATATCAACACCTCAGAATATACTAATTTCCCTCCCAGGTCTTACGATATTCGGGGATGTTAGGAACAGAATACCTCGGATCGTCCTCCTCTCGGGTTCATATCCAAACTATCATCTCTTAGCTATTCCTACAACGGATCTCTTGATACAGGCAGAAACAGCAGTTCAAGCGAGTAAGAGAACAACCAAACTAGCAATCATAACTTGGAAAGAGAAAATAGAACATGCAACATACTAGATCTGATATGAATCTACTTGCTCAAGGCAAAAGTATATAAACATGCCCAGATCGGGCCACATAGCCAAGAAGGAGCTAACTAGCCATAGACAAGCATAGCTGGCACTGAACAAAGATGGATAAACATCGTTTGTACAAGAAACAAAGGAATGCAGTAGAATGAAAGAGAAGAGGGAAGAGATATAGGCCGTAGAGGAGAGGTGGCTCTCGCTCCTCGGCCTCTGTGCAGGTCGGATCTCGGCCCTTGGGTCTTCTCTTCGTCCCTATGGACTCCTTGGGTCACTCTCTCTCTAGACCGTATCGGGCGGCACAGCCGTATCTGTCGGTGTGGCCGTATCGGTCGGCGCGGCCGTATCGGTCGGTGCGGCTGTATCGGGCGGCACCGTCGTATCGGGCGGCACAGCCGTATCGGTCGGCGCGGTCGTATCGGGCGGTGCGGCCGTATCGGTCGGTGCGGCCGTATCGGGCGGCACCGTCGTATCGGGTGGCACAGCCGTATCGGTCAGCGCGGCTGTATCGGTCGGCGTAGCCGTATCGGGCAGTAGACTCTTGGGGAACCCGACACACTAGCTCCTTGGTCTAGGCACTAGCTCTTGCCAGGTCCTCCCTCTGGCTCCTCTTCGAGAGAGCGCTCTTGTAGGTAGGCAGCTGCTATTTATAGGCAGCGAGCTGATGGGAGTTGTAGCTTTTATTGGTCCACGTGTCCTTCATTCGTGGCTACGATCTTGATGCATCAGGTGGGCCAATATGAATGTCGCCCGAAGACTGTGTCAGCAAGAATTCCGGCAGCTGTATCGGGCAGGCCGTATCGGGCGGCGGGTCGTATCGGGCGACGACCGTATCGGGCGGTCGTATCGGGTGGCGCGGTCGTATCGGTCGGCGCGGCCGTATCGGGTGACGCGGCCGTATCGGTCGGCATGGCCGTATCGGGCGGCGCGGCCGTATCGGCCAGACCATGCAGCTGTTGGAATTCTTGTATTTTCTAGTTCGGTACTTGAGAGTCCCAAAATTGGCTAGTTTCGGTGCCTGTAAGTCTAAAACGGGCTATTTAGCTACATTATTGGCTATTTTCACTATATTATCTAATGGAGAGACAGAAAACATAAAACATGAACAAAAGAGTGCATATTAAGACTAAAGTTGCGCAAAACTATAGATAAAATGCATAGAAAATATGCGCAAATTTGGGTGTTATCAACAACCCCAAGCTTAAAACTTGCTTGTCCTCAAGCAAGACTGGGCTCAAAGAACAAAAATATAACATCCAAATTAAGATTGGCAATAAATACTAAGGTTAAGAAAAACAGTTTAAAACATCAATTCCCCTGATCCATGTTGTTTCAGAATAAACCCCCACCTTTCAGGCACAATCCTGCCAAAGCAAGATCAAAGAGCTTGTAAGCAAGAATAAGTGAATTAACTACATCCTGCCGATACTCATGAGGGTTTGAATCATAATTATTTAAACATGAAAGAGTTGTCACACAGGTGATCACGCGGGTGATGAGCAATGAGCCATCACCATGAATCCATGCAAACCAATCAGGAATACCACGCCTCTCACTTATTCACGTCCTAAGAAACAAAGCAAAAAGACTCTAATGACTTTTGAGGATCCCGATCTGCGTCAGGTTGGTCCATGTAGAGAGCAACAGTCCCTGCAGTCCGAACCAGTTGGTCCAAAGCAGTGAGATGAACTCCTTGTACTGCGCCCGAACCAACCCTGCTACTGAGATGATCTCATAGGTCACCTAGGGTGTTCCTAGTGACTCTCTAATTAGCTTTTAGAGTTGTACTACCAGGCGTGACATACCCGCGTTCGTGAGCGCAGTCATACACCGGCTGGGCACCATCCTCAACTCTCCTAAAAGAGAAAACAAGCACTCATTTATTGTTCACATTCAGGCTTTTATCATCTGCATTCTATTTGTAGGCTTGGGTGAGAACTATATAGATATTTTGGGATTTTGTGGACGGCCAAGCCTCTTTTGCACATTTTTATATTTTCATCTTTTTGACTCAATCTAATGTGAGAAGGCACGTAGTCCATCAAGGAGAAACATTTCATCTTGACCATAGCTCCAAGCCCATCATAATCCGCTTGATACCTGTGTGAGAAGTAGCAATTATGATTCAAGAATCCTTAGAATAGAGGCAAGCTTGTGAAATTCGCAGCTAGGAGACTTTAATCGCGATTTAGCTCATTCCAACGGTCCTTTACCATGGATTTTCCATACACGACATAGATCAAGGGAATTTAGCGATTCAAGAATCTTTATAATAGAGGCAAGCTTGTGAAATTCGCAGCTAGGAGACTTTAATCGTGATTTAGCTCATTCCAACGGTCCTTTACCATGGATTTTCCATACACGACATAGATCAAGGGAATTTAGCTTTAAGCTATGAAAAAGGGACATAACCTTAGATTTATTACCAAACTCAAGGAAAGCGTCAAAGAGCAAGACAAGCAAAAGGTCAAGCAATTTTTAAGATGAAAACTGTGCGTCTATGCATACAGTCAAGCATTTATCTATTAGATTCGCACCACATAGCCATAATTGCAAAGATAAAAAGTATAACATTTTGAAAATTTAATATTAAATGCAGGAAATAGACATGCATGCAAGAAGGGTGAAGAGAAAGAAGGGCAGAGCCTACCACCCCAAGCTTAAATTTTTGCTCGTCCTCGAGCAAGACTTAAACTTGAGATAGTGAGGCAGGAATGCATGATTTTAACGACAGTTATTGAAGTTCTAAAGATGATGCATGGGTGCAAGGACATAAAAATAGTTAGAAGAAAGAAGCTAACTAATAAGAACATGAAAAGCAAAATTTATTTTAATAAAAGGGTGGGAGGGTGGGTAATAGAAAAGGGGGTGGTTTCCCCACGATACCGACACTGGGATCCCAAATCCTATGTTTTGGGACCAGTGTCACCTGTGTCTTGCCGACGGGTTCCGCCACATAGTAGGAGTAGAATTGGCGGATGTGTTGGCCCTGTCGAGTCCGAAGAAGCGAAGTGAAATCTGGCGACTTGGTGAAGTCATCTTTGTGCTGGAAGTGGCTTGAACTGCACTGGGATGAATTCTTCGGCATATCATCCTCAGGGTACCTTTCATTATATGATTCTGAAAATGAAGGTCCTGGGATGTCGATACAGGATGAGATAGATGAGAGAGGTTGGACGTTATCTTGAGGACTCATATCCTCTCTCTCCATCTCCGCACTAGAGGTTGGATGCTCATATAGATCTTCATGTACCGTCTGAGTCATCCAATCATCTTCTGAGCAAAAAGTACCCCCTGAAGAATCTGTTTGTGGTTCTACCACCCCAAGCTTATCACCTGGCGTGGAGTCAGGGGTGTCTTCATGCTCAACAGCCATGTTGTAGTGAACCGTCCATCCTACCCCCTTGACGTCCACCAAGCCTTGTAAAGGGGTGGTGGCGAATGATGGCTCGTGCTGCTCCAACTCGTCTTTGTTACTATACTCACTACTCCATGTCGAGCAGCTGTCGTCTTCGTCTTCAAAAAAATTGTTCCAAACCATGGTTGGTGTACTGCTCAAAGCGAAATGACAAGTCTCAATATGAGAAATGTCACTCTGGTTTGGTTCAATATCTGACTCTGGTTCCTCAAACCAACCTTTTGGTTGTGAGGTCGATTGGCTTTTCGAGTCTTCATCATCGTCATCATAGACCCATTCATGTCTATGACTCATTTTTTCCATTGGTTCATCAGCTGGGTCATCTAGATAGAATGAAGGGCTTCCCCAAGTGGGTTGGTCTTCATAGAAAAATCCTGGTGAATCCAGTTGATGGTCTGAATAGGATGATGGTGCATACTCCACTTCAGACCCAATGGAATGGTCATGATGACTAACATCTTCATTGTCTTGTGATGGAAGTTGTAACCGAATTGTAACCAGATCGATGAGCTCTTGGAGCCTCCTTCCTTGTTCAACATCTTTATCATTAAGTTGTTGTACTTGAGTAACAATGCTTTCGAGACCCGTCGATTCTGCCATGCACATGTAAGGGGAACCCGCTGTATCAAACTGATGCTTTAGGATGGATCCTTGTTCAACAGTTTGAATTATACTACTACTGCGGTCTGGAGCCCCAGTGGCTGCTTTGAGATGATGCTCCTGCTTGACTAATAGTTTCTGGAGCGGATCAACGTTTTCTTGGAGATGAGGAACTAGGGAGGTGAGTGCCTTGACACTTTCTCCAGCTAACTCCACTGCCTTGATCAGTTCTTGATCCCATGATAGCACGGGAGTCGATGGTTGACTGCCAGTCTCCTTTGTTGGAATTTCAACATATGACGACACTGGAGGTGAGTATAACTCGACTAGTTGTAGAGCACGACCTTCAATTATTTTCCAGTAGTCGGAACTGCGGAAAAACTCGGGAGGACAGGTGGACAAGATGACTTGTCTTGCGGAAGCAAGGTCCATGGCTGAAAAAGGTATGAGAAAAAGAAAAGTGATTTAGTATATATGAACAAGTATGTGTAAAGCAAGAGGAAAACTATGCATGTATATACAGGCTTATAGTGACAGAACAAAAATCTACTAGGCATGTAAACGTGGAAAACCACATCCCCGGCAATGGCGCCAAAAGTTGACCGGCCTTTTTCACGCGTCCAGAAATAGACACGGGACAAAGGAAGGAATCCAACTTTAAAATTATAACCTGAAACCTTCTACGCCCCCGCAACTTATATTACGGGGTCGAAGTAGATATACAGGGTCGAACACAGGGACGTGGTGACGTTTAGGACGCCAAAGATTTTTGTTCTATAGTCAGATAAGAGAAAATGATAGTCGATAAAAGTAACTGCTAGAACTAGTCTAACGGGTTGTCATGATATAAAACAAAACAAAGAAAAGAAAACAAAACAAAACAGAGCTCAAGAGTCTACTAATCAGAGAAAGAGAGTTCTTGGCTATGTAACCACAAACGGGGCAGTCTATGCACTCGTTCTCAGGCATAGACAACCCTCGAACACCCAAACAAGCATCTAGTATGCACAGTGGCATCTGTCTTGTGGGGTCATCCCACTCGCTCTCACGATGTGGGACTAAAACCATCAACGATATGTCATCGACCCTCTCTCAAGGAATGACATATCAACAACTCGTAATATACTAAGTTCCCTACCAGGTCTTAGGATATTCCGGGATGTTAGGAACAGAATACCTCGGATCGTCCTCCTCTCGGGTTCAGATCCAAACTATCATCTCTTAGCTATTCCTACAATGGATCTCTCGATACAGGCAGAAACAGCAGTTCAAGCGAGTAAGAGATCAACCAAACTAGAAATCATAACTTGGAAAGAGAAAATAGAACATGCAACATACTAGATCTGATATGAATCTACTTGCTTAAGGCAAAAGTATATAAACATGCCCATATTGGGCCACATAGCCAAGAAGGAACTAACTAGCCATAGACAAGCATAGCTGGAACCGAACAAAGATGGATAAACATCGTTTTTACAAGAAACAAAGGAATGCAGTAGAATGAAAGAAAAGAGGGAAGAGATATAGCCCGCAGAGGAGAGGTGGCTCTTGCTCCTCGGCCTCTGTGCAGGTCGGATCTCATCCCTTGGGTCTTCTCTTTGTCCCTCTGGACTCCTCATCTCACTCTCTCTCTCTAGACCGTATCGGGCGGCACCGTATCGGGCGGCACAGCCGTATCGGTCGGCGCGGCCGTATCGGTCGGTGTGGCCGTATCGGGCGGCACCGTCGTATCGGGCGACACAGTCGTATCGGTTGGCATGGTCGTATCGGTCGGCGCGGCCATATCGGTAGCCGCGGCCGTATCGGGCGACACCGTCGTATCGGGCGGCACAGCCGTATCGGTCGGTGTGGCCGTATCAGTCGGCGCGGTCATATCGGGCAGTAGACTCTTGGGGAACCCGACACACTAGCTCCTTGGTCTCGGCACTAGCTCTTACCGGGTCCTCCCTCCGGCTCCTCTTCGAGAGAGCACTCTTGTAGGTAGGTAGCTGCTATTTATAGGCAGAGAGCTGATGGGAGTTGTAGCTTTTATTGGTCCACGTGTCCTTCATCCGTGGCTATGATCTTGAGGCATCAGGTGGGCCAATATGAATGTCGCCCGGAGACTGTGTCGGAAAGAATTCCGGCAGCTGTATCGGGCAGGCCGTATCAGGCGGCTGGCCGTATCGGGCGACGGCTGTATCAGGCAGTCGTATCGGTCGGCGTGGTCGTATCGGGCGGCGCAGTCGTATCAGTCGGCGCGGCCGTATCGGGCGACGCGGCCGTATCGGTCGGCGCGGCCATATCGGGTGGCGCGGCCGTATCGGGCGGTGCGGCCATATCGGCCAGACCATGCAGCTGCTGGAATTCTTGTATTTTCTAGTTCGGTACTTGAGAGTCCCAAAATTGGCTAGTTTCGGTGCATGCAAGTCTAAAACAGGCTAATTAGCTACATTATTGGCTATTTTCACTATATTATCTAATGGAGAGACATAAAACATAAAACATGAACAAAAGAGTGCATATTAGGACTAAAGTGGCGCAAAACTATAGATAAAATGCATAGAAAATATGGGCAAATTTGGGTGTTATCACTTACCCTTGGGGTGCTCCCTTGTTGTTCATAAAGAAGGACTGTTCCATGAGGTTATGTATAGACTATCAATAGATGAACAAGGTCAGGATCAAGAACAAGTATATGTTGCCTAGGACAGATGATATATTTGATCAGGTGAGAGGTGCCACAATGTTTTTAATGATAGATCTGAGGCAAGGATGCGACCAGTTGAGGATCAATGTGGATGACATACCCAAGTCTTCTTTTAGGACTAGGTATGGTCACTATGAGTTTGTGGTTGCACCGTTTGGGCTAACCAATGCGCCAACAACTTTCATGGACCTGATGAACATAGTGTTTAGGATGTATCTTGATAAGTTTTTGGTCATAATCATAGATGACATATTGATCTACTCAAAGGATAGACAACATCACGAGTTACACCTTCGCTAGGATTTGATGTTTTTAAGGAAATTCTAGTTATATTATAAATTCAAGAAGTGCCATTTTTGATAAGTTTTTGGTCATACTCATAGATGACATATTGATCTACTCAAAGGATAGACAACATCACGAGTTACACCTTCGCTAGGATTTGATGTTTTTAAGGAAATTCTAGTTATATTATAAATTCAAGAAGTGCCAGTTTTGGTTGTCAGAGGTGTCTTTTCTAGGGCATGTTATATCTACCAAGGATGTTTGTGTAGACCCTAAGAAGGTGGATTCTATTCTAGAGTGGGAGTATCCCTAGACATCGATGGAGGTCCAAATTTCCTAGGCTTATCAGGCTACTACAAGAGGTTCATTAAGAACTTTAGTGTTGTAGCATTACCCCTAACTAAGTTGACCAAGAAGGGTGTTCCTTTTTCTTGAAATCATAAGTGTTAGTGTTCTTTACAATTGTTGAAGGAGAAGTTGACTAGTGCTCCAATCTTAGTTCTTATAGAACAAGGGAAAGGATACATCTTTTTCTGTGATGCGTCAAAATTTTTTTTTGGGATGTGTGCTGATGCAGGATAAGAATGTGTTTTCTTCTTCTTTGTGACATCTTAAGAAAAATAAGGAAAAATACCCAACACACGACCTGGAGCTTGTAGTGGTAGTTCATGCCTTGAATATCTAGAGGCACTACGTATGGGGGAGAAGTGTCATATCTTCACAAACCATAAGAATTTACAATATTTCTTGCCAAAGCAAGAGCTGAACATGAGGAATAGGGGAAGGATGGAACTGATCAAAGATTATAATTGCATGATATATTACCATCTAGGAAAGGAAAATGTGGTGGTTGATGCATTGAGCAGGAATTCATCTTCATTATTTTCTATAGACAATGCACAATTATGCTCCTTGGTGAGCCATAAGCAAGAAAAGTTGGTGTCATTTTGGCAGATGAATGTACAGTTGGAGGTCTCCTTGCCGGTAGGGTTGTTAACATAGTTTCAGGTCAAACCTACCTTGAGGCAGAAAATCCATGATGCACACAGATATATGATACCGTGATATAGAATATCAAGTTTGTGTTTGGTAGTGAGAAGCATGATGGCTTCCATGAGGCAGATGACATGACAAATGCTTTCACAATAGGATATTGGTTCTAGATGTTGATGGTTTGAGGAAGATGGTGCTTGTGGAGGCCCACTCAGTGTATGCAATGCCTCCTGGAAGTACCAAGATGTACCATAACCTGAAAGACTTATATTGTTGGCCAGGGTTGAAGCATGATTTGGAAAATTTTGTTGCTAGACATCTAGTCTGTCAACAGGTCAAAGTTAAGAATCGGAAGCTTGTAGGTATGCTACAACCTTTGTTGATACCTCAGAGGAATTGGGATCATATCACCATGGACTTTGTGGTTGGTATTTCTAGGATAGACAAAGGTCATGATTCCATATGGGTGATAGTGGACAGGTTGACCAAGTCACCTCACTTCTTTCCTATCAAGACAAGATACACAACTGATAAGTTGGTGTATATATATATATATATATATATATATATATATATATATATATATATATATATATATATATATATATGTACACACATATATATACACATATATATATATATATGTACACACATATATATACATATATATATATATGTTGATGAGATAGTCCATTATCATGGTATTCTAGTTACCATAGTTTTTGACAGAGGTCCACAGTTCACATGTCCTTTTTGGGAACATCTACATACAACCTTGGGAACACAATTGAGACTTAGTACAACTTTCCAGCTGTAGATAGATGGTTAGTCTGAGAGAACTAATCATACTTGAGAGGGTCTTTTGAGTGTATTTTGTAGTTTTTTGGTAGTTGGAATGTACACCTGAGCTTGATAGAATTTTCTTACAACAACAACTATTAGAGGAGTATAGATATGGAACCTTATGAAGATCTTTATGGAAAACATTGTCGATCACTACTTTGTTGGTATGAGACAAGTGAGTACCAGCTTTTGGGTCCTAAGCTTGTACAACATACTACAAAGAAGATTAAGGTGATACAACATCAATTGAAAGCACCCCGAGATAGACAAAAGTCTTAGGTGGATAATTGTAGTAGACCGTTAGAATTCCAAGTGGGAGACATAGTGTATCTCAAGGTTTCTCCTTGGAAAGGTGTGCTAAGGTTTTGTAAGAAGGGTAAGTTGGCCCCTAGGTTTATGAGACCATACCCTATATTTGCTCATGTTAGAAAGGTAGCATACAAGTTAGAGATATTTCTAGAGTTTCACATGTTGCATGATGACTATATTATTTCTATGCTGAGGAAGTGCCATCTAGATACAGAGCAAATGATCTAGCTAGTGGAAGTTGAGTTAGATGAGAATGTTTCCTATGTGGAGAGTCTTGTGTTGATCCTGGATAGGAGGGTGAAGAAGTTAAAAAAGGACATAGGTTTATTAAGGTTTTATGGCATCATCATGGAGTGGAAGAAGCCACATGGTAGTTATAGGACGAGATGCATGAGAAGTACCCATCTCTCTTTGCGTCGGATCTTGGGGGTGAAATCCTAGTTAGGGATTTATGGTTGTAAGACCCATGATCTTGATTAAAATATTGGTCATGCTTAATTATCATAATTGAGTTCTTAAAACCATAATAAAACCATGATAGGTGATTTTATATAATATGACAAGATTAAGTTTCAAGTTTGTTCCAATTTGGATATTGTTTGTGCAAGTTATGTAATTTTGTGCACGTTTTGGAATTTTCTATAATTTACTCATATCCGAGGTTTTTATTACAGTTTGTCACATGTTTGTGGTTCCTTATATGTTTGTTTATCATTCTTGATATTGTTGGGCCATGGGGCGCCTAGATGCATCTTGGTTTGGTGGTGTTACCCTACTAGGGTAAGTTAGGGTTTTGAATCTCATAGATGAGCTACTTTGAGAGGCCATCAACCGATGGTTCCCCTATATGAGTGACATCCTATGGGCATCCTTAGGTGGGGTAAAACTATGATTCTCTCTAGTGGTGGTATTTTAATGGATTTCTCTCTTGGGGACCCTTGGACCATTGGTTTTTTTTGGAAGGGGTGACCAAATGATCATTTTCCACCTACTGACTTAGGGCTCCATGACCCAATGGTCCCCAAGTGATGGAACTTGGTGGTTGGCCTGGGAAGACAACATCCAATTGCTTAGTATACTTCCACAATTGATGGAGCTTCTTCTTGCATGGATGTTACCGTTATAGGCCATGTACGCATGGCAAACCTAGTAGGATGCCTCAAGTATCTCTTCCTTCTTATTCATATGCTTTATATACCTCTCCTTTTACACCCAAATGAATTCTTTGGATCCCTTATATCTTATTTTATGTCTAGATTTTCGTCCTTCCCTTCTTGGTAGAGAATAAGGTGCCTAAGGTATAAGAAGATGGTCAAAATTCTTGCAATTGTGGCTAGAGCTTGGATCTACCCTCCATTTGAGCTCGTGGTGCTTCCTTTGCTTGTTCTTGACCTAAGAAAGTTATTCCTTCTCTTCCTAGTTTTTGTTTCTATCCTACCTCCTTCTTTCTTCTTCCTAGTTGAAACCATGGTTTTTTATGATAAATCTTGCTCTAGAGCTTAAGGGACCCTTCTTTCTTGCTTCCTTGACCTAGGGTTTGCTCTCTTTCGTGGAGAAGAATCGTACTTGGCCGTGTCGAGTGCTAAGCTAGGGTTTTTACTTCCTCCTTTGCTTGATCTACCTTTCTATTTGGATCTTTTTCATCTTCCTATAGGAAAGTTATATAACATTCTTCACGTTTATTTCTTACTACTAGCTTACATACTCATGGTCTTGCTTAAAAATGAAATTCTAAGCTTAAAGAAACTAACTTTGCCTAGGGTTTAAGCTTAAGTGTTGTTCCTTGAGTAATTTATAGCCATAGCAAACCTGAATCCTTGTGCAAGACCTTCCTGAGGTAGAGGAAACCTTGGACATCTCTTACATGTCAAATGATGGTTCTTGGTGCCTCTCAATTAATCAGTTATACTTAGTGTTTTGAGTTGTTGTCCATCTCATTTTGCAAAATTGATGGTGCACTTCTTTGTTAGAACCGATGGCTTGTCTTGGCAGTTTGGTTTGATATTCCTATGATAACCAATGGTCACACCTTATTTATGCTTAGACTATTTTTATGATCAAGACTCGATGGTTTTATTGCTTTATGTATGGTTTCAACCGATGGTTTTCTATCCTCCACCAAATGATGGTTTTTTCCTTATGTTTTGCCTTGTTTTACCACCTATTGATGACAACTGAAGTAGGAACTTGTTCTGACAAATACCCTTCTAGTCCATAAACCAATGTATGTTATTACTCCAAGATTTTATGGTCTCATGGCATATGATCATCAACTAATGGTGGTACTGGTTCAACACTCGATGGTGTGAACTGATGGGAAGCCTGATTTTATGATATGATGCTGACACTGAGTGTCACAACCAATGGTAGTCATGGACACCACAACTGATGGTCATAATGGACACCACAACTGATGGTGATATTGGGTCTTATGTGAGGATTCCTTTAAGTCCAAATCTGAGGGTTTTCTTAATTGAATTATTTAAGGGTTTAGACTTACACCTAAACTGATGGTTTTGAATGAAGAACAACATCTTATGGTTAGGGTTTGATGCATCAACATTTGTTGGTTTTGGGTGAAGCCCATGGTGTGTCATTTTGGTTTTGATGAGGTGAATTCAATTCTTCAATGATCTTAACTTTGTAGTCTTACCTTTTCCCTCGTATGAACAAAATTTATATCTACCATGATGAGTTCATATGCAAACCTAATGTAACATTGCTTGTAACACCTAATCCTAATGCAATTAAGTGATGATGATTAATCATTATCAGCCTTATTAAATGTTTACCATAATTACGGAATACTCTCTTACTTTTTTTGAAATCATCATTATGCTGCTATATGAACATCGTAGTTCCTTGCTATGTTAAAATTATATGTCACATGTGTGGTGATGACATGTTGATCCTTGTTCTAAGGCATAGAAAGATGATGATGATCTTTCAGGGAATCATGTGATGGTCTTAATGACATTTGGGAATGGTTGAGCCCAGATGTAGGTGTAATCCTCTTTATGATATGATAAGTGTTGGCACACCAGAATAATGTGATCAGGATATATATCGTGTGGTGGTATGATGACTAGTATAATGTAATGAATGGATGAGTAGTGTCATGTGGTGATTGTGATTAAGAGTTATACCTCACATGTTTTATATCTTTTGGAGTTGTTACAGGCAAACACTTGCTAGAAATGTTTTAGGGTTTGTATGTCCATTTGTTTGATGCAACTTAATTCACACAATTGGCATTAATTAATCAAGTGAAACTCTAATTATGTAGTACCCTATAACGCATAACCATCTTCAGTGTCAGAAGTTGTTGGATGGTGAAATGAGTATTCCTAAGAGAAGCTTGGAGTCGCATACATAACATATAGAGTATGTGAGGGTGCAAGTGAATGTACATCATTGACATACTGATCCCAAGGTTATTGAGAACGAGTGTGGTCGTGTCTCAAATATCTATTCTGTGTGATGTAATTGAGGACAACTACTATGACGTCCCCAGATTTTCTAAAACTTAATCTGATGTGTGATGTCCAAATTGAAACCCTCACTTCAGCGAGAATCCCAATTTAAACATCACACACTAGGCTAACAAAGAGAAAATCCAGGGACGTCACAGGTGGTGTCAGGGCATGAACAATAGCAAAGCCTGACATTTGTTCATTATGCAACTCAAAACTACGAACCTTGAGCCTTAATAATCTTTAGGGTTGGATTAGTCATCTTTTAGAGACTAGATCTGAATTAGCCTCTAGGTTAGGACCTAGATGTCCGAGAACTAGGTCTAGACTGGTGCTTATTGAGTAACAAGTCCTTAGATGTCGTTCTTTCCTTGTATTGTAGTGGTATGGGATGTTGCACTGTTTGGAAATGACGTGCATCAAGGGAAGAGAAACCCTAGACATATTGTGCACGTTGTCTATAGTAGCTACACTAGTCAACCCCTTGTTCTCACCCTTTTCACTAGCTTTCATGACAATGTACTCTCTACTATGTGTGGGATAGTCATTTTTAGGATTTGATTTTTAATTCCATTCGAATCGAACCTCGATAATTTTATCTGACGCTTGTTTTATCAGAGAAAAACTATATAATATTTTATTATGTATATGCATTACAAAAATGTGCCCCCACGCATGAACGAGTAGGAGGTGGTCATGTAACCTAAGTGAAAGTGAATGGCATCAGTCTAGAAGAGAGAGTACTTCTAGATTAGATATATAGAGCCTTTTTTATATATATGATAGATGGAATAGATGATATAAATTTTGAAGATATGATGTGAGTCTTATATAGATGATATAAGATGGTTATGATGATCTTTGTTTGTCTTTGAGGACTTAAGTTAAATTTTGAGGATTTTGAGATAAGTCTTGATGATGCAAGTAACTAGGCTTTTATGAGATAAGATATGTTAATTTAAGACAAGGATGTGAATCAGCAAGAGCCTCAGTCTCTTTTACGAAGGAGGACCTCTAGTGTTAGGACCAGTTTGGGATTAACTCCAGAGAGAGTGAGACCCACATAGAGAAGGTCAGAGAACCTAGACTCCACGATATGAGAAATATGAGAATTATGAGATATGTGATATGATATGCCCTAAACTAGACTACTCCTAAGTGATTGAGATGAGTTGCTTTATGCATGATTCCTATAGTTTGTTGAACCCTAAATGTCCTTGGGAAGACCAAACCCTGGAGTCAGAGAGAGGCTGGTTATATGTGCACATGTGAGCATGAATATGAGTGCCTTCCATCTGGGTTAGGGAGAGAGCCTAAGATCTTGGAGGAGGTAGCTATGTTAGTTTTTGTACAACCTCATGCTCGGGTTGGTGGTTTCCATATAGGAATCTAGTGGTGTGTATATAAGAGAAAGAGAGTTGAGAAATAGTTTTCATGGTTATAGAGCTGATAAGAGTATGTCATGGCATGTTTTGGTTTGTGCTTATGTGGCTAGAACTTGTAAAGCTATTTGCTAGTACCAATGAGATGGGCCAGGAGAACCTCAATTGGACTAGATGAGGTTTTGATATATGTTTGGGGAGCCACTTGTATAAGTTGGTCTAGTACAACCATGATATAACTGTTGGTATGTATGCCCTGAGAGCCAATCATGGGACGATTGGTGGGATACATTAACATTGATTTGATAAACATCAAAGGCAAGCTTCCAATTCTTTCTTGTTCAGTCATATGAGATAGTGATAGAACAGATTGAATGTCTAGAGAATGATAGTACTCAATGACGTATGCTTTCAGGTTGAGGACCTGAACGATGAGATCATACAGATGCAAAGAGTTTGTACATTCTTGTTATGTCCCTAGTTGGATGTCATTGTGGAAGGTAGATAGACAGCAATGACACACAAGACTAGATTGTGATGTTGGTTGATGACAGAATCTCATTAGTCATGATATAGAGATATCAAACCAAACACATAGGTACTTGTTAGAGAACAAGTGTACCAGACAGACCCACCGTGAGTTTGACACATGGAACCATGAGATGGTAGTCACAGTCAGTACTCACAGTGATGGTGGTGAGTGTGATTCTTAGACCTGAAATCACTGCACTCAACACATGTCGTTGGGCACACTTTGACATCATCAAACGCAGTCCTGAAACATGGGTTGTTATAAAGGTGATGATTGGGTGGCTTTGACACATGGGGCTTTTGAGGGGTGAGTGATAGATATGAGATTTGTCCCTCCTGAGGGAGTTTGATATCCAAGGCCACTTGATGAGTAGGATTGAGATAGGCGTGCACACGCATGTGTGAATCAGTATGCGATATTGATGTCATACATATCTCCTTCAATCTACTCTGAGATCAAGAAAGTGAATGAACATTGACAGGATGACTGTTCCATGGCTCGAGTTCATTCGGGATATCAGTGACAAAGGAATTATACATTCACTGTAACACCATTCACGGATTGTAGGATGAAAGTTGTTCTCCAACTTTCTACTTTCACTTGGGTAGCACTGATGTGTGACTAGGCACCGCTCTTTGCTTGTGAAGTCATAAGTGTTATGGACTTTCACTGCCAACGTGAAATGGACCTGCAGGGTCACACACATAGGATTTAACGTGGAAGAGGAGTTTTGTCCACAAGCAATGTTTAGATTGATTACTAAAGGAGTTTAGTAGTTCAATTAAACACTCAATCGGTCGATAGCTCAATATCATATGGTTCAAAGTGTTGGACACATTGATTGGAGTATCAGATTGATTGAAATCACAATTGACTGATTTTGCCCAACTTGTGCTCCCAACCGATCGGTTCATGTGATGAACCGGTCGACTGAGGTGCTGAACCGGTCGGCTGGAGTGTCCAGACCGATCGGCTCATGCCCAGGTTGAAACGACCGGTTCAAGAGTTGAACCGATCGGCTCAACTGGTGCAACCGACCAGTTAGGAAAGTCATGTCGGCAAGAATTTTCCTTTGGTTTCAAATTGCCCAATTCGATTGGGAATAACATTGGTATACAATACCAATTGAGAACGAAACAAGGAAAGTCTTTTTGAGCCGGATTAGGACTATGAACCGATCGGTTCAGGGCACCAACCGATCGGTTGGAGTGCCCCAAACGATCGGCTCAGGTCCAACCGATCGGCTCAATGGCCGAACCGATCGGTTCAGTTGTGAACCGATCATTTCAAGTTGCGAACCGGTTGCTTTTTGTGGAAAATTCTCGAACCCTTCTACTCCTGCTTTAGTCCCGTATTGCCGAGCACAGAGAACCCTGTCCCATGACCTGCCTATATATATAGGGGCATTGGGGGCTTCTAAAAGTACAACTCAATGCAAGCCGGTTGCTTTGCGAAGTTGTCGTTCTCTCTGGTTTTGGTAACCGTGAGAGATCCCGAGAAAGTGCTTCCCGCAAAGGGGAGGTGCAGCAAGGGAAGGACAACTGCAGTTGCAACTGGTAGCAGGAGAGTGTGTTGGCGAGTAGTACGTCAACAGGAGGGTGCGACTCCTTCCACTTCCTTGTGGGACAAGGAGAGTGGAGTTCCAGGTGGTCCGTGTGGACTACTACAGAGGCAGGAGGTCACTGCCGCTCAGGAGGACAACTGTCATCCGACAGTCCGGTAGGAGGAAGAGTCGTCAGTCCCGGTGCGACCAGGAGCTGCACAGACACCGTCCAAGACCGGAGTTGAAGACCGCGCATTGCGCGAGGTATTGTTGCCGAGCAAGCCTCGGGACAAGGTATGATTCCACAAACCATCCTTTCCTATTATATAGACGTTGACGCGTTTCCTCGGTATGGGTTGGGGGAGAAAATTTTTTGTTTCCGCTGCCTTCTCTATCTCCCCTAAAACCCAACAGTGGTATCAAAGCCACGTCAACTGCTCTATATTTTAGGAATATCGATATGATCGATTTTGGTTTGTCGCCTTTATTTATTGCATACGATGCGAATAATATCGGCTTTATGCATGTCCAATCCTAAATCCAAAAATCCCTAATTACATATATGATATGTATTATTAATGCACTCGATACACATCACCCTTAAACGAGTTTTGTGGTGGATGTGTGTAGCATGATTATGGCCTATAAACCCCTATCTGTGTGTGGTTGTTTGTGGTTGCTTGCATCTCGGTCTGCGCACCGATCTTCCCTCTCTTATTCCCGATGTAACTCGAAATAATTCGAGATTCTTTCCTACCTTTGCTCCCCCCGAATGTAACTCGGGGTTTCCCTTTTTAAAGCAATGTAATAAATAGGATAGATTTTTTATTTCCTGTTATGTCAAAGACCGGAGGACATCAAGACGACAGCTGAAACGATCGGTTCAAGGAGTGAACCGATCGGTTGACGTTCCAGACGGTCGGTTCAAGGAGTGAACCGATCGGTTGATGACCGGTTCGAGGAGCGAGACGAGAGGGTGGCGGACATGAAGAGATGCATGACGACCAGGCAAACTGATTGGTTGGAGGAGCCAACCGATCGGCTGGTGGCACCCAGACGACCGGCTGGAGAGTACAGATCATTCATGAGATGAGTTGATCGACTCGGAAGGAAAGGCACAGAAGTTCATCTTGTACAGGTTGCATGTGATGTTGACCTAGATGACCGTGATTCCTCTTGGCTCGAGGAATCACATTAGGATGGCCATAATCATCGCCTTTTATCATTTGTGCATGTTTTCTGTGGGATATAGCATGTATATGATACGTACTATGTATTGTGGTGATTGGATATGTATATGTATATAAAAACCAAATCCCTCATTAAAATATTAAGTCTTACATGCCTTCCGTTAGCGGCACACATGAAAAGCTCGATCGAACAAGCGTAGGTTACACCAAAGCGTGGTGTGCCGTCTATCTTGTGGAAGTGTGAAGGGTAGACATGTAGGTTCTGCCAAAGCAGGGTGCATGTTTACCGTGTCGGCTTTTGGGTTAGACTTAACTGGTGATTCTTAGAGCGTCTAAGCCCAGAGGCAAGGAATGTTCATGGCAAGGTGTTGTGCATGTTCATTCAACAAGAGTTGCATATGATGCAATTGGCAAGAGTTGCCTACCTGAGAGATCTAAGTTGTGGGCGATCAGCCAAAGCTGACTCATGACTTAGAGGATTTCAGGATCTTGCCCACTAGAAGGTTGTACGCTGCAATCTTCCGAATTGATGGTGAGGGCTATCAATTTGAAGTAAAATAGTGGGAGCGATAATTAATTAAAGGCCTAATTATATCGTCAACTTTTCAAATCAATCAAACAAGTCAAAAGAGTTTTGGACTAAAATTGCATATATTTCCTTTTGTTAAAATAAATGGTTAATCAACAAATCACTTTATTTGCGATCGGTCGTTGAGATCAACAAATTTAATGGGAGTAATTTCACGACTGGTTAGGACATTGAGAAGTGTTCTCAATAGTAGAGTGAAAACTATAAGTCCTAGTTATACCATAACCAGATGAACTCGGTCCCACCACATCAATGGCTGAAAGTATGCTTATGGAAGCATACCGAGGATGACATTGACGAGGAGTGCTTGATGTTGTGTTCTCTGAACTATGAGTTGCAGAGACAACATGAGACATATGATGTCTCCAAGACACTGTCCTAGTATGTCATGACAGAAAGAGATCCAGTAAGGTATTCACACACTCAATGTGATTGAGTATGTGGAAAAACCTGACTAAGAAGGATTCCCTCTGAGCCAAGAGTTGGCTATTGGTATGATACTACAAATGTTGCGAGGATCATACAATTCATGATAAGCTACAACATGAGCAACTTTGACAAGCGTTGACAGAGTTGTTGGACATGTTGAGGATAGTAAAGGCAAAGATGAAGAAAGACAAACCATAATCTTTGATGTAATCAAATAGAAAGGTAATTCTTAAGGGCAAGGATAAGGGAAAAGCAAAGAAATGTTCTGATGCTAGCCAGCAATCCAAGCCGTCTTCAGCCTCAAGGCACATGGGGAAAGGGTGTATGAGGGATTTCCCTCTATATCTGGAAGAACAAAAGAAGATGAAGGAGGGGATGGAGATCTCCACCTAAGGTATTATGAAATGAACCGCTTCTTTATCCGAGGTATATGATACCAAGATATGGATATGTCATATATGATATGCAATATCCGCAAAGAAGTGATGGCCTTTGTGAAAGGACCAAGAAAGAAGTACCCATCTTTGGAGCAAGTGTTGCTGCCATAGATAGGAGTATCTTTCAGTTTATTTCAGCCTAAAGGGCACAAAATGGAGTTGAGAACTGCTATTTCATATATTGCCAATAGATAGAAACACTTTATTATTTCATATTGTATGACAATGATGGCAATTAATAAAGTTGATGTTTCAATCTTAAAGATATGATCTTTGTGGAAATGCCTTGTTTATCTTGTAATACATGGTATGTATAAGATAAAATGATACCTAAAGTTATTGATAACTCAAACAATCAAATTAGCATCAATCATGAGAAATTCATTTCTAGTGTCCATATGATGGATAAATCTAGACTCTTTTGGTTAGAGAACCAGTAAGAGACATGAATATCTTGGACATGATTAATCAATCTTCACTAATGGTAGTGGGAGAATGATTATCCCATTAGGTATAATACATGTGATGTATTTACATACCTATTGGAACAAATGCTAATACTTCAAATGGTGTTTAGAGAAATACCAATATCAATATCTTGAAGTGTTCAAGATTATCATAGATGAAGTACAAATTTGGTAAAGTATTAATTCTTGATGAGATCAATGAATGAAATACTTGGACCAAATGTTTGAGATCCTTATGAGTGATTATGATAGTGTATCATAGTGAACTCATGATTAAGGCATGGTGATGTCTAAATCAAGAAGGAATCATACTCTAAGGAGTTATAGAATGACTATCGAATAACTAAATTCTTCTTAATAAATGAATACCCCACACTAATAAAAGAAATTAAGAATCACAAGGGTTGTGAGCTCTTATATCTTTAACAGATACACCTTAATTATCTATGTCATGAGTTGTTCATATGATGAGTCAACTATCTAGATGAATATGAGGAATCATATTTTGAGTTATGGTATAAAACCATTACATCCTAAATGACTTCCATGTGAGCCATAAGGTATGAACTTGATGGTAGCATTCATTGGATCATATCCATAAGTGCAAATAAGTCTTAAGTGTTAAGACACATGGATAACATTTTGAGAAGGATGATGCTTGTTAATTGCAACTTAATGACTAAGACGTTTGGCATATGGATACTAAAACCGCATTCCTATGAGGAATAAAACAAGGATGTGTACGTGACACAACCTATAAGGTTTATGAATCCACTAGTGCAAATGAAGTCTGTAAGTTACAATGGACTAATCAATGTGATTGATTGAGTACAAGCAACTCAAAATTGGATCTTTACTTTGATGATATAGTCAAAGGGTTTGACTGATATCTCAAAGATAAAGAAGGATCTGTGATTTCGTGGGAGCGTATTCACATTCCACATATTGATGTGAAATGGAATTGTTCTAGAATGGAAATCCAAAAGTGGAAATTATCTTTAAGGAAGATAGAGATGTTTCCTATATGATAGGAATAGAGATCTATAGAGATAGTTCTCGACAAATCTCTTGACCTGGAAAAGAGAGAGCATACATTGGCAATCTGTACTGAAGGGTTCAGTATGCACAGATTCAGTGGGAGAAAACTTGTTCATGTTACATGAAGTTAGTATCCCAAGGCCAAGTGTCCAATTCTTATGAAGAATGGGAACACTAAGAATAGATATGGATCTATCATGTGTGTAATCAGCCCATTGTCTTGCATGTATGACGTCAAAAATAAAATGCATTCATCATCTTGTTTGTAGGACATAGCAATATGATGTGCTCATCCTGATAACTCGTATGTAGGACATGACGAGTGGATGTCTGTCTACTTCCAGTAAGGGTTACTGGAATACCATAAGAACTTGATAAGTACTTGGGAAGTACTAGTTCTATGGAGATAAGGAAGAGTTTGATGTAAAGAGTTACATTGATGTGAACTTCCAAAAGGACAGAAAATAAATCGCAAAATATATATAGGATATATAAAAGTGAAAGTTTGTTAATAATTGGAAGTGTTCCAATAAAACCATTTAAAAGGAAATGTCGAGTATCCGTGTGTTAGAGAAGAACAGTGGATACTATATGGATCTGAAGGTTCATGAGATGAACTTATATTCCACTCTTTGATGACAAGTCTGGAATCCTTGATCATGTTATGTGGCTAAAGGTTAGCAAAGGAATACTAGATCGCATATTATGGCAACTCCATCTCATACGTGCGACGTACAACGAAGAGATGAGAGACATGCGATTTAAACTGACTTTGGCAAGGTGTTTCCATTACTCACTATGTTGGCACTAGAGCACGGTAACATGTGGGACATGTTTAAAGATCACTATGAATATGATTCATGGGTGATTGGCTCACAGTGCAAGTGGGAGTATGTTGGTATGTATGCCCTGAGAGCCAATCATGGGACGATTGGTAGGATACATTAAGATTGATTTGATAAACATCAAAGGCAAGCTTCCAATTCTTTCTTGTTCAGTCATATGAGATAGTGATAGAACAGATTGAATGTCTAGAGAATGACAGTACTCAATGACGTATGCTTTCAGGTTGAGGACCTGGACGATAAGATCATACGGATGCAAAGAGTTTGTACATTCTTGTTATGTCCCTAGTCGGATGTCATTGTGGAAGGTAGATAGACAGCAATGACACACAATACTAGATTGTGGTGTTGGTTGATGACAGAATCTCATTAGTCATGATATAGAGATATCAAACCAAACACATAGGTACTTGTTAGAGAACAAGTGTACCAGACAGACCCACCGTGAGTTTGACACATGGAACCATGAGATGGTAGTCACAGTCAGTACTCACAGTGATGGTGGTGAGTGTGATTCTTAGACCTGAAATCACTGCACTCAACACGGGTCGTTGGGCACACTTTGACATCATCAAACGCAATCCTGAAACATGGGTTGTTATAAAGGTGATGATTGGGTGGCTTTGACACATGGGGCTTTTGAGGGGTGAGTGATAGATATGGGATTTGTCCCTCCTGAGGGAGTTTGATATCCAAGGCCACTTGATGAGTAGGATTGAGATAGGCGTGCGCACGCATGTGTGAATCAGTATGTGATATTGATGTCATACATATCTCCTTCAATCTACTCTGAGATCAAGAAAGTGAATGAACGTTGACAGGATGACTGTTCCATGCCTCAAGTTCATTCGGGATATCAGTGACAAAGGAATTATACATTCACTGTAACACCATTCACAGATTGTAGGATGAAAGTTGTTCTCCAACTTTCTACTTTCACTTGGGTAGCACTGATGTGTGACTAGGCACCGCTCTTTTCTTGTGAAGTCATAAGTGTTATGGACTTTCACTGTGAACGTGAAATGGACCTGCAGGGTCACATACATAGGATTTAACCTGGAAGAGGAGTTTTGTCCACAAGCAATGTTTAGATTGATTACTAAAGGAGTTTAGTAGTTCAATTAAACACTCAATCAGTCGATAGCTCAATATCATATGGTTCAAAGTGTTGGACACATTGATTGGAGTATCGGATTGATTGAAATCGCAATTGACTGATTTTGCCCAACCTGTGCTCCCAACCGATCGGTTCATGTGATGAACCGGTCGGCTGAGGTGCTGAACCGGTCGGCTGGAGTGTCCAGGCCGATCAGCTCATGCCCAGGTTGAAACGACCGGTTCAAGAGTTGAACGGATCGGCTCAACTGGTGCAACCGATTAGTTGGGAAAGTCATGTCGGTAAGAATTTTCCTTTGGTTTCAAATTGCCCAATTCGATTGGGAATAACATTGGTATACGATACCAATTGAGAACGAAACAAGGAAAGTCTTTGTTAGCCGGATTAGGACCATGAACCGATCAGTTCAGGGCACCAACCGATCGGTTCGAGTGCCCCAAATGATCGGCTCAGGTCCAACTGATCGGCTCAATGGCCGAACCGATCGGTTCAGTTGTGAACCGATCATTTCCAGTTGCGAACCGGTTGCTTTTTGTGGAAAATTCTCGAACCCTTCTACTCCTGCTTTAGTCCCGTATTTCCTGGCACAGAGAACCCTGTCCCATGACCCGCCTATATATATAGGGGTATTGGGGGCTTCTAAAAGTACAACTCAATGCAAGCCGGTTGCTTTGCAAAGTTGTCGTTCTCTCTGGTTTTGGTAACCGTGAGAGATCCCGAGCAAGTGCTTCCCGCAAAAGGGAGGTGCAGCAAGGGAAGGACAACTACAGTTGCAACTGGTAGCAGGAGAGTGTGTTGGCGACTAGTACGTCAACAGAAGGGTGCGACTCCTTCCACTTCCTTGTGGTACAAGGAGAGTGGAGTTCCAGGTGGTCCGTGTGGACTACTACAGAGGCGGGAGGTCACTGCCTCTCAGGAGGACAAATGTCATCCGACAGTCCGGTAGGAGGAAGAGTCGTCAGTCCCGGTGTGACCAGGAGCTGCACAGACACCGTCCAAGACCGGAGTTTAAGACCGCGCATTGCGCGAGGTATTGTCGCCGAGCAAGCCTCGGGACAAGGTATGATTCCACAAACCATCCTTTCCTATTATATAGACGTTGACGCGTTTCCTCGGTATGGGTTGGGGGAGAAAATTTTTTGTTTCCGCTGCCTTCTCTATCTCCCCTAAAACCCAACAATAACAAAGATAAAAAGGTGTAATATGATCTTGAGACATGATATATAAACATGATATGATGGAATCCTAGAGATGGTTTGATAGATCTTTATGCATAAGTGGTTAACCATATACATGAATAATGATGATAATGTGATATTATAGGTTAATCTTTTTATGAAATCAATAGTAATTGTTTCTATTTATAATGAGTAATGAAATAAGATCAAAAGAACGAAACATGTTACATGAGGTGTTAATCATAGTGCTTAATGAAGATGAAATATGTAGTTTGACAATTAGCATGACATAATGATTATAACACCTTGATATGATCTTGATGGATTATGTGAGTTAATTATAGTTAACTCCCTCCTAAAAGGCATATGTTAATGATGAATATGTTTTAACAATGGGCTAAAGAAAATTTTGATGAAGACATGGTAGTTTTCCTTGGACTACGAGTATGGTTGACTTTCGAGGATGAAAGTTCTTTTAAGATGTATATGATGTGACAAAGTGTTTTTTTGCTTAATTACGAGGATGGAATTTCTTTTAAGGTGTGTAGGATGTGATGGAGTGGACATTTGGAGTCATTAATCATCCAATGACATAAGTATATTCGTGCATGTTGAGTTATTTTGGGAGTTCCAAGTGTTTTGTCAAAGTTTAGATGGCAAACGATAAGTATATTATGATTAAGTTCCTTAACTTTATTCCTTTTGAGGTATTTAATCAGATGATAAAATAGATGATTTTTGTCACCAAATTTGAGTAGAAGGTATCTCGAGCAGTAAGGAAGCTATGGTTAAAATTTGTTGGCATTTGGATGTTCCTAGAGGGAGTTATTAAGGGTTGAATTTCATGAAATAATGTACAAATTGATGATTGATAAACCTAAGTTCCAATTTAGATGAATGTCACACGCCCTTGGTTTAGGTCTGGGATGCATGGCAAGATCCAAGCCCTACATATATAATCTAGTGGAAGTGCTCTTGGGTTTGAGTGAGACACGGATGGACTCTAGTGGAGGACTAACTCAGACCATAGGATTGGCAATCAAGGGCAGTTGTGTTGTGTTGTACCTTGCAGTTATGTCTTTGACCCCGGGAAGCAACCATGATGTCGAGGTACTCACTGATCGTGGGTATGAATGGGGAGTCCAACCATACAGTTGGCTTCAACATGAGGAGAGGAGTCGGGCGACCCCTTATTTGGGCTGGACAAAACTCAGACGAGGGAGTTTCACCTTCCCTGTTTCTTTTTCCTCTCCATCGCAACCTATAGGTAGGAAGTAAAGGCAGGAGAGCTAGTTGTCAGAGAAGGAAGAAATGGAGCTAGAGGGGTATCCGGAAGAGGATAAGGAGGGGAAAACAAAGGTCGAGGTCAAGGGAGTCTAAGGCGGTAGGTTCTAGGGGCTATCGTCAAGCTTCCATGGCTGTCGAAGACATGGTTCGGAGGAGATGAACTTGGAGTTGGGGACGTCGATCCAAGGGACTGCAACTTAATCCAAAGGTCCCCTTACGACCTTGAAGCCGACGGAGCTTTTTAGTTCTTCATCTGTGAGATTCAAGGTAGGGGGTCCTTTTCTCCTTTCCTAGGACTGCGACAGTCACCATGGCCGGTGAGGTACTGGCTGCGGAGCTCCAAAGGCGAATCCAAGGACCAGTGAGGTCAGGGAGGTTGGTAAGATGTCCTCGAAGCTTATGCAGCCTGAAGGGCGAGTGAGTAGCACTATCTCGCCGTCAGTTTCTCGTCGGAGTTGGCCTTGCAGCGGCGCTCCTGTGCTGTAGAGAAATAGGGAGCCGCACTAGGCGACTCACACAGAGGAGCGGGGACCAATCAAACCTAGTTGAACTAGGTCCAACAATGCTAAAATCAAACAATTGAACCCAGTTTAGAACCCATGAACCGGTCGGACCCCAGTATGCCAAGCAAAGGAGCCACGCCAGCCTCATGGACACGTGTCGGCACACTATAGGCCCAAAAAGGTAAATATATTTGTTAATTGTTAGATCTTGCATAATTCAAAGAAATTAGCTCGCACATCAGAAAAATACAAACAAGGTACCAAAATGTTAAAAAAAGTGCGTAGAACAATATGGAAGCATAATATCTACCTTTTAATGCTCTAATATTAGTGATATCCTATAATATGTATTATGCTTAGTCTATGAGTAATAAATAGTAAATGATGATATAAAATTATGGAAAAATGTCAGTAAGTCCATATCATGTTTATAATCCAATTGAAGTCATAAATAATCATGTTGATGTACGAAATTATGTAATTTAATTAATATGTCTAATTAGGGCTAATAACACTAAAGATGATGCAATTAATACATGCATGCTCATTAAATGATGAGATTTACAGAAAACCCTCATATCTGTAACTGGAAGATAATACATAAATCTGAGATCAGTTATATACATGAAATTCATGTTATATGAAGAGAACCCTTAATACATGTGATGTAATCCTGATATGGTTAATGAAAGTGACATAATCTTAAATATGTTCACAAAATAATGTGACACATGAGTATATCCAGTTGATGAACTATAATCTAGGATATGACATAAGTAAGATAAATCTAAGAGAAGAATACAAGTAATCATGAGAATATCATAATGAGATAAGAAAACTCTAATATGAATCATATTAGGGTTAAGGGTTAAGATAAGATATAAGATGATGAGAACTCGATGATAGTATGTGGTCTTGTCTTACTCAGGAGTTGACTAAGATATAGTTGACATCAAGAATGTGATATATGATGATTATGATATGTCTTGATCAAGGTACACCATTACCTCTTGCTTGGCTTATTATACATTATGCTTGTGTTATATGGGAGTAAAGACTTGGCATATGGTATTGATTGAAATGATTGTCTTGTATGATATGTTGCTTGAATTTCCATACTTATGGCTATGAACACCTGTAAACATAATATAGATGTTCCATCATAAGATAGCTCATAAACTACTTGGTGGTAGAGTGCATGCATAATGATCACAAACCACTTGGTGGTAGATCATATAATGTTTGTATAATGATCACAAACCACTTGGCGGTAGATCATAAGGCCTAAAGACGTCAAAGCTACTTGGTGGCAGACGCACGAGATATATGATGGAAATGTGCTTAAAATATGTGTTCTCTTTTGTTAATGAACATCTTTGTGAAAGTATATGATTTTCTTATATTTCTTTATAACTGGCAAGTGTTAGTTTTATCTTATTGCCAAGATATGATGAGAGGTAAATAAAAGACACGTAGGCGTACTCAGTACAATATTCTTGAATATTGTGATGACGTGTACCACATGTAATCTTTTATTTAGGTTGTAGTTATGAACTTGAAGATCCAGGATAGTGAGAGTTGTGTGGCGAGCTGATGTACAGGTGGACCTGTTGTCTTAAGATCCTATTGTTTATTTGTAGAACATGTATATGTAGAAGTTTGTTGTTCAATATGTAATATCAAATGTTGTAACAATTCATGTTGTAATTATATGTTGAATGGTGAACATATGTGTATGTTTTTATTATTTTTCATGTACATGTGCTACTGATTGTTTCCTTCTGACTCCCTTGATTTTCTCTTTCTTAGCCTAGTGTGTGATGTTTAAATTGGGATTCTCACTGAGGTGAGGGTTTCAATTTGGACAACAAACATCAGATTAAGTTTTAGAAAATCTGGAGATATCACAACTACATTTGTACCTCGGATAATTAGGTTATGTATACCCTGGTTTCTAATTTCGTGACATGTACTAAGGGAAGACTAGTTGTTATCATCTTGACTCTATGTTGTTGTTGGTAGTTTTACTGATACATCAATATAGTTCACTCCTATTGACTGAGGGGAAGAGATCTCATAACTCTTACTCTCCTAGATCTTGTATCAAACTGATTGCAACCAAGTAGTGATCAGTTGAACTTTGGGTGGTATGACTCAAACTCCCCATAGCATAATTATAGACTTAATACAGTAGTGTAGTATATTTGTTTAGGACTATATACATTTCATGTTGGATGTTAATCCTGACTTGTCTTCCTATATTGCTAGATGTTATATAAGAAATTAGAAAGTCTAATTGTGAGTAAATGATAAGTTTTACTTGACCTCTTATATATCTTGTTTAACCATCCTACTTCTATGCGTAACTATTATTTACCTAAACTTACTAACCTACTTAACATGTTTACTTATTTACCATTACATAACCTATTGTAATCAATAATTGTTGTGGAGATTTATGTGGGCTCTGCTCTCCAAACCACGATATAATCACGATTTAAACTTAGCGGAAGCGATTCAATAAACAGCGAAAGACAAAAATCACAGGAAATTAAAACTTTTCGAGACAAGAGCTTGAATCCTTAAAAGCTTCTTTCATAACAAGAGATAAACTGTTTACATCTCATGATAATTACTTCTTGAGTAATTATATACATCAAGATACAAAATCTCAAGAACTCATAACAAAAGACTCCAAGACCTGAGAGTACAGAGGACACATAGGACTGACTCTAAATACATCACATGGCAGGCTAAATCTCCACCTCAGATTTATTGCTGCTCCTAGTGCTGCTGCTGCTGGGACTGGTCACCTATAGACCGGTTCCTCCATCTTCGACGTCCACCTAAAAGTTGAAGTCTACGGGGTGAGACAATTTTACATAATTGTCCCAGCGAGAGTTATAACTCTCCGCCAGAAGCTTTATTATAACATCAAAGAATATCTTAAGCAGTAAAGCTTTCAAAGTATTCAATAGCAGTTGCAGCTATAAATAAGAGCTCAACATTTATGAGACATGAAGAATATAAACACTATTACAGTGTATCATCAATCAACTAATTCGTAGTTATCTCTAACAGGTATACTACGCGGTTGATTATGTTTTACAAACAAAATTATGCCCTGTGGAGATGAGGCATACCACTCATACTCCAACTGATCGCTAAGAAGTCACATCAGTATCATACATAGGTCATTAAGAGAGCCGGATTCTCATGACCTTCACCTACCTCAGTCAGTAAGAGGATCAATTGTAGGACATCTTGTGTCTCTACTATTATAGCTCACCAGGGTAAACTGGTCATTCGCTATTTTAGAGTTACAATGGCGTTTTGTACTCTCTTCGTCATCAGGAGATTTCATGTTTATCTCCACTGATACGGATATCTATGTTTTCTTCGTCATCAAGAGGTTTCATGTTTACCTACTACTGATACGGTATGGGATTGTAGTGAAGGATTGACGGATTACATATCTACATCGAATTCCTACACTAGGATGTAAGGTTCTACACATCCATATACCCCACATACTCAATAGTATGTGATCCAGGAGTTCCCTTAGGAAAACCTATTTCACCATCATTTGATCTCTGACAATGATGGGTCTATGATCAGGGCTCTACATTATACTTGATTAGTTAGGTACATTCAGTATTCATTTAACATCACACATTGTTCTTCAAACAATAACAGTAGCATAACAGTTATAAAAGGAGAGTACTAAATGTAACAAGCCTAACTCACATCAAACATCATTTCTCATTATACTCATCACAAGTCATCTCTAAAGCATGACCTTGATGGTATTCATGGCTCTCACAGCCCATTATTATCATAGAATGCCACTGACAAGGCATCAAGATACTTTACTTATTCATAAAGCTATCAATATGCCTTTAATGAATATAGTATCATCATCCATACCTGGATATGATCACCTCCATATCATAACATGCATGGTTAATTCAATCTAATAAAGGTAATTCAAAACAATGATTATACTTTCCACGCTTGTCATAAGAGCTAAGTTCTTTGATTCTTATCAAATAGAGTTTAATACTCATATAACATGTCATCACCTTTGAATTAGGGTTTACTATTCACATCACATGTCACATGTCATTACCCTTGAATTAGGGTTTACTATTCACATCACATGTCACATGTCATTACCCTTGAATTAGGGTTTACTATTCACATCACATGTCATTACCCTTGAATTAGGGTTTACTATTCACATCACATGTCACATGTCATTACCCTTGAATTAGGGTTTACTATTCACATCACATGTCACATGTCATTACCCTTGAATTAGGGTTTACTATTCACATCACATGTCATTACCCTTGAATTAGGGTTTACTATTCACATCATATGGTGAGTTGAACTCATAACATCATCATGTATGAGGAACATCATCATTGATGCTCTCAGATTAGCTTAAAATTCATCATATATCATAATTAGGGTTTCCATGATCTCACATAGGTGGATCATACACTAATCATGCACATTCATGTGTATTAAAGGTTCTTTACTTGAGTTTCCACCCTAAAAGGGTACTTTCTCACTCTTAAGGTACTTTCTCTCTCTTAAGATACTTTCTCTCTCCTCATACTAGTAGATGGTGATAACACCATTCTAGATCAGGTTGGGTTAAGTCCTCATGGGCTAACATAAGCCAAAACATCACTATCATGTGATTAGGGTTTGATTTGAACCAGGTATTACTCAATTGAACCCATCAAGGTATTTTGGTAATTCACCCCATTGATCACCATCATGGTTCAATTCATTAGTCACTTAATCCCTTAATATCCTAGGTTATCATTAGGGTTTAGATTAGAGCATCATTGAACCATTTACACCTTCATATGATTAAGTGAAATCAACCTTTGAAAACCTCAAACGGTTTGAACCTTCAACCTCCAAACGGTTTGAGACCGTTTGGATGAGTTGACCATTTGCTAAGGTTGACTCCAAGACCGTGTGACCTTCAAGGTCGTTTGCCCAAACCGTGTGAGGGTGTAGACTGTTTAACAAGTTTGACTTCAAGACCTAGAGAGCTTACATGGTTTGAGACCGTTTGGTGTCTCTCGATCTTGAGATCGTTTGAGTCCAGACGGTCTTGAGACCGTTTGGCCCCAAACGGTCTTGAGACCGTGAGGCCTCACACGGTCTTGAGACCGTGTGACCTCAAACGGTCTTGAGACCGTGAGGTATCAAACGGTCTTGAGACCGTGAGGCCTCAAACTGTCTTGAGATCGTTTGGTCCACTTGGTCTCAAACCGTTTGGACCTCCAACATGGTTCAATGATTTCAATCGTTTATGATTATCAATGTTGAAGCCTCCAAATAGTCAAAGCCATGGTAACCACTTATAGATTAAGTTAATTAGGGTTATGCTTAACCAATTGGTCACTAAATTGACCCTCAATTGTTATCCAATTAGGGTTGAAGTTGGTTCAATTAAGGTCCATCAACGTTCAACCATCAACACTCAACAATGTGAATCAACACAAGGTTGAACCCTTCAATTGAGCTCCAATTGGGCCCAAACCTGGCGCAAATGGTCTTAAGATCGTGTGGATGAACTCCACATGGTCTTGAGACCGTTTTCCCAAGATTTCATCAAAATCTAATGTGATTTGATAGGAGTTGAACCTTGATTGAGTCTCAAATCAGTATTTTTTTGATTAATTCAATAACCCATTGCAATTGGGCCCTCAATTGATCAACTTAACTTAACCCTAGACCTCCAAACGGTCTTGGGTTGTCACCACACGGTCTTGAGACCATTTGGTTGATCCCCAAACGTTCTTGAGACCGTTTGGGTCAATCAACCCAAAAACACTAAGTTATTCATTGAGATTTCAGTACTGATTTCAATTAGGGTTTACCCTAGTAATCATCCTTCAACTCTTAGCTCGTTTGGAATTAGTCAATCAAATTTGGTGAGTTGTTAATAAACATTATTTTGAACAGTAATATCATACGGTCAATGCTTGGTCAACGTTCTTACACGATCTTGAGACCGTTTGCCCAAAAAGGGCGATTTCAACATATTGGAAATCAGGAGTAAATTCAATTAAAGTTGTTTATTAAAATGGCCATATCTCACGATTCCTTTGAAGTTATCATCTCAAGTTTTGTGGATGATTAGCCTACATAATTATGAACAGAAATCTTATATGGTCCACGCTCTGTCAATGCGGATAAATGGTCTTGAAGACCGTTTTCCCTTACACGGTCCTGAGACCGTTTGCTCACCACACGGTTTTGCAAACCGAGAGAGCAATTTGTGGAGACCGTTTAGTAAAGTGAAAAGTAGTGGATTAACTTTGTAAATAACGTCTTCATCTCCTAGCTCAAGAACAGCAAGGATTTCTCACAGATTTGCTTGCAAGGTCGTAAAGGAAGGTAGAGAAGAAGAAGAACTATCTTCTAGAAACATAAACGAGATGTATATAACAAAGTATAGGTTTAGAGTTATAAAACCCGCCTAAAGCTTGCTCCTTGAGCTCCAAGCTTTCAAGCTCCAAGCTTTTAATGGCGTCCTTGTGTTTCCACAGGTCGTCCAAGATGATCCTTCCAAGGAAAGTCGAGAAGAGATGGCTAGAAAGGTAGAGCTATGTGAGCTAACCATCAATTTGACCTTGAATTCGAGTTCTAATCATGAACTTAAGCAAAAGGGAGGATTCAAACCTACCTTGCACTCCTTGGTCATCCTCCTGAGCTCCAAATCTCTTCTTTAGTCGGTTTGGGTAAATGGAACAGTGAAAGAAATGAAGGAAGAGTTTCCTTGCTAAGTGAAGTAGAGAGCTTATATACTTGGGATGAGGTTTCAACATAAGCTCATAAGTTCTCCATATTTTCAACTTAGTCCGTCCATCCTTCTTTGCTCGTCCCTTCTTCCTATTTCTAAGGACAACCTTCTTTTATGGTCAAGAAATTAAGGCAAAGAAGATCAACCTATAACTTAAGCATACACATAAAAGGCTATTGTACATACACCTTGATTATTCAATCACAAAGGTGTTTTTCATTATATGATTATTCAATAAAAGTGACCTTTCATCATTTCTTATCTAAATGATGACAAGAGTCTTCAAAGATATTTTAGATGATGTATTTTACAAGTTGCACCCCTCAAATTGGGTAAATTGCACTTTTCTCCAATTTAGGGTTTTCAAGCACATGGATTGCTTCCACAGCTGCACCTTGGTGCCCAAGCTTGGGAAATCCCTCAAACTTCATCATAATGATTCTCATGATGTCTCAACATCAGAGGAACATCTCAACATGTGCAAATTGCAAGTTAACCCTTCTAACTGGGTAAATTGCACATATGTCCCTGTATAACAAAACAATGCTACAATTTCATATAAAAAGGAGCAAAATCTGAAATATATGTTTCTGAGAAACTTAATTACATGCCCTAAATTAATCAAAAGGATTTATTTACATATTTAGGCAAAACACCTAGGGTTAAATCATAACCCAGGTCAGGGATGTTACAAATTATCCACCCCTTACAAGGATTTCGTCCCCAAAATCGATAAGACATATTAAGAGAAAAGGGTAGGATACTTTCTTCTCATCTCATCCTCTAGTTCCCAAGTGGCTTCTTCAACACTACGGTGATTCCAGAGGACTTGCACAAGACTTATATCTTTCTTCTTTAACTTTTTAATTCTGTTATAAAGGATTGACACTGGTCCCTCCTCATAAGATACATCTTCATTCAATTCTACCTCCATAGGTTGTAGAATTGACTCAGTGTCTGGGTGACATTTCTTCAGCATAGAAATGTGAAACACAGGGTGTAACCTCTGTAACTCTGGTGGCAGCTCTAGTCTATATGCTACCTTTCCAATTCGTTCAATGATTGGATAAGGCCCCATATATCTACAGGAGCTAACTTCCCTTTTCTTCCGAAATGAAGGACTCCTTTCCAAGGCGAGACTTTGAGATACACTTTGTCTCCAACCTGGAACTCTAAGGGTCTACGCCGCTTGTCAGGATAAGATTTTTGCCTATCCTGTGCAGTCTTAATCTTTTCTTGTATTACTTTAATCTTTTCTGTGGTCTGCTGCACAAGATCAGGTCCTAACAACTGACGCTCACCAGTCTCAAACCAACACAAAGGTGATCTACAACATCTACCATATAAGGCTTCATATGGTGCCATATCAATACTATCCTGATAGCTATTGTTATAGGCAAACTCTATCAAGCTTAGGTGTAGATCCCAACTCCCGGTAAACTGGAGAACACATGCTCTTAAAAGGTCTTCTAAAGTCTGTATGGTCCTTTCTGACTGTCCATCAGTCTGTGGATGAAAGGCCGTACTAAACCTTAGCTTGGTGCCTAAGGCTCTGTGTAACTGTTCCCACAAACGACTTGTAAACTGAGGACCTCTGTCAGAAACTATTGTGATCGGAATTCCGTGCAAACGCACTATCTCTTGCACATATAAATGTGATAACCTTTCAACAGAATAGGTTGTTTTGACAGGTAAGAAGTGCGCTGTCTTTGTCAACCTAGCAACAACTACCCAAATGGAATCATGTCCTTTGCTTGTCTTGGGTAGGCCAACAACAAAGTCCATGGTCACATGGTCCCACTTCCACTGTGGTATGGGTAAAGGTTGCATTGTTCCTGCAGGCTTCTGGTGTTCAGCTTTAACTTGCTGACACACAGGACACCTCAGAACAAACTCTGCAACATCCTTCTTCATTCCAGGCCACCAATACAGATCTTTCAAATTCCGATACACCTTGGTGCTCCCTGGATGCATAGCATACATGGAAGAATGAGCTTCTTCCAGGACTAACTTCCTCAAGTTATCCACATCCGGCACTATCATCCTTCCATTATAACAGGCTACTTGGTCATTTGAGTCATGGAAACCATCTCGCTTCTCATTTCCACACTCAGATCTAATCTGATGAACTGTAGCATCACCTAGATGTGCTTCCTTAATCTGCTCTCTTAGGGTAGGTTTAATATGCATCTCAGCTAACAACCCGGCTAACAATGACACCTTCAACTGTACATTGTTTTGCCTTAAAGAGATAAGCATATCTCTCCTAGAGCATACTAAAGAGTTTAGTTGTGCTCTATTCATGGTTGATGTTGCTGATTTCCTACTCAAGGCATCTGCAACAACATTGGCCTTGCCCGGATGGTAATCAATTGTACAATCGTAGTCCTTGATTAACTCCATCCAACGACGTTGCCTCATGTTAAGCTCGTGCTGAGAGAAGATATACTTAAGGTTCTTGTGGTCTGTGAAAATCTAGAATGTTTCTCTGTAGAGATAATGTCTCCAGATTTTCAAGGCATGAACCACGGCAGCTAACTCCAGATCGTGTGTCGAATAATTCTCCTCGTGTTTCTTAAGTTGTCGGGAAGCAAAAGAAATCACTTGTTTATCCTGCATCAACACACATCCTAGTCCATTCTTGGAAGCATCACAGAAGACTACATATCCTTTTCCTTGTTCAGGTAGCACAAGCACAGGTGCACTTGTCAACCTCTCCTTCAACAACTGGAAAGATTGTTGACACTTATCACTCCAAGAAAAAGGAACATCTTTCTGGGTCAACTTGGTCAAAGGTAAGGCTATAGAACTAAAGTTCTTAATGAACCTTCTATAGTAGCCAGCTAACCCCAAGAAACTTCGAATTTCCGTCGGTGTCTTCGGTTGTTCCCACTGTAGAACAGATTCTACCTTTGTAGGGTCAACACGAATTCTCGAGGCAGATATCACATGTCCAAGAAAAGATACCTCCGGCAGCCAGAACTCACACTTGCTAAACTTAGCATACAGTTTGTGTTCTCTTAGCAAGGTCAAAGCTTGGCGAGGATGCTGCTCATGCTGCTGAGCATCCTTACTATAGATCAGAATGTCATCTATGAAGACGACAACACACTGATCAAGGAAAGGTCGAAAAACTCTATTCATGAGTTCCATAAATGCAGCTGGTGCATTGGTTAGTCCAAACGACATAACCATGAACTCATAGTGACCATACCTTGTCCTAAAAGCAGATTTGGATATGTCACTATCCTTAATATGAAGTTGATGATATCCAGACCTCAAGTCTATCTTGGAAAAGATGGTTGCACCACGCAACTGGTCAAAGAGATCATCAATCATCGGCAGAGGGTACTTATTCTTTATTGTTACTTTATTGAGTTGTTTGTAGTCGATGCACAACCGCATCGACCCATCATTCTTTTTAACAAACAAGACCGGAGCACCCCAAGGTGAAGTGCTTGGTCGGATAAAGCCCTTATCAAGTAACTCTTGAAGCTGTTTCTTGAGTTCTGCCATCTCGGTAGGCGCCATCCTATACGGGGTCTGGGCTATGGGTTTCGTATCTGGGATCAGATTGATTTCAAAATCAATCTCCCGAAGTGGTGGTATACCAGGAAGTTCTTCAGGAAACACATCCTCGAATTCCCTGACTATGGGAACTTCAGCAGGATTGGACCTTTCCTTGGTAACATCTACCACATGGGCTAAGAATGCATAACATCCTTGCCTCAACATCTTATCAGCAACCATAGCTGACACAAGACAGGTGGGCAGAATCTTTCTTTCTCCTTGAAAGATCCATGTGTTGCTTTCATCAGCAAACACAGCCAACTTGGATTCACAATGCAAGACAACTCTATACCTCTCTAAGGTATCCATCCCGAGGATTATATCAAATCCTTGCATATCAAGTGGTATAAGATCCACTTGAATGCGATGGTCGGAAAAGAAAAGGATGTAGGGAGAGCATACATCCTGCAAAACTGCAGACCCACTCAACGGAGTCTCCAACAACAAACTAATTGCCCTATGACTAACAGTCACATTGCAGTTACGAATCACTCTTCGAGTGATGAAAGAGTGCGTAGCACCCGGATCAATCAAAACAGATACTACACAGGAGGTAGACATATCAGAATATAAAAGTTTCATCTGACCTGCCACTACCCGTGGATTGACCACTGCTTCAGGTGGGTTCATAGAATAGAACCTTGCTGTTGCCTGGTGTTGAGGTGGTGCTGATGATCCATCTTGAGACGCTTTTCCACGTCCTCGAGCTGCTCCTTGATGTTGTCTATTCTGAGATCCTTGTTGATTCTGTCTCAGAGGTTGTGTAACACTGACAGGCCTAGAACGGCAATCCTTCATCAGGTGTCCCACCTTACCACAGTTGTAGCAAATCCTCTCATGTTGTTGTGGTCGGGGTGGTCCAGTAACTGACATCGATGCAGAACTGTGAGTCCCTTGAAGCGGTTGACTCCGTCCTCTACCTCTGCTTGGTGACCATTGAGTTTGAGAACTCGATCTGAGTGGTGGAGGGTTAGGTGCAGAGAATCTAGGTTTCTTGGGATCCCTAGATGAAGAACCTTGGAACTGTGGATATCTTTTCTGGGTTTGCCTCTTCTCAACCACAGATCTCTCTATCCTTCGGACTGACTCAACGAAGGTAGAGAATCTCTCTCAGTTTTCTAAGGCAGACACAGGGGTTGACATATCAGCATTCAAACCCTTCTCGAATCTCCTGATTCTTTCCTCATCTGTGGCAGCCATGTGCGGACAGAACCGCAGCAATTCCATGAACTTAGCTTCATATTCGCTAATGTTCATCATGCCCTACCTCAATCTCTCAAACTGAGAGATCTTCTCATCTAGGAAGGTCTTTGGAAAATATCTATTGATAAATTCCCGACGAAACTCTTCCCATGAGAACTCTACTCCAGGTCTCTTCTGCTCTTCCATGTTCCACCAGTGACCAGCACTGCCCTTGAGAAGATAGACAGCATGTCTAACCTTCTCAGCTTCCAGGATAATAAGAATCCTGAAAGCCTTCTCCAACTCTGTCAACCATAGGTCAGCATCTGCGGGGTCGGCAGTCCCAAAGTACTCGGTAGCTCCGACACGACGAAGTCGTTCGAACGTCTTACTGATACCTTGTCCTTCAGGTTGGACAGGTGCCCTAGGTGTAGGCATGGGCATCCTGTTGGTGATGTGTGTCATGGCAGTCATAAACTTCCCAAACATCGTCTGGACTGCTGGGTTACCCATATCAGCTGGGTCAAACTGGGGTGGCTCAGGTGTAGGCTGTTCTATTTCTAGAACCCTTGCACCGCCTTGAGGTGCACTAGCACTACTCTCTGCCACGTACTCATCATGAGGCTCAACCATCCTTATGTATCTTCTTCTCTTGAGGAGTAGGAGATAATATTAGATAGGGAAAGAGTACTAAAGATAGACTCGACATCCTAAGTCCTATGCCTCTGTAGACTCAACTGACCTAGAGTTCTGATACCACTAATTGTGGGCTCTGATCTCCAAACCACGATATAATCATGATTTAAACTTAGCGGAAGCGATTCGATAAACAGCGGAAGACAAAAATCACGGGAAATTAAAACTTTTCGAGACAAGAGCTTGAATCCTTAAAAGCTTCTTTCATAACAAGAGATAAACTGTTTACATCTCATGATAATTACTTCTTGAGTAATTATATACATCAAGATACAAAATCTCAAGAACTCATAACAAAAGACTCCAAGACCTGAGAGTACAGAGGACACATAGAACTGACTCTAACTACACCACATGGTAGGCTAAATCTCCACCTGAGATTTATTGCTGCTCCTGGTGTTGCTGCTGCTGGGACTGGTCACCTGTAGACCGGTTCCTCCATCTTCGACGTCCACCTAAAAGTTGAAGTCTATGGGGTGAGACAATTTTACATAATTGTCCCAGCGAGAGTTATAACTCTCCGCCAGAAGCTTTATTATAACATCAAAGAATATCTTAAGCAGTAAAGCTTTCAAAGTATTCAATAGCAGTTGCAGCTATAAACAAGAGCTCAACATTTATGAGACATGAAGAATATAAACACTATTACAGTGTATCATCAATCAACTAATTCGTAGTTATCTCTAACAGGTATACTACGCGGTTGATTATGTTTTACAAACAAAATTATGCCCTGTGGAGATGAGGCATACCACTCATACTCCAACTGATCGCTAAGAAGTCACATCAGTATCATACATAGGTCATTAAGAGAGCCGGATTCTCATGACCTTCACCTTCCTCAGTCAGTAAGAGGATCACTTGTAGGACATCTTGTGTCTCTACTATTATAGCTCACCAGGGTAAACTGGTCCTTCGCTATTTTAGAGTTACAGTGGCGTTTTGTACTCTCTTCGTCATCAGGAGATTTCATTTTTATCTCCACTGATACGGATATCTATGTTTTCTTCGTCATCAGGAGGTTTCATGTTTACCTACTACTGATACGGTATGGGATTGTAGTGAAGGATTGACGGATTACATATCTACATCAAATTCCTACACTAGGATGTAAGGTTCTACACATCCATATACCCCACATACTCAATAGTATGTGATCCAGGAGTTCCCTTAGGAAAACCTGTTTCACCATCATTTGATCTCTGACAATGATGGGTCTATGATCAGGGCTCTACATTATACTTGATTAGTTAGGTACATTCAGTATTCATTTAACATCACACATTGTTCTTCAAACAATAACAGTAGAATAACAGTTATAAAAGGAGAGTACTAAATGTAACAAGCCTAACTCACATCAAACATCATTTCTCATTATACTCATCACAAGTCATCTCTAAAGCATGACCTTGATGGTATTCATGGCTCTCACAGCCCATTATTATCATAGAATGCCACTGACAAGGCATCAAGACTCTTTACTTATTCATAAAGCTATCAATATGCCTTTAATGAATATAGTATCATCATCCATACATGGATATGATCACCTCCATATCAGAACCTGCATGGTTAATTCAATCTAATAAAGGTAATTCAAAACAATGATTATACTTTCCACGCTTGTCATAAGAGCTAAGTTCTTTGATTCTTATCAAATAGAGTTTAATACTCATATAACATGTCATCACCTTTGAATTAGGGTTTACTATTCACATCACATGTCACATGTCATTACCCTTGAATTAGGGTTTACTATTCACATCACATGTCACATGTCATTACCCTTGAATTAGGGTTTACTATTCACATCACATGTCATTACCCTTGAATTAGGGTTTACTATTCACATCACATGTCACATGTCATTACCCTTGAATTAGGGTTTACTATTCACATCACATGTCACATGTCATTACCCTTGAATTAGGGTTTACTATTCACATCACATGTCATTACCCTTGAATTAGGGTTTACTATTCACATCATATGGTGAGTTGAACTCATAACATCATCATGTATGAGGAACATCATCATTGATGCTCTCAGATTAGCTTAAAATTCATCATATATCATAATTAGGGTTTCCATGATCTCACATAGGTGGATCATACCCTAATCATGCACATTCATGTGTATTGAAGGTTCTTTACTTGAGTTTCCACCCTAAAAGGGTACTTTCTCTCTCTTAAGGTACTTTCTCTCTCTTAAGATACTTTCTCTCTCCTCATACTAGTAGATGGTGATAACACCATTGTAGATCAGGTTGGGTTAAGTCCTCATGGGCTAACATAAGCCAAAACATCACTATCATGTGATTAGGGTTTGATTTGAGCCAAGTATTACTCAATTGAACCCATCAAGGTATTTTGGTAATTCACCCCATTGATCACCATCATGGTTCAATTCATTAGTCACTTAATCCCTTAATATCCTAGGTTATCATTAGGGTTTAGATTATAGCATCATTGAACCATTTACACCTTCAATTGATTAAGTGAAATCAACCTTTGAAAACCTCAAACGGTTTCAACCTTCAACCTCCAAACAGTTTGAGACCGTTTGGATGAGTTGACCATTTGCTAAGGTTGACTCCAAGACCGTGTGACCTTCAAGGTCGTTTGCCCAAACCGTGTGAGGGTGTAGACCGTTTAACAAGTTTGACTTCAAGACCGAGAGAGCTTACACGGTTTGAGACCGTTTGGTGTCTCTCGATCTTGAGATCGTTTGAGTCCAAACGGTCTTGAGACCGTTTGGCCCAAAACGGTCTTGAGACCGTGAGGCCTCACACGGTCTTGAGACCGTGTGACCTCAAACGGTCTTGAGACCGTGAGGTCTCAAATGGTCTTGAGACCGTGAGGCCTCAAACGGTCTTGAGACCGTTTGGTCCACTTGGTCTCAAACCGTTTGGACCTCCAACATGGTTCAATGATTTCAATCGTTTATGATTATCAATGTTGAAGCCTCCAAATGGTCAAAGCCATGGTAACCACTTATAGATTGAGTTAATTAGGGTTATGCTTAACCAATTTGTCACTCAATTGACCCTCAATTGTTATCCAATTAGGGTTGAAGTTTGTTCAATTAAGGTCCATCAACGTTCAACCATCAACACTCAACAATGTGAATCAACACAAGGTTGAACCCTTCAATTGAGATCCAATTGGGCCCAAACTTGTCCCAAACGGTCTTGAGATCGTGTGGATGAACTCCAAACGGTCTTGAGACCGTTTGCCCAAGATTTCATCAAAATCTAATGTGATTTGATAGGAGTTAAACCTTGATTGAGTCTCAAATCAGTATTTTTTTTATTAATTCAATAACCCATTGCAATTGGGCCCTCAATTGATCAACTTACCTTAACCCTAGACCTCCAAACGGTCTTGGGTTGTCACCACACGGTCTTGAGACCGTTTGGTTGATCCCCAAATGGTCTTGGGTCAATCAACCCAAAAACACTAAGTTATTCATGGAGATTTCAGTACTGATTTCAATTTGTGTTTACCCTAGTAATCATCCTTCAACTCTTAGCTCGTTTGGAATTAGTCCATCAAATTTGGTGAGTTGTTAATCAACATTATTTTGAACAGTAATATCATACGGTCAATGCTTGGTCAACGTTCTTACACGGTCTTGAGACCGTTTGGACAAAAAGGGCGATTTCAACAGATTGGAAATCAGGAGTAAATTCAATTAAAGTTGTTGATTAAAAAGGCCATATCTCACGATTCCTTTGGAGTTATCATCTCAAATTTTGTGGGTAATTAGCCTACATAATTATGAACAGAAATCTTATACGGTCCACGATCGGTCAATGCGGCTAAACGGTCTTGAAGACCGTTTGACCTTACACGGTCCTGAGACCGTTTGCTCACCACGCGGTTTTGCAAACCGAGAGAGCAATTTGTGGAGACCGTTTAGTAAAGTGAAAAGTAGTGGATTAACTTTGGAAATAACGTCTTCATCTCCTAGCTCAAGAACAGCAAGGATTTCTCACGGATTTGCTTGCATGGTAGCAAAGGAAGGTAGAGAAGAAGAAGAACTATCATCTAAAAGCATAAACGAGATGTATATAACAAAGTATAGGTTTAGAGTTATAAAACCCACCTAAAGCTTGCTCCTTGAGCTCCAAGCTTTTAATGGCGTCCTTGAGTTTCCACAGGTCGGCCAAGGTGATCCTTCCAAGGAAAGTCGAGAAGAGATGGCTAGAAAGGTAGAGCTATGTGAGCTAACCATCAATTTGACCTTGAATTCAAGTTCTAACCATGAACTTAAGCAAAAGGGAGGATTCAAACCTACCTTGCACTCCTTGGTCATCCTCCTGAGCTCCACAGCTCTTCTTTTTTCGGTTTGGGTAAATGGAACAGTGAAAGAAACGAAGGAAGAGTTTCCTTGCTAAGTGAAGTAGAGAGCTTATATACTTGGGATGAGGTTTCAACATAAGCTCATAAGTTCTCCATATTTTCAACTTAGTCCCTCCATCCTTCTTTGCTCGTCCCTTCTTCCTTTTTCTAAGGACAACCTTCTTTTAAGGTCAAGAAATGAAGGCAAAGAAGATCAACCTATAACTTAAGCATACACATAAAAGGCTATTGTACATACACCTTGATTATTCAATCACAAAGGTGTTTTTCATTATATGATTATTCAATTAAAGTGACCTTTCATCATTTCTTCTCTAAATGATGACAAGAGTATTAAAAGATATTTTAGATGATGTATTTTACAAGTTGCACCCCTCAAATTGGGTAAATTGCACTTTTCTCCAATTTAGGGTTTTCAAGCACAGGGATTGCTTCCACAGCTGCACCTTGGTGCCCAAGCTTGGGAAATCCCTCAAACTTCATCATAATGATTCTCATGATGTATCAACATCAGAGGAACATCTCAACATGTGCAAATTGCAAGTTAACCCTTCTAACTGGGTAAATTGCACATAGGTCCCTGTATAACAAAACAATGCTACAATTTTATATAAAAAGGAGCAAAATCTGAAATATATGTTTCTGAGAAACTTAATTACATGCCCCAAATTAATCACAAGGATTTATTTACATATTTACGCAAAACACCTAGGGTTAACTCATAACCCAGGTCAGGGATGTTACAATTTATATCTCTCGTTGGGACCTAGGTCTCACCTCATGGGTCACCACATATTTTTAGGTTATCATTAGTGATGTGATCAAGATTGTTTTATACAAGAAGAGAAACCTGGTGATCAATAGACGTCGAAGGTTGGACTGTTTTAGTTATAGTAGAAGAATCCTAGAGTCATTCATGTACTCTCAGGTCTGGGTATGTGATTTGTTTTGTAGATGATATACTTGTATCGGCATGAGTTTTTAGCAGTATGCCAGAGTTTGTACATATGGCATGAATATGTGAAACAATATCTCTTTTGTATAGAGTTTGTGTCTGAGGCCACTTGATACAGATTTATGTATGTGGTATGTTATATGAGCTGTGGAAAGGTTAGATCTTTATGTAATTGTTTCAGAAATGTTTGTGATGTTGGAATCAGTTTTAATTATTTTTCTTTCCTGACTATGTGATTAATTAGCAGTTATCATATGTTTTGTTTTGAGTAAACTAGTTTAGTGTGATGGTATGTCAAAAATTTTAACAAATTTTAGATAACAATTGAAATATGTTGGATAATGTATTTCATCTAACCATGCATCTCAAACTAAACAATTGAATAATGAATAAGCTCAACTATTTCTTATTGGAAAGTAGGCAATCCATGCATCACTATTTTTAATGCATGTTTTAGCCTAGTCTACACCTTACACTCTTGTTATTAAGAAATATCTATATCTCTTGATATTTCCCTCACTTAACCGAACCACTCTTGCCAATTATATTAACTATTCGAACCAAAATCACCTTACCAATCAACACACCCTCTCAGCATATCTACAAAGGAATATAACATGAAGTGACTCAGGTTCGACATCTGGAACAAATGACGATTTATCTCCTACCCCTCATCCTAGGGTTTGGGTGGTTAATCGGGTAGCATGGGGTCATACTCATTTTTAGTCATTCAATAACACATAAAACTAGGATTTGAATCAATGTTGAACAACAATGAAGAAAATTATTTCTTTAAAGAAGACCATTTTACATGAAATAGCATGGGGGATACTCTCTCATGCCCAACAAAATAGATTACCTGGTAATGCCATGATCTTATAGGAGAAAAAAATGTTCTTCCATGGAATACATCAAAAGTATGACAAATAATAGTTAAGATTCAAGATAAGGAAAATAGATGATCAGGAAATTGATGAAAACCTATGTCAACAGTGAAAGACCATCAAATAGATGTCTTCATTTAATCTCCTAAGATCTAAACATGATGATGAGTGTCAATCCATGGAGGGAGGCCTATAGGATGGGACTTTGATGAAGGAGGTATATTCCTAATTCTCTTCCCACACTATAGTCAGGTGAAAATCCTCCTCTGTTCTCTTGTTCCATGTCTACTGTATCCCTTGACCTAAGATGAGTTTGAGCCATCCCTCGTACGAAAGTCAATTGTATTTATATGATAGGAATTTCCCAAATTTGGTAGTTTCCTTGATTGACATTTATACAGTGTGTACTTAACTTTTATATCATTAGTGAACCAATATGAACTTCATGGAGAAATTTGTTGGGATTTAAATGGTATGCAACAAATAGTTATGCCATGTACTTGATAGATCAAAATGTGGAAGGGATTTTCTAATTTATAATAAAAGTGACATTATGTTGTGTGGCTTTAGGACATGTCCTTCTTGTCTGGGTAGTGACAAACCCAACACATTTTGGTAGAACACCATTTGTAATCTTCTACTTCACCATACATGTCCTCCAATTTCCCAAAATATAACATCTCTTTCACTAGGTTGGATCTCATGTCTCTCCAAGTGAGAGATACAATAAAATAGTGGTAATAGAATCACAACATAGGGGAATCTAAAACAAAAAGATATATTTGGTCATAGTTTGGTGTCTAAGGAGATGAAATATGATGATAGGAGCTTAGATAAAATGGTCAAATAAGATATAAAATTCAATTATGAAATTCCACTATGCTTCTCATATAGTAATATGAAATAAATTATCAAATGAGAGATATATGAAGATGCAGATCATGCATCAATTTATACTGATGCAATCTAGAAAAAATATTTTTTTACAGGTGCTAACTATTTCAACTTATCTTCTCCAGGTTGCAAAGTTAATTATCAAACATAAGATAGTCAAATTAGATTAATCATCAAGTGAAGATGAATTCTAAGGAAAAATGAAGTACCATGTCAACTAAGCACAAAAAGGAAGTGTCTTCATCCCAAGTATTAAACATGAATCAAATTTTGAAAACAAATTTAGGAGAAGAAATCCATTTACTAAACTAATGTAGCATTATATAAACACACATATGTATATATACATATGTACATATATACATACATACACATATATATATACATATATTATATATATGTACATACATACATACATAAATAAATACATACATATACATACATACAATAGGACACCCCCGTCTCCTAGGGTTCGGCTGGGTGACCAGGCGATCTGCGACCCTAGGATGATGGCGCCCATGTTGACAGCCACTTTGGCCGCCGACGTCCACCCTCACACATCCCGTACCCCCGCCACCAGCATACCGCCACACCCTACACAACTACAACCTGATAGAGGATCAGAGAGAGGAGGAAAGACTACAGTTCCCAACCCTAACGACGGACCAGGGTACGTTCAAGGGGATGGGATGACTTCCCCGCCTAATGAAACGTGAGCGTCGACGATGCCTGCGAGGAAGGACTGGACCAAAGTCCTTAGGGAGCTGCCACCCAGCAAGACGGATGAGGAGATCTTCCTGGCGCCACGGAGCTCCGATGGCTAGGTTCACGTCAACCTTGAGGAGGAGGAGTTTGAGAAGATGCACAACATCTGGGAATACTCAATCATTGCGTACGTGCTAGGGAAACAACCTTACTATCCTTATCTCCTAGCTTGGATCAAAATGACTTAGCGCCCTAAAGGGACTTTCGACCTAATCTCGAAGGAGAACGGGGTGTTCTTGATCTGCTTCTCCAACGCGCTAGATAAGAAGACCATGCTAGACTTAGAGCCAAGGTGGTTTGATGGGCAGCTCACGGTTGCAAAAGATTACCGATTTGGCAACGAGTTGAAACGTGATGTGTTCACTTCGATTCTGGTTTGGATTACACTGGGCTCTATTGGGCGATCGTGGATGCAGAAGGTTGTGGGAACCATCACTGCCAGTGCTGGAAAAGTCTTGTTCATAGATGACAGATCACTAGAGTCGGATGAAGCTCGTGTGCTGGTGGAACTACGGGTGAATGAGGAGGTGACGGAGCAGGTTTGGCTAAACATCAAAGGGCGGGAGGCCATGCCTATTAAGGTTACCTACGACTACCATCTGCCTAAGTGTAGTACATGCAAGGCCTTTGGCCATTCAGAGGGAGCTTGCTATGGACCAATCAAGCAGCACCGGACTGAGGTCAAGGCAAATGAACTGAAGAAGACCACTGTGATCTCAAGACAGTGGGTTGAGAAGACAAGGCGGGCAGAGCCAAATGCAAAGCAGACTGATGGGGAAGCTGTGACTGGTGTGGGCAAGGACGTAGAGAAGGTAGCTTCTTCTACAGATAGGTCGATGTTGGCTATGGATGATGACGGGTAGGCCCATGCTATTGAAACCGAAGACGAAGGCACAAGGCAGACAACAAACCCAACGTAGACTAGGACTGTTGATTGCATGACCAAGAGGGAAAAGGAACTAAGGGACACTGATAATCAGTAGGAAGAGGGGGAGTTCATTCCAACTTCAAGAAGGAAAATCCTAAATGGGATCCTAAAGTCACAAGGAGTCGGGTCCATCTTGGAGGCCACCAACAGATTTGATGCTCTCAGCGAGTCATATGTAGAGGAACCCGAACAGGTTGAACCAAAGAAGAAAAAAGAAGGCAACAAGAAGGAGCAGCCCAGGCATACTCGGGCAAACAAGAACATTTAAAATGTCCATTACCATGTGGAACGTTAAGGGGGGGTGTGACAGGAACAAGAAGAAAGAAATCCGAGAGTGGATTGGTGCTAGTGGTTGTTCGATTGCAGCACTGGTTGAAACAAAGATTAAGGTGGACAATAAACTAAGCATTGGTTTTTTTTTTCCACAAGGGTGGGAACACGTATCCAACCTACAACATTCTGAACTGGCTAGGGTGTGTGTGGCGTGGAATCCCAATGCATGGTAGATGACAGTGATGATGATATTCGATCAACATATCACACTGGAATGTAGGAACGCAGTTAGCTTTCACATGAGCTTCATAGCAGTCTATGCTCATAATGATGCAAAGAGTAGGAAGGAACTCTGGCATGATCTAGCTTTTTTGTCTACAAAGGTGAAGACATTGTGGATGGTGATTGGCGACTTCAACAATGTCAGACTACAGGGTGAGAAGATAGGGGTAGACTTGCACTACGGGATGTGATTGATGCCTTTAACAGGGCTATTGATATAGAAGATTTGATTGAGCTTCCCATGACAGGCGGTGACCTTTTCACATGGAATAATGAACAAGACCAACGGGACAGAATAGCTAGCAAGCTGGATAGAGCCCTAGTTAATGAAGAATGGTTAAAGATGTTTCCTAATGAGCAGGTGAAAGCCGGTAGATATGAGTATAGTGACCATGCTCCTCTCCTTGTGCAGATATTAGAGAAAAAGTAAAAGAGAAGACCTTTCAGGTTTCTTAATTATTGGGTAGAGTGGAAGGGCTTTGATGATATTCTAAAGGGGGTATGGGGTACACACATCCATGGGAATCCTATGTTTGTCTTTGCAAAAACGTTATCACTGCTGAAAACAACACTGAAAATGTGGGCTAAGGAGAAGGTGAATATTTCTAATCTGATTGCAACAACCAAAAAGGAATGTAGAGAGATTACAAAGAACTTGTTGGTTGACGAGCTCAATGGGGACTTAATTTAGAAGGACCGAGAGTTAAGGTTGATTCTTGCTGATTTAAAAAAGGTCGAGGAGAAATTCTACTGGCAAAGAAGCAGGGAGAAATGGCTGAAAGATGGGGATAGAAATACCAAGCTCTACCAAATGGAAGTAAGAAGAAGGTAGGCTTCTAATATCATATGTGAGCTCATTGACAAAGATGGGCAGGTGGTTAATAAACAAGAAGACATTGAGGACCAAGTTGTGCTGTTCTACAATGAGATTTACAATAAAAACTTTGAAGATACTATGGAGGAGGAGGACATAGACTAGAAGTTCAAACTCTCTAGCACCCATAACAACATTCTCACTAAGGAGGTCACCGAGCAAGAAGTTAAAGATGCATTATGGAGCATAGGCTGCAACAAATCCCCCAGGTCAGATGGGTTCAATGCTTTCTTCTACAGGATGACTTGGAACACTATTAAAGAAGACCTCCTGAGGTATGTGAGATGGTTTCTTGATGGAGGTAATATGGTTAGACAAGTCAATCATGCTTTCCTGGTTCTCATTCCAAAGAAGAAGATTATGACCTCACTTTTGGACTTCAGACTATTGCATGATGCTCTATTCAGTACAAGATTATAGCAAACGTTCTAGCCACAAGACTGAAGATGGTCCTCCCTTTTCTTATTTTTGAAAACCAAGGAGCCTTTATTACTGGTAGGAGTATTAGTGATTGTGCCCTTCTTGCTGATGAGTTTCTAGCTGATTTCACTGTGATGAGAGGGAGCAGAAAGGCTTGCTTAAAGCTTGATATCTCAAAGGCGTATGATAGTGTCATATGGGATAGATTGTGGTGGATCATGCAAAAGATGGGTTTTTCTAAAATGTAGATTCAATGGATGCAGCAATGTGTTGGCACAACAAGTTTCTCAGTACTGGTGAATGGCACATCTACAGGTTTGTTCAAAGGAAACAATGGTCTTCGGTAGGGTGACCCCCTTTCTCCTCTCCTCTTCACCATTATTATGGAATACTTTATATGGAAGTTGAAAGAAGCGGAAGATTCAAAATTCATCAAAGCATACATTGTCCATGGTAAAAAGGTAATGAGCCACCTTATATTTGTGGATGACGTCTTACTTTTTCTTGATGCCAAAGCTGAAATGTTAAAGGAGCTAAAACTTTATCTGGGAGAGTTTGGAGAGCGGACGGGGCTGCAGATTAATGCAAATGAGACTCAACTCTATCTCTCAAAAAATAGTCACCACATGGACGATAGACTGCAAGAAACCATTGGAGTGGAGTTGGGAAAATTGCCGACTAAATATCTGGGATTTACACTAGTTGGGGGTAATCTACAAGTCAAAGATTTTGTTGATTGTATTGATAGATTGGATCAGATGATAGTGAGATGGCCTACACAGAAGACAACCATGTCGGGCCGAGCTACCCTCATTAGATCAGCTATAGAAGGACTTCTTATATTCTGGGTGCAACAAGGTGAGATTCCAGGTGCTGTGCTTGACATGATGGAGATGAAAATATCAAACTTTATTTGGGCGTGTGAGTATCATCCCATGCATTATTCTAGGTTGGCCTTACCTAAAGATGAAGGGGGTATGCAGCTGAAAACTCTAAGGGACATCGCCAGATGGGGGACATTAAAGAGAATCATCTTGTACCAGACAGGTGGCTCTATATGGGGGAGATAGATGAGAGTTAGATACCCACAAGGACTAGATTTCCAGCCACGTACAAGAGAAGGCATTTCACACACCATTCATATGATGAGGAGTCTATGGTCGTAGGTCAAGCACCTTTTTTGTCAGACTCCTATTGGAGAATGGCACATGTTGAATCCAAAAGCTGATTTGTGAGAGATCACAAAGATAAGGGCTGAAAAAGTTGAGATTATGGCTCAGATATGGGATGGTAAGTAAGTTCCAAATGGTCCACATGTGTATTCAAAATTTTACATGGAGATTTGGCGACTCTAGATAAAGTACATGAGTGGAATAGTAATATTTATGTCACCTGCTACTTATGCAAAGAAAAGGAGGAAACCCATAGCCACCTGTTTTGTAGTTGTAGTTTCACGAAGACCTTATGGGGGGAAATCTGTTGGGAGTTCCGACTACGAATAGAGCTGAATGAAGACATAAAAAAGATGGTCAAATGTTGCACCAATGAGGAGAAGAAGCTTCTTCTGTTTGCTGCCTTGTGCTTCCATGTCTGGAATGAAAGAAATGGTCATAAGCATACTGGAGTAGATAGTAGTGTGAGTAATATTGCTGCAAAAATTTGTAAAAATGTCAAAAAGAGATTATGTATTAGCTAGATGTGTGAGTTGCTCATGTACACGTTGTATAGCGAGCATAGGGCTATATGTAACTCTTGACACTCTTACATTTGTAGGAGGGAATCAGAATATATTTACCTAATTCTGATAAATACATACATACATACATATATATAATCATTGGTCTTGGTAGAGTGTTGGTTTCGCTACAAGTGGCAACGTAATAGGTCATTGGTTCAAGTCACAATTGATACAAATTATCATTTCTTACAGAAGCTACTATATGCCGACAAGGAGTGGCTCAAGTGGTCAAGCACAGTGTCTCCTCATGAAGGGACCAGGGTTTGAATCCCAGTTGCCGCCTTGATTTACCACCCTCTCGGGTGTTCGGCCACCATCATGGGTGTGGGAGAGGGGGGGGGGAGAAATCTTTCTCTCTTAATCCCATATATATATATATATATATATATATATATATATATATATATATATATATATATATATATATATATATATATATATATATATATATATATATATATATATATATATATATATATATATATATATATATATATATATGAAAAGCACATATTTTGACACTCGAAGACTACTATAAAATAGGTCTACTTGGAATGTTGGCTGTGTCAATCAGCCTCCTTGCCACATACCACTTTACCAACATGACTTGATGGATAAATTCAAGATAGATGAACATACTATATGGGAAGCTTAGCCTCTTTTTTGGGGTTTATATTGATTTCATGAAAATCGCTTACCAAATTTCCAATTTTCATATTTTGATTAGGCTTTTGAACCAAGAGAACCTATTTTACTTTTACCTCTAAATGCATATGTGAATCATACGAATTGAAGTGTGTTAATAGATTTTCACCTAATTTTAAACATTTTCTTATGGATAAAAGCAACTAAAATTTGTGATTTAGAATTCATTAATATTAAATTCACATAAGGATGCTTTTAGTTGATTCATAAAGATAATTTCAATTAGGTGCATTAGGTTAAATGAGATAAACATCATTGGTCAATATGGTATTCAGTTAAGAATAATAATAAAATAAGAAATTTAATGAAAGTTGTCTATGTTATCCTTTCTCACATTTCATTGGACAATTGATAAAAATAAATTAATTTCCATAAAATATCAAAAAGGGGACATTGGGTAAAGGTATAGCTATGTTGAATGTCCAAAACAATAGACAACAGTCACGCCATATCATGTTGGCAAAATAAGAGAAAGACTTAAAAGTAGGAAACTGTTGAAATAAATTATTTTAATAAAAAAGCAAATAAGATACACTATCAAATATATTCTACCACCTAATATTGAAATATATAGTATCCTTACAAATGTTCCAAATCAAAGAGAAGGTCATCATGTATCTTAGTGTGGTGGCAGTTGGTACTAGTATGAGGCAAGCCCCTATCCTACATCCTAATATGGAGAAGAGTGATAGTGAATCAATTTCTCCACATATGAACCATTGTATGGCGGTGCTTTATTAGGTGGTGGAGGTTGTAACACAGTATAATGGACCTAACTAATATGCCATTGATCCATGTGGTCCATGTTAGGTGAAGTCCAGGTGCAGTCACTCTATGTGTTGGTGTATTAAGATAGTGGTGGACTTGTAGGGGTCTCGGCTAAACCAAAATGTTTCATAGAAGCTCCCTCCCAACAAGTGAAGAGATAATATGTATGTCCCTCTACATATAAGATATAACTGTAGCGCCAGTTCTCCTTCCTTGTCAAAGTGGTGTTCTCCTTCTAGTTATGTTTTAGGAACCATGATAGGGAATTATACTCACTCTCATAGGTGACTAGAGACCAAATATCATTCTTGCTAAAGTCAATCAAGATTAACATGCTCCCAATGTAGTAAAATCACATGTTCTCAATAAATTTCTATTTTGTATGGATGTACTCAAAATCTAGCAAATAATATAAGATGAATCCAAACTATTCTGATGTCTTCCTAGAGTTAAATTGAATCTCAAATGTATAAAGAAAATCATAAGTCTAACTAGGGTCATTGTAGACATCTACGCTACAACAATGAAAGATGTCTATCTTCTCAAGAAAATGCCAGGTATATTCGTCGATGTCCAACTTCTCTATAAGGCCACTTAACTTTCTTAAAGTGTTGAATAAACTTAATTACTAGAATTGAGTGATTAGAACCCTAATATAACCTTATGATATGATTTGGAATCATAAGACAATCTTAAGTTTCGAATTTGCTCCAATTTGATCATTGTTTAAGCAAGTTATGTAATTTTATGTACATTTTTGGATCTTCTACAATTTACCCAATTGAGAGGTTTTCTTTGCAATTTGTCACATGAATTATGTTCCTTAGATTTTATATTATTATTCTTGAGCTTTTTGAGCCATGGGGAACCTATTTGAACATTGTTTTGGAGGTATTTTCTTCAAGGGTATATCAACGTGTACGCCTTTATGGATGAGCTACCTTTAGGAGCAATCAACCAATGTTTTTTTTATTGGCTTGCAAAACCAACAAACTATGGCTAAGTAGGTCTCGATGAATGGTGGGGCATCTATTTGTGAGGCTTCTTGTATATCCATAATAGATTAAGGCGATGGACACATGGGGAGTTACTAGGACACCTCATGTTTTTCTTTTTCATTATCCTAAAATTTCATATACCTATCTTTAAGCACCCAAAAAAAACTTTTCCTCTCTACCACTTATGTCCTTCTAAGAGATTCGTCTTTCCTCTGTTCTTCTAAGGAGGACTTGTCCAAGGAAGAAGAAGGTGTGGATCTTCTTGGTAGAAGCATCTAGGGTTACAATTTTCTTCCTTTCGGGGTCTCTAAAGCTCCTTTATGGTGATTTTGACCTAAACAAGTAAGTATCCCCTTCTTTCCTCCATTTCATTCTCTGTTCTTATTCCTCCTACCTTACTCTAGGTTGGAACCTTGTTGTTCCATGGTAGAAGTTTCTCTAGAACTCAATAATCTACCTTTCTCTAGATCTAAACTTTGGTTTTCTTGCCTTATTTACTTGAGTTTCTTTCTGCAAGAAGTCTTTTCTTCTCTGTAGAGGTGATTTTTATAACCTTCTTCACTTATATTGCTTGCTAAAAGCTTGTTACTTCATGTTTATGCTTTAAAGTGATGATCTAATCATAAAGAAGCAATGCTTGTTTAGGGTTTCAAATTTTTATGGTGATCCCCGTTATGTTCCAGTGCTAGATGAACATGTGAATAGGTGTACATCCTTCCTATGATAGAACATGATATAGGACATGTTGGTAAATACAACCTATGATGCTAAGAACCTAACAACCAATGGTTCAAATTAGGGTTTTCAAGCTATTTCCTTCACTACCACATGACTCAATGGTGATACCATGAAACAACCAATGGTGATGCTATCATGACGATCGATGGTGGTGACCAAAGGTTTCAATCGATGGTAACAATCAATGGTCACCCCATAGGTCAGGTTTTGGCTCAATTGGAAGTTTATTGATCAACCATTAAGTACCCTAATAATGCTATTAATCAATGATGACATTAGCTTAATATTCAATGGCGTTAAATGAATATAGTGATGATCTGACAACTGATGTTGACTTAATGATCACAACCAATGGTGGATCAGGTCATCACCACCAATGGTGAGATAAGGATTTTATTATAGATTCAATTAAACCTTAAACCAATGGTTCCTTGGTTCAATTGATTTAATGGTTAGACCTACACTTCAATTGATAACTTGAACGATGAACATGATCCAATGAATAAGTTTGGATGCTTCAACATCCAATGGATTACAATGAATCCCATGATATTATATGTGGGCCCTAGTGATGAGAATTTGATGGTTCAATACCATTAATTTTTAGTCTTACTTTTTCCCTCATATAGTTATATTTGATTAATCACCATAATAAGTGGATATGTAACTCCAATTTGATATAACTTTTTATAACTAACCTTAATGTAACTAAATTATGGGGATTGGTTATAATTAGACCTCTTGAATTATTAATATGACCATGTATTACACTCTTCTTGTGTTGAAACCACAATTTAGTACGATTTGAATATCATAGGGCCTTTCCATGATAATATGTATGGACACATATGTGTTAATGATCTTTAGATACTTGGTTAAGACATGGAATAATGAGAATAACCTTGCTATGAATAATGTGATGGTGTTAATGATGTTTGGGCATGTTTCGAGCCCCGATTGAGGAGTCTTCATGCTCCAATAAGGGTGAAAACCTTGGAACTTGTTATAAGATATTGGTATTTTGCAATAGTATGATGACAAGTGGGGTCCATTAATTTGCAATGATTGATAGCATGTGGTAATGTGTTTAAGATTTATCCCCCAAATGTTTATATCTTATGAAGTTGCAATACACATACTCTTGCTAGAATTGAATTAGGGTTGTATGTCCATTTTTATGATGAAGCCTTAATTCAACCAATCGGTAGTAATTATGAAAGTGTAACCCTATTCATGTAGTGCCTTGTTCCATTGAACCATCTTTAGTGTCAAAACTTACTGGATGGCCAAAATGAGTACTCCTAAGTGAAACTCAGAATGTTGTTGAATATGTAGGGTCCTTGTCACCCTGACCCCAAATATTAGGGAGGATGATTGCAGTCATACCTAGTCCTCTTTTTGAGAACAGTTGTGGTTGTGTCTCAATAGTTGTATGGAATATGATTGAAGAAAAAATGGGGTTGTATCTCAGTGACTGGGTTTTTATTGCATACCTTGGAGTCTAATGTCATGACTTGTACCAAGGGGAGACTAGTTGTTAGAAGCTTGACTATATGTCATTGTAGTGGAAGCTTGCTTGATATGTCACTACCTTTTTGGGTCGTACTAACTGGGTAGAGGAGAGATCTTAGGATACTAGAACTCCTAAATGTTATATGGAACTAAATAGCACTTCCTAGTGGTCAGTTGGACTTTGAGTGGTATGATTCAAACTCCCCAAGGCATAATAAAAGATATAATACCAGCTATGTAGTATAATTGATAGGGTTTAATATGATTCAAATTGGTTGATTAACCCTTGTCTTGTCTTTATACTACATAGTTCTTAGATTATACATACTTATGAAATTTGAGTAATTCTACTTGATGCTAAAGATTATTTGCTTAATTGTTTAGTATGCTTAAACTGTTCCACTTGCTCATATTTCTTATTCAATGCCCTACTTGCTCAGTCGATTTATTGTTAATTAATATGTTGTAATCAATATTTATTGGAGAGTGTTATATCTCTTTCTAGAACTGGGTCTCACCCCTAGGTCACAACATATTTTTAGGCGGTCGCAGGCTACGTCAATGTTGTGTTGTGGAAGAGAACCATCCTAGTGATCAATAGATTCAAAAGGTTTATCAATTGTAGATGTTAGTAGTACAGACCTAGTGTCATCCCTGTACTCTCAAGTCTAGGTATGGGATGTTTTTTCTAGATGACATACTTGTATCGACACGAGATTTTGGTAGTACGCTAATGTTTGTAAATATATGGCACATACATGTGAAATATCATTTGTATACAGGATGTGGTTGAGGCCATTGGACCCAGATTTATATACATGTTACAATATATTAGAATGTAAGGATGGACCTTTATGCAAATGTTCTAGAGTTTGTTTACATTGTTGAAATTGGTTTTAATTATTTCACATTTTTGACTATGTGATTAATTAGTAGTTGATTGTGTTTTGTGTTTTGAGTAATCTTGTTTCGCGTGACGAGCTGTCATAGTTTAAGTTGGCATCATAGCTCTATGTTTGTGGGGTCTATCGCGAGATAGGACATAGGTTTGAGTTTTTTCTTATGTATCCATCATATCTGATCATAGTTTATTCTTATGCAGATATGTTTGGAGGACCTGAAGAACACACAAAAGTAACTATGTTTCACTAGTAAGTGGTGCTAGGAGGCAAACATGTGAAGGTAGAGCGCTAGAGATACGGCCAAAGCAGCATGCAATGCCTCAGATAGACCCCATAATGATGGCCAATCCTAAGTTTTAGTCTATGTTTAGACATGTGATGGCTACAATTACACAAATAGGGGACAGAACACTAGCACCTCAAACTAGGGCATCCGTCCCTAATGTGGAATCCCAAGATGTCAGAAAGATGTTTGAACGTCTTAGAGGTGTTGGTATGATTGAATATGTCGGTACCTTTGATCCAACAGATGTTGACATGTGGTTGATAGATCTAGAAAAGGCATTCAAAATCCTAAACATCCCTAAAGAATAAAAAGTAAAGTATGATGTCTATATATTGAACGGTAGTGCATGTCACTGGTGGGCCATAGAAGAAGAGAAAAGGCCAGGAGTTGTGATAGCACGTGAGGATTTTTTGCCGAAAGTTGTTAGCCAATACTTTCTAGAGACCTATATAGATGAAAAGATATCTCAGTTTGAGAAGATTTGTCAAGGAGTGATGAACATTAATGAGTATGAATCAAAACTTATGGATCTTTTAAGGTTCTATCCTTACATGGCAGCTACAGATAAGGAAAGGATCCATAGGTTCGAGAAGGGCCTAAGTACGGAGTTGACTACAATGGATTTAGCCCTGGAGAATAGGAGTTTTGGGATAACCCTAGAATTTTTGCCTAAGTAAGATAATAAGAACCTTGTCTTAATCTTTTTAAAGTAATTAAGACTAAAGGAGAGATCAAGTTTCAAGTTTGGTCCTATTTGAATGTTGTTTGAGCAATGTTTGATTGATTAGACCAAAGTGCAATTTACCTAAGATGAAGGGTTATCTTGAAAATATGTCACATGATGGGTTTGCCCTTAGTACTTTAGCATCATAATAAAGAGCATGATGCTAAGGGTCTCCTTGTGGAATGCCTAAGTTCCAAGTTGAACTTGTATAGATGATACTTGTGCTTTATGTGTCAGTTTTGGTGAAACTTGCAATTTATCCAAAATATGGGGTTGATGTGCAGTTTATCATCTCTAGAGTGTCCCTACTCTCTCTTAGTATCATCTAGAGGAGAGAGAAAGGAGGGGGCACCTTGTTTGAGTCTTGGTTGTGTGATAGCAATCTTTATAGTGAAAGAACTCAAGAATGTTGAGTATCTTGAACCCTAGATGAGGTTGTGTCAACTTATGAATGGTATATGGGGGTTCCTATCAGTTTTAGCACCATGGAGGAAGTCCCCTATTGGTTTAACAACTTCTTTGAAGTATCTATATCAGGCTAATCACCTAAAGTACGTGAAGGATATCATTTTTTATGTTCATTAAAAAAATGTAACGAATTCCATATAATATGTTAATTGGGTTGATAAATCTTGTCAAGCAAGATACCAAATGGCCGATATCTCAACCTTGAATTATCCATAGGAGTTTTTGATGTCAAGATAATCATGTTTTCATGGTGCCACCATGCATGGACACATGTCACCTAGTTACATATTCTAACACCCAGGCCCACTACCCAAAGCTCTAGTAGAGTTTCAGGAATGATGACTGACCCCACAGATCACCACTAGCCTTAACGGCATGGTTTGTCCTCACTCATGCGCAAGTCGTGGCCAACTTCCCAACTGGTCACCCATCCTAGTATTACTCCAAGTTGAGCATGCTTCACTATTGAGTTCTTTAGGGATGGGCTCCCAAAAAAGGAGGGTCACCTTCTTTTCAGGGAGCCCATCACTAAAGAAATCCATAGTTAAGTGTGCTCATCTTGGAGTAGTACTAGGATGGGTGACTAGTCAGGAAGTTTATCCTAGCTTGCATGTGAGTGAGGATAGAGCATGCAGTTAAGGCTAGTGGTGGTCTGTGGGGCTCGTCGTCATTCCTGAAACTATATTAGATCCTTGGGAAATGGGCCTAGGTGTTATAATGGTATCGGAGCTAGTTACCCTCATGTAGGTGGGGCCCCCATAAACATGTTACATACCAATCTTAATTCGTATGGTCCAGGCAAGTTGGGAAGGGTTTTCCACTGAAAAGAGATGTAGCTGCCCTTGCACTAGTAGCCGTGGATGGGAGTTGGGTGTCCATGGGCCATCATGGGTCTTGTAATGACCCACACTTTTGAGTGTCTAAAAGACCTTAAAGTCACAAATCATTACTCATAAATTCCAGGTTCAGATTCAAGAAATAATATAGAATAGTAAACAATTTCTAGTAATAAACAAATATATACACATTTCCATAAAAAGCTCCTCTAAGGAGTTACATAAATTTTAGAAAGAGTTACCATGTACATGTGTGAAGATATACCACTAAGACTAAACCTTCATGAATAACTTTAGTGTCTTCAACATCTTTATCTATAACCTCAAGTCCACGAATCTAGTATACCTGATACCTAAAACACTGACAAACAAATACATGATCAGTATATTTCTATACTAGTATGTGGGTTCAAACAATAATCACAAGTACACATATAAGCAAACATCTTTATCTTGCATATAAGAATATAAACTTGTTTTCATATTCTAACCCATATCCGGTCTACTACCTCAGGTGTAATCACTATCCCTTCGGGACTCATGTGCATTATCCTTAAGATCAGTCTAAACCAGGGTTCATAATATTATTATTTACTTTACATGATACTCATAGGAACTTTATAATTTTCTCAAAGTAAGTAAACAAGAAAGCAGATTATCTTTCATTCGATCACATTGAGAAACCTCGACAAACTCTAAATTTGATACATGTATTCATAAGCCTAACCACGTACCTTATGCCATTCCAAAAACCATGCAGATTATATCACATGTACTTTAAGAGTGTATCCCAACATCCAAGAAACAAAGAATTAAACCAATATAATCTAAAATATACCCACTACATATGTGTCACCATGTATTCTCATTACATTAAACAGATCTAGACCCACTCCTAAACTAGGGTTTAGGGTTATCTCATGTTTGGACTAGGGTTTAGGGTTACAAACCCTAATTCCATCATATCATGGTTTCTAAGATTGCAATCTTTAATTATGCATACTAGGTGAAACCCTAATCATCAACTTAAGCATATTAGATTATCCGTGATACCAAGATCATACCACTAGCATCAAGACCATAGCAAGGTAGTCATATTGGTTTCAAAACCATAAATCTGCATGTATGAGATTATTAATCTAGAATCATCATTTATTCATCATTATCATGCATTTCTTCATTATACATAATAAGATTAGGTATTAACTCAAAATAAATGGACCTACTTAATTAAGCGTCAATTTACCGGAATCTAGGTCTTTTCTTTATATTAACCATATCAAAAGATGCATTGCATATACTTTTTGAACATGAAGCATATTTAGACTTTGATTATATTTTCTTTGGATTTCTCTCATTTTTTAGAGAAAATTTCATATGTAACTTGTCTAATTCTAAATTACCGATTTATTTCTAGAATTATTTGAAGTTATCATTATATGGACCAATCTCGTGCTACCACATCAACATAAAATAGATTACCTCATATTAATCCAGATCATCTCTTGATTAGGTGTGAAAGGACTTTTGCATCCTTGGTTGTTGACACATTTAGGCAAAGGAGTCATTTGACTCTTATCCTTATCTTTCCCACATGCAACTCCCGCAACAGCGTGAAGCCATGTGCACGCTGTCAGTTCCACAGGTAGGGCATTGGCTCCAGGTCCTACACTCACTTATCAAGTCTATCGCCCCTTCTGCATCATTTTGCTGCTCTGCGTGACCCCTTGGTGTCATACCCAAAGCTTCTCCGACGCTCCACCCCCAAGGGGTCATGTCTGCCAGTTGATGTTCACCTCCTCCTTTATCGTCGAGTCCTGGCTTCGCCAAAGGCACAATTTATTGCCTTTGGATAGAAATGCACCACTCAAGCACCACCCTCCCTCACCTGCACTTGCAACCGCAACTCCTCATCCTCCTAGTTGCACTCTCCCTTGTTGCCCTACGTGACCAGGCTCAGATGATGGTGTTGACTGCCCCAATCCTCTCCTTCACATGCCATCTTGTCCTCCGTGAATGACACTTCCACAGCCTCTAGTTCCATCATAATGGTGAGACGGATGCAACCCCCCTCAGGTCCGAGGTCCTTCTATTAGAGCCACCTCCCCTGGTTGCACTATCTCCAGTCCACCACTCTCCTCCCTCCCTCGTTGTCCTCCTGATCGTGATGCCAAATCAGTTGGTTGTGGAAGGGCCTACTGGCGTTCTTCGCTAGTTTTCTTCCAAAGGAATGGGTCATGGTCATATTGCTGGTGGAAGGAGGGAAGAACCGGGGGGAGGATGTTGTGCCACCTTGGCACTCCAGAACAAAGCCCTATCCTATCGGCTTATCCATGGGAGTGTAGGGTTGCGACCATGGTGGTCGCAGGTCTCGTTGTGGCTGATGGAGGCTGGTGTCCCGCTTAGAGAGGGTCCCTATATATACCTCTCGAGGAGGAAACCCTAGGGACCGCTGTAAGCAAGAAAGGATGTAACATCCATGAGAGAAAGACAATTCTCTATTCATGCATGCATATTGTGCTTCTTAGATGGAAGGTGTCCTAGTCACAACCAACCACCAAACAATTTCCTCTTTTCCATAATCTTTCCACTTTCTTCTTTTATCCTCTCCATAAACCCCCTCAAGGATCCCATTTCCTTTCCTTTATCTCTTGGCATATAAGCAATATGTCCATACGCTAAGAACTTATTTATTATTGGACAAAAGATAAATTCTAAGATCAAGCACATGTTCTCCATCACCTGGCTTCCAAGTGGATTCTAGATAATTACGTGATAAATCACCTAATTCTTAGATTTTTGCATATAGTCCCATGTTTTTATTATCAGGTGTATAAAATTATCGTAATCATTTATTATGTGCTCAATATTTTCATTTTCCAATTTGATGCCCCAGGGATTCATTCACAAACACTAACTTGCCCAATTGGACTGGAACGAGTCCTCAAGGCCCACAAACCACCTCTTGGGCTTTCCAAAGGTTATATGATCTTAAGAACATTCCTGATTACCAATTTAAGGCTTTGATAAACATTGCACCTTATATTAGCCTCATATGAAAACATATGCCCAAAAGCACCTTATTTACTTAAATTGAACATTGAATGTATTTCTAGAGTTTGGAATTATTAACCAATATCCCTCAATTCACCTCATTGTAAAATGTTCCCTAATTCCATTTAGGCTTGAAATCTACGAATTTCAAAGATGTAACAGGTCTGCATTGAAATGGGGAAGAGATTACGAGGCCATAAAGTTGATCCTTGATGCTGACACCAAGAGTCCTAAGTGGGGGAGATTGTAATGTCCCAGGATTTAAGGCCTCGAATAAAATGATTTTAGAAGGAATGATTGGACTACTCATATCACCAAGGTGCACCTCCTTTTCAGGGAGTCCATCACTAGATAACTCCATTGTTAAGCGTGCTCAGCTTAGAGTCATACTAGGATGGGTGACCAGTCGAGAAGTTTATCCTAGCTTGCGTGTCAGTAAGGATAGAGTGTGCTGTTAAGGCTAGTTGTGGTCTGTGTGGCCCGTCATCATTCCGAAATATCTATTAGAGCCTTGGGCAGTGGGCCAGGGTGTTACACATATGGTGATGACACCTATCATATAGTCTCTCTCATGAGCTTCAACTATAAAAGCCTCTCCTTACACCTCCTAGTAAAAATTTTGACCCTCATACCATATCTTGCTTGGTGGACGACCCTAGGAGCTCAAGGAAGAAGAGGAAGGCTGAACATCTTGCCCAAGGTGAAGCAATGGTTATCTTTTACCTTGAATGGGCTATGCTTCTGGAACTATGATTCTTTCTTTCTCTCCTTGTTCACCAAGTTCCTTACTATGATACCTTCTTCTTGATGGAGGTGAAGTTATGGCTGAATCTTGGACTTTTAATAAGTCATCTTCAACGTTGGGAATGTGAAGCTTTGGAGCTTCAAGCTACAGTGATGATCTTGAGGCGGTTTATATAACTCAACTTCAATTATATTGTTATTCACTTTCAATTGTACAATACTTAGTTATTCCTTCTCAATTTCGATTTCCATTGATTAAATGATGAATCTATGAGATCTAATGGAAACATGGGGTTTCTTTCCATGAAGAAGAGTGTTACGGGATGAAGTCTTCAAAATTTGAAGATGATCAAAATGATATCCCTCTAAGTACCTCAAAATGGTTATCCCTTTAAGAATCTCAAGGTCGATATCCCTTTTAGCACCTCAAGACCGATATAACTTTGATGTGTCATGTGTAACATTAGATGATGGTGTGGCCAATACACCAATGTTTAGTGCGGTCGATACACCAATGTGTGGTGCGGCCGATACATCAATGTGTAGTGTGACTGATACATCGATGTGTTGTTTGGCTGATACACCAATATGTGGTGTGGCCGATACACCAATGTGTGGTGTGGCTAATATACCAAAGTATGGTGTGGCCGATACACCTAAGTAAGGTGAAGGTGTCATACACAAGCGAGGTGAAGTTATTATACTAATACTAAAGTAAGAAGAAGACATCACAATAAAATATGATAAAGGTGATGCATCTAAGAATGTGAAGTTGATACACCAAAAGATAGATAAGGTTGATGCCTTGATAAAGTGAAGCTATGAAGGATATGATGATTCCTAACTTGATCCAAACTCTAGAGTGTCCAATACCCCAGTTGATGGTGAGGCTGATATATTAAGTAGTTGAGTTGTTGATTCCCTAGTTGATGGTGTGGCTGATATACAATGAATTGATGTGGCCAATATATAATGAATTGATGTGGCCAATACACAAAGAGATAGTGCATCCAATACACAAAGAGATAAAGTGGTCGATACCCTAAAGTATAGTATGACCGATATACCTCATGTACCATATAACTGATACTAACTTAAGCATCCCCAAACTGATACACAAGAAATAGTGCTTTGACCGACACAAACAATGGTGTCATTGCTGACACAAGTGAATATGTCTAGGCCGATGCAAGGGATAGTGTGGAGGATGATATACTTTGACGAAAGTAGGCCGACACAAGGGATAGTGTGGAGACCAATATACTTTGAAGAAAGTTGGCCAACACATGGGGAAAGTAATCAAATCAATACATGATGACATAAAGAGATGGATACACTTTGATAAGTGTAGGCCAATACATTCTAATGAGGATCAAGTTAATACAACAAGTCAAGTTGAACTAGTATCCTAATAAGGATAAGAGAGGAACTTGTATCCCATGTTGATGATCAATCAATGATAATTAATGAAACTAATGAAGTATGAATGAATAATTATGGAAATTGAATAAGCTCCTAGATATGTGGAGGTATGATTTAGGGTTTGGTTATGGAATATAACCCTAGAAACCCTAATCATTTGAAGAAGAGAAATCCTATCCCTAATCATAAGAGGGAGTACAACTTAAAGTATCACAATGATAGTAATCAATGGTTACAATAACATAGTGAAATCTTAAATCATACAAAGATGATGATCATAGCCAAATAAGGGCTATAGTAATTATAATTATCCTAATTATTCCTTATGAGACACATGGAAAACATGAATCACGGGAAGAATGTGGAGTGGTCTGGTGACCTGGCTAAAAGGTGACGTGGTACACAATGATGAGTTTAAGGGATTAATATCCAATGATAAAAATGACAGGGTAACATAGAGTTGTTCCAACTATTAAAGAATCTTAGGCAATATGATATATGTTTCATTTTATCATAATTGCAACTTGATCGCATGATTATCTATGATACAATGGAAGAAAAAGATAAAATATAAGCTCCTTGAAATAAGGATTTATGAATTAGGGTTTGGTTGCTAGACATGAACATGAAAACCCTAAATCAGTTATAAGGGAAAACCCTTACCCTAATTACGAGAGGGTCGTAAATTGAATGATTCTCTTTATGGCATGGTGTTGATATTTAGTTGCTTTTATAATGAAATCCTAACCATGCAAGTATTATGTAACAATGAGGATAGCTATGTATGAGCTATGATGGCATGATATGATACAGTTTACATGTGCCTTGTGAGCCATGTGACATACTTATACAACAAGTATGATGTTATACAAGTCTAATGACCTAGAGCTGATTGTTACCTGGTAAGAGGTGACATGGTTTAATAATAAATTGAGGGGTTGATACCCCATAGCATGTGATCAAGAAGGTGTAAACATTGAAGAGATGATATCCTCAATAATATGTTTAAGGGATTGAGATCCCATGTAAATATGATAGTCAAGTATATGGATTGGATAACCTAGAGATGGTTGTTGCATTATGGGAGGCGACAATGTTTAATAATGAGCCAAGGGTATTGAAACTCTGTAGTATGTGATAACAATGATGAGACATTATGTGAGTACATGATCAATATGTTTACATAATGAATGATTGTAGCACATACATAATCTAATAAGGTTATACACATATACATGTGTGCAATAGTGATACCTAGTAATGATTGTACAATCCTAGGTTGATTCCAAGAAAATGGGAAATGGTGTATATAAGGTTTGGTAATAATAACAATTTTGAGGAAAAACCCTAAACATGTTATGTGTAAAGAACACTAACCCTAATATCATGATAGACTACTCTTTCTGAGTTTGCATGATTAAAATCTTGAGATTGTTTTCTCCATCGGTTATTCATGTAATGATAATCTTACAAATTAATGGAATATTATACCTTGTGAGTGCTATGACTATGATTAACTAATGTTAAGTGATGTATATGAACCTTGATAAGGGAATACGAGAAATATGAATATGTGAATATGTAGACTTATTTATTATGAATAATGCATAGCCTTATACATTTCAATTTGTGAGAGGAAGTGGAATTAGAAGGATGGAAAGATAAATGATGCTTGAGAAGCCAATGTGGTAAAGCATGAAACCTAATCTTCTTTAAGGAGACATATGGTGCATGGCATGGTTTATTTAAAAAGTAATTAATGTATTGCTACACATTCTCCCTCTATTTGTATAATGATAACTTTGCAAATGAGATGGATGTCATAGATAATGATTGCTATGGTTGCTATGGTGTACATGTAATATGGCACATATGATGCTTGACATTGGTAATGCCTATATGCTCGATAAAGAAAGTTGAGATAATAATAAATCATAAGTATGATGTGGTGGGTCTTATGACCTGATAGAGGCTTAGTTCCTAATTGAGGTGTTATCCTCCAGTACTAAAATGAGGGATTGATATCCCATGATAATGTGTCGATGGTAAAAGCCTTATGAATGGAAGTAATATAATGTTATGAGATGATTGGAATCAATTTATAGTGTAAATGATTATATCCTCTGTTGATATATTATGCCATTTCTTTTGAAGAATTTGTTTATGGTTTGTATATTATAATTTGATTGATGCCAAAAGACACTTTAATTGGTCTAAGTAATCAAGTATAATATAATCATGTAGGTTCCCTAGCCATGGATCCATTCAGTGTTAGTATTTGCTAAATGGTGAAACAAGGCTTACTCAGAGCATATATTTTTGAATATGCGAGGGTGCAAGATGAGTATTTCCTTGCTTCCTTCAATCAGCAGTATTGGCTTCGAGCCATTTCCTAAAGAAGTGCAGTTGTAGGCCGTAGCTCTAATACAAAAAAAGAGTATGGTTGCGTCCATGACTTCTATATATATATATATATATATATATATATATATATATATATATATAAGCAGGATTTACTAAAGGTCATGCAATGAATAGAGAACATGCTACATGTTGTGTCTCTACAGCAAAGAGCGTCTATACGCTAGGCTAGCTACAATGTAGACTGACTCATATGTCTCTGCCATTCTCGTACTGACCAAGAGAAGATGAGGTTGTGGATTCTGGCTCTTCCATAGACCTATATGGCAGTAATGCTAACTTTGTAGTGGTTAGTTGGAGATGGAAGGTATATTCCCATCTCTATAGGGCATAAGATTGATTGAAAGATGAAATCAACTTTATAGCATATTTTTTTAAGGATTCAAATATGAACATATTGGATGAAGCCTTGCTTTGCTTTTATACTATTTAATTTATGACAATTATACATGTTCTTTATATTCCTTCTATAGTAATGACTTGAAGGACAGATCTATTTAATATAATGCATCTTTACTCTATGTTCAAATAACAGTCTGCATGTGATAATAATAGTGTTATTGGAGAGTTATGTCTCTCAATGGTATTGTTGTCTCACCTCGTGGGTTCCACAACTTTTTAGGTGGATGTGCACATGGTAGCAGAGATCATGCAAGCTGAATAGAACAACATTAAGAAGAAAATCTTATTTTTAAGATGGTATGCTATCAGTTGTGTCTTGTTATAGACAGAAGTCCTATGTGTCGTCCCTATACTTTCAGGTCCTTTGGGGAATAGTGTGTAACAATTTTATAATCAATTTGTGATTTTGGCTAGAACACCTCAATGTCTAATGTTGCTTCTGTATATGATTTGGTAAAGAAAATGATATCTTATATCACAGGAATGTGATGGAATGACATATGTGAAGAAGTGAATCATGTTGTATACATGCACAAATGGCTTTAGGCCTTTTTGTGAAGAGTTTCCTGGCATTGGATCTCTTTGAAAAATGGTTTCAATTTTTATTGATTTTTGGTAAATCTGCGGCCAATGGTTATTTCTACTTAGTTTTGTGTAATCTTGTTGGTTGTGTGATAACGGGTGTTATAGTATTGGTATCAGATCTATATTTTTGCAGAGTCTACAGGGACTAAGAAGATGTCTAAGTCAAAAACATGATACAATATCTAGTGCATAACTACCTAACCTCAATACTTGAGTGCCCTGGCTCGGTATTCAAATATTGAAGAAATTGTATGGAACTCTTAGATTGATTTATCTTTGATTACTCTAATCAAGTAGTCATTTTGGATCAATCTAAGGAGCATAACAAATCAGAAGTCATGATACTAATACTGCCATCTTACTTTAAAAGAAATAAGAAATACACCATAACTTGTTCAAGCTTGGATGTTTGGTAACTAAAAGAGAAAGATATAACTCATGAAAGCTAAATCTAAGCATTAATAAGATATGAAAGGTTCTTGAGGCTATAATTTCGAGAAATGTATGGACCAAAAGACAGATAAATGTGAGCAAATAAAGTTAGTCAGGGTGTAGAATCCACATAAGATGGAGAAAATTTCTGAATAGAGGATGAAATGAAAAGTTAAATAAGAATAAATGATGATTAAATAAAAAGGAACCCCAGTTAATCTCATATCAACCTATGAGTATAAGAAAATGTAAGATAGAATCCTCATGATTTGATAAGGAACAAGGGAGATGATCCCTAATGAATAAAGGATATGTAAAGAGTAATGATCTTTTCATAATGTAAAGAAGAAAAATATTAGTAAGATTGGGAATGTTCATGAACATGTCAAATAATAAATCATCAAGGAGTAATGATGTGTAATCGACTTTACAATTCCTATGCCAATGCAAGGAAACAAAGATGAAACCAGATTGAATGACACATGAACAGTCGGAAACTTATATAATAACCAAAGAAAGTTGGTAATTCCTTCTTCTGGATAAGAAATCCCTGGATGATTATGAAGTAACAAGAGGATTATGTACCCTTGTGTTCTTTTGTTTCAAGATGTGGGAGTCAAGTGAGTCATATATCACTTGATGTGCATGATTTTGATGTGACCATGAGATGGATACTTGAAAAGTATCATTTAAGACTTCGATTTTAGTTCCAAGATAGAAATATTTGAGATTGATGATGTTATGTTTACCTTCTAAATTAAAAAAGGTAATTCCAATGTGTTTGATATTAGTAATGACAATTGTAAAGTTAAATAAACATGAACCTGATGTGTTCTAGCATGTGTGATGGATACCAAGGTGAAGAATCCTAGTATCCAAAAGGTGCCAGTTGTATATCAGATCAAGGTAATGTTTTTTTAAAGAATTCGATGTGTAATGCCCTTGAATTTGTAGTCTTACCTCTTCCCTCAGATAAATATAATGACTCACATGTCTGTGAACCTCCTCTTATAATATTATAATTTGTGAAGGTGGATTAAAAGGGTAGAATTTTCACGTGAGTTGTACAAGATGTGTACATTGTTCTATGTTAAGGTATAACTTGACATAGTGTTGACTCTACAACCCGGAAATGGTAAAATTAACTAAAGATATATCGTGTGTGATAAATCTTATAATGATTTTGAATAAATTTCCATAATATCACTGCGGTAAGATGTTTAATATAAGAATCTTGCTTAGTCATAAAGTGAGTTTATTATTTTTTGGTTCCTTTGGGTGGTTTCATAAAGTTTAAATGAAGAGTTAAAAGAAGAAGTTCCTATCTCATTTCTCTTAAGATTTTAGGGATGAAATCCTTGTGAGGGGTTAATAAGTTGTAACACCCCTGACCTGGGTTTTGGGATAACCCTATAAGTTTTGCCTAAGTAAGATAATAAGAACCTTGTCTTAATCTTCTAAAAAGTAATTAAGACTAAAGTAGATCTGAAGTATCAAGTTTGGTCCCGTTTGAATGTTGTTTGAGCAATGTTTACTTGATTTAGACCAAAATGCAATTTACCCAAGATGAAGGGTTATCTTGAAAATATGTCACATGATGGGCATTCCCTTAGTACTTAAGCATCACAAGAAAAAGCATGATACTAAGGGATGCCTTGTGGAAATCATAAGTTCCATGTTGAACATGTATGGATGATACTTGTGCTTTATGTGCCAATTTTGGTGCAACTAGGAATTTACCCAAAATATGGGGTTGATGTGTAATTTATCATCTCTAGAGTGTCCCTACTCTCTCTTAGAATCGTCTAGAGGAGAGAGAAAGGAGATGTTTCCTTGTTTTAGTCTTGGTTGAGTGATAGCACTCTTGGTAGTGAAAGAACTCAAGAATGTTAAGTATCTTGAACCCTAGATGAGGTTTGCATGTCAAGATAATCATGTTTGCATGGTGCCACCATGCATGGACACGTGTCACCTAGTCAAATATGGTTATGACACCTCTCATATAGTTTCTCTCATGAGCCTCAACTATAAAAGACTCTCCTTTCACCTCCTAGTAAACATTTTGACCCTCATACCATATCTTCCTTGGTGGACAACTCAAGGACCTCAAGGAAGAAGAGGAAGGCCGAACATCTTGCCCAAGGTAAAGCAATGGTTATCTTATACCTTGAATGGGCTATGCTTCTGAAACCATGATTCTTTCTCTCTCTCCTTCTTCACCAAGTTCCTTAGTATGATACCTTCTTCTTGATGGAGGTGAAGTTATGGCCAAATCTTAGACTTTTCATAAGTCATCTTCAACCTTGGGAATGTTAAGCTTTGGATCTTCAACCTCTAGTGATGATCTTGAGGCAGGTTATATAACTCTATTTCAATTTTATTGTTATTCACTTTCAATTGTATAATACTTGGTGATTCCTTCTCAATTTCGATTTCCCTTGATTAAATGATGAATCTATGAGATCTAATGGAAACATGGGGTTGTTTTCCATGAGCTAGAGTGTTAAGGGAAGAAGGTTTGAAGCTTGAAGATGATCAAACTGAGATCCCTCTAAGCACCTCCAAATTGTTATCCCTTTAAGCATCTCAAGGTCGATATCCCTTTTTACTCTTCAAGACCGATATAACTTTGATGTGTCATGAGTAACATTAGATGATGTTGTGGCCAATACACCAATGTGTGGTGTGGTTGATACATCAATGTGTGGTGTGGCCGATACAAAAATGTGTAGTGTGGCCGATACACCAATGTGTAGTGTGGCCGATACACTAATGTGTGGTGCGTCCGATACACAAATGTGTGGTGTGACCGATATACCAAAGTATGTTGTGGCTGATACACCTATGTAAGGTGGAGATTTCATACACAAGTGAGGTGAAGTTAATATACTAATACTAAAGTAAGAAGAAGACATCACAATAAAATATGATAAAGGTGATGCACCAAAGAAGGTGAAGTGGATACACCAAAACATTAATAAGGTTGATGCCTTGATAAAGTGAAGGTATGAAGGATATGATGATTCCTAATTTGATCCAAACCCTAGTTGACAGTGAGGCCAATATATTAAGTGGTTGAGTGGCTAATTCCCTAGTTGATGGTGTGGCTGATATACAATGAATTGTTGCGGTCGATATGCAATGAATTGATGTAATCGATACACAAAGAGATAGGGTTTTCAACACACAAAGAGATAAAGTGGCCAATACCCTAAAGTATACTATGATAGATATACCTCAAGTACCTTATAACTGATACTAACTTAAGCACCTCCAAACCGATACACAAGAAATAGTGTTTTAACCGACACAAATAATGGCATCATGGCTGATACAAGTGAATATGTCTAGGCCGACACAAGGGATAGTGTGGAGCCCGATACACTTTGAAGAAAGTAAACCAACACAAGGGATAGTGTGGAGACCGATATACTTTGAAGAAAGTAGGCCGACACATGGGGAAAGTAATCAAATCAATACATGATGACATAATGATATTGATACACTTTGATAAGTGTAGACCAATACATTCTAATGAGGATCAAGTTAATACAAGTCAAGTTGAACTAGTATCCTAATAAGGATAAGAGAGGAACTTGTATCTCTCATGTTGATGATCAATCAATGATAATGAATGAAATTAATTGAGTATAAATGAATACTTATGGCATTCAATAATCTCCTAGATATGAGGAGGTATAATTTAGGGTTTGATTATCGAATATAACCCTAGAAATCCTAATCAGTTGAAAAAGAGAAATCGTATCCCTAATCATAAAAGGGATTACAACTTGAAGTAACATAATGATAGTAATCAATGGTTACAATAACATAGTGAAATGTTAAATCATACAAAGATGATGATCATAGCCAAATAAGGGCTATAGTGATTATAATTTAATATATCTTGAATATGCCTTATAAGACATATGGAAAACATGTATCACTTGAAGAATGTAAAGAGGTCTGGTAACCTGGCTAAGACATGTTGTCTAAAAGGTGATGTGGTACTTAATGATGAGTTTAAGGGATTAATATCCTATGATAAAAATGACATGGTAACACAGAGGTGTTCCAACTGTTAAAGAATCTTAGGCAATATGATATACTTTTCATTTTATTATTGTAACCACAACTTGATCACATGATTATTTGTGATACAATGGAATAAAAATATAATAACATAAGCTCCCAGACATACGGAGTCATGAATTAGGGTTTGGTTGCTAGACATGAACTTGAAAACCCTAAATCAGTTATAAGGGAAAACCCTGACCCTAATTACGAGAGGGTTGTAAATTGAATGATTCTCTTTATGGCATGGTGATGATATTTAGTTGATTTTATCATGAAATCCTAACCATGTAGGTATTATGTGACAATGATCATAGATATGTATGAGCTATGATGGCATGATATAATACATTTTACTTGAGCCTTGTGAGCCATGTGAAATACTTGTACAACAAGTGTGATGTTATACGGATCTAATGACCTAGACTTGATTGTTTCCTGGTAAGAGGTGACATGTTTTAATAATAAATTTAGGGTTTGATACCCCATATCATGTGATGAAGAAGGTGTAAACATTGAAGATATGAGATCCTCAATAATATGTTTAAGGGATTGAGAACCCACGTAAATGCGATAGTCAAATATATGGGTCTGATAACCTAGAGACGGTTGTTTCCTAATGAGATGTGACAATGTTTAATAGTGAGCCAAGGGGTATTGAAACTCCATAGTATGTGATAACAATGATGAGACATTATGTGAGTACATGATCAATATGTTTACATAATGAATGATTATAGCACATACATAATTTAATAAGGTAACACACATATACATGTGTCCAATAGTGATGCCTAGTAATCATTGTTCAATCCTAGGTTGATTCCAAGAAAATGGGAAATGGTGTATATATGGTTTGGTAATAATAATAATTTTGAGGAAAAACCCTAAACATGTTATGTGTGATGAACATTGACCCTAATCTCATTATATGCTACTCTTACTGAGTATGCATGATTAAAAGCTTGAGACTATTTTCTCTATAGGTTATTCATGTAATGATAATCTTACAAATTAATGGAATATAATAGCTTGGGAGTGCTATGAAGATGATTACTTAATGTTAAGTGATGTATATGAACCTTGATAAGGGAATACGAGAAATATGAATATGTGAATATGTATACTTTCTTATTATGAATAATGCGTAGCCTTATCCATTTCAATTTTTTGGAGGAAATGCAATTATAAGGCTGGTAAGATAAATGATGCTAGGGAACCATATGTGGTTAAGCATGAAACCTAATCTTCTCCTCATATGGTGCATGGTGTGCTTTATTTAAAAAGTAATTAATGTATTGAGACATATTCTCCCTCTATCTGTATAATGATAACTTTGAAAATGAGTTGAATGTCATAGCTAATGATTGCTATGGTTGCTATGGTGTATATGTAATATGGCACAGATGATGATTGGCATGGGTAATGCCTATGTGCTCGATAAATCATGTTGAGATAACAATAAATAACAAGTATGATGTGATGGGTCTTATGACCTGATAGAGGATTAGTGCCTAATTGAGGTGATATTACTAAAATGAGGGATTGATATCCCACGGTAATGTGCTGATGGTGATAGCCTTATGAATGGTAGTAATACTATTTTATGAGATGATTGGAATTAGTTTATAGTTTAAATGATTATATTCTCTATTGACATATTATGCACTATCCTTTGAAGAATTTGTCTATGGTTTGTACATTATAATTTGATTGATGCCAAAAGACACTTTAATTGGTTTGAGTAATCAAGTGCAATATAGTCATGTAGTTTCCCTGACCATAAATCCATTCAGTGTTAGTATTTGTCGAATGGTGAAAAAAGTTTTACTCGGAGCGCATATTTTTGAATATGCGAGGGTGAAAGAAGAGTATTTCCTTTCTTCATTCAAGCCCGAAGATTTTCTTCAAGACATTTCCTAAAAGAGTGTGGTTGTAGGCCATAGCTCTAATACAAAAGAAGAGTATGGCTGCGGCCATGGCTCCATATGTATATAAGTAGGATTGACTAAAGGTCATACCTTAAAAAGAGAACATGCTATGCATTATGTCTCTATAGTGAAGAGCCTCTATACACCAGGGTAGCTATGATACAGACCAACTCACATGTCTCTTCCATTCTTGTACTGACCGAGAGAAGATGAGGTCATGGATTCTGGCTCTTCCATAGACCTATATGGCACCGATGGTAACCTCATAGTGTTCATTTTGAGATGGAAGGTAAATTCCCATCTCTGTAGGGAATAAGATTGATTGAAAGATGTAATCAAATGTATAGCATATTTGCTTAAGGATTCAAAAATAGACGTATTGGATGAAGACTTGTTTTTCTTTTATACTATTTAATTTATGACAATTATACATGTTCTTTATATTCCTTCTAAAGTAATTACTTGAAGAACAAATCTATTTAATATAATTCATATTTAATCTTTGTTCATATTAAAGTCTACATGTGATAATAATAGTGTTGTTGGAGAGTTATATCTCTCACTGGGACTGTTGTCTCACCCCGTGTGTTCCACAACTTTTTAAGTTGACGTGCATGTGGTAGCAAAGATCATGTTAGCTGAACATGACATCATTAAGAAGAAAATTTGATATATAAGATGGTATGCTACCATTCGTGTCTTGTTATACTATGTGTTGTCCATGTACTCTTAGCTCCTTTGGGGAATAGTGTGTAAAATTTTTATAATCGATTTGTGATTTTGGCTAGAACGCCTCGATGTATAATGTTGCTTTTGTATATGATTTGGTAAAGCAAGTAATATCTTATATCATGGGAATGTGACAGAATGACATATTTAAAGAAGTGAATCATGTTGTATACATGCATAATTGGTTTTGGGCCTTTCTCTGAAGAGTTTCTTGGCATTGGATCACTTTAAAAAATGGTCTAAATTTTTAGTAATTTTGGATAATCCACTGCTAATGGTTATTTTTGCTTGGTTTTGTATAATATAGTTGTTTGTGTGATATCTGGTGTTACATAAAGGTTTTCCACCTTTGTGGAATCTATAAGGAGGATTGAGAGATTTTCCATAGAGAAGCATGAATGTAATGCTAAGAAGAAACCTATACAGTTTCCAGGGCAATCATATCGGGGCTTTTAGAAGCCAAGTTTTTTCCCGCTACAATGGCAACCAAGGTCAACCTTCACCGAACCAAGATCACAAACACCATGATGGTGGATCCCGAGTCATGGTAGAGGTCATAGTTTTCTACCAATAGGAGCTTGAAGCACATCATCAGCTTCAGTGACAGGGCCATTTAGGCCACATTATGATTCTAAGGCATGTTACAGGTGTGTAAAGGTTGGGCATATGATTTGAAAACTCCTATGAAGAATGATAAGGTGAACCAATAGCCAAGGTAAAGTCAACAAGGTTCACAAATACGACAATTTAGTAGTGGCAGTGGCAAAGGATGCGGCCAGGCATCCCAAGAAGGGTGCTCTAGACCAGCGAACAGAGGATGTGGATGGAAGCAGTTGACGACTAGGTTTCATGCCATGATCTAGCCAGAAGCAGTGATCAATCCATGAGTCATGATCGGTCAGATGGGAGTTATTTCATTCTAATTTTTCTACTTGTTGTTTTGTATCTGTTCTAGTAGACTCAGGTGCAACACACTCTTTTATCACCAGAGAGGTGATAGATAATTGTTATCTACTTGTTAGTCATAGATCTAATATCTTGAAGATAGAGACTCCTTTGGTTGTTTCAGTTGAGTTGCGGGAAGTGTACACTTCTTACATTCTGTCTTTGTTTGGACGCAACATTCAAGTGGATCTATTTCCATTTGACATGTATGGTTTTGATGTGATCCTAGGAATGGATACTTTAGAAAAACACAAGGTAGTCTTGGACTATAGTACTAAGGTGGCGACATTCCATGATGTAGATGTACATTTGATTTTCCTAGGTGATAGGAAGATTCTTCCAACATGGTTGATGTCATCTATGGCAGTTGAGCGGCGGATTAGACAAGGATGTGAGGCTTTCTTTGCTCATGTTGGGGATACCTAGGTGATAGGTCCTAGTCTCCAGGAAGTGCTAGTGGTGTGAGAATTTGAGGATGTCTTTATTGAGGAATTTGCCAGTATTCCCCCTCCTAGAGAGATTGACTTTGAGATCAATCTTGATCCTAGAACACAACCCATACCACAGTCACCATACCAAATGGTGTTGGCAGAGACACATGAGTTAAAGAAATAGTTATAGAAACTGTTACAGAAGGGTTTTATCAGGCCGAGCACTTCCCCTTGGGGTGCTCCTGTGTTGTTTGTCCAGAAGAAAGATGGTTTCATGAGTTTGTGAATAGACTACTGACAATTAAAAAAAGTTACGATAAAGAATAAGTATCCTTTGCCAAGGATTGATGATCTTTTTGATCAGTTGAGAGGTTCTACCATGTTTTCAAAGATAGACCTAAGATCAGGTTACCATCAGTTGAGAATTAAGGCTGATGACATACCCAAGTCAGCTTTAAGGACTAGGTATGGTCTTTATGAATTCGTGGTTATGTTGTTGGGGATAACCATTGCACCTGTAGGTTTTGTGGATCTGATGAATAGGGTATTTAGACCTTATCTTGATAAGTGTGTGTTTGTGTTCATACATGATATCCTGATATACTCCAAGGATAGTGAACATCATGAGCAACACCATTTCTAGGCGTTGCCTTTATTGAGGAAGCATTAGCTATATGCTAAGTTTAGCAAGTATGAATTCTAGTTATCTGAAGCATCTTTTTTGGGCCAAGTTATATATGCTAAAGGCATTTGTGTTGACCCCAAGAAAATGGAGTATGTACTAGAATGGGAACAACCAAAAACATCGATAGAGATCTATTGTTTCCTAGGTTTGGCAAGCTATTACATGAGGTTCATCAAGGACTTCAGTTTTGTAGCATTATCCCTAACTAGGTTAACTAGGAAGGATGTTCCTTTTCCTTATAATTACAAGTGTCAACGTTCTTTTTATCTTTTAAAAGAAAAGTTGACCAGTGCACCAGTGTTAGTGTTTCTAGAGCAAGGGAAAGTCTATATTGTATTTTGTGATACTTCAAAGAATGGGTTGGGATGTGTATCATTGCAGGACAAGAGTGAGATTTCTTTTACTTCGTGATAGCTTAAGAAACATGAGGAGAATTACCCAACACATGATCTAAAGCTTGAAAAAGTGGTCCATACTTTCAAGATATGGAGACACTACCTTTATGGAGAGAAGTGTCATATCTTGACTGACTATAAGAATTTGTAGTATATTTTTTCAAAGTAGTAGTTGAATATGAGGTAGATGAGATGGATGGAAATGATTAAGGATTATGTTTGCATGATAGATTACCATCCAAGAAAAGCAAATGTGGAACTTGATTCATTGAGTAGGAAGTCATCTTCATCATCAACGGTAGATAATGCATAGTTGTATTCTTTGGTGTGCCATAAACAAGATATGTTAGTGTCCCTTTTGCGAGATGAATGTACAATTAGAAGTTTCTTTTCTAGAAGGTCTATTAGCACAGTTACAAGTCAAATCTACCTTGAGACAACATATTTGTGATGCATAATAGAATGATATAGTGATACAGAATATCCAACTAGGCATTGACAGTGAAAAGTATGATGGCTTACATGAGGAAGAAGATGGTATAGTTTGTTACCACAATAGGACAATAGTTCTTGATGTTGATGGGTTGAGGAAGATGGTACTTGAGGAGACTCACTTCTCTATGTATGCAATGCATCCTAGAAGTACCAAGATGTATCATAACTTGAAGGACTTGTATTTTTGGCAGGTCCAAAGCGTGATATGGCGGAATTTGTTGCCAAATGTCCAGTTTTTCAGTAGGTGAAGGTTGAGCACTAGAGGCCTACATGAACATTACAACACTTACCAATACCACGATGAAAATGTTATCATATTACCATGGACTTTGTGTTTAGTCTTCCTAGGACAGACATGAGTCATGATTCCATATGGGTGATAGTAGACAGATCAACTAAGTCAACTCATTTTCTGTCATTCAAGACATCATTTACAAAAGAGAAATTGGCAAGAGTATATGTTGACGAGATAGTCGTCTGCATGGCATTCTGGTGACTATAGTTTCTAACATAGGTCCACAGTTCACAAGATGTTTCTGGGAGCGTCTGCATTCAGCGATGGGAACACTACTGAGGCTCAACACAACTTTACATACATAGATTGATGGCCAGTCTGAAAGGACTATTCATACTTTAGAGGATCTCTTTAGCGCATGTGTGCTGCAATTTCTTGGTAGTTGGGATGTACACCTGAGTGTAATAGAGTTTTCTTATTACAATAGCTATCTGAGAAGCATAGATATGGCTCCTTATGAGGCTCTATATGGGAGACATTGTTGGTCTCCTCTTTGTTGGTATGAGACCCTGGGAATATCAACTTTATAGTCCTGAGCTAGTACAACAAACTACAGAAAAGATTAAAGTGATACAACAACAGTGGAAAATCAGCCCAGGATAGGCAAAAATACCTATGCATATAACCGATGCAGACCACTTGAGTTCCATGTGGGATACAAAGTATATCTCTAGGTTTCTCCTTGGAAAGGTGTGTTGAGGTTTGGAAAGAAGGGTAAGCTGGCTCCTAGATTTATGGGACCACACCCTATCCTAGCTCATGTTGGAAAGATAGCTACACAGGTTGCATAATGTTTTCCATATCTCTATATTGAGGAAATTCCATCTAGATATAGAGAAGACAATCCATCCAGTTGTGGTTGAGTTAGAAGAGGATGTTTCCTATGTTGAGGGTCCCATGTTGATCCTGGATAGAAGAGTGAAGAAGTCAAAGAAGAAACATATAGTGTTAGTGAATGTTTTTTGGCATCACTATGGAATAGATGAAGCCACATGGGAGCTAGAGAATGACATGCATAGAAAGTACTCATCTCTCTTTGCGTATGATTTTAGGGCAAAATCATTGTAGTTGTTTATAGTTATAAGGCTCCTGAACTTGTTTAAAGAGTTGAATAAGCTTAATTACCATAAATTATTTCTTAGAACCCTAATCTAACCTTTTTATATTCTTTGGAATCATAAGACAAGCTTTAGTTTCATATTTAATCCAATTTGGATACTATTTGAGCAAGTTATGCAATTTTATGTACATTTTGGACTTTTTTGTAATTTACCCAATTGAGAGGTTTTCTTTGCATTTTTCACATGAATTATGTTCCTTATATGTTATCTTATCATTCTTGAGCATTTTCAGCCATGAGGAGCTTAGTTGAACCTTGGTTTGGAGTGTTCTCTTTAAGGGTATTTTAGGCTTTACCCCTTTATGGAAGAGGTACCTTTAGGAGCTATCAACCAATGTCTTTTTTTATTGTGTTGGAAAACTAACAAACAATGTCTAAGCAGGTCTCCATGAATGGTGGGTCAGCTGCCTTTGAGTCTGCTTTTATATCCATAATCGTTTAAGGCCGTAGACACATGAAGAGCTACTAGGACACCTCAAGTTTTCCTTTTTCTTTATCCTAAAGTTTTAAATACCTATCCTTAAGAACCCAAACAAATATTTTGCTCTCTACCACTTCCCTCCTACTAAGAGCTTCATATTTCCTCTATTCTTCTGTAGAGGACTTGTCCAAGGAAGACAAGGTGTGGATCTTCTTGGTAGAAGCATCTAGGGTTACAATTTACTTCCTTTAGGTTTTCTAAAGCTCTTTCTTAGTGAATTTGACCTAAACGAGTAAGTATACCCTTCCTTCCTCTATTTCATTTTATTTTCTTCTTCCTCCTACCTTTCTCTAGGTCGGAACTTTGTTGTTCCATGGTAGAAGTTGCTCTAGAACTCAAGAATATACCTTTCTTGCTTCTTCTTCTAGGGTTTTGCTTCCTTGTGAAAAAGGGTGCCTACTTGGCCGAGCTCAGATCTAAAACATTGGTTTACTTGCCTTCTTTTCTCGAGTTTCTTGGGACAAGAAGTATGTTCTTCTCTATATATGTGAGTTTTATAACTTTCTTAATTTATATTGCTTGCTAAAAGCTTTTAGTTCATGTTTATGCTTTAAAGTGATAATCTAAGCATAAAGAAACCATGCTCATTTAGAGTTTCAAATTTTTTATGGTGTTACCTATTCTATTCTAGTGAAAAATGAACCTATAAATAGATGTACATCCTTCCTAAGGTATAAGATGATATAGGACATGTTGGTAGTACAACTTATGGTGCTAAGCACCTAACAACCAATGGTTCAATAGGGGTTTCAAGCTATTTCCTTACCTACCACATGACTCGATGGTGATACCATGCAACAACATATGGTGATCCTATCATGACAACCAATGATGGTGACCAAGGGTGTCAATCGATTCTGACAACCGATGGTCAGCCCTTCTATCGGGTTTTGGCTCAATTAGAAGCTTAATGAACAACTATTAAGTACCCTAATGATCCTATCAATCAATGATGACATTATCTTAATATTCGATTTTGTTAAATGAATATAGTGATGATCTAACAACTGATGGTGACTTAATGATGACAACCAATGGTGGATGGTCATTACCACCAATGGTTCCTTGGTGCAATTGATTTAATGGTTAGACCTATACTTCAATTGGTAACTTAAATGAACTTGATCTAATGAATAAGTTTGTATGCTTCAACATCCAATGGATTAGAATGAATACCATGATATTATATGTGGGTCCTAGTGATGAGAATTCAATGGTTCAATACAATTAATTTTTAGTCTTACATTTTCCCTCATATACTTATATTTAATAAACAACCATAATAAATGGATGTGTAACTCCAATGTGATATAGCTTGTTATACCTAACGTTACTATAATTAAATGATGGGGATTGGTTATAACCAGTCCTCTTGAATGATCAATGTCACAATCTATTACAATCTTCTTGTGTTGAAACCACAATGTAGTACTAAATGTATATCATAATGCCTTGTCATGATAACATCAATGGACATGTATGTGTTGATGATTTTTTGAGCCTTGTTTGAGGCATGGAATGATGATGATAACCTTGCTATGAATAATGTGATGGTCTTAATGACCTTTGGGCATGTTTAAAGCCCTGATTGAGGAGAAATCCTCTTCATGTTCCAACAAGGGTTAACACCCTAGAACTTGTGATAAGATATTGATATCTTGTAATAGTATGATGAAAAGTGTTGTCCATTAATTTGCAATGAATGATAGAATGTGGTAATGTGATAAATATTTGTACCTCAACCATTTTATATCTTTTGAAGTTGCAATACACATACTCTTTCTAGAAATGGATTAGGGTTGTATGTCCATTTGTATGATGAAGCATTAATTCACCCAATTGGAAGTAACTATACAAGTGTAACTCTAATCATGTAGTTCCCTGTGTCATTGAACCATCATTAGTGTCAGCACTTACCGGATGGTGAAAATGGTACTCCTAAGGGAAACTCAGAGTGTATATTCTTGAATATGTGGGGTTCTTGTCACCCTAACCCCATATGTTAGGGAGGATGGCTATGGTCATACCTATAACTCTTTTTGAAAATGGATGCGGCCGTGTCTTAGTGATTAAATGGAATATGATTGAAGAACAACTGCGGTTGTATCTCAATTATAGGGTTTTGCTTGCATACCCTAGAGTCTAGTGTTGTGAACTAGTAGTTAGCAACTTGACTATATGTAAGTGTAGTGGTAGCTTGACTGATATGTCACTACCTTTTTGGCCCATAGTGACTAGATAGAGAAGATATCTTAGGATACTGACACTCCTAGATCTTATATGGAACTGAATACCATTTTGTAGTGGTCATTTGGACTTTGAGTGGTATGACTCAAACTCCCTAGGGCATAATAAAAGATATAATACCAAGTGTGTAGTATAATTGCTATGGTTTAATATGTTTCACATTGGTTGATTAAACCTTATCTTTTCTTTATACTACATAGTTCTTACATAATGCAGACTTATGAAATTTGAGTAATTCCACTTGATGCTAAAGTTTATGTTCTTAACTACTTAGTATGCTTAAACTCTTCAACCTGCTCATATTTCTTATTGAATACCCTAATTTCTCAGTTTATTTACTGTTAATTAATATGTTGTAATCAATATCTATTGGAGAGAGTTATATCTCTCACTGGGACTGGGTCTCACCTATGGATTGCCACATCTTTTTAGGTTGTCACAGACAATAAGGTCGAGGTCGTGCTTTGGAAGAAAACCAACCTAGTGATAAATATATTCAGAAGGTTGGTCAGTTGTAGATGTTAGTAGTAGAGTCCTAGTGTCATCCATATACTCTCAGGTTTGGATATGTGATGTGTTTTCTAGATGATATACTTGTATCAACATGATATTTTGGAAGTATTCGAATGCTTGTAACTATATGGAACATACATGTGAAATATATTTTGTATACATGATGTGGCTGACGCCATTGGACCTAGATTTAAATACCAATTACATTATATGAGAATGAAAGGATGGACCTTTATGTAAATGTTATAGAGTTGGTTTGAATTGTTGAAATTAGTTTTAATTATTCTACATTTTTTACTGTGGGATTAATTAGTAGTTGATTGTGTTTTGTGTTTTGAGTAATCTCATTGATGTGTGATGAGGTGTCAGATTCTCCTTCTTGTCCCCACATAAAGAGAAAGTTTTAGTTATGTGTTTGGTCACCAGTATGTCATGAATGATCACCTCCTCATCATAATCGATGCAAAATGAGACATAGGAGATGTTAGCATAATGCCTCTTGGGCTCAGTGCATGGATGGATATGGAAACACAACATGCATGATGTTTCGGCATTAGTGGATTCGTCTAAATTGTCTCTATTGATGTAGATGGAAGCATCCAAATATGGAGCTAATGGGACATGCTTGATGCGTCAAAGATGACCGCACAGGCCGATGATCACGATCTCTCACAATTTATGTGGGATTTGGTGGAAAAGGAGAAGTCAACTGTAAGGGAAAGATAATACAGATTGGCTAACTATTTAGTAGTTGTGGTGGGGCATATATTACAGATGGAGTGTGGCAAAAAGAGAAAATCTGGAGAATGATATATATTATAGGGTTGTGGTCACTCTGGGTGGAGGCTATATGCCTTGAAAACATAACATAATGTCAAAGTCAATGGGATTGATGGATATCCTAGTTGTTTGGGTTGAACCCTTGGTCGACCGAGTACACACAATGTACTTCAATTATATAGTGTGTAAGTCCCTTGTTGTACATTTCTAGAAAATATAGTTCTATAGATTAAACACCATGTTCATGACTTATATAGTGTGTAAAATGTTATTGCTGCTTACTGTGTACTTTTGGAATATGTGGTGTGAGTGGTTGTTGTAGTGTATCATCCAATAGTCCCTTTATCTCACAAATTCTCCACAACGTACATGACATGAATGGTAATAGAACACCTCATAGTTGGCTATATGCTCAATGTAATGAAATCCAATAGAAGATTAGACATCGAGTAATGGAACAACGCACTATGAAATAGGAAGAAAAACTTTGAGTTATAATTTTCGCTACCTCCTTGAGATGTTAAAAATACACTAGAAATGCAAGTAACAAACATCTAAAGGAGTCCTTGAAATAACCTCATCCATAGTGATCAAATTGTAGTTCAAACATAAATTGTGTAGATAATAGCCACAAAGCCCCTCCATTGACTCTTTGGATTAGAGTCATCAATATCTTCAGGCTCATGATGATGGGGGATGTGTCCGCCTCTGGTATAGTTCTTGTTGGCTTAGTGTGGCTCCCATTGGGGCCTTTAATACAGGCAAAGATGCATGTTCTACAATCAGATTTTCTAGCATGCTAGAGTGATTGTGTATCCCATCCCCTTATGGGAGACTTGTTATCATCCTTCTTTTGCTTCAATTGGGTGGAGACAAAGGTCTCCATGTGTAATTTTAATTTAGTTTTTAGTTGTTGTAATTGTGGTGGCTATTGATTAGAGTTTTACTACCACCATTATTCAATCATGGGTGTCCCATTTACTTGTAGATTTTTGAATTGTTGGTGTGGGTGTTCATGCTGATTTTACACTTTATCATTTTTGTTGAAGATGTTGAGGTGGGGCTTCCATCCAATTTTGTAAGTGTGGGACAACAGATCTTAAGGATGCTTGTATCCATAGTTCCCCACATAATTTCCATCCCGAGTTGAACATGAAGAATATGAGTTTATTGATCCTCCTCATGATTCACATATAATAGTAGCAGAGTTCACTTATTATGTTAGCAGCTCATCTAGCATCTAAGTGACTTCATCCATCCTTGCAATAAGAATGTCAATGGCATCAAAAGTTTACATCCTTCCTTTCTACATAATAGCTGAAAACATCAAAACTTTTGGGTGCCCATTATGAATATCATTCATACACGTTCAAGGATATATCTTCAATAATATCATATTCTTTTATGGGAGTTCTATTAATCAAATACCCATAGGTGGATAATTTAAATGGTTGACATTTTTATATACAAGCATTGTAGAAGGTCTATATCAATAGCCTTTTGTCAAGCCTATGGCACAGACACAAATATTGGGGATCTTTAAATTCCTTCCACGAAGCATACACGGTCACCATGTGTTTCTTGACATATTTGGTAATTTAATTTCTTTAGTTTTTATAATTTTTGGGGGTGGGGTTAGTAATTACCTAGATAAGCCTTTAGTCGAATATCCAAAATGTCAGTTGGATTTGTTAGTAGTTACATTATCTAAGATTTGTCTATTTCATGTAGAGTGAATACATAAAAGTAAGAGCAGTTCATTAGTAGGAACGCTATTGATCTTGATCATTCTAAGGTCTATCAAGAACTTGTTGATTTGGAGGTTTGAATTTTTAAGAGTGATGCTCTTTATCAAATTTTTGTCTAGAATTTGCAGGATCTGAGGAATAATATATGTGTGTTTTCCTTGATTGCTTGGCAATTAGTTACCACTTTTAGTTGATTATTGTAATAACAACAATGTTCTTCAGAAGGTGGTTTTCTGTCATGGTAATGACCACTTCTACTTGTCTAAAACTAATGGGTTGAACGTATAAATTGTTTTCCATTCTCTTTGGATACATCTCCAGCTACGACTAATTTTCTAATCAAAATGAAGTGGAACTTAAACATTGTTGCTCCTCTGGTGTGGAATACATGATGAGACAGTTCTCTATAAAAATAAAAAATATGATTAGGAATTAAGGAGTGGAATATGTGGAAAATAAGTTGTGAAATATAAATATAGTATGAAAGAAATGAAGAAATGGTGGTCAAATGTATGAATGAATATATCTTTATTAGTTTATCTAGTATCTTCTATAACATATAATTTTTATTGATACAACCATTAGGTCCTCAGAATTAGTGCCAATTTTTTTCTCTATTTTACAAACTTTAAATTCATAATGTGATTGAACTTGTTCTCAACATTAGCACAAGGGAGGACAATAGCATATATCACTCCAAATGGACAAAACATCGTTAGCTGAAAAACATCAAGTGTTTCAAGAATTTAGGTTTTTTTTAATGTGTATTGGTGGTTTGCATGAATTATAAGCAAACTAACAAAAACAAGTTAAAACTAAAACTAACTGGTGTTATTTATCTAGATAAAGATCGTAGAAAGTTGACTTCACCTAACCATAATGAATAAGCACAATTCGTTCATTCCAGAAAGCAAGTATCCCATCCATCACACTTGTTTATTTACGAATTAGCCTAGTAAACACCTATAAATCTTTTCATTGCACAAATTTTAAACTTCATTGTACGCCTCCCATTTAAGGTAACCACTCTTGTCGATTAGATTATTTTTTCATAGAACAATATCCTAACGGATCCCCATAGACTTTCATCATGCATATAAAGGCAAAAACATGTGTTACTGGTCGTCTATCAATAACACACACAATTAAGATCTCAATAGTTACTGAAATAGAATTATAAAAGAAAATTAGTTAATTAAATGTTAGCATTCAACATGAAGTTACATGGGGTCTACTCTATAATGCCCAAGAAAAGTGACTCATCACTCATGGCATGATCATGTCGCCATAAAACATGTTTTAGGGGTAACAGAAAATAGGAGAGGGAGCAATTGCACAAAAGATGAATATTTAGACGTGCTAGTTATTTGAAAGGAGGGGTACATAGGGAGAGTTTTAGTTTGTAGTCAATCGGGTTATGTACTAAAATTTTTATTTCCAATTTTTATTTACATTTCTTAAATTTGTAAGGGAAAGTAGTTTTTAACAACTAATAGTTAAAATCAGTGTTGCCAAAATCATATATATTTTCTTACTGTGCAATAGCATCGCAATAGCGTACCCAAACAACGAATTCGGACTAGTAAATGGATTGATATCAAACTCTTTTCTACCTTTCATGAACCCATATCTACTACAATAGAGATTCCTAAACCGTCTTTGGTGTGACAGTGATACTAACTCTTTCAGATGGTTGCCTTAGACAATGATTTTTGTATCTGTTGACTTTGGTGTGTGGGTACACATTGCATTGACTAATTGATAGAATTTTTATCTAACATCCATTAAAATAGCTATCACTGTATGCCTCAAAATTTAATGATAAGTTGGTAAGATATCCTATGGACTATACTCTCACAATATCGTTAACGAAATCCTTAAATGCATCAATATTAACCAAGCACAACAGAAGCACCATTTTCTTGTGCAGCAAAGCAAGATGTATTAAGTATGTGTATTAGAAATCATTTCTATGATGTTGGGTAGGGGTAGAACCATAGGGGGGGTTGCCCATGCTGAAGCCCCCCCTCAAAAAATTTATTTATGTTATTACTATGATACCATGTAAGGATTAAAATAATGCAAAACTATCTTATTACACTATACAAAATATGAAAGTTAATCGTATTAATGAAACTAATTATATTACACTTCTTTATACGAACTACTTAGGGTTTGAACTAAATATATTTGAGGATGATGTCTTTTCTCTCTTAGAAATCATTAAATGTATACTCATAATGTAATACCATTAATTACTATTTTTAGTTATGAGATTAAGACATTTTATCTTTTTTTCCTTTCATACTAAATTTTTACTTAATAATTTAATATCAATTTTTGTCAAGGTTTATGATACTTATCCACATACTACAAGCGGGGATCACAAAAGACTAGAGGTATTTATCCCTAAAATATGGAAAATTTATAATATAATATTAAATTTATAAAAAAAATATCTCATTCAACATGTTGACATATTAAGTAGAATCTAATATGATGCTATTGAGTAGTTAGTTAAAATTATAATTAAGTAGAACATGAGTCTGTGCACTAAGTTATAATTACCCATATGCACCTAAAAAACACCTTTTGTTTGAAAATTGTTCTTTCAATCTCTTATTAGTATATCAATCTCTAAATAAAAAATATCAATATTTCTATATAATAGTAAATCCAAACAATATTTATTGATACATGATATTTTATGCACTCTGAATTATATAATATATAACTATTCAAAGTTCATTCCAATACCATCTGTTATAACTTAATGAGCCAATATTGTGTCTATAAAGAAAAAGAAAAAAATGAATAATTTTTTTTTATCTTTGGTACAAGATAATAAATTTATAGGGTAATTATTTGGAATGTGGAATAAGAAGGATAAGAAAAGGTAGGGAAATCCATTTTGTAGACATAATAAAAATAAAAAGAGGGAGAAAAAGAAGGATTCCATGTAAATGAAAGTTGATAGAAACATATTATTATTTCTTTGTGTCCTCTCTTCTCCAACTTTTTAATAAAAAAGAAATATATGGATGGATCTTTCTTACTCTTTACTTTTCATTATCAACTTTCTTTCTCAATAATTGGTATTTATTTATACATATTCAACTAATGTTTTGCTTCTTCTTTCTATTTGAAATTTCTTTCATACCAATCGTTGTGTCAAAATTTTAAAATAAAGTGGCATTGCCTAGTACTTTGTACTTATATCCTCTATAGTATAAAATTTGGTTGTTGCACAAATGATTTGGGTCTTCGCATATGACACCATCAACTAACGGTGTCATATTATATTTTGGTGCCTGCTCTTTACTGAAAATGTGAGTTGGTTCTAATTTTCTATATGATTGGTATACTTCATATGTATTAATAATATTATACATTAATCAAGTAATGATAAATAATGGTTATACCATTTATCCTCTAACTGTTTAATTTGAACGAGATGGAAATAATTTTAAATTTATGATCTTGGACATCTAAATAAATGTAGGACTTTGACATGGTGATTTATATCATGTCATTGAATTTTGATTTTTTTTATATTTTGTAAGTAGATTATTTTTGTATTTTGGATGAAATGAGAAATTATGTTGCGTATTTGAAAAAAAAATTAATCTAAATAAGTATTATTTTGTCTGTCTATATATATATAGTCATCATTTGACACTAACCAGACTAACTCAGCCCCCCCGTATGGTAGATTTATAGATCCTCCACCTATGTTGGGCTTGCGAAAAAATCTGCGGTAAGCGAGGAGTATATACCTACCAACTGTCTTAACAGTCGAGGAGATGAGCAACTATCACTCGCGATATAATTTTAGAATATATCAAACAGAAACAGACATAGTTCTATGGTCCAAAGAAGCAGGTGAAGAGGGGAGGGGTGCTCTTCGTGCGTGAGCGTCCTCTCTAGCAGCATTTACTATAGACATGGAATGATGTGAAACGAGTTTGTTCAATCTTGACAGTACCGTGCCACCTTATCCCATTTATTAATGGTGATATGTTTAACAGAATCAACGCAGTCTCTTCCTCCTTTCGTGAATGATTTCAATCATCTTTTGACGAAGTATGATATATCTCTGGTTCTTCTACGTGACATGAAGTCAAACAACTGAGCTAGAGTAGCTAGGAGGGGTTTAAATAATATGTAACCAATAATAGGAGTATATTGCTGCTGCTGACGACATTGTCGATGAACGTCACGACCTGGACATCGGGTAGGTGAAACCATGTATCTATCACGCGCCACGACCTCATCGGCAGGAAGACGTCTATCTTTTTGTGAGCAACAAACCAGCTATCTATCTTCTTCCCCATCTTAATTGGTATCCGGCCAGAAATCGAGTGACAAAAAATAGAGAAAATAGAATCTGAATTGAACTTTCTATTATATTCAAAGTTTCTTCCCCATCTTAATTGTGATCTGGACGACATTTTACCACGTGGAAATTCAATTCTTTTGCATTTTATAAAACAAATATAGAAAATAAAATCTGAACTGAAGTTTCTATTATATTCAAAGTTTGGAGGAAGGAGGTACAACGGATATGCTCTGTTCTAATCGGACGAACTCATCGCTTCTCAGGTTCTTTAAGATGTGGACATCTTGGTGTGTTCTTAGCGGATAACCTACCCGCAACGACCTGTCGGAAGATAATGTCTTCCTGGGGCTAACCCTTTCATCACGAGTCACAAAGATATGCACGACTACAACCCGCAACGTCCAAGTCTAGGTTCAAGAACTAGTATCTAAGGAATGAATACTGACATGCCACCACCGCGACCCCCTGGTATTATACAAGCATAATAATGACATCACATGCATCCATCAATAAGTAGCAAAAGCTTAATCGAACTGCCACACATTTTCCTGGGATGTGACTGTCGTTGATTCTGGTTCTGAAAATATAAAATCTGTTGATTGGATTGTCGTCCTTTTAGATGGTAAAGGGGCATGGAGATATGGTTCGGGTGTGCGGCAATGTGATGCTCTTCAAGCAGGTATAAGTGAAGCTAAATACAAAAGGAATGGATGACGAGCCTAGAGCAGGTGGATAGCTTTGGATATATGTTTTCACTTTTCAGTATTGTCTACATCATCTGAGTAGGTACTGCCTATGTCCAGAAAATTCAGCGATGGAGGACCTATTACCCGGCTATTCGGAGATGTGGATATAGCGTAAGTCTTCGAGGAGGTAGGTCATTTACGTACAAAACACCATTGTCTCACGGCCCAAAAGAAGCAGATCGTTTAGTAGTAGACCGTCACAATGCATGTCTTTAGTATTCGGCCCTTGCCAGCCCCACCATGCAAAGACACTGGAACAAAGCTTTCTCTGCCAGTTCATTAGCTCACAGGGTTTCCCGCCTCCAATCTTGTATGGGGCAGGGTTACACGCCTAAAAAATAACTGCAGAAATCCTACATTCACTATACTGTCAGAACATATTGTAATGGAAGTTGATGAGGTCAATAAATATCACCTTGTAAAAAAAGGATGCCTAAATGATATGCTAGGTCTCCTGTTAGTATTTTATTTCATTATATGTGAGAGTAATTGCACTCGTACTACTACCGAACTTAGTTATGCTAATTTTTAGTGTATGTACTTTTGATGATTTGTTTACAAGAGGAGGGTGATGAGCAGACAACTTCATGACTTGCCCCACAAATAAAAATATTACAATGTATATAAAGTCTTTCAATGATCATTTATGCCAAGGGCAAGCTAGAAGGCCGTTACATATTCATACAAAATGGTTGACATAACTCTGATAAAATTATTATAGGACATACTTTAGACAAGTCAACCACAAGCATCTACCACTACTGAAAAGCCAATTCAGATCTGCTGTTGCGGCTTGCTGTAGCAGCCGCTGTTGCATTTAATCATAACCTTATGTTTATTCCAAAACCCAACCCCTAAAAAAGATAATGGGGTCTTTTAACAGTCACGATTACATGGAATAGCGTGTAACAGCATTTCCGGAACAGTAAAGTTGGACTACTGAAAAGCAAGGCAGAGGTGATAATCGTAGTGAAAGTTCCACCATTAAGTGATAGACGTTTAAATCAACTATGGATAAGCTTATAGATAGATGACAATAATTTTTTAAATCATAAATAGGTTACTTGCATAAATACTGATAAATTTCTACAAGGAGGTAGTAGTGGACACATGAGGACTGCTGCCTAAGCGGAAACCTCCGAATATTCTAATATAGTAGTATTAATGGACCATGTATTAATTGAAATTTATTAGCATGTCTTATTACTCCATACACTATACTACCTTCCACCTTCTTTCATTTAAATACTCCTATAACCATTCTATTTGTTTATAGATTAATGGTTAATCAAAATATATAGATTTGACCATATCATTCAGCCCCTCTAACAAATCATGGAATTACTAGTGTTGAGACATATATCATTACTTACCATTTTTGCACACTAAGGTAAGTTCCGCCAACAAACCCCTTTCTGTCTGGATTAATTTAACAAGAACATGTCAATTGTGTGATGATTTATACAAGTCCACCCACATATTAATTTAGCTTCAATCCTATAGCTCCTGTTTGGGAACGGACTGTGATTTCGTAGTCTGGATTGGATTAGACGGGGTTAGTCACCATTCAGTCTGATTCTGTTTGGCAACCCAGTCTGATTCTATTTGGCAACCCAGTCTGATTCTGGTCAGCTGGTCTGATTTGAGTCTGATTGCAGTCTGATTCTGTTTGGCTACTAGGCTGGATTCAGTCTGCTTTTATTTGGCAACGTAGTCAGTATATGTTGATTCTGTCCTGATGTTGTAGAACTCTTGTAACCAGAGTAAGGAATGTGTAGTTGTGCTGCCGCTTAAGCAGAAGTTGGCCGAAGTGTATTATATACTAAATAAAAAATAAATAATATATAAAATGCATAATTTATGCATTTAAATTAAATAGTAGCAAACGTGCGTAACATGTCTATAGCAGAACTTAATACCACATAAAAAAACAGAAAATATTTTAGATATTCCTGGGCAAATACATATGTAACATACAAACTGAAAGGAGAGGTCTGCCCTAGACCTAGACAAAGACAAAGTTACACAATCTAAGATGGTGAGCAAGCAGCCAACTTCATGCCTCGTCGTACTCGTCGGCCAACTTCTTGGCCTCGTCGTACTCGTCTCATGACACAGGACAAGCTTCGTTCAACAATTGATTTGTTTCATGTTTGTTGGCGTCTTTTGGCCAGTCGAACAACAGCGGAAGATGGTGAATAGGATGAGTAACACCCTTGGCTTGTTCGTGTCTCTCATTTGGGCCCTCATCGCGTGTAGGCTCGTAACATTTTTTCTTCCAAACAAGGTTTTCTTCTACATATTTTTTAATCTTCGACGGAGACATCAATAATTTTTCAAACTTTGTCCTTGCCTTTGACTGTGATCGCGATGATGACATCTATAGTTAATAAATAAATATAAGTATTAGCAAATATCAATAATAGTAAGATAATTGTGACAATATTGAATACAAATAAATGCTCCAAACAAACTTAGCTACAAACAATTAAGAATGTGATGTATGCCTTCAATACATAACAATAAAGCTCCAAACAAACTTAGCTACATACAAATAAATATTGTGAAGTAAACACAAACAACTACAATGTCGTGGAAATATATTACAAGTTCATATGTTACTTTCGCCGTCTAACGTGGTTGCTTGATTCACTCATCGGTGTTAATAAGGTATTCAGCAACCCCAGGTGGGTAAATGCGACGAGTCGTCACGAAGTTGTGTTGCACGACCAATGGCGGGGGAGGCAATAAATCTCCCAAAATAAAAAGATTATCTCTTATGAACTCTCTCCTTATGTGTTGCCATCTGATCTGCAACTCAGTCAAAGATATGTAAAGCCCCCCAGTTATGTTTCAGAGGTCACGCCATGCCTCCATCCAAGCCTGTGTAGTATATACTCCATTAACACATCTCCCCAACTCATATTGGTTTCTCATCATACCTCTGAGAACCATATCAAGCTTGATACACCACATAAAAGAAGGCGTCCTTGGAGGCCCAGCCATAATACAAATTTTGTAAGTAATATATTTTAGACGTAAGGGTGTATGGAACAACTAAGGGAATATAAAATGCATATTCGGTGCTAACTAACATTCAGCAACATCACGATGAAAAAACATACACCCTCCATAAAGCATACACCAACATTATGATAAATAACAAAATCCTATTAATGTCGGATGAATTCAGAAAGATTTAATGTTAAAAACATCAAATGGTGGACAATGTAAATCGATACACCAAACTAAATGTAGCTCTCTGCCATTAAACATTATGACGTCACCGTGGGTGAAGGAATGTCCAAAACAAGACTACAATCTTCCTCCAGACTGCAACGTAGCATTCTAGAACCTCATGCTCATACTTTTTTTGGGTGTATATATCATTGTTGTTGTGATGAATTTTAACAAAGTCCTTCATGTTCATTGCATGACCCCACAATGACTTGCACTGGATAGTTAGTAACATAATCTCAGCTTTCAAAGAATCAATTGTTGGGGGGAGATCGACGGCCCAACGGAAGTATCTGCACCGATCTTTTCCCTACAATGTATTATCAAGTTTAATGAAATACAAAGAATGTGCAGCATACACAATGACAACCTATTATGTATGTATTTACTAGTGCACCTCACGAGAAATACATATGTAATACATTTCGCCCGGCCTTTCACTCAGAATGCCAAAATCATACAACCATGCATCCTCTGTGTTAAGCCGCAAGGCTGCATCTAACCCACAACCACACCTCGGAACTTCAGATGGATTCATTGACATCTAAAACATGATTGAGGATTAGTAAAAATATTGTCGAATTCTGAACATAGATTTCAAATACAAATTTCCAAACATAAAATTAGCCTAACTGCTTGTTCTACATCTATGATGTATTGTATCCGTCCTCGTTTGAAGAGTCGTTATTGCTCGTAATGTGAAGTCGTTGGCGAAGATATTGGCACCTCTTACGTAGAGTGGAAATATCTTGTTCGAGCCTATCGGTGTTTGCTCTTGTCGAACTGACAAAGTCACATTGTTCACACCATAGCTTGTGTTTGTTGCGTGCATATGCAAGTTGTGTTAGCATAACATCCCTAACTGTAGTAAGTGTGGCAACTGTGGGTGGTAAACGCTGCATTGGCAATCTCATCTGACATCTGTTCGAAACAAGACCCCTACCACATGTAAAATACGGTCTGTGGGGGTTGTTATTTTCAAAACGTCCATTTCCCACGTCCGCGACATCCATATATGCATGTACTGTGCATTAAAGGCCGCATGTACAACAAGGAATTCCATTCTCTATTTCAAGACAACCTACCAAATCATTATGTCATGTATATTATTATGATCCAGTAAAAAGTTCATAAAATAAACAACTAAATGCTACAAAGTTATGTGGTGGATGATTTATCAAATACTGTCAAAGACTATTACACATACAATTGTACGTCAACGAGCATCCCATAGAAAATTAGAAATGGATTCACGTAAACGATCGCCCTCCCTTGAATCGGCCTGAGTTGTTTGTTGGAGGGAACTCAGGTCAAACCCAGTAGGGGGAACGACAGATGTTGAAATGTCATTTGGGAGTTCATCCATGATACTGTCGCCATCATGTTGGTGGCGTATGAAATTGTGGAGGATACAACAAGCCATTACAAGGCGACACTGTGAATGTATGGGATATGTCGCCCCCTTTTTAAGGTAGGCAAACTGCCGCTTCAGCACCCCAAATGCTCTTTCTGCAACATTACGTAATTGTGCGTGGCGGTGGTTGAACATCTCCTTTTTGCTGGTGTAGGCATGTTTGTTTCCTCAGTACTCTGAAATATGGTAAGCTGTGTTGCGATACAGTGCAAGGAATTGCCGAGTGTTGGCATACCCTGCATCAACTAGGTAAAACTTTTCCGGCGGAACTTTAAACCCGCCCGTGGTCGTCGCTGACTGTAGGACCCATTGGTCAGCAACTGATCCCTCCCACCCAGTTAGGACATATGTAAACTCCATGGATAAGTCAACTACAGCCAAGACATTAAGAGAGACATTCCCTTTTCTGTCTCGGTAGCGATTTTGCTTGTCTCGTTTAACCAAGACTGGGATGTGTGTTCCGTCAATTGCCCCGATGGCATTCTATAACACCAAAATAGCTTGCAAGTAAATTAAATATTTCAAAATGGTTAAAGATTGTAGGGGCTAACTATTACCTTGAAGTACGAGTAGAACCTTGGGGTCTCCATTATACGAGAATGTGTTGTCGTGCAATTCGCTACAGTTTGCATGACAATGTAGTCATTGGACAACGAACACACAGCGTCCAAGACTTCGTTGAACTTTCTACTGATGGTCTCACCAGAGTGAATGTAGTCATCAGCCAAAGCACGATTTGTATGTCCATGGGCAACCATTTGTAGGAAGTAGTATACAGCCTCAACTGAACTGACGCCTCTAGTACTTCGTAACAAGGCCCGACTCTCAAGGTTGTCCACAAGGGCCAATATAGAATGTGGTCTCATTCGATATAGGTCATAAGCCCTTTGTTCATGACCGTTTAAAATTTCTAAGACCTTATGGTGGCCACTCCTAATGCTAACTGACCTAGGTATTGTAGGTGATATGTCGGAAATGTCATCGATGATGGAGTTTGCTATGGACTTAGCTATTGTATCAGCAATGTGATTAGCTGGACTAGGCAATATATGTAGAATGTGTGTGAGGAGCTCAGGTGTTTCTGTTTGGTCAGTGGTTGACATGATTCCTACAAGTGGAATCATAGCAAGGTTGTCATGGCAACGACAAGGAAAAAATAACTACTCGACAATCATATGTAACTGTGGACATGTAAAATAATGGCTTGCAGGAAACATAGCAAATTAGATTGAACGCAAAATAAAAGCATGGCAGTGAAATAAATTATTACAACAGTTAATCAATTTAGTTTGTGCGGTAAAATAATGTCTGGACGGGAATAAAAATATTTCAACAATTCAGCAAATTAGATTATGGCGAAAGAAAAAGTTTTGATGGGAAATAGATTATTACAACAATGAAAGTACTTTCTACTGATTTGTTAAGAGAAATGTCTGGCCGTTAATCAAACTGATGTTCCCCCTTATGATCTGGAAGGGCCAACATCATTGGACAAAGGAAAAAATGCACGTTGAGATGACATAAACGATGATGGCATACTTGGGCTATTGCTAAAGTTGGGTGTTGGGGATTGCGGGAAAAATGCATTGTGAAATGGCATAAACGAGGATGGCATTGAAGGTGTTGGTGTTGCATTGGCAGCTTGGGACCTTTCCCAAAGGTCTTGCAACCACATGGTTATCTTTTGAGGTGTGTCTATAAGGCTGAGGTAGATGCTACAGTTTGTTGAGTCCTTGATGGCGTTCACAAGTGTTGTAAACACAACAGTGGGGGCATCTGGGTAAGTGTCATGGAAATGTTGTAAGATAGTTGTAAACTCTTTCTTTTCAAAGGATCTAGTTGCCACACCACTGCCTAAGTCGTGAACCTTTGCATAAACCTATGTGAATGCAGATAACACTTCATTTGAAAGCCCACATCGGTCTTGAGCCATTGATGGCCACTTCTTGCGCCTAACGACAGGAGGCCTCCCGCCAACACTTGGTGTATATGTCCCGCCTCCCCCGGTGTCTCCCTCACTTTGCATCCCATATGCGGCCATATTCGGTTCCCCTGATTGGCTTCCAGTGTTCATGGGTGTCTCTGACCCATCTAAGTCGACAGTGACATCATCCTCGGAGGCAACGTCAGAAGGGATTTGTGTGTCCGTTGAAGACATTGCATGATGTCCTCTAGCAATGTTCCTCCCCACCATCATCTCGATGTCATAGTAGTGGGGAAAAAACTTTTTAAGCAACCTAGCAAGGTCCTTGTTTTCCTAAGTATACGAAAAAATTGTATTAGGAAATTTAAGGTGTAAATATAGGACATTACTTTATTCGATTAAGGGACTGGTTATTGGATATACCGCAAGGCTCTCCCTCCATTTAGGGCTGTCAGGCATCGTGGGCTTATGCCTAGTTTCATCCCATCCAACGCCACTCTTATTCATCACAAGCTTCAAAGTGGCATAGTCCCTCCTCAAGTTCTTCCACCGAGTTTTGAGCTGGTCTATATTGCAGGCCGTCTTCCCCATCCTATTTTGCATTTCCACAGCTGCCTCCCTCCAAGACTCCCTAGTGAAATGACCATCGACACACCTGTCTAGGTCATATTGTCTGCGCAATGCTGATACTAGAGCAGCATCAAACTCTCTTGCCCAAACAATATGAAACTTGGGGTCACGGAAGACATACCCCCACAGGTGCTGCAATATATTATGATACACAAATCATTATGCTATCAAGATAATATTGTATTGTAGTACAAACAATAAACAACCATCATACTATAGAGACTAGGTTGATATATATATCGTGAAGTTGAGATATATATGGTGAAGTTCATATATATATATTTACTACACACATGTGGTACACTTTACAATAAACAGATGAGTTCCCACTCAGTATATTTACTATAGTGGAATTTGATTCATGCCATCGGATTCATCTCAAATTGTACACGTTAGCTATATTTAAAGATGTGTTTTATTTGCTGATAAGATATCTGTCTTGCATTACTTGCTATGCCAACGAAAGCATGTACTTGAATGGCGATGGCTGAGCTACAATTACACTACATTATTCACTATCAGTACCAAACATCACAATATCATCAATTATATTAGTCATGGTATCAATATTATCGTTCATCATAGTATCACTACCAGTAGTCTCCTTTCGTCTTTCTCGTCTTTCAAGTATATGGCCACTTTATAGACCAGTCACCATTTACACATGCACTCGATAGAAATGGGGAGGAGGGGGAGCCTATATTTTGGTTGTTGAGGAATAGGTCGTTGGACATTTCATATGCATATCCTTAGTGAGGATGTGATTAAGATGATGGTGGAGGGAAAATGTAGGTGATGAATGCATATTTATTTTAGTATTAGTTACATTTTTATTCTAGTTTTGCATTTAGATATCTCCATTTTCCCTAGAAATAGCTTCATTTGTTCTATTTAAACTTTATGTAAACTTGTAAGGATTTTGACACCTTTTGTAGGTTTGGGGTTTTATCACTTCATGCCATCCATATCAACACAACCTAGCTGGTCAAGGTTCCCTTCAGAAAATGGCATATGAGAGGTGCATACCTCTCACAAGGTTTCGGGCACCACCTCGACCTAAAATGGATTTTTAGCATTTCATAAGCCATGTTGATCAAAAAAATTAGATCAATTCAAGTGATTGACCTCCTCAATCAACCTATTGATCGACAATCGAATTGAGATACCTATTGAGATACATGTAGACAAATTCCTATGAATCCACATTTATCCACATGTAAATTGATCGAGCTTGACTGATTGATCACCTTAATCAACCTCCCAATCAATCCCTAGTGTTCAAACTATTAATCTAGCTCCATTGGCTGCCTTCAGCAGATTAAGGACCAACCATTGATCGACATTCAGATTGAGCTCCAAAGTTCGATGTATCTATAATCAACATCTAGATGATTGAGATACAAGTAACTGAGCTTTAGTGATCGGCCACTTAGTGATCAACCACCCAATGATCAACCATATAATGATTAACTTTCTTGTGGCATCCCAAGATCAAGACAATTCATCTTCTTACTGCCAATATTTTGACAGTTGACACATCATCACATTCCATGGAGATTGTTGACCATTATCTTTGCCTCCTATAAATAGATGGCCATTACCTCCATTTGAGGATCATTGCAAAACACAAAAAGGATGCTAGACAAAGCTAAAAAATTCACTTTACACCCATCCACTATAAGTTTGATCAATATGTTAACTTTTTGGATATACCACACTCATATTTTGATGATGCAAATATTTCCCAAATTATATTACTAACATGTGTATTAACTACTTTAGGTGATCAATGAACTAATTCAATATCTAACTACAAATTTTATATGTTTGGATGCTTGCAAATCAAGTTATACCATGTATTTTATTGTACACATGTGTTTGTTGTACAACTTGAAAGACATGATGTAAGGTCAAGTGATGATCTTCTGAAATCTAGCCAAAAACATATCCCATACTCACATGAAGACTTTAGAGTTGTAAAGTTTCAGATAAGTCCTGTATAGGACCTCACACACATTGAAAATCTTTGCATAGACTCCTTCTCGGTCGACAAATTTGTCGATCAAGACACACTCAATCGATGTCAGGAAATTGAGAAATAGCTTTGCATATATTAAGTTCTGAGTCATTCTTAGTCGAAGAAAGTTCGCCTGACAAAGATTCATAGTGACAATTTGATCATGATGTCAGACCGACATATCTCCATTGGAGTATTTTCACACTTATAACATGCTTGATCGAATAACTACTCGATCGAAGACATTTTTGGTTGAAAAACGTGTCGATCGAGAAATGCTCTGGAATGATTATTAATTTATATTCAAAATAGCCATTGCATTTTAATTAACTTAGACCTAACAGCTAGTTCACCACCCAGAATACTCTTGATACTCTCCAAGCTGTCCGTGTGACTTGTAAACCATTTCTATAAATAGTAATGGTCTTAAGACACTTAAAAACAACTATTGAGAAAGAATTGCATATACATTGACGTATACAATATAGCATCCTTCGACACTTCATATTTCCATCAAGATTGATTAAGCCCCATTATTAGTTTTAGTATCCTCTCCACTCAATTTAACTTTTCCTAAACATTATGGGAGAAGATCATCATCACTTATCTATAGTAATTAATTGAACATCTTGAGAAACAGAGCATTGTAATTTCCTTATTCCACTCTTGTTCTTGTACTATGGTGTGATGTTCCTTCTCACTACTTCAAAGGTTGTGGTGAAGCTCTCTTGGTTCTAGTTCAAGGTTGAAGGCGACAACCAAGGTGGTGGAGATGGATTGTAATTCTCTCTAATAGAGTGACATTCCACCAGCCCGCCAAAGAAGGTGGTAGTTCTCCTTAAGCTGAAAAAGAGGTTTTGTCTTGACCCACAAAAGGCATCGGTAAATTTTGTGTATTTTGTATCAGTATACAAAAGGAATGAAATACATGATTTTCAAATCCTAGTTGGTGACAACTAGGTAGTGGACTAACGTCTTATACAGAACCACTCTAAATCATGTCTCTCATGGTTGACTCTTTTGTTATACATTCCCACTACACTTTAAGTAAAGTAATTTCATTTGATTAAAATTATCATAATGCTCAATTTAACCCCCTCTAGAACTTCACTTGGAGTCATAGTTGGTATTCAAAGATCCTTAATTTGTCTTAAAGAATGGGGGAAGGCATACTTGAAAACCTCAACATGGAAGTAACATAAATGAATAGACCACCTGTCTTTGATGGATTCAACTACACTATGTGGAAGAAAGATATGAAATTCTTTATTCAAAGTGTTAGATCTAATCTTTGGAAGCTGGTCATCCATCTATATGTTCCTCTGACAATAGATTTTAATGAATGGGATGGTACTATGGCAAGAAATGCTACTCTTAATGTTAGATCCATAGACTTTATTTAAAACTTTTTTCTCATGATGAATTTAATCATATTTCCACCTATGAAAATGCATATGATATATGGAGGAAATTATCAATTATTTATGAAGGAACCAAGAAAGTAAATCATTCTAAATTGTATATGCTTACACATAAACAAGATTTATTTCACATTGAAAAACATCAAAATTATTTATGATATGAATTCTAGATTCACATCTACCATAAATACTATACAATCCTTTGTAAAGTATATTGAAGAATGTGAAAAATAAAAATGTCATCATATAGTTGCATGTCATATCATAAAAATGATGAACAAGAAGAACAAAGTACACAAAGTGATGAGAGTAATATTTTTTGTGCAACTTTTACTAAAAATGATTGATCCTGTTGCACTTGAATCAAAAGTGGTTGAAAAATATAAGAAAAAGAAAAAGAAATTGGATACTATTATTGATTTCCTTATAGAGGTTGATGAGAAATATGATGGATACATAAGCGATATTGTTCTCTTTCTTTGCCTTAAATTAATTGAGAATGGACAACTTGTTTCTAGAAGACTACCTCTTTGTTCAAATGTTGTTTGACCGAGGGGCAATTTGACTGAGCTCTTAAATGTCATATTCTAATTTGACTATCCTATAATTAATATTTAGAGTTAGTTTCTTACATGTTTATTCGGTCCCTCAGGCTAAAATGTATTATTTTGCAAATGTGATAATTTTCTAATGTTCTCAGCCAAAAATGATAAAATTGGAAATTTTTTGTCGTGAATCTTGATTAGAATTAAATGATTTTTTTAATTGTAAATTTATTTACAAGCAATTTGTAGTGCCATAGAGGGGAAGGATTTGTTGCATTAATTATTGTGTAAGAGCTCATATTTATGCAGAGATGCCCATGTCTCAATAGGCTTCGCCTGACACCACAATGTTGTTTGAAAATTGGCAACAACTCATCTCTTTGTTGCTCTGTTCAACCATCATTCTAAATAAAATGAGTTTCTTTACAAAGGAGTTCATACGATAAGATTTTAAATGTTTCATGGAATTATTTTGCAACATATTCACAATTAATAATTTTCCATAATGTAATATTCATTTATTTTGTACATTCTTCTCATCTTACATGATTTCTATGACCACTCTTAATTTTGTTCAAAAGATTTTATCAAAGTTTACAATATCAATTGTAGTCAATTGTTGAAGTAGGCCTGTCAATGGGGAGGGTAAGGTCTTGCCCTTACCCTTACCCACCAAGTGTAGTAGGTAAGGGTATGGGTAATTACCTACTCCACCAATATCCTAACCCTCCCCTTACCCTTACCCTCTTACCCACAAGGTAAACAGAGAGGGTAAGGGTGAAGCGAGGAATTTGTATGTCTTCTTCAAATTTTTATTAATATCAATAATAATGGTCTGGCTAATACATTTATATATTTTACTAAAATATCAAGATGCTCTAGAATGGATTTTAAAGATCCAATATGATTCTAAGTAACCTTCTACAACATTATATATATGATTTGTGTTGTATTAAATGCATATACAAATGGTAGTATCCTAGCATTGGTGTGTGAACAAATAAATTATTCCCAAAAGATAAAGATTGATACATTAAAATGATATTAAATGACAATATGTCTCAAAAAGTTATTGTCAAAAACATACATATCTTATATCCTCTTCCATCTAAAAAATAAAGCACAAATAAAGTAGATAACATCACCTCACATATGTATCAAATGGTACATTAAATATTAAATTTTGTTATTATATACATGTTTGTCTTACACCACATAAGTATTTAATGGAAGATTGACAATTTTTGTACACGTGTCTTGCACCTCCAAAATGGTGTTGCATACACAACCAAGTTAACTACAAAAGAAGTAGATAAGAATATCATGTATTGTATAAAATGAAGACCACATAATATTGAATAATCCATAGACTCAAATAACACAATGACTATACATTTAATATATTATACATACATCTTGGCAGGTAGCGGGTTAGAGGGTATAGGTAATGGCTTACCCTTACCCTTACCCACTAAGATAACATGTTAGAGGGTAGTAGGTAGGTGGGTAAAGGGTAAGAAAATCCTTTACCCTTACCCTTCCCCTACAGGGTATGGGTAAAGGGTAAATGAGTTTACCCTTACCCATTGACAACCCTATGTTGAAGTCAAAAATATATTTAGATATTCAAAATAACATAAAACATTAGTCTCATAACTTAGCTCATAATCTCTTTTTACATAGTTGAGCCAAACATATTGAAGACATCATTTTATTCATGATCCTATTGCTAAAAGTGATACATGTTCTCATCATTATCAATCAACATTCATTTTTTAAACCACTTGCATTACAATAATTTTAGGTAATAGAAATAAATTACACATTGTACCGTTAGAGCATGTGTTTCTTTTACAAAAAACTAGCAACACACACGTGCATATGCACGTGCCCCATAGAACATGTTTATTTTTAGTATTTAAAAAATAAAACTTTTTAAAAGGATAATGGTAATCATATTCCATTGAATATGTTTATCTTACATTAAAAATTTGAAAAGATTTTGTTAAAATAATTAGGAAAGAAAATAAACTGAAGAGAGATTATATGAAAGAAAATAACTTAAGAGGGATTATAGGAAGAGAAAATAAAAAAGAGAAACTGGGATTTTGAAACGTGTCTCAACAATGAGGATAATTTTTAAAGTTGAAGTGAATATCGACCCACTTGCATTTTCAGCATTCTTTTCTAAGAGAATAGTCTGTTTGCGTGATTAAAATTTGTGTATTGAATCGGATATCGTTAAACATGAGACTATGACTTGTATTAAACATTCCTCATGTAACTTTTCGTATTTTTCTCAATAGACTTCTTTTCTAGTAAATAAACACGTGTGCATGCACGTGACAAATTAAAAATATTAAATTTTAATTAGATAATTTGGAACACAAATACCAATTATCTCAAGTGGTTATTATTCTCAAATGAAATTAAATTAGAAAAATGAGATATTAGTGAAAAGAAATTTGTCTATACGAAAAATTCAAATTTATTTAAGAAGATATAGTATGAAAAATTTCTATAAATGGAAATTAGATAACTATAAGAATGATGATATTAAATAGAAATAATATTTGAATTCCATGAACGATACCCTCATTTATAAGATTATGGTGTAACTTGAAGCTCCTACTATGATTTACATTTCAATGGCACTATACGTTAAACAAGAGATACAACCTTACGCTTATAGATGAAATGATACATCATCTAGTTCATGATTTTTGTTAGGGTGTGTATTAAAATTGAATACTACCAAAGTATAATAGAAATACTATTCATAGATTTGGGTGGCGGAGTTTGAGTCAAAATCATTTCTAAATATAAATAGAGAATTAACATATTTATATTTATGGATTCACAAAGAAGTTACAAAGAACTTTTTACCTAGTTTACATATCACATCTGATATAAAACATAAATCGATTCCACAAGTCGAAAGTAAAAATTAATTTGAAGTATATTAAGAATGTTCTTTTATTACTTTCCTTGAAAGTTGAGACTTTGTGGAGATTTTGAATTCTGCCTAGAATGAAATTTATTTTTGTACATGTTCAAATAAGGAGATAAAATAGCCTTCAGATTTGCATGTATAGTGGAGCGCTAATGTGGATGTATCTAGCCGGTGAGAGGACCACGGTAGCATCAACTTTTGATATGCTCAAAGTGTCTTCCACATAGTCATTTGTTGTTTGTGATTTTCCCTAGCTGTAGGATAAAGCATTATGCAAGCTATTTGTAATTTAAACCTGAAAGGAAAAGCGGCGTGAACTTGTTGCAGTGGCAGAAGTTGTCGTTGTGTGAAGGAAGAATGCAATCCACAAAACATCCGTCTTCTTAAAACCAGAGACCAGGAAATCTGAGTAAGGGGGAGGTGGTGGTGGAAAGTGGTAGGCCTCATCCCACTATTTATTATAACTGCCTTGAGCGATTTTTCTGGAATTATAACTTTGCTTTTCGTGGAGTCCTTCATTCAAGGAAGTTGTTACGGATTGAGGAAGTGTATATAGTTGGGGGGGTGGGGGGGTGGAGGGGTTTGGAGGACGTGGCTTTAATGTGAGGTGGTTTTGGAAGGAGAGAGAAATTAGGATAAAAAGGAACAAAATAGAGAAAAAATGTCAGAAGAGAGAGAGGGTCAAGGAGAATGCAGGGATTTTGAATCCTTGTTTCTGATTGGTTGGAATAATTTTTCGGAAAAGAAAATGGCATCAGATGTAATTTATACAACAAACTCGCTCTTTTTATAGTAGTATAGATAAGTTATGTGTTGAAGTTGATATAAGTTTCATTCGTGATTCATATGCATTTTTACCATCAAATACAATGTATCTCAAATATTAGTTCTCTTATTATACCGGCCAAAGCAATGTTTATTTCATATGCATTATTCATTTTCATTAAATATGTACTTTTAACCATTATAACTTTGTTTGGATGAAATTAAATGATGGATTATTCTTGTGGATAATTTGATATTTCCATCTTTCACCGTAAATTTTGAATATATTTTTAGAAGAAGAATTATATTAAAGGGAAGTATATTTTTGGGAGAATCATGTTTATAACGCCAACCTTTTTGTAAATGACAAAGTGTGAGAAATAATTCTTAAAACAAAATTCATTAAAGTCCTTAATTTTCCTATTTTCATTCTCTTGACTAAGATGGATAATTAATTCCTTCTCTTAAGTTTTCTTTGGTCAACGTAGATTTGGTAGACATTGAATGCATTGTCCAAATTTATCAAAAAGTTCAAAGAATTGCCAAAATTCAAATTGACAAGTTCAAGGCATTGCCATAATTCATATTATTAATTTCTTTCCTCGTGGTCCACTCACATTCCACTTAAATATATTACACATTCCATGATTTCCAAACAATGTAAAATTGTCAATTGATGTCTTTTTATTACCACATCTTCCTTGATAGGAATAATGTAATAGACACAAATACATATATATGGTGTAACGATTGCAAGACAAAAATATATTTATTAAGGTTATGTGTTTAGAGTAAAATAATATTTTTTAAGAAAACATTGCTACTTATATAAAATGCTTATTTTTTACTATTAAAAGTTATTTGACGCTTGCCATGAAAAATGAAAATCTTAACAAGTGTTTAGATAAATTTCCAAATTGCACCAAAAAAAAGATAAATTTCCAAATAGTAGAAATATGTCAATTTTTTTGCATTCTCATAATCATGTTGGTAGTCATGGACTTGATTTTTTTAAAGCTTGAAAAAGAAAATCAAAAAAAGAAACCCTTGATATGGTTTGGGTTCCCAAATTCCCAACTTAAAACAAAAGGGGGGAATTCCTGATATTTGAATTATCCTTAATTTTGATAAAAACCTTTATGTCTTATCTCAACTCAATCAAATATTCATTTGGAAAATATATTTCTTAAAGAATGATTCATTTTTCATAAACTATTCAAGCATAAGTTTTGAATTATTTGAAATCATTGCTAATGACATATTTTCACAAATTCTTTGTCTTGCAAAATGCAAGTTTCATACATGATATCTATGTTATACAAAAATGATATTATTTCAATAAACATGTGTTATTAAGTTCAAGTCCATATATGAAAAAGCTTCTTTATTTCTAAATAAAAATTGGACTTAACTTTTAATGCTTGGATTAAATCTTGATAGCACCCTACATATCTTGGTTTCTACATCTAACATAGATGTTTTATCATGAAGTCTGGGATCTTAAATGACTATTTTTTGGTAAATCCTTGTCCTTGAGATCTTTTTACTTGGAAATGGATTAAGAGGGAGCTCAAAAATCTCATAATATAACTTGCACTTATTTTTGTTCTTAATTGAATCTCTATTTCAATATGGGCTTAACATCCCTAATATATGGTTTAGAGATACTTTTGTTGTTCTCACTTTTCTAATTAAATAATTCTTTAATCATTTTAGTCTTAACATCCCTTAAAAATGGTTATGAAATCATTTTTAGTTTTGATTTTTCTTTTCGTAGCATCTCTACTTCATGGTGGAATTAACATTCCTGATGATTGGAATAGAGTATCTTTTTGATATTTGCGTTGTATGGGATATTTTTTTCATGAAGGACTTAACATTCCTTTCATTGGCAATTAGACAATCTTTTAATGTACTTTGATCAAATGACTTTTTGACCATGCCTTAATGTCTATCTTTATCGACTTCCCATCTATTGGTATTCTTTTTTCAGCTAATACATCAAGTATAAGCTTTTCTGGCCCTCTCTAAAATGACTATCTTCGAGGAGGAGTGTCTCCTTGAGGGGGAGAATTGGTAAGTATTGACCCTTTTTTCTTCGACAAAAGGGGGAGAATTACCCATGAGATAAATTGAGATAAATTGGCTATCAACAAAGCAATTTAAAGGCATGAAGTTCTAAATTTGCTACTTGCAATTTATCTTATGGAAATATTTATCATCATAAAATGGGGGAGAATGTTTTCTTTATGGATATGCCACACTCATATTTTGATGATGCAAATATTTCCCAAATTATATTACTAACATGTGTTTTAAGTATTTTAGGTTATCAAGGAACTAAGTTAAGAGCTAACTACAAATTTTATATGTTTGGGTGCTTGCAAATCAAGTTGGAGCATGTATTTAATTGTACACGTGTGTTTTTTGTACAACTTAATAGACATGATGGAAGGACAAGTGATTATCTTCCGAAACCTACCCAAAACCCTATCACATACTCACATGAAGTCCTTTGGGTTGATAGGTTTCAAATAAGTCTTTTATAGGAACTCACATACATTGCAAATCTTTCCACAGAGTCCTTCTCAGTCAAAATATGTGCCAATTGAGCCAGACTCGGTCGATGACTCAGAAAACTGAGAAATAACTTTGCATATATTAAGTTCTGAGTCATTCTTGCTCGAAGAAATTGTCGACCAAGAATGTTGCTCGAAGTAATGTTCGACAGACAAAGAGCCATTGTGACACTTTGAAAAAGAAATCATACCGACATATAGCCATTGGAGTACTTTCACACTTAGAACATGCTCGGTCAAATCATTACTCGACTGGAGGCATTTTTGGTTGAAAAAGTTGTCGATCAAGAAATGTTCTGAAATTATATTTAATTAATATTCAAACTAGTCATTGAAACTTAATTAACTTTGAACTAATGGCTAGTTGACCACCCAGAATACTCTAGACACTCCCAAAGTTGTCCTAGCCACTTGTAAATCATTCGTGTAAAATGGTTTTAGGACACCTAAAAACAACTATCGAGCAACAATTGCATATACATTGATATACACTAGATCTAGCATCCTTCTAAAAAGTGCTTAGTCCCTACAGTCCATATTGACATCAATCTAGACTAAGCCCCAACATTAGTTTGAGTGTCCTCCCCACTCAATATAACATTGCCTAAACTTTGAGGAAGAATATCATCATCACTTGTATATAGTGCTTAATAGTACATCTTATGAAAAGAGCATTGTAGTTTCCTTCTTCCTCTCTTATTCTTGTACTATAGTGTGTTGTTGCTTCTCACTACTCAAGGAAGAAGGTTGTGGTGAAGATATCTTGGTGCTACTTAAAGGATGAAGGTTTCAACTAAGGTGGTGGAGGTGGATTGTGATTATCTCCAATTGGGTGACCTTCTAGCGGCCTGTCAAACAAGGTGGTAGTTCTCCTTGAGATGAAAAGGAGGGTTTGTCTTGACCCACAAAAGGCATGGGCTAGTTTTTTCTATTGTGTATTGATATCCAAATGGAATAAAATACATGATTTGCAAATCCTAGTTGGTAACAACTAGGTAGTAGACGAAACCACTCTAAATCATGTCTCTTATGGTTGCCTCTTGTGTTATATATTTGTATTACACTTTAATTATAACAATTACATTTGATTAAAATTATCATATACCTCTATTCACCCGCTCTTTAGATTTTTCACAATTGAACTCAAAAGAGATCGTCCAATAGACCCATGATCCACGTATAGGGAACAACCTTAAAAGAGACTAACCAATTTGACATATGTCACTTGTAGCTTAATTGACCACAAAAGATATTAACCGACCTTCACCCCAGCTAAATTGACCACAATATATTTCAACCGATCAAATTCCTCTTCATCTCAAATGACTATAATTCCACCAGCGCAATTGATCGCTTCATCCAATTACATATTGGCCTCCACTTCTACTGTACTCCAAATGAGATGTCCCAAAGTGGGGAAACAAGCATCAGTGTATCACAATTGATCATCTATTTTATTATGTTATTGTTTGCCATTTCCTTCTGCATTCATTGTTCATCTTGTATTTCCCATGAGGATCGTGTAGTCCCCTTACAAGGATATGGGTAGTATACCTACTACCTATGTTTTATATTCTATTTGCATTTAAACTCATGTGAACTCAGTTACATTTTGGTCTATTATTTATTCCTTATTTGTGTTCGGCCAACATATATACAAGTTTATCTTGAATTGGGTGTAGAGATATTTGAACCCAATACAAAGGATATCGATTAGATTCAAGTTTAATCATGGATGAGAATATCATATACATATTTTTCTGAGGAGATAGGCAAATGATCTAGAGGTAACGATGCCGAGCTTACACTATTATTTTCCTAGCTTTAATCTAAACTTTTAAAGGATGGATTAGCCCACTTGAATGTAATATGTTTATATGCATTGTCATGAAGTGAGATAATGAACTATAGGTAGGGGTGGTGAAACCCATTCATCCTAGTGTTTTCATATTTTGTTAATAAAAATCAAAATATAGCCTTTTACTATACAAAATCCATAATAACCAAAACCAATTTTTTTTAAGTATTAGTTCTTGCACATATATATTGATCAAACAATTCTTAAAAATATTGTTTTTGTTTGTGCAACTCATTTTCTGAATTTAAGTGTATAGGGAATATCATACATTGGGTCAATGAATTTATGAATTATGCAAAATTAAGAATTTTCTCAAGTCAATATATAACATCTATATAATGGAGCAATGTTTTTTAATCATATGAATCCTCTACGGCTTGTCATCTTTTCTAAAGAATGGTGTTAATTTGGTCCCAAGGTGAGAAGATAATTTCTTACAATAACATATTTATAATTGTGCTACAGAAGAAGTTTCATCATTCAAAGGGGTTATAACGTTAAACATGCATAGCTCAAAAAATGTCTAGCTGAATGGAATGTGTATAAGGGCTGGAACCTTGATTACTGGAGTTTCAAAGTGCACCCAATGGATGAGTAGCCGTGGAATCTCAAATAGGCTTTTTGGTTGGTTAAAAAGACATTGATTGCCACCTCGTAGTCCCTCCAGTAGGATCCACATATCTTCCTTCATCAGTGGAGGAAGTGTTGATGATGTGTGCAAATGGGGGATTTGATGATATTTATTTGTTGTCTTTGGGATTAATACCTCCAAAAAATACTAGAGGTGGATCATCTTTTTCAAAAGGGAAGGTGGAGTAAGATGAATCCACTATGTGGTAGTGGTATATCAAGTGGAGGGTACAACTCATGTTTCACTTCATGATATGGATCTACATGTAACAAACATGGTGCCGGTGTTGGAGGAACTGTCTTATCATCTTGGTGCATCTTTGTATGTGGATGTGTGTCCTATTAATCTAACACTTCATAAATATGAATGTTAATGGAGGTATCAGTACCCTTTACTATGTTGAAGGGGAGATCTGATTCCTTCATAGAACATGTGCCCAACATAATGGGCTCAGAAGAGATCACCTCAAAATATAATGGTGGTATGTAAGGTTCTTGTAGAGGTGGAATCACCAAATCGGGTTCAACCATATGTGGAACAAGAAGTGGTTGAGGTGGAGAATAGTGCTCTTGATGAGGAAGCCTTTCAAAAGGATCCACCAGTGCATCCGGGGGGAGTGATGGTACATTATCCACAATAGGCTCAATCAAGCTTGGATGATTATTGTAAACATTCGAATCTAGGCATGCAATCAAGAAGGGTGGTGGATCTTTAGGTTGTTGGGACGTTCTTCAAGCCCACCAGTCGTTAACCTCTTTGTTAAAACACCCTTGATTTATGAATTTATCCATATAGTCTCCCACCTATTCATTTTCCAACTTATATGGATAGTTGGTCCCCATACTGGTACTACCTGAGGTAAACAAAGTTCTTCCTTTGTGATAACCATAATTTCTTTAGAATGTGTGTCCCTCTCTTGATCCAGGTCGTATTGCATCTTTGCTACTACGCATTGCGCTTCTTGTGTAGAGACCTCTTTCGCTCTTGCCTCGGTCCTCATGGCCTCTCTTTGAGTTGTAAGAGTATGTTCTTCCTGACACTTTGCTTGTAAGGTTGCTTCATATTTCTCCTTGGGTGGTGTAAAATTATTTACAAGGAACAACAATCCCATGTTTCCTTCATGTGGAGATATTTTGAGGCACTCCAGTATGTTATGATATGCCACATCTAACACATCACTCAATTTGTTGTGTAAGCCACTCCATTTTTGTAAACTTTTAATTTTTTTTTGGAAACAAAACAAAGAAACTAAAACATGTTAAGAATTTTATGAAACAAAAATTACAGGTATAATGCTAATAAATTATGGAACAAAACAAAAAAAATACAAAAATAAACTAAGGAAAGTAGTATTGCATGAATGGAAACTCGCCAGAAGGAGATAAATGGCACCAGCTAGAGAGAAAAAATTACAAAAATGTAAACAAAGAAATTATGGAACAAGGCTAAAAATTATGAAAGTAAAGTAAGAGATTATGATAGAACTAAAAAATACGAAATAACTAGACGTAAGGAACAAAATTATTGAACACGTCTAGAAAATATGAAACAAGCTAAGGAAATTATGAAACAAGATTAAAACTATGGAACACACTAAAAATTATAAAACTAGCTAAACATTATGAAAAGAGAAAGAAATCCTAAATATACACAACCAATCGGGATTTAGAAAATAAGGTTTGCCATCCTGGCAATGATGCCAATTTGATGTGTGTCATGTGCACCAAACACTACGAAGAGACCTAGAGTTTATCCTTCTTGTAGTAAGGTATCAAATCCCAAAGGATGACGGAAAATGGTTGAAGTCTAAATCGATTGTGATAGAACAGGAAAGTAAAAATTCAATTTGTGAAGGTTGATTTACCCTGAGAATAGAAATAAAGTGTGAAAGTAATAAATCAAGATTAAATAATAAAAAGGACTAGGGGCCCAGGGAATCACCACCAGTACCATGCCATTACTCAAGGAATCAACTCCTAGATCTCAATAATAAAATGAGGACCAAGCGATTGTGTCCTTACAGAACACAATCACACAAGGTCAAGACTTCTCTCAAACATGTTGGTCCTGGCATTTGAGGATCCTCATCCATCCATCCAACAAATATTTGTTTGAGGTCTTATCAAAATACACATGATTCCTATTTGGCGTTGACTCCATAGATCATGTGGTCACGTCACATGGAGTGTAACAAACAAATCAAATGAGTAGAAAGATAATAATCTAATTTTAAATGGTCTCATAAAAAAGACTACAAGTTCAACATTTTGAAGGCACGAGGTCTCAGCACCCCCTCAAAGATATAATATTACTAATAGAGAAATAAGTACAAGATCAAAGATTTTAAGGATAGTAGTCGCAATTAAGGGACTACAAGTTCTTTCTTATGGGGATCCATGGTCCGATGACCCCACAAGAATATATTAAAACATTTGATTATTAGAGGAAAAATAGATGAAGAAACATTATTTTACTAAAAATAAGAGTCAATTACATCGAATAAAGATAGTCTATGGGGTTAGGCCCCATGTCCCAAAATGAAACTACTCAGACATAATGTACGAACATAAGTAAAAACTAGATGATAAGGAAGAAGACAAGTGATTACAAGATGACCCCTTTTGCATTGAGTCCCCCATCCTTTTGTAGGGAGAAAAGAGGGGGAAAAACCCTACTTGAATGGCTGGTTGAGATGGCTCTATTGCTTCCTCTTTGGTGTCGGTTGATCAACAACATTTAATCACTTACTTGAGTCTGAAGTCACACTCAAACCTTGTTTGCATTGTAATTTTTGACATTTAACCGAGTCATTATTTTTATTCTTTCCACTACATAAAAGTATATGGAATTGGTCAACATTCCTAGTTAAAGGAGAGAAATTTTACAATATAATTTCTTTCCCACGAATGGTGGGATTTATTGAGTTGTACTCTTTAATATTTGACCATGTGACTATCTTTACTGTAGATTTCACTAACAATGATTTTGAGAGATTCACTCACGTCAAAGGCTCAAAAGCAGTCCAAGTAATATGATTTTCTATTAGGAAATTAAATTTTTCTTTCCATCGAATATTTGTACACTCATTTGAAGTTTTCACAAAAAGTTATGGTACTTTTGGTGCTAGGTATACATGAATTCCACACACTAAGGGAATTGTATAGAACATCTTCCAAGAGAAATTTTGGGAATTCTTGTTCTTTGAAATACTTTCTATTTTCCTACAAAATAGACAATAATAAAGTAAAAACTCCAATTTAAGTATGAATATCTAAACTAAGATAATTTACATCAAAACTATTTAACGGCTAACAAATTATTATCAATTCAAGATAAAAATGTACAAATAAAGGTGATGAGTTTGCACTCATCAATATGCAAGAATTTGTTTGGATTAGCTTTCCTTCCTTTGTTCTATTGGGGGTTATTTTTAATATTTTGGCCTTACTAGAGGCCTCTTTCAGTGGTTTCCATATTTCTTCCATTATTGAGTCTTCTATAGTTGAGATTCATTGTCTTTAGTCTTTTCTTTCTTTTTGAGATAGTGAAGATTCCTTTGCTTTTTGTATATAGTAATGAGCACTTCGTAGTTGGGTTTTCTTTTTGAAAATAGTAGAGATTACCTTGTGTAGTGAAGATCTCCTTGCTAGTTCTTCTTATCGAAAATAGAGATGCTTAGTTTACAATAATAATTATTACTTTGTCTTCTTTTGCCTTAGTGAAGATTCTTTCTTGGTGAATTTTCAGCGGTCACATCTAAAGTAGATGGCACTAGGGTTTGACGGGGGTTGTGGGGATGCGATTAGTGACTCGGGGGGCGACAGAGAAGGTAGAGAATTGGATCCTGAAGCCATCATGGAAGCGAGTCACATAGATTGGGGAGGGAAGACAGTTGGAGAATGATGAATAGGGGAAAGCTCCCGATTTTACTCATCACAAAAATGATCAGGGTCGGCAACATTCTCGATATAGGAAGCATGGCTTTCCTTCATAGTGGTTGGAATGAAGGAAATGACTTAGACGTCGGAGGGGGTTGTCCTTACAAGAAAAGATGGGGAAATGGGCAATCCGAACCAAGGTGTTGTCGGATCAATCGCATGATGAACGTATGCTGAGAAGGTTGTCGTGCGGAATTCGATCCATGTTGAGGATTCACTGAATACCAATCAAGACGGCACATATGAGGAGTTCTTTCTTGAGAAGCTATTTGAGAATGACTTACCTCTGGGAGCTGTTATGCTAGGGGAAACAGATGGAATCCCAGAGATATCCATTGAACATGAAGAGGAAGAGGATCTGGTTCGACCGTGGAGATACACGGTGGTAGTTAGACTACTCGGGACAGAGATAGGCTACATGATGCTACGAGACTGTCTCAAGATACTATGGAAAATCAAGGGCAAATTCAATATGTTTGAACTTGAACTAGGACACTTTGTGGTGCAGTTCGCATGCCAACATGACTTTGACACGGCTCTCACAGGTGTTCCGTGGAAGCTTTTTGGAAGTAATGTGGTAGTGTAGCAGTGGTACCCGACTTTCAAGCTGACTGAAGCCTTCCCTGACTACATTGTCACATGGGTGAGAATCATTAACCTCCCATAACATCATTACGTGCCCAAAATGTTCACTTATATAGGTATGGTGTTGGGGTGCGTTGTGAAAGTGGAAAACCATACTGAAAATAGAACTCAAAGTCAGTTCTCCATATTGGAAATAGAGATTGATTCGACCAAAGATCTGGCCAGCTCCATACTGATCAATGGAGTCGAGTATGATGTTGTTTATGAAGGTTTCCTGTGGTCATGCACCATCTGTGGTATTGAGGGGCACATATCCAAAAATTGCAAGGAAAAGACTAAGGTGGGAGAGAAGTCTGTTGCAACTGAAGTAGAAGCTCCACAAGTAGAGTGTATATCCATGGATGTATCTATAGGAGGATGGTACTACCAGAAACATAAGGGAGGAGGAAGGAGACGTAGATCCTCAGAGACGAACACTACTAAGGTGGGTTACAACCGTTTTGTGAGTTTATCTGAAGAGTACAAGGAGGAAGTAGTAGGTTCTGAAGGTGTGTCGCCTAACCAAGGAGGAGATTCAACGAACCACACCCCTACAGCTAAGGTGTGGAGAAGGAAAAAGTCTCATTCAAAAGTGTGCAATGAGAAAATGAATATGGCGAAGGAGCATGACTCTCTATTGAGAGACATTATGAACTCTACGACAAACAACAATGAGGAAATGAACAAGGGTAAAGAGGCAGCATAGAGCTTGGGAGAGAAGCACACGGTGGTCAATCGTGATGTTAATGAAGTAATAGAAATAGATGAGTGTGACGACGGGGCGGGGGCTGAGGAGGATGTGTATATTATAGGTGACCAAAACGAGGAGGAAACAATGACAGTAACGTTGAGATGGAAGAAAACTAAGAACAACAAAGGAGGCAAAGGAAAGAATAAAGCGTTGTTACCTCGGAAGGAGGGCTCTAGCAACAAACTAAAAAAATAAGAGAAAGGGTAAATTGAAGCCACCCGATAATGGTGGTCCACCTAGAAGGAGTTAGTAAATAGTCTCAACAAAATCTATCGTAGAGGATTTCACACCATGCACAACAAAGAACAAAGATTGAGATGGTATAATGAACAAAAAGAAGGTTGCAGAAAGAGGAGACAAGGATGGATTGGGAGAGAAGGAAAATACGACACCAGAAGAGACTACAACCTGATCAGAAAGAGTCATTTCTCTCATACATTCATGTGCTGTAGATTTTGTGTTGGAATGTGTGGGGTATTGGAAACAAACATAGGTACAATGCTCTTTGGATTTTTATGCAAGAGCATAACCAGACGTCGTCGCAATCTTGGAACCTAGGATTAGCACAACCCCAGCTCTTAGGACCATCAAAAATATCAGTTTCAAATTCTCACATCCGGTGGATGCTCGAGGCCTTTTCAGGAGGAATATGGGTCTGTTGGAAGAATGAGGAGCTGTGAATTCAAATTCTATCAAGACACAGACAGTTTATAACTTGCCATGTAAATAATCAATTTGTAGTTTCCTTTGTGTATGCCAATCCTCACTACTTTGTTAGACAACTGTTGTGGAAGCCCCTCATAGAAGCAAGCACTAAAATCAACGAACCATGGGTTGTAATGGGGGACTTGAACACCACGCTGCTTCCTTCTAAAAAATTCAGGAGCGACCTTTATAATTTCAACAAGGCCTGGGTATTTAAATATACATTTATGGAGGCGAGACTATCTAACCTTGGTTTTTCAGGTGTGAAATATACTTACAAGCATGGGAGATTGCAAGAATGTTTAGATCGAGCAGTTGCAAATAAAGACTTCATAAGATGCTTTCCTGAGTTTGTGGTTGAACATTTGCCAGAACCTCATCAGACCAATGCCCTATCCTATTGAGACTTCTGAAGAAGGTAAAGAGAGATTATACATTCTTTACAAAGGCATCTTGGAACAAAGAGGCTGAATTCAAACAGATGCTAGCCAACATGTGGAATTCATTAGCTAATTTCTATGAAGCACTCCGGGACTCACAACGTAGCATAGTCAAATGGGAGCGACAAGAAAAGGTAAGGAAGTTCAAAAATAAAAACTGGCTACTGAGAAATATAAATTTGTTACAATAAATGTTGGCGGACTAGTATGATGAGACTATGGACAACCTATGTATGAGAATGCAAACAGAATTGCAACATCTTATGAACAAGGAGGAAGAGGATTGGAAGCAGAGAGCACATATTAACTAATTACAAAATGGTGATAATAACACGAGGTTCTATCAGGCATGGGTCAATCAGAGAAGACGTCAGAACACAATCACACCACTCAAAGACTCATCAGACGAGTGGATAACAGATGAAGGCATCCTTAAAAACATGGTGGTGACACACTTCGAGAAGGCACTGAAAGATACTGGGAGGAATGCAAGAACTGGTTTGCATGGGATCCCCAGAACATTCACCGAGCTACTAGCCCATGAAGAGGCCATGCTTACAACAGTTCCAACAGCTACTGCAACATGGTAGGTGTTGAGTGCTATGCAACCATATTAAGCGGTCGAACCGGACGAAATTTCTATTGACTTTCTCAAGCACAACTGGAATATTGTGGGGGATTCAGTTACAAAGACGATTCAGATGATGCTCAACGGCGACCTGCTTGCGGAGGAGGTATGTAACTCGACAATTATTCATATTCTAAAAGTTGGTAGGCCTGAGAAGTGCGAACAATTACACCCTTTTTCATTCAGTAACATCACTCTAAAGCTCGCCTCCAAGATCATAGTTGAAAGACCGAAATATTTTATTCCAAGGTGGATTTCAACAAAACAAAGTTGTTTTGTACCAGGTCGATGAATTACAGACAATATAGCATTGGTCCAGGAGGTAATTCATGGGATGAAGAACATCAACGGAGCTAAAATGATGGCCTTGAAAATTGATCTTACTAAAATCTATGACCAGATGTCATGGGAATTTATCCATAACACATTGACTCGTGTAGACCTACCAATGAAGACAAGAAGCTACATTATGCACTCAATCACAGGCGGCAATACTTCAATTGTTTGGAATGGACAACAATCAAGACCCTTTAAGGCTAGCAGGCGATTGAGACAAGGCGATCATATGTATCCATATCTATTTGTCTTATGTCTCGAAAGGCTAAGACAGATGATCCAGGAGAGAGTACGGACTAAGCTCTGGAAGCCCATTAAGGTAGGGAGATCAGTAGTAGAAGTAGTACATGCTTGTTTTGTGGATGCACTAATATTGTTTGCACATGCGAGCAAGAAGCAGAAGCAATGTATTATGGACTGCTTCAAGGAATTCGAGAGTGCTTCAGGCCAGGCAATTTTAGTCGCCAAATCCCGCATCTTTTTTTCTAGGAGTGTTGCGAGGCCCACACAAAGAAGTATGGCCTTAAGCAAATTTCAAGTAACTAGTGACTTGGGACGCTATCTGGGGGTCCCAATTATTCATTTTAGAGTTACTAAGGAGACATATGCTGATATTGTCGATAAGGTGGAATCCAGAGTGAACGCGTGGACTGCAAGAAGTTTATCCTTCGCTGACAGGGTATGTCTTGCTAAGTCTACACTATCAGTAATACCTACTTACGCCATGCAAACAACAATTCTACCTTTGAGTCTCTGCGACAGGGTTGATGGAACTATAAGAAAATTCCTTTGGGGAGGTAGCTACATAGAAAGGCCAGTCTCTCTGGTTGCATGGGGAAAGGTGACGAGCTCTTTGAGGAATGGTGGTCTGGGAATCAAATCCATGAGAGAATGGAATACAACTCTTCTGGAAAAACATGCATGGGATTTGGCTTCAGGAAGGAAATCATTATCGTGTACCATGATGAGAGATCGTTTTTATAAGCAGCAGAACTCAAAGATATCGTCAATGTCAAGGTTAGGCCAAGCCTCGTTGAATAATAAGCAACTCATAATCGACAACTCTTTTATGAATCATGTTATTGGTGCATCAGTAAACGTATGGGATGATACATGGGTTCAGCCCAGTCTATGCTTGAGACAGGTCATTAAACGTCCAGTTCGAACTGATCTTATAGACCTATGGGTGTGTTCCTTAGTGCTGGACTCCATGGAATGGGACGAGAGTTTTTTGAATGACTGGTTTGAAAAAGAAGTAGTCGATTTGATCATTCTGAAAGTCCAAGTGCCGGTTAAGGGAAACTATGACAACCAGAGAGTGTGGATTCACACACCAGATGGTCGATTCACTTCCGGATCGGCTTACCAACTATTGCGGATACGTAAGGAAATCGTGACACCAAGTACCTGGTCAGACGTGTGGAATTTCAAAACGACTGTGAGAATAAAAACTTTCGCTTGGTTAGTACAACATAATGACTTGCTCACGAATGAAAGGAGGAAGACCGGGCGTATGGCTCAAGAAAGCCAATGTAACAGATGCAGGAATGCAGACGAAACAACCTTACACAACCTGAGGGATTGTGAGAAGGTGAAAGAAATCTAGAAAAAACTAATGTGATCATATTGTCAGCGCAGAGTTTTTGAAACTCAAAACTTGGGGGAAAGGAGGACAGCTGCTATACGATATGCGGAAATACCCGCAAAAGATTTCTGGATCATTTGCCACAGTATATGGCAGAGCAGGAATTCGAATGTCTTTGAAGGACTGACCACGAGGACTGAGAACTTATTGGCATGCATACGAAGAGATCTAAAACTAAATGTGATTGCTTGGGCCACTGAACAAGTAAATAACAGAACAAATAGATCAAGAGGATGGTTACCACCGATCAATGGTGCAGTTAAAGTGAACGTGGACGCAACACTAAACAAGAAGGATGCAGCGATCGCTGCAGTTGCCAGAGATGAACGTAGCACCTGGTTGTGTGGGTGGGGATTGACACAAAGAATGCTACCGAAGCTGAGCTAGCTGGTATTCTGCTAGCACTAGAACAAGTTGAGCTACGAGGTTGGCCTAACATCATCGTAGAATCTGACTGTCAGAAGGCAACTAAACTGATTGAAGATGAAGCAAGCACATACCCAAAGTTTGCACTTTGGGCAAACTTTGGGTGGCCAAAATTAAGAAGCATCTGCATTGTCTCACATCTCTGTGTGGTATGGCTGCAGGGTGAGTAATAGATTAGCAGATAATCTAGCTAAAATCCATCTCAAGAGCAGGATGAATTTCAAACTCTATGTAGACCCTCCCAATGAAGTTTTGTGCATCCTAATAGAGGAAAGTTGCATTGGCTCGACCACTGTGAGGCCTAGTGGACATGTAAACGTCTGAATATGTAGTCTGTATCTCAAAAAAAATAATTCTTTCTTGATGAGACTTTTTGTCTCTAATCTTTCTCCATTATTTTGGTTATTTCTTGAATACTAACAATTTTATATCACTAGAGGAAAAAAGCTTATAGTCCACAAATTTTACTGTGGACTATGCTTCATAATCCATGGTTTTAACCGTGGAGTATAAAATGACCTTAGACTATTACCGTAGATTAGGTAGCCGTAGACTATTCTCCATTCTCCACGGACAAACCCATGGACTATTATAAAACCGTGGACTATTTGAAATCTTGTATCTCAAATTAAAAATTATATAATCCACTGTGATAACCGTGGACTATTATCATAAACCGTGGACTATTTGTATTCTTGTATCTCAAATTAAAAATCATATAATCCACTGTGATAACCGTAGACTATTATCTAATTTATTATTAAATTAAATATTACAGTCCATGGTGAAAATCTCATTTATATAAGATATCACATATAAAGGAACATGTTATATTGTGATATTCATTCATGATGTTCTCATATTAGGTCTTACAATTCTAAATATTTAACAATCACAACAAATATATATTTATTTGAGATAATTAAAAAGACATAATACTTCATTCACACTCTGCTCAAATTCGTGGTAATCATATTACTAGTGATCTCGATAATAAAGTGATTCCATAAACAATATCCATATGTTTGACACAAATAATAACATGATAGCTCAATTTGTCTCAGCCACATCTCTAGAAATTCTAAAAATGTCATAGTATTTATGTATCCATTCTGGACTTAAACATTACAACATGATGTGTTTTGAGAATCTGACGACATGGTATCACAGTAGCAGTAACTACAACAATGTTGTATGATATTTTAGTCTCTTTCAGATCTTGACTCCTGAGGTCTTTACTTTCTTCCCAAACATGTTGTGTAATTTTCATATTCTTATAAAAACAAAATATTCAAGTCAAACATACATGACAACAAAATATATTTCTCAATATTCATTTATATAGATAACTTACTGATAATTTTATAATCACAAACAACAGGTCATTGTTTTTGCACATGTTATTATTTCATGACAAAGCAATATAATACAAATATGGTTGTATCGTGTACAATATATTCAAATATGTATGTATCTATATTAATTGAATGACACATTAAACATGACATTTCATTTAGTATGTAACAAGAAAATATACACCAATAACACATTAACTAAACAAAAATATCACTTGTTATGCTTAAAGAAAAAGTAAATCTTACCCAAATGAGGAGAATCAATATTCGTTCCTTCCTGTATTAATGATTGAAAAACAACATCAAAATATTATTCTAGAGTGATATATAAAAATAGAAAAATAAGATAGCTAGCATACTGAAGATTCTAGTGCATCCTCAAAACTAGATTCAAGAGTTGTTGTCTTGTCCTGCAATACCTATGTATAAAGAATTTTTATTTTAACAAATCTAAATATTTTATATAATTATAAAAGGATTCTAAATATTAAACAATACCTGTGACTCTAATATCTTCAACCGAGCTCGTAAATCCTCAATTTCACTTTCTTTTTGTTTAATATGGCAATATTGTTCTTTGATCTGATGGTCTTTCTCTTGCAACTGGGATTCCCAAGCTTTAGTCACACTTCTATTTGAATTTTCTACCAACCTCTTCTTCTTTAAATTTCTTCTAGTAATACCTCCGCTTATTCCTCTCACATACCCTCCATGATGGAACCCATACACAGAGTCCACAATAGGACCAAACTCCAATGGATCATTTGTATTCTCCAGTCCTAATTCTATACATCTTTCTATTACCTTTTCCTATAAGGTAAATTCACATATCGAGTTATTTTTCTTAATTTAGAAGAATATAGATGATGATATAAAGACTTACATAAATCACTCTTGTTTTTTCATCTATATATTCGCCATTCCTTTTATGACCATCAACCCAAGTTTGTAGGAGTGTCGCTTTCCCACCATTTTTCTCCTAAAAAACATATACATATGTAACATATGAAAAAGTATAAGTTATTTCAACTATTCTAAATTATATTAGAAATCTTACCACATTCAAATGTTTTTCAGCATAAGATATCGGTCCAGTTGTGTGTGTAGCTTGTAAAATACTTCGATTGCGTTTATTAATGCTCGCTTCTTGCTACTCAATGATCAAGTGAATTTATGAGTTGGATATAAGTATGAATGGTAAAACATAGTAAGACAATGCAATACATTTTTTGAATGTTACCTGTTTTGATTGACTATTCCAAAGATCTATAAGTAATACCCAACTTTCTTGTGGAACTCGATCATCTATAGTTTCCATTTGTTCAACAATGGGAATATTAGGATTTAACCTACGTTTTAGATCCTTACGAAAATCACGCAATTGTTGATTGATCGTCTTTTGGACAAAAGTAGTTACTTCATCATAAGAAGTCACTTTTTTATCATCCATATTGAAAAATTCAATGTCACGCTGCATCGATAAAATGTAATATATATGTAAACAATAAGATTAAAAGTATTTTGTTATTTTAGTTGGATAAAAATAAAAATAGAAAAGCATCTTGAGGTAGAACACTTACTAGAACATTAGTCATAACCATTTCAGTCGCCGATTCATGATCTTGTCCCCACTCCTTATGTATCGGAAATAAAGAGGAATTACGAGCTAATATTCCTAAAAAGTTGCTCAAACTGCGTCTCCCTGGTCCAGCAATTCTACCATCATTGAGAACAATGCATTTATGCTTCTAACCAAATGTTGGGGCCACTGCCATTAAACTGATTCTACCTCGTGTCCTTCTCTTGTTAACATTTGGTATGATAACATCTAAAAACATTTAGAAAATGTGATTTAACTTTTATTTTGATAATGAAAAATATTCATAGAAAAATACAACACCTGTGGCATCATGCTCAATTGATTCTATTAAATTTGTATGAGCTACATCTTGGCTTTGATCATCCACTCCTGGTATAGTTGAAAAATAAGGAAATATATACTCAACATAATAAAAGAAAATAAACATTAACATCAATATTACTTTATTACAAATATTGTACCTCCCATATGTTGTCTATCATTTTCATTTTCTAGAGTTGTGGTACGCATGTGCCTCTGTTCATTTCCTAGAATTGCATGGTAAAAGTAAATAAACATCAACATCAATTATTTGATAACAAATATAACTTTATCATAAAATAGTATACCTCCCATGTGTTGTCTACCATTGTCATTTCCCAAAGTTATGGTACCCGCGTGCCTTTGTTCATTCCCTGCTATAGTTGAGGTACGTACTTTTCTCTTTTCATTCACTAGAACTTATATAAGATAGGTAAATAAACATCAATATGAATTATTTGATAACAATCACATCATTATTGATAAAGTTTATACCTCCATTGTGATGTCTAATATGCTCATTCTCGGTAACTACAGTTGTGATAGGCACTTTTCTCTTTTTATTCACTATAATTCATATAATGTGAGTAAATGAACATCAATATGAATTAATTGATATAATGACTATATTAATATTAATAAGTTTTGTACCTCCATTGTGATGTCTAATATTCTCAACACCTATAACTAGAGTTGTAGTACACACTTGCCTCTGTTCATTTCCTAGAGTTGACATAATGAAAGTATGTAAATGTTTAAATAAAATATTATCTAAGAAATATCGTTTTTTTCATATAATTTGTACCTCCAATGTGCTTTGCGCCATGCTCATTTCTAGATATCCCATTTGGAAAATTTTGCTCTAGATCTGAATTTTTCTTTTGAGAATTAACTTGGCCTTGACGATTCACTGGATATCACATTTGAGAAATAAAGAATACATCATCTCTATATATCTAGTATGAAAGGTTATTCTACTTGTAACAATTACCTCCACTTGATGGCCTATCCTGCCCATGTCTTGCGATTTCTGTCGAGGCATTCACTTGTGTCTTGCCATTTCCTGCATTTCATATATTGAAAATTAACATGCATTGATCTAACATAATACATTTAACTCGAATTGGTACCTTTTATATTTTGCAAGGTTTTCTCTAGATTTGAATTTTTCTTTTGAGAATTAACTTGGCCTTGACGATTCACTGGATATCACATTTGAGAAACAAATAATGCATCATCTCTATATATCTAGTATAAAAGGTTATTTTGCTTGTAACAATTACCTCTACTTGATGGTCTATCCAACCCATGTCTTGCAAATTCTATCGAGGCATTCACTTGTGTCTTGCCATTTCCTGCATTTCATATATTAAAAATGAACATGCATTGATCTAAGACACTACTTTTAACAGAAATTGGTATCTTTCATGTTTTGCAAGGTTTGCTCTAGGTCTGAAATTTTCTTTTGAGAATGAACTTGGCCTTGAAGATTCACTAGATATCACATTTGAGAAATAAAACATACATCATCTCTATATATCTTGTATGAAAGGTTATTCTACTTGTAACAATTACCTCTACTTGATGGTCTATCCAGCCCAAGTCTTGTAAATTCTATTGAGGAATTCACTTGTGTCTTGCAATTTCCTGCATTTCATATATTAAAAATGAACATGCATTGATCTAAGACACTACTTTTAACATAAATTAGTACCTTTCATGTTTTGCAAGGTTTGCTCTAGGTCTGAAATTTTCTTTTGAGAATGAACTTGGCCTTGAAGATTCACTGCATATCACATTTGAGAAATAAAATATACATCATCTCTATATATCTAGTATGAAAGGTTATTCTACTTGTAACAATTACCTCTACTTGATGGTCTATCCAGCCCAAGTCTTGCAAATTCTATCGAGGCATTCACTTGTGTCTTGTCATTTCCTGCATTTCATATATTAAAAATGAACATGCATTGATCTAAGACACTACTTTTAATAGAAATTGGTAGCTTTCATGTTTTGCAAGATTTTCTCTGGATCTGAATTTTTCTTTTGAGAATGAACTTGGCCTTGACAATTCAATGGATATCACATTTGAAAAATAATGAATACATCATCTCTATATATCTAGTATGAAAGGTTATTCTACTTGTAACAATTACCTCCACTTGATGGCCTATCCTGCCCATGTCTTGCGATTTTTGTCGAGGCATTCACTTGTGTCTTGCCATTTCCTACATTTCATATATTGAAAATTAACATGCATTGATCTAAGACACTACTTTTAACAGAAATTGGTACCTTTCATATTTTGCAAGGTTTGTTCTAGGTCTGAATTTTTCTTTTGAGAATGAACTTGACCTTGAAGATTCACTGGATATCACATTTGAGAAATAAAACATACATCATCTCTATATATCTAGTATGAAAGGTTATTCTACTTGTAACAATTACCTCCACTTGATGGCCTATCCTGCCCATGTCTTGTGATTTTTGTCGAGACATTCACTTGTGTCTTGCCATTTCCTGCATTTCATATATTGAAAATGAACATACATTGATCTAACACACTACTTTTATCTCAAATTGGTACCTTTCATATTTTGTAAGGTTTTCTCTAGGTCTGAATTTTTCTTTTGAAAATTAACTTGGCCTTGAAGATTCACTGGTTATCACATGTGAGGAATAAAGAATACATCATCTCTATATATCTAGTATAAAAGGTTATTCTACTTGTAACAATTACCTCCACTTGATGGCCTATCTTTCCCATGACTTTCAAACTCTTTAGTGGAATCCTTGTTTATTGGCTTAGTTTTCTTTATGATATTATTCACAGAATTACGCTTAGGAGGCATTTTCCTACAGGACACAAAAGATAAAGTGAGAGAATATACTTGAGTGATATGAAGGAAGATTTATATGATCAAAATGTATTAAAAAGAATGATAATTCTTACCATAAATTGACTATGTTTTCTTTTGTTCATACACTTAGTTATAATGTTTTCATCTACTTGATTCATTTCAGGATCTACATCCGTTCTTACCCAAAGATCTATATCGTCATCTGACACACTTTCTATTAGAATTTCTTCATCTGATATATTCGTATCAAAAGAGGCAACATCGATGGGAATGTCATATGTGTCTCTAGCAATCTAAGAGCAAGCTACATTTAAATTTCCAATCAACACCCTGTTGTGAGTATACATAGTTAATAACTTATCAAGTTTACACCAATTAAATTGTGAAATGCTTTAAAATCTAAACAAAATACAACCGTACATTTATTTGAAATCGTGGTCCAAACAAAGTCTTACGGTAGTGATGTGTGAAGATATTAATCATAGACTAGATGCCAACCGTAGATTATAGAAGATTTTATACTAGTGTGATGTGTGAAAATATTAACAAATTTACGGGCAGAAAATACTGGAAGGGGTTGATGCCCGTGATATTGAGCGTCGCTGCCCTCGTATCTCAGTTTAGTAGATTTTAACAGCCACACTCTATCCTGCGATCAGTGGTGAAGCCAAAATTTTCAAATAGGGGGGCACCATACATAGTAACATTCAAACATAACTCATTTCATATATTCAACGTACCATAATGGTAATATTTATACGAAGAGGCATGTAGTGTGAACATTTATGAATATAACTATACTAATGTATATGTATATGCTAATCAGTATCTATATTCAATCCACACAGAACTCCAGGATGACTGAGAAATTTCTAGATGCAATGGGGCCAGTGTAGTTCGGAAGAGATAGACATGAATACAACACTACGTTAAGAAGGACAAATTCCTTGTATCTATAGGTTGGCGTCTCTGATATGATAAGACTATGATAGAAACAGGATACTCAAGGATGAGCAGGGAAGGCACAATTAATCAAGATTAAGGCAAACTACTTATTAGAAATTTCTTGATAAAAAGGCAGCCGAAAAGCCCATCAATTTGTTCAACCCGAACCAAACACTAATGATATGTATCCGTATATGACATGCTTCCACATATTTATAGAAACTGAATACCAGATTTGAAAATAGAGCATTGAGATTAATAGCAAATGACAAATGTTAAGTGGGGACTTTGATACAGATTTTGACGGAAGGCCTAATCCTTCCAATTACATATTTAATACTATATATATAATTAGGTTGTCAATTTACTTGTCTAATTTTTTTCCTGCATTTGGATCATTATTTTCTCATTTGAATTGGCAAGATTTTAAAAGCCGCCATGTTCGGCAGTAGTGATCAGTCGCGCAGCCACTTCCGCATCAACCTTACACAGTACCGTCTCTCTACTCACACAATAGGGTCCTTAAATCAAAGTCGAGCATACCAAAACTGGTAAAGTAGGAGCCCGAACAGCCCCTAATGGACAAAAATATATGAAGTATTTATGAAGGAGACTCGATTACTCATAGGAAATAACAAGTTTACCTTCACAACAGGCAGAGGATCAATCTCTATTTGGGATTAATATAATGAAGCTTCAAATTTACAACAAATCTTTTCCGTCCGCACCCGAAGCTTTTCTACAGCGCTGATGTCTGCTGGACTGTCTACTGGTTTCAGGATGCTTTGGTTTGTAGCCGCTTTGCAGGTATGGTCGCAGATGGCCACACGCTAACCAACTTGCTCTGCCGCAAGATCTTTTATTTTAGGGTCGGCACAGAGGAAGTTGAAACTTCTCAATGAGACTGACGCGAAGCGCGAAGAACGGGAGTTGAAGCGACGGTCCGGGACTCTTTGTTTTAGAAAAAGGCTAATACGAATCGACATCTCCCTATTTTGGTAATATGCGCCGGCGGGATGTGAAAAAAGATTGTTAACCGTGGACTAAAATAACGGACTAATGGAAATTGCAATCCAGTTATTATTAGTCCAAAATAACCATGGACTTCATTGCCAACCGTAGACTATTAGTGCTCGTGTACTAGAATCATATTTGTGATCTCTTCATAAAGATCTTTACGTAGTTTTATATACTTTCTTTTTTAGTCGGCTAATACTTGTCGTAAAAGCTTTTACCAATAACAATTTTTGGTAGAGGGATTTTCTTTTGGAATTTGTGAATAGTGTATCTTTCACACCACCTAAATTCTATTTTCCTAATTAATAAGGGTGGGTAGTAACAGGTAAAAACTTGCCAAGACTGTAAGGCCCTTGACTTAGCTTAGTGCTTGAGTATGCTTGCTTTGCTTAATGAAATTATTAACCTTAATCTAATCCTCTGAGATGCTTTGTTAACATGTGACAACCTTATGTTTTCAATTTGATCATATTTTGATGAAATTTGAGCTTTGTATCCTTATTTTGGACCAAGTTGCAATTTACCCATGTTGAGGGGTTATCTTGTAATTTATCACATGTTGAGAGTGCCCTTAGTTCTTTAGCATCATGAGAGAGAGCATGATGCTATGGGTGCCTTGTTGGTTCTTGGTTGATGAGGTGGCATCATATGGTGATGTTTGGGTTTCTAGGGTTTTTCTTGGTGGAGCATGGGTGTCGACCATGTTGATCTTGGTTGAGTGTTGTGACTTGTGTCTCAACCTTGTTGGTATGTTTTGACCAACACCTCCTTTGGATGAGTTTGTTTTTGTGACGATCTACTTGCAAAAATGAGATTAACGAATTTAAACTAATGTGGAAGCGTTTCATTAGTAGCGGAATTACTAAAAATCACTAAAAATTTAAAACTTTTTGTAAAGAGATCCACAAACGGTAAAACTCTTTCATAAAGAAACAAGGTAAGTTATTTACAAACTAATCCATCATTACATCTCTGTAATATCACATGTCGAGAGTCATAACACTGACTACCCTGTTGAACTGTACATGAGCAGTATACAAAATCTCGAGGCATTACGCCAAAAAATCTCAGATCTATATTAAACCATCTACTGACTCCTAGGACCTGAGAGTACAGAGATGACACATAGGACATTCTATATACAAGACTCGACAGACAGTGTCTCCATTTGAGGATCACTGCTGTCCCAGATGATGTCGTTGTTGTTATTGCTGCTCACCCACTGAAGGGCTCCTTCGTCCTCGATGTCTACCTAAAAAGTTGAATCCCACGGGGGTGAGACAATTGAATAATTGTCCCAGCGAGAGTTATAACTCTTCGCCAGAAGTATTTTTATTGCAAATACATGAATAACACTGAGCAATATAATTATAAATATTCAACAGTAGGTAAAACATTGAATAAGCTAAGTAAAGCAACATTCTTTATGCAATCATTTCAATTATAGCTTGATTGAGTAACAAATCATTTAATCAATAAGGAATATGAAGAACATGTATATTATTGGTCCAACTAGGACTAAATAAACAATGTATCATCAATCATTGTTTCTCGCAGTTCAACCTAAGCAAATATGCTACATGGCTGATTACATTTTACAAACATATTTATGCCCAGATGAGATGAGATATACCGCTCATACTCCAACCGACCATTACAAAATCGCAATTGGTACCATACATAGGTCATCAGAAGAGTCGGATTTCTATGACCTCATCTTCCTCAGTCAGTGTGAGGTACAACATGCATGACATCTTGTGTCTCTGCTATAATAGTTTTCCAGGATATTCTGGCAACTTTGCTATTAGAATTAAAGTGGCATGATGTACTCTCTTCGCCATCGAGGGATTTCTTGTTTATATCTCATCGATGCAGCATTAACAATATCATCGGGAGATTAGTGATATGTCATCCCGACATAAACATATAATGATGGATTGAGAGATTTGATGTTTATCTCTCATCAATTCCTCCATTTGGACGTAAGGATATCCACGTCCATAACCCCCACATACTCAAAAGTATGCTCTCTAGGAGTTCCCTTAGGAAAACCTGTTTCACCATCATTTACCTTCTGACAATGATGGATCTATGGTCAGGGCTCTACATGATATCATTATACTTGATTATTTAAGTACATTATAGCATTCTTTTAGCATCAGGCATGTTTTCAAACATAGACCAATAAGACAATTGCTATAAAGAAAGAGTACTACCTGTATCAAGTTCATTTCACTTCTAGTTAACATTGGGATATCAATCCCTAATCATCTCATTATTATGATTCAGGAATATGGGTGTTCAAACCCTTAAATCATCGAAACACTTATTACCAAGTACATACTGCCATTAAGTCATTTAACAGTATGAACATGATTGTAGCAATGCAGGTATTTCTCATGGCTCATACAACTTATCAATTTCATATGTTACCTCTTACTAGGCAACATAGCATATCACTACTTTCAAATCTTATAAAGTGCTTTCAATGAATATGGCATCATAACCCTTACCTGGCTATGTTCACTTCTGTATAAAGACCTGCATGACTAACACAATTGATAACATGCACATTATATCTATATCAGCAAAATACAATTATTTCCAAGTCAAGTATAGAACACCACGGTCATGCAGCCAAGAACGGCCGTGCAAGGGAAAGCCACTACGGCCGTGCTATCTTGCATAGTCGTGTTACAGAAGATTACCACGACCGTTTTACATCACCACGGCTGGTTTCTAGGGTTAGGGTTTCCTATTCAATTCAATTAGGATTATCCACCCCTTAGCTTACAATGGCATAGTGATTCCTCATTTCATAATTCAATCATAGAGTTTCATGCTTAAAAGCATAACCCAAAATTAGGGTTTACTGTTCACATCATCACATTTCCCTAGATTATGGTTTACTATTCACATTACCCTAGATTAGGTTTTACTTTTCACATTATAATGAATTAAGATCATACCATCAGCATGTATGAGGATTACTTCCATTAATGCCCTCAATAGGGTTATAATTCATTAACCATCATACCTAGGGTTTTCATGATCTCACTATGAAGGATTATACCCTAATTAGATATATTCATACATATTGGAAGTTTATTACTTGATTATCAATCATATAAGAAGTCTTCTCTCTCCTCTTTCTATCAGATGATGTTTGCATCACCCTTGATTAGACTAAGTCAATTCAACATTGACATCATGGGTTATGTTATTACTATTGTGATCATTAAGGCTTACTCATTCAAAGAGTACTAACCACACTATCCCATCAAGGGTATCTTTATTATAATAACCATTGACCACAACATGCATTAATCAACTAATTACTTGGTCCCTTAATCACTTTAGGTATCTATGAGGTTTAGGTTAATCAACTACTAAACTATCTTGACCACTAAGACATCAAACGATCTTGACCTTCATAGACCTCAAACAGTCTTGCACAGTAAACCCCCAAACGGTCTTGAACAGACCGTGAAACCGTTTGGTGTTGAAGACTGTTTGGTCTTGTTGACTTTTGAAACCGTTTGGTAAAGTGCACACTCAAGACCGTTTTCCCAAGATGGGGGTGAAGACTGTTTGGTCATGTAGACCGTTTGGTCAAGTTTGACTTTGAAACCGCATGGACATAACCGACCTTTAAACCGCATGTGATCAAACAATTTCGGATCGTTTGGTCCCAAACTGTCTTGAAACCGTTTGGTCCCAAATGGTCTTGAGACCATTTGGACTCAAACGGTCTGGAGACCGTTTGGTCCAAACCACCTCAAAACCGCAAGGACCAAAAAGTGTCTCAACCACTTCAATTGAGTTAGGGTTTCCAATGTTGAACCCTTCAATCGATCATGTACTTGTTAGACACTCATCAATTGAGTTAATTAGGTCAACCCTCAACTGATTTGACACTCAATTGACCCTCAATTGATCATCAATTAGGGCTTGGATCAATTGGATTAGGGTTTGAAATCGATGACCCTTCAACATACTTCAATGTGAGTCTAATTGATTTGAAATCATTGAACCATCATTCAATTTGGTCATGACCTGACCCCAAATGGTCTTGGGATCGTTTGGATGACCTCCAAATGGTCTTGAGACCGTTTTCCCATTATTTTATCAAAAACTAAGTCATTCAATTAAGGTTTGAACCCTGGGTTTAGTCACCGAATCAACAATCAATTATTCATCAACTTGATATATTTAGACCCTCAATTGGTCAACCCTACTTAACCCTAGACCTCCAAATGGTCTTCGGTGATCACCAAACAGTCTTGAGACTGTTTGGGTGATCCCCAAATGGTTTTGAAACCGTTTGGGCCACTCAACCCAAACTTCAACATAATACTATTATTGAAATCAGCAATTGACCCGATTAGGGTTTAGATGGTTGATGAACCTTCAATTGGTGATTCACTTGGAATTAATTGATGATTATTGGTAGGTTATTAGTCTACTTTATTAACAACAGACCTCCAAATGGTCAATGCCTGGTCAACATCTCCAAACGGTCTTGGACCATTTGCTTCCATGCGTTCTTGTGGAACTGTTTGAACTCAAACGGTTTGAAACTGTTTGCTCCAAACGTTTTGGTAAACCGTTTGCTAAAGGTTGGGAGACCATTTGTTAAAGTAAAATCATGGATAAACATAGGAATTAACGTCATCTTCTTCTACCTCTGTTCAACCAAGAACAGGGGTTGTTCTTCACAGAATTCATAGCAATAACACACAAAGGTGTCTAAAGAAGAAGTATAAGCAACGATTCTAGGAAAGAAGGATGCAAAAGCAAAGGTTAAGGGTTTAGAGTTATAAAACCCACCTCTAGGACTGATCCAGAGCTCCAAGATTTGTAGATTTAATGGTGGCTTGAACTCGAGTGGTTTTCCAAGCTTCGTTCTTCAAGTTTTGGATGGAGAAGATGGCTAGGAAGAAGAATCGTGTGAAGAAAACCAATAAACCAACCTTGTTTTATGGTTTCCACCATGAATTCGAGGTAGATGATGATCAAAGCATACCAAACTAGCTTAGTCGTTCTTCCTATACTCCAGAGATCCTACTTGGTTGTCCAAAGCAAGAATATAAGAAAAAGAACTAAGGGAAATGATCCCTTGCCTTGTTGAAAAGGATTCATATATATATTTATGGGATTTTCAAGGCAAAGAAAAAGGATGTTATCTCTTTTAATCCCAACTTGTTTCCACAAAAACTTCCTCCACTCTTTGGATATGTGGCCACCTTATAAACCTTGCAATACTCCTCAATTATCCAAGGTTTAAAGGAAAAGAACTAACACCTTAAAGAGAGGTATATTAATATCCACCTTAATTGGATATTGCTTAATATATTATTATTGTGAGTAATTTCCACTTCTACCATGATCATTCAAATGAGGTGCCCCTCTCATTTTCTTTGCTCTACTTGATTCCAAAAAACATGAGAGATCCTCTAGAGGGTATATTTTATATGTTGGACCTTAGGTTTTGGGTAAATTACACTTTACACCAAAACTAGGTTTTAAAGCACAAGGATTGCTCTGCAAGCTATGTCTTGGTGCTCAAGCTTGTGGAATCCATATCACCACATCATATTCATTCTTATTATGTCTCAACATCTGAGGAACATCTTATCATGTGCAATTTGCAAGTTAACCCTTTACTTGGGTAATTTGTACTTTAATCCATTATTAACAAAACAATGTTTCAACATGATTCAAAAAGGACTGAAATTGAAATATAAGTTCCTCAAAAGCCTTAATTACATTTCACAGGATAAACACAAGCATCTAATCACTTAATTAAGCAAAACACCTAGGGTTAGTACATAACCCAGGTCAGAGATGTTACAAATTATCCACCCCTTACAAGGATTTCATCCCCGAAATCATTACAAAAACATATTAAGAGAAAAGAGTAGCGTATTTCCTTCTCATATCTTCCTCTAATTCCCACGTGGCTTCTTCAACACCACAGTAATTCCAGAGGACTTTTACAAGACTTATGTCTTTCTTTTTCATCTTTTTAATTCTTCATTCCAGGATTGTCACAGGTCCTTCTTCATAATACACATCATCATTCAATTCTACTTCCATAGGTTGCAAAACTGATTCTGTGTCAGAATGACATTTCCTAAGCATGGAAATGTGGAACACTGGACTTCTACAATTCTGGTGGTAACTCTAGCTTATAAGCTACCTTTCCAATCCGTTCAATGATTGGATAAGGCCCCATAAACCTAGGAGCTAACTTTCCTTTCCTTCCAAATCTAAGAACTCCTTTCCAAGGTGAGACCTTGAGATACACTATGTCCCCAACCTAGAACTCTAAAGGTCTACGACGCTTATCAGCATAAGATTTCTATCTATCTTGTGTAGTCTTTAACTGTTGCTATATTATTTTAATCTTCGCAGTGGTATGCTATACAAGATCAGGACCTAAAAGTTGATATTCACCAGTTTCATACCAACATAAGGGAGATCTACAACGTCTACCATACAAAGCTTCATAAGGTGCCATGTCAATGCTGTGTTGATAGCTATTGTTGTAGGCAAACACGTATACCTGAAGAAGATATTATGTGTCCAAGAAAAGAAACTTCTGGTAACTAGAACTCACACTTGCTAAACTTAGCATATAACTTATGCTCTCTTAGCAAAGTTAGAGGTTTTCGAAGATGTTGTTCATGCTACTGAGCATCTCTACTGTAGATCAGGATGTCATCTATGAAGACAACAACACACTGATCTAGAAATGGTCGGAAGATTCTATTCATGAGTTCCATAAATGCAACTGGTGCATTAGTTAGTCCAAACGACGTAACTGTGAACTCATAGTGACCATACCTTGTCCTAAAGGCAGACTTAGGTATATCACCATCCTTAATACGCAGCTGATGATATCCCGACCTCAAATCTATTTTTGAGAAGACAGTTGCACCACACAACTGGTCAAAGAGATCATCAATCCTCAACAGAGGATACTTATTCTTTATCGTTACTTTATTTAATTGTGTATAATCAATGAACAACCGCATTGACCCATCTTTCTTTTTAACAAAGAGGACTGGAGCACCCCAGGGTGAAGTACTCGGTCGGATGAAACCCTTCTCAAGCAACTCTTACAGTTGTTTCTTGAGTTTTGCCATCTCAGCAGGCGCCATCCTATATGGCGTTTGTGCTATAGGTTGCGTGTCTGGGATTAGATTAATCTCAAAATCAATCTCTCAGGGCAGAGCTACACCTGGAAGTTCTTCAGTAAATACATCTTCAAATTCCCTAACAATCGGAACTTTAGCAGGATTAGGACTCTCCATGGTAGTATCTACCACATGGGCCAAGAATGCATAACATCCTTGCCTCATCAACTTCTTAGCAACCATAGCTGATACCAAACAGGTGGGTAGAATATTTCTATCTCCTTGAAAGATCCATGTGTCACTATCTTCAGTAAACACAGCTTGCTTGGATTCACAATCCAAGACAACCTTATACCTTTCTAAGGTATCCATCCCAAGGATTACATTGAATCCATGCATCTCAAGTGGTATAAGATCCACTTGAATGTGATGATCAGAAAAGAAGAGAATGCAGGGAGAACATATCTCCTGCAACACAGCAGATCCCATCAACGAAGTTTCTAGCAACAAACTATCTGCTCTATGACTTGTAGTCAGGTTACAGTCAAGAATCACTCTTCGAGTGATAAAGGAGTGTATAGAATCCTGATCGATTGAAACAGATACGACGCAAGATGTAGACATATCAGAATTAAACAACTCCATCTGACATGCCACAACCTAAGGGTTGATCATTGCATCACGTGGATTCATCGCATAGAATCTTGTCATTGCATGTGGTTGATTCGGTGCTCGATGACTAGGTGTCGATGATCCAGCTTGGGATGCTTGTCCACATCCTCTAGTGTTGCCTAGAAATTGTCGTCTCTGAGATTCTTGCTGACTCAGCCTTTGAGGTTGAGTTACACTCACTTCTCTGGCTCTGCAATCTTTCATTAGATGTCCCATCTTTCCACATATGTAACAACTTCTATTCAGTTGTTGTGGTTTGGGTGGTCCTGTAACCGACATAGATATTGAGATATGAGCTCCTTCTAAAGGTAAGCTTCATCCTCTACCCCTACTCGACGTCCACTGCGTCTAGGTACTGAATCTAGGTGGTGGTGTAGGCACAGAAAACCTAGGTTTCTTGAAATCTTTAGATGAGGATCCTTGGAACTGGGGATACAACCTCTTGTTCTTGATCTGTCTCTTCTCTGACACGGATTTCTTTATCCTCCTGACCGACTCCACAAAGGTAGAAAACCTTTCCTTATCTTTAGAGAAGGAAGACATACGAGTGGTCAACTCAGCATTTAATCCTTTCTCAAAATGCCTAAGGAAAAACCGCAACAACTCTATGAACTTAGCCTCATATTCGCTAATATTCATAGGTCCCTATCTTAACCTCTCAAACTGAGAGATTTTCTCATCAAAAAACGTCTTAGGGAAGTATTTGTTGACAAATTCTCGTCGAAATACTTCCCATTCGATCTCCACACCTGGCCTTTTATGTTCTTCCATGGTCCACCAATGACCAACACTCCCCTTAAGAAGATACACCGCATGTCTAACCTTCTCAGCTTCTGGGATGTTCAGGATTCTAAAGGCTTTCTCTAGTTCAGTTAACCACAAGCCAGCATCTGCTGGGTCAGCTGTTCCAGCATATTTCGTAGCTCCAACTCGGTGAAGTCGTTCAAACATCTTGCCGAATCCTTGTCCTTCTGGATGGGTAGGTGCCCTAGGTACATGTATAGGCATCCTATCAGTCATGTGTGTCATGGCAGTCATAAACTGCCCAAACATGGCTTGGAAGGTTGGATTCCCCATTTCAGTTGGGTTGAACTGGGGTGGTTCAGGTACATGTTCTTCCCTTCCTTGGTCTCTTGCACCTTCTCTAGGTGCAGCAACACTACTCTCGGCAACGTGTTCCTCGTGTGATCTAGAGATCTTTAGTTGTATCTTCTCCTCCTATATTAGCAGAAGACACTATCAGATACACTGGAAGACACTAGGACAGACTCAACGACCTAAGTCCTATGCCTCTGTAGACTCAGCGAACCTAGAGCCCTGATACCACTAAATTGTGACGATCTACTTGCAAAAATGAGATTAACGAATTTAAACTAATGTAGAAGCGTTTCGTTAGCAGCAGAATTACTGAAAATCACTAAAAATTTAAAAATTTTTGTAAAGAGATCCACAAATGGTAAAACTATTTCATAAAGAAACAAGGTAAGTTATTTACAAACTAATCCATCATTACATCTCTGTAATATCACATCTCGAGAGTCATAACACTGACTGCCCTGTTGAACCGTACATGAGCAATATACAAAATCTCGAGACATTACGCCAAAAAATCTCAGATCTATATTAAACCATCTACTGACTCCTAGGACCTGAGAGTACAGAGATGACACATAGGACATTCTATATACAAGACTCGACAAATAGTGTCTCCACCTGAGGATCACTGCTGTCCCTGATGTTGCTTCTACTACTGTTGCTGCTCACCCACTGAAGGGTTCCTTCGTCCTCGGTGTCTACCTAAAAAGTTGAATCCCACATGGGTGAGACAATTGAATAATTGTCCCAGTGAGAGTTATAACTCTTCTCCAGAAGAATTGCTATCGCAAATAAATGAATAACACTGAGCAGTATAATTATAAATATTCAACAACAGGTAAAACATTGAATAAGCTAAGTAAAGCAGCATTATTTAAGCAATCATTTCAATTATAGCTTGATTGAGTAACAAGTCATTTAATCAATAAGTAATATGAAGCACATGTATATTACTGGTCCAATTAGGACTAAATAAACAACGTATCATCAATCATTATTTCTCACAGTTCAACCTAAGCAAATATGCTACACGGCTGATTACATTTTACAAACATATTTATGCCCTGAGGAGATGAGATATACCGCTCATACTCCAAACGACCATTACAAAATCGCAATCGGTACCATACATAGGTCATCAGAAGAGCCTGATTTATATGACCTCATCTTCCTCAATCAGTGTGAGGTACAACATGCAGGACATCTTGTGTCTCTGCTATAATAACTTTCTAGGGTATTCTGTCAACTTTACTATTAGAGTTACAGTGGCATGATGTACTCTCTTCTCCATCAAGGGATTTCTTGTTTATCTCTCATCGATGTGGCATTAACAACATCATTGGGAGATTAGTGATACATCATCCTGGCATAAATATATAATGAAGGATTGAGAGATTTGATGTTTATCTCGCATCAATTCCTCCATTAGGACGTAAGGATATTCGCGTCCATAACCCCCACATACTCAAAAGTATGCTCTCCAGGAGTTCCCTTAGGAAAACCTATTTCACCATCATTTACCTTCTGACAATGATGGATCTATGGTCAGGGCTCTACATGATATCATTATACTTGATTATTTAAGTACATTATAGCATTCTTTTAGCATCAGGCATGTTTTCAAACATAGACCAATAAGACAATTACTATAAAGAAAGAGTACTACCTGTATCAAGTTCATTTCACATCTAGTTAACATTGGGATATCAATCCCTAATCATCTCATTATTATGATTCAGGAATATGGGTGTTCAAACCCTTAAATCATCAGAACACTTATTACCGAGTACATGCTGCCATTAAGTCATTTAATAGTATGAACATGATTGTAGAAATGCATGTATTTCTCATGGTTACAAAACCCGCCTCTAGGACTGATCCAGAGCTCCAAGCTTCGTAGATTTAATGGTATCTTGAGCTCCAGTGGTTGTCCAAGCTTCATTCTTCATGTTTTGGATGGAGAAGATGGCTAGGAAGAAGAATCGTGTGAAGAAAACCAATAAACCAACCTTGTTTTATGGTTTCCACCATGAATTCGAGGTAGATGATGATCGAAGCTTACCAAACTAGCTTGGTCATTCTTCCTCTGCTCCATAGCTCCTTCTTGGTCAGCCAAAGCAAGAAGATAAGAAAAAGAACTAAGGGAAACGATCCCTTGCTTTGTTGAAAAGGATTCCTATATATATTTATGGGATTTTCAAGGCAAAGAAAAATGATGTTATCTCTTTTAATCCCAACTTGTTTCCGCCAAAACTTCCTCCACTATTTGGATACGTGGCCACCTTCTACACCTTGCAATACTCCTCAATTATCCAAGGTTTAAATGAAAAGAACTAACACCTTAAAGAGAGGTATATTAATATCCACCTTAATTGGATATTGCTTAATATATTATTATTGTGAGTAATTTCCACTTCTACCATGATCATTCAAATGAGGCACCCCTCTCATTTTATTTGCTCTACTCGATTCCAAGAAACATGAGAGATCCTCTAGAGGGTATATTTTATATGTTGGACCCTAGGTTTTGGGTAAATTACACTTTACACCAAAACTAGGTTTTAAAGCACAAGGATTGCTCTGCAAGCTATATCTTGGTGCTCAAGCTTGTGGAATCCATATCACCACATCATATTTATTCTTATGATGTCTCAACATCTGAGGAACATCTTATCATGTGCAATTTGCAAGTTAACCCCTCTACTTGGGTAATTTGCACTTTAGTCCATTATTAACAAAACAATGTTTCAAAATGATTCAAAAAGGACTGAAATTGAAATATAAGTTCCTCAAAAGCCTTAATTACATTTCACAAGATAAACACAAGCATATAATCACTTAATTAAGCAAAACACCTCAGGTTAGTACATAACCCAGGTCAGGGATGTTATAGTTTTGACCTTGGTGTTCCCTTGTGGCGAGTTTTGACCATGAAGGTGTGGATGACCTTAGTGGTCGATACCCTACCTGGGTTGTATCACCATGTCTTGCATACATGTGTTTAGTGGTTTCATGGCTATTTTCTTTCTAAACAAGTGTTCCTTTGGTTCTCTCTTTTGTTGACACCTCATATGTATCCTACGTCTCTCATCCCTTGGGTATATAACCTCTCTCTTCTTCATACAAGCAATCATTTTGCTTTCTTTCTTTCTCCTTCCTTACTTGGCCGAAATTGGAGCTTGGTGGAGCTAGAAGGTGGTTATCCTGGTGCTTTGGCGGCTGATCACCTTTGCATGTGGTGTTCTTGATCTTGATCATCCTTCTTGTGGTGATCTTTGGTGATATTCTTGCTTGGTAAATGATTTTGAACCCTTGATCTCATTTTTCCCTTGCATCCTACCTTCTTCTTCTTTCCTGCTCGGCCATGAGACCATGGTTCTACCATGGAGGTTACCTTGAGAGAAACCCCTCATCACATGGATTGTAGACTATGTTTGACGTGGGGGTACCCGGGTGAGAGGAAACTTTCTTCTCTTTCCCCTTCCTTCTTCTTTAGTTCGACCTTGGGTTTCTTGCCTCTCTTCTTAAGCTATCTTTGACCATGGTGTTCTTCTCTTTGAAGGTGATCTTGTGGCTGAAGTGTTGACCATTGTTGGAGCTTCATATTATTTGTTGGATCTTGTGATCTTGGAAGCTTGGTTCTCTACCTAAGGCAGGTTATATAACTCTCTACCTTCTTCTATTACTTGTACCCTTATTTGTGCTTGCATGTTACTATTTTCATCTCTATAATTTGATTCTAATGTTCTAGATGGAGTTATCATGATCTAAGGTTTACGAGTTTGTAGTATTCTCATATAGATTGCTCTCTTTGTTGACCCTAATTCATATATATATGTTTTCTTTCTTCTATACGTAGTTCATGCATTCATTGAAAATGTTTACAAACAAAACACTTGTAAACATGGAATAACAAGATGTTTCACCAAGGACGACACTTCTGAGGACGTGCTCCATGGTCAGATGATGATAACTAAAAACAAAAATGATCTAAAGTAGAAATGTTCTTAGGGGAGGCACCCCTTAAAAATGTGCCTCATCATGCATAAGAAACATACATATGTAGATCGCAATCCTAATGATGGTGTTGATGGTATGGTTCAAAAGTCAGTGTCATTTGCCATAATTCCTCCAAGGTGTAGCAACCTTCACCATTGTGAACTCCAAATCCATTCGCTTGGTCCTTATCTACTCCCATCACTTGTGTTGATGTGGATGTCCATCCTGCAATGCAAGATAATGTATAAGGAATGTTCAATGTCAGTTTGTATCAAGTGTAAATGATAGTTTGTATTTTGGTATTTTCTCAGACTTCTTTCTAACCAAATGTTCTAGAGGATGTTTATAATAAGGTCTGGCACATAGTTGTTTGAATTATTGGATTGTATGTGCAGGATTTGGTTTGGAAAAAGTATGCAATTTGTGATTGTGTGTGGTGGGAAGCATTTGTTATGAAAGTGTAATGGAAAATGACAAATGGTGAAGAGATGTGGTGTAGTTTTCTCCACAGAATCACACAGATAACATCTGGTAGGTCCCTGAAAGCCTGTCATGTTGATAAAATGGTTAGTAGGGATCTTGTTGTTTGAAATAAGCCAGAAGAAGATTTATATTTATGTGTCCAATTCATTTTCCAAATAGTGATTATATCTGATATTTGTCCTCTGAAGGTAAGAAGGAGGTAAGTTTTTTTTGGTGTGTATGTAGGCCCCCATTTCCATGAGATACTATTGGTTGTGTTGTATTCAAGATCATGTATGATGTCCTGAATAGTGTCCGGGTTGAGGTTGTTGTTGAGGTATACCTTGAGGGAGTTTTGTCGATTGCTGGTAAGAAGTTGTAGCACTCTTCATGTATTAATTCTACTCATAGATGGTGGTATGTGGAAGTGGTATTTTAGGTTTTGTATAGTGTTGTTATGATGTAGGGGTCACTCCAGAAGTTAATGTTCTTGAAAGTGGGGGGGTGTGAATTAGGTTTGTGATGATGTCTAAATGTTTGTTTATTTACCTCCAAAGTGGTGAAGATGTGAGCTTATTGGTTTTGTGCCAAGGAGTGGTGCGTTTGTAGTATTTATCGAGGATGAGTGTTTTCTGGATTTCATTTGAATTGGATGTAAGGGTATTAATGATCTTGTTGATGAAACATAAAGCTTGGACCTTGATGTTAATGATACATAATCCTCCATATTCAATATGTTCATGTACAATATCCTAGTTGACCAAATGATTTTTTTCCCTCTTATGTTCTTTGTTGTAATGGTTCCATAGAAACTATCTTCTGATGGAGTCAATCAGATTTGAGGTTTTGCTGGGAAGTGGGATGCAGCTGAGATAGTTTGTGGTTATGGGTGTAATAACACTATTAAGGAGGGTGTGATGGCCAGCTAGGTTGAGGAAGTGGTTAGTCCAAGAATGAAGTTTATGTTTGATCTTATCAATGATGGGGGTCCACAGAGTGTGGGGGGGGAGAGATGTGTAGGCCGAGATATAAGACTGGAAATTGTTCAATCTTGCATTGGAGAAGAGATATGTATCTATTGACAACATCAAGAGGAGTGTTGACTTCAATGATGATATTTAGTAAGGTTTATCTTGAAGCTAGAGATGTAAGAGAAGAGGCCTACAATGCTAATAGTGTTCATGATAGTGTGGTGTTCGGGTTCGACAAGGATCATGGTATCATTCAAAAATTAGATTGCATTCACATAACATTCTGTAGGTGATGCAATGAGGCCGTGTGTGGTTCCAAGTTTGTTCATGTTAGTTGTGGCATCCAACTTATAAAAAAAAATTACTTAAGCGGAAGTGAATCATTTGCAGTGGATTGCTAAAAATCACTAAAAATTAAAGCTTTTTGCAAAGAGATTCACACATAGGAAATCTTGTTCATCAAGAACCAAAGTATAATATTAACATTTTGTTCCATAAGTACACAACTTGTACTATCTCTTATCAAGGATTAAAACATCAGATGTCCTATTCAACATTATATACAGACAGCATAAAACCTCGAGGCATCAAGCCAAAATCTCAAATCCATTCAATAAGAATATTGACTACTGAATCCGAGGACCTAAGAGTACAGAGACGACACATAGGACTTTCTAATTATAAGACTAGACAGGCTATATCTCCACCCGAGATATTACTATTTTCCTCGATGCTGCTATTGTTCTTTCTTTGCTAAAAGTTTACTGCCTCCTTGTCCACGTCCACCTAAAAACATTAGATCCCACGGGGGTGAGACAATTGTAAATTATCCCAGCGGGAGATATAACTCTCTGCCGAAACATTATTATTGCAATGAAGGATATAAAACTGGCAGAGGATAAGCAGTTTAAAGCATTCACATATTAAAGCATTGTAACTATTTTTGATAAAACAATAGATCAACTATTCTTTTAATAAAGAATAGGAAGAACATGTATATCATTTATCCTTCATATTGTACCATCATGTCAAACTTCTTTTGTGACACTCATTATTTTGGATATGTCACCCACAAGACATTCTTGTTTCTGCTTATTGGCCTTAGTCAATATGCTAAACATATTTTGGTTATATAGAACATGAGAGTGTACTTCATCATGTCTTATTCAGGCATTGGTCTATACCAATCCTATGTAAATATTACAGGCATTGGGTTACACCAATCCTGTGCAACTAATACAAGCATTAGACTTATATTATTTCAGTGTATCCATTTCAAGTATTGAACTATGTCAATCTTATGTAACCATTCCAGGTATTGATCTATGCCAATCCTGTGCAACTATTCTAGGTATTGATCTATGTAAATCATGTGCAACTATTCTAGGTATTGATATATGTCAATCATGTGCAACTATTCCAGGTATTGATCTATGTCAATCCTGTGCAACTATTCCAGGTATTGATGTATGTCAATCTTATGCAACTATTCCAGGTATTGATCTATGTCAATCCTGTGCAACTATTCCAGGTATTGATCTATGTCAATTCTGTGCAACTATTCTAGGTATTGGGTTATTACCAATCCTGTGTTATTATTCCAGGTATTGGGTTATTACCAATCATGTGTTATTATTCCAGGTATTGAACTAAGTCAATCCTTTGAAATTATTCTAGGTATTGGAATTTAACCAATCATGTGTTACTATTCTAGGTATTAGGATTTGACCAATCCTGTGTTATTATTCTAGGTATTGGGATTTAACCAATCATGTGTTATCATTCCAAGCATTGAACTATGCCAATCCTGTACAATTATTCCAGGTATTGATCTATGTCAATCCTGTGCAACTATTCCAGGTATTGGGTTATTACCAATCCTATGTTTTTATTCCAGGTATTGGGATTTGACCTATCATGTGTTATCATTCCAGGTATTGAACCAAGTCAATCCTGTGACATTATTCCAGGTATTGGGATTTAACCAATCCTGTGTTACTATTCTAGGTATTGGGATTTGACCAATCTTGTGTTATTATTCCAGGTATTGGAATTTAACCAATCATGTGTTATCATTCCAGGCAGTGGACTATGTGAATCCTGTACAATTATTCCAAGTATTGATCAATATCAATCCTGTGCAACCTTTAAAACATTTTGTTACCTCTCACTAGGCAACAACCATCCTCATAGCTCATAAGGCCCATAAAGCATCTTGTCTCCTCTCACTAGGCAACATAACATATTACTTCATGTAATATAATAGTAACACCTCTATTCCCTCAATAGGATTAGGGCTTACTATTCATATCATATTATGATTTCTCATGTCCCATTACCCAATTTAGGGTTAAGGTTTCCCATCTCACATTAGGATTTCATAGTTATCAAAGTATATCAACTTTGAGATGCTAACTGTGAAGTCTTTCATATCTTGATGTATCACTTACTTCATTACTTCCAACTTTCTTGAGTTATCAGCTTATCTTGGATTAAGGTATTTCCCATCTTAATCCTTTCATCCACTAACCTATCTCTCTTACTATGAAGTGCATAGGTTACACATATGAATGGTCCAATTATCTTTAATGATATGAACGCATCTCAGATTAAGGCGTTGCTTACAATAAGCTTGCCTATAATCAACCATTTATGATATTTCACCCTTATAAGGTTTTACCCACTGTTTTATTATTAGAGTTTTGGGTTGTCATCATGTTGTCCAAGATTAAGGATTCATGTATTATAACTTCAATTAGGATTTCACATACCTTTACCCTTTATTAGGGCTTTGGGTTTTCACATGGTATCATACTTCATTAGAGTTAGGATTGCATATAGCATCACCCTACATTAGGCTTTCACATCTCATTGCCTATACTTAATGTTTACTATTCATCCCAACTAGGGATTTCTCATGGCATCATCCTCAATTAGGGTTTCTCATGGAATCAACCTCAATTAGGGATTCACATTGAATCAACCTCAATTAGAGATTCACATGGAATCAACCTCAATTAGGGATTCACATTTTATTATCTTGGTTTAGAGTCACAAAATTACCATGGGTTTGGGGTTACATCTGATATTGCTCTAAATTAGGGTTAGGGATCAACAACCTTCGTGATTAGGGTTTCATGATCTCTTTATTAAGGATCATACCCTATTCATCACATGATCAATACTCATGTAAGAATTCCTTTCCATCATCCTCTCGGCTTGATTAGGTTACATCAACCCTTCAATCAAGTACATACAATTATGATTAACATAATGTGCCAAGTCATTATTATTATAGGTAATTAGGGTTTATCCCTTAATTGGCACTAATCACTTAGGTGCTATTAGGGTTTCAACCTTTGTACCTTCATTGATTATCATTACTAATCATCATTGGATCAATGGATCATTCATCATCTTAATTTTCAAGAGATTCAATTACATTGGACCACCATTACATAAGGTATCCAATTGAATTGACCAATTGAATCTTCAATTACAATAGGTGTCCAAGTGGATTAACCAATTGAGTCCTCAATTACATTATGACTACTTCAGCCCCAAACAGTCTTGGTCTTTCAAAGTTGAAACCATTTGAAACTGTTTGGTAAAGGTGGTGCTTGAGACCGTTTGCTAAAGCAAGTACTTGAAACCATTTGCTAAAGTATCTTTTTGAAACCGCATGGACTCAACCGGTTTGGGATCGTTTGGTCCCAAACGGTCTTGAGACCATTTGGTCCAAACCTCCTCAAAACCACATGGACCAAAGATGGTCTCAACCTATCAAGTCAATTTGGGGTTCTCAATGTTGATTCCTTCAGTCATTGAATTCATGTAACCAATCTTCAATTGGACCCATCACCATACTTCAATTGAGTTAATTAGGTCATCCTTCAACTGATTTGACTCTCAATTAACCCTCAATTGATCATCAATTAGGGTTTGAATCAATTGGACTAGGGTTTGGAATCGATGATCCTTCAACATTAACCAATGTGAGTCTAGTTGCTTTAAAACTATTGGACCATCATCCAAATTGAACATATCCTGACCCCAAACGGTCTTGAGGTCGTTTGGATGACCTCCAAACGGTCTTGAGACCGTTTTCCCATGTCAACATCAAAATCCAAATCAATCAGTCAAAGTTTGGATCATTGGATTGATCACCAAATCAGCATTTGATTGCACTTCAACTTAGTAACTTTAAATCTTCAAACACCTAATCATAGTCAACCCTAGACCTCCAAACGGTCTTGGGTGACCCCCAAATGGTCTTGGGATCGTTTGGATTACCTTCAAATGGTCTTGAGACCGTTTTCCCATCATATCATCATCAACCATGTCATTCAATTAAGGTTTGGAACCTGGGATTGGTCACCAAATCAACACTTAATTGTATTTCAATTTGGTGTCTTTGGACCTTCAAACACTTGACCAAACTTAACCCTAGACATCCAAACAGTCATGGGTGACCCCCAAACGGTCTTAAGACCGTTTGGGGGATCCCCAAACAGTTTTGAAACCGTTTGGGTCAATCATGCCAAAGCATCAACTCATTCAATTGCAAAATCAGCACTTAGCCGATTAGGGTTTATACCATATGTTTGGATCTTCAAATACCTAGCCATACTCAACCATAGACCTCCAAACGGTCTTTGTTGACCTCCAAATGGTCTTGAGACCGTTTGGGTTATTCCCAAATGGTTATGAAACCGTTTGGGTCAATCAACCCAAATTTCAAACTCGATCACTTATGAAATCAGCACTCAACTAGATTAGGGTTTAGGTGATTGATGGACCTTCAACTCATGAACCGATTGGAGTTAATCAATAATAATTGATGGGTAATTAACAGATATCATTATGGACAAGTCCCCAAATGGTCAACCCCGGTCAACATCACCAAATGGTCTGAAACTGTTTGGTCTCATGTGGTTTGGTGAAACCGTTTGCTACTAAACGGTTTGAAACCGTTTGCTCCCAAAACACAAACCGTTTGGACATTTGATTGAAACCATTTGATCTAGATATTTGGAGAGGTGTGTGATTATGATGATGTCATCATCATCAAGCTCTAGACCCATGAAACCTTCTATGATTTCCATGGAAATTGCATCAATCAACCAAATTAATAATTGTAACTAGAGAAATGATCATTATTTGATGGGGAATTGAATGCAATAACAAAGTTAGGGTTTCAAATTATAAAAATTGCCTCCAATTGGGCTCCAAAGCTCCAATCTGATGACAAAAATGGTGTATGAAGCTCTTGCAACTCCCCTTAGGCTCGTCCTCAAGATTTTGGTTGAAAAGATTGGCTAGGGTTGAAGAGGAGATCGAAATAAGAAGAAATCCATAATTTATTTTCGATTTTCACCATGGAATCAAGGTGAAATGGATCAAGAACCTTAACAACAGGTTGGGGGTCGTCCTACAGGTCCTCCCTAGCTCCCTTGGTCGGTTTCCAAGCAAGGAGAAGAAGTGCAAACGAAAAAGCCTTTCATTTGGCTTGTAAAGGGTCTTTTTATAAGAAATTCAAGGAGAGAGAAAGTGCCTTATAAAAATTCATTTAATCCCAAAGATGGTGCCGCCTCTTCCCCCTCAAATCCTTGTACATGAAGCCATCTTGTTTTCCTATTATTCCTCTCAATTATCCATGATTTAAAGAAAAGAAAATTAAGCACCTCAAATCATATTATACAAATATCCATAAGTGAGTGGATATTTCTTTTTCTTAGATTAATGTGAGTGAGTTATCCACTCCCTTGGATATTTTCGTGGCCTAGAAAAGGCACACAGGTGTTCACACTTGAGAAAATTCAACCATCTGGTTTTTGGTTGAAGGCCCTTCAATTATTTTATTTATTTTTGCACTAAATCGAATTAGGGTTTCAATTAGGATTAAATCTTGATTATTTTAATATCAAGATTCTCTCTCCTCCAACTTAATTCAAATGAGGCGCCCCACTCATTTTATTTGCTCTAAATGGTGACAAGAAACATTAGGGACCTTATTCAAGTGGTAATTTGCATATGGAACCCTAGGTTTTGGGTAAATTGCACTTTACACCAAAACTAGGTTTTAATGCACAAACATTGCTTTATCAGCTTTTCCTTGGTACTCAGGCTACCACAAACCATAACTCTACATAATCTTCATTCTCATGATGCTTCAACATATTAGGAACATCTTATCATGCAACATTTGCAATTTAACCCCTCAACTTTGGTAATTTGCACTTTAGTCCAAAATAAGCAAACATTGCTTCAACATTGTTCAAATAGGACCAAAATTGCAACATAAGTTTCTCATGAACCCTAATTACTTTTCACAAGATAGGCTTAAACATATAATCATCTTTCTTAATAAAAAACCTAGGGTTATAGTGTAACCCAGGTCAGGGATGTTACATTAGTAAGGATGGAAGTGACTAAGATGAAAAGGTAAGGGGAAAGTGGGTCCCTTGTCTTAGGCAATTTGTGTTGAGGAAATGTCCAAATGGTGAACCGTTGATGATGGTAGAGTAGTAGTCTGTGGATATACATTCATGTATCCAATTGATCCATTCATTTGGAAAACCATATCCAAACATGGTATGGAGAAGACAGTTCCAATTTATATATTCGAAGGCTTTCTCAAAATCTAGCTCAAGAGCAAAGATAGGAGTATGGTTTTTGTAAATAATGAACTTATCATGGATGTTGAGATGTTTAAGAAAGGCATTTTGGTTATGGTTGATGATATCTTCAAGTTCTGGTTTGATGCGGTTATTGAGGATTTTTGTAATAATTTTGTAGGATGTGTTGATGAGACTAATGGGTCAGAATTGTTTGATTTGGTCAAGGTGTTTGACCTTTTGGATGAGAACTATGTTGGTATGGTTGAGGGTTTGGATGTGTTTGTGGACATTCATGTTTGCTTCAAAGGATAGGAACAATTTCATTAAGTATCCTCTAATATGGTTACATTTGCCAAGGTAAAATTCAGTGTTGAGACCGTCCAGTCCAGGTGATTTGTTCCTGCCAAGAGAGGTTATGGCATCATCAAGTTACTCAATGTTAAAGTCTTTCATGTGTTCTGAGGGGATGGGATAGTTTTCATGCAAATGTATTTCCAACTAATGGAATCAAGAAAACAAGGTTCATGTCCAGTGTTGAAAATGCACTCAAAATGTTATACAATATGGTTGGTGATCACGTATTTATTGGAGGTAATGCTACCATTAATGTAAAATCTAGGAATGATGTTTTTTTTAGCATTGTTGTTGCAGGTTTTGTGGAAGAATTTTGTAATTTTGTCTCCTTTAGTATCCCATCTGATATTTGCATGTTGTTTCCATATAGTGTTCATGCAGTTTTGTGTATGTTCAATCTCTGCTTTGATAGTGAAAGTGAAGGCAAGATCAACATTTGGATCACTATCAACAAAGAGATGTGGTTGTTCTAACTCATCCATTTTATGTTTGATATTGCCAAATTTTTATTTTTTCTAGGATTTAAGTGCAGTCCTGAATCTCTTAGTATTGTTTAGAATATGGTAACGTAGTTCTAAAATGGAAGAATCTGATGTGGCCCAGGTTTGTTTGCATAGTTCCAGACATATGGGGTCAAGGAGCCCAAAATTTTCAATGTGAATTGGTTTATGGCCCCATTTTACTGGTTTAGTATCAATGATAATGGGGAAGCGATCACAAATGGGTTGGTGTGCAATGGAAACATAAGAGTGGGGGTAAAGGTGTTCCCAATAAGTTGTGCAAATGAAGTGGTCATATAAGGCCGCTAAACTTGCTTAATGAGTTGAATAAGCTTAATTATCATAATTTAATTCTTATTACCCTAATATAACCTTGTTATATGCTTTTAAATCACAAGACAAGCTTAAGTTTCAAATTTGGTCCAATTTGGACACTGTTTGAACAAGTTATGCAATTTTATGCACATTTTGGACTTTTCTGCAATTTACCCACTTGAGAGGTTCTATTTGAAATTTATCACTTCAATTATGTTCCTTGGATATTCTATCATAATTCTTGATCTTTTTGAGCCATGGGGCGCCTATTTAAACCTTGGTTTGAAGGTGTTTTCTCCAAGGGTATTTTAGGGTTTACCCCTTCACGGATGAGCTACCTTTAGTAGCTATCAACTAATGAATTATTTGATTGGCTGGGAAATTCGACAAAGGAAAGCTAAGTAGGTCTATAAGGACGGTGGGGTATATTATTGTATGTGTACTTGTATATTTTTAATAGTTTAAGGCCATAGAAACATGGGGAAGCTACTTTTACACCTCATGCTTGCTTCCATCCTTATCCATGGGCTATATTTACCTCTTCCTTGCCCAAGTACGAAACTTTGCTTGCTTTATCTTTCCACTAACCTGGAGCAATGACTCCACTCGATGTTTCTGCAGAACCAAGTGCTCTGAGGTAGAAGACAACCTCTTTTTGGAGAAGAAGGTCTCTTAGAGCTCCATTTAGCCCCACCTAAGATTTCCAAGGTAATCTTTTAGGGATTTCGACCAAGGAAAGTTATTTTCTTCTTTCCTTCTCTGTTTCTCTTCTCTTCTCCTTCCTTAGACCTTCCTCCAGGTCAGAACCTTGCTGTTCCATGGTAGAAATTGCTCTAAAGCTCTAAAACCCTACCTTTCTTGCTCTGTATGCTTAGGGTTTGCTCATTTGTTGAAGAAAGGTGCTAGATGGACGAGTTCATAGCTTATGCTTGGATTTTCTACCCTACCTGCTTGAGATTTATTCTATGTGGGGTTTCATCTTCTCATTATAGGCAATTTTTTCACTTGCTCTGTGTTTATTTCTTACCATAAGCTTTCTAGGTAATGTTCTTGCGTGAAAATGATGATCCATGCACTAGAAAGCTATACTTGACTTGGATTTTGATTTTTATAATGTTCCATATTCTGATTTCAGTTATAGATGAACCTGTGATCATGTGTACATTATTCTTAAGGTATATTATGACTTTGATCAGGTTGGTTTGACAACCTATGGTGCTAAGCACCTATCAACCAATGGTCAATTTTAGGGTTTTAAGCTGATTTCATCTATGAACCCATGACCCGATGATGGTACCATTGGAACAACCCTATGGTGTTTTCTTCATGACAATTGATGGTGGTAACCAAGGGTGTCAACTGAAGTTCACCCCTTAAGTCATGTTTTGGCCTAATTAGAAGCCTAGTGATTAACAACTAAGTACCCTAATGATGCTATCAATCAATGGTCATATTAATTTGATATTTCATGTTGATTAATGAATATAGTGCTATTCTAACAACCGATGGTGATTTAATCATATAGTTGTAGCATAAATTAAGCCTTAGACCAATGGTTTCTTGGGTAACTTGATGCAACGGTCGGACCTATACTATAATTGATGGTTTTAATATATGAACTTGACCTAATGGTGAAGATATAATGTTTATTCCTCCAATAAAGTGGAATGATGGCTAATTTAATATGTTGGTCCTAATAATGTGATTTATATGGTTTCCTTTATACGATCAACATAAGGAGCGTACTTGTTGACAATGGATGGCTTGTTTTAAATGAATAGTTCATTGTGGGTTTTACCCTGCTTTCAATGGAACTTTTTGTGTTGTTAATTAATGGATGTCTAGGATTAAATGGTGACTCTTTCTAGAGCACACCTCAAGGACTTCATAGGTGGTTTATCCAATGTGTTTACTTATGTAAACAACCAATGGTCTTAGCTTTTAAACATCCAATGGTTATGGGTGACATTGTGGTATGGTGATATGGGTTGATGATGGAACAAATGGAGGGTTACCCTTAATACGATAGTCTTACCTATTCACTCATATGAATAGAAGGGATGACAATCATATTGTGTTGATATGTAACCCTAAAGAGGTATAGCTTGTTATAAGTAGCTGTAATATAACTAAATTATGGTAATTGGGTATGCATAGTCCTTGAACGACTAATACAATCATGGAGTACATCGTTGATGATGTTGAAACCCTAGTATGCTATAACTCAATGGTTACACCTTGATTTATGTGTGGGTTCATACTTGAGAATAGTATGGAATGTGATGGTGATGCTTCACCTTATGCATCCATGATCCAATGGGGATGTCGTGAGTTAGGGTTTGTGTATGAGTGTTGATTAGTAACATTAATATAATTTATCTTGTGAACCTAACTCTAATGCAAATAGGTAAACATGAGTATTCATGTTTTACATTCTTATATGATGGAGTGATGGTGGAATAACCTCCTTAATATGATTATAACCTTGATATGTTAATTGGTGGTTATCGAAGCCACATGGTTGATACTTTCTTATGCTAAACATGTGCATTATGAATATGATTAGAGTTAATCATATCTAGATTCCTTGCATGTTGATGTAATAAAGGAATGTTCTTAATGTTAATATAACCCTTCTATGATTGTTTATGAATATCTCCTAGCTCATTAATGGAATATTGTGTTGATCTGGTGTATTATATGTAAGTGATGTTGTTGATCCTTATTATAAGGCATGTAAGGATAATGATTATCTTGCAGGGAATAGTATGATGGTCTTAATGACCTTTGGGTATGGTTGAGCCCTAAATGAGGTGTGATCCTCTTGTGTTGATAAGGGTTGATACCCTATGATATTGTGAAAAGGATTTATATCCTGTGATAGTATGATGGTCGTACTGACCTTTGGGCATGGTTGAGCTCTGAATGAGGTGTAATCCTCTTATGTTGATAAGGGTTGATACCCTATGATATTGTAAAAAGGATTTATCTCTTGTGATAGTATGATGACTAGTGTGGTCTCAAGAATGGCAAGTGTATTGTACCATGTGATGATGAGATGAGAAATTATGTTTCACACGTTTTATATATTTTCAAAGTTTTGATATTTATATGCTTGCTAGAAGTGAATTAGGGTTTGTATGTCCACTTGTTTGATGCAGCCTTAATTCACCCAATTGGCATAACTAATCAAGTACAACTCTAATCATGTAGTGGCCTATGTTGTAGAGCCATCTTTAGTGTCCGAACTTGCTGGATGGTGAAATGAGTATTCCTAAGGGAAACTCGGAGTGCATATTGTTGAGTATGTGAGGGTGGCAGGTTGAGGATATATCCTTGTCATCCACAATGCAGATTGTGGAGGTTGGCTATGGTCATGCCTCAAACATCTGATGTGATTGAGAATGGTTGCGGTCATGTTTTGGTGATTATAACATGATGTGATTAGAGGATAACTACGATTGTACCTCAGTGATTGGGTTTGAATACCCTGGTTTCTAGTGTCATGGCATGTACCAAGGGTGGACTAGTGGTTAGCAGCTTGACTATATGTCGTTGTGGTGGTAGCTTTGACCGATATGTCACTGCCTTTTTACTCATACTGACTAAGGGGAAGAGATCTTAGGATACCGGTACTCCTAGATCTTGTACGAAACTGAATAGCCCTTCACAGGGGTCGGTTGGATTTTGAATGGTACAATTCAAATTCCCCAGGGTGTAATAAAAGACATAATACATCCGTGTAGAATATTTGTTTAGGGTTATACACAACGTTTCACATTGGATGATAACCCTTATTTGTTATCTTTACATAAAAATGACGATTAGTGCAATTAAGAGATAGTAGATATACTTATGTTGTTGTTATGCTTAAGATTGTAGATGTATACATACTGTATCCATGATTATGTTGATAACTATACTACTACTATTTATTATATTCATGATGCTAGCTATCTCATGTTGTTAGTTATGTTTAGCATGCTAGCCATGCATTTGTAACTAGAGATGCATATACTGCTAATCATGGTTATCCAAATAGTTGTGCTTATGTTGTTTGTTCTAATTATGATGTTGAGATGTTCAACAAATGAGACATTCTCATTTTCTTAGATATGCTATGTTACTAGACTTGCTCATGATGCTAGATATGCATATGCTACTGAATTGCTTATATTCTCAACAGGATAAAGGATGATAGTCTGGCTAATGATGATAGTTATTATCTGCTCCTTTATGTATTTTTTTAATCATCAGTACTGCTAAGCTTATTTGTTATATTAGATTACACTACTTAACAATTAATTACTTAAAAATGTTGCAATCAATAAAATTTTTTGGAGGCTATATCTCTTGCTAGGACATGGGTCTCACCCTTGTGGTTTGCCACATTTTTTTAGATAAATGGCAGTGACGAACACAAAACCGCGGCAGTAAAGATGGACTAAAATAATGAATCTTTGAGAAAGTTTATTAGATGTCTAGTGTATCCTAGAGTCATCCCTGTACTCTCATGTATGGGCAGGAAAAGTTTGTATATGGTGCTTCAAACGAATCAGACTTTTGTTAGCATATTAATGCTTGTTTATGTGGCATATATGAATATTATTCTCCTGTGTATATATGTTGTGGCTAAGTCAATAGAACAATTTGTATCAAATTCTTGGCATAATATGGATACAAGAAAGATGTTGGGCTCTTATGCAAATGTTTCTGAGGGGGTGCTGACATTGAAATTGGTTTTAATTTACCCATATTTTTGGGTATGTGTTTAATTAGTGATTAATTGTGTTTTATGTTTTGAGTAATCTTATTTAGTGTAACGGGTTCTCACAAGTTGGTGTCAGAGCTTTAAGTTCACTACATCTATAGGGACACTAACACTTAAGACTAGGATGATGTCTAAGTTAGGAACGTGACATAAAAACATGGTGCATACTGCCTAATCTCAGTACTTGGATGCCCTGGCCAGGTATTCAGTTATTGAAGAAAAGGCAAGTATGGAACTCTTAGATTGTTATCTTTCTGATTACTCTGATCAAGTAGTCATTTTGAGATAATCTAAAGAGCATAACGAATAAGAAATCATGGTGTGAATATCTCAATCCTACCTTAAAGAAGATGATAACTGCATCATTATCTATCAAAACTTTAATGTTTGGTAACTATAAGAGAAAGATACAACACAATGTTATCTAAATCTGAATACAAATAAGAAAAAGAGGAGTTCTTGATGATGTGATTCAAGAAGATAATGAAGTGACAGACAAATAAGTCTATGCTTATAAAGTGAATAAAGATATGAAATCCTCATAAGATGGAGAGAACTCCTATAACAAGTACAAAATGAGAAGATGAATGGGAACAATCACAAAGGAATAAGGTGGAACTTGAGTTAATCTCAGACCAACCTATGAATGTAAGAAAATTTTAATGAAAAATTAGCATGGCATGTGAAAGAAATTAAGGGAGATGATCCATGTTTAATGAAGAAAATGTGGAATATGATGATTTACTTGTTGATAAGTGGTTGCAAAACATAATAAAATAAGAGAACATACCCAAGTGTGATAAATAGTCATCAAGGAAGGATTAATGATATATGTTAATAATGATGATTCCTATGCTAATGGCAAGGAACCCAAAATGAAAAGGGTAAAATGATACATCTGAAGTTGTAACCTGCATAATGAAAATAGAATTGATTACCATTTTGCTAAGGATCCTTGAAAAATGTTGCTATGATGTGGGAAGGATGTTTCCCTTTGTGTCTTTCCATTCCAGGGCACAACTTTGAAGTGGATCATTGCCACTAGGTATGTGTGGATTCATTGTAAACATGAGGGTGGATAGCTTATTATAGCATAAGGTTGTTTGGACTATGGTTCCAAGATTATAAAGTTTGTGATGAGTTTATTTTTTAGCCTTACAATAATTATTAAGACTCCTCTTATATTTTTTGATATTTGTTACGCTGGTAAGAGTAGATGAGATAAGGATGTGAGTTCCTTATAGCACATGAGGTGGATACAAAGGTAATCAATCCTAGTATCCAAGATGTATCAATAGTATGAGAAAAATGTGAAGGTTGGAGATGTTTATTAAATGAACTTTCCAAGTATTCCTCTCCTATAGAGAGATGGAGGGAGAGAGAGTTGATGATGATCATATAAATGTTGTTTTGAAGGAAAAACAAAAGTAATTCTATAATGTTGTGTATGGTTCAGTGATAGTTGGGAAAGACCACTATCAAGGATAGATGGTTTGTTGGTCAATACATATGTGATACATGTTCCTTTGAGATTAACCTATGATCAAATAACATTGCATAAGATTTAGATTGGATGACATAATTCACATGACCATGATGAGTTTAGAGTTATGTCCTTTAGACTAACCAATGTAAAAATAGAATTTATGAATAGGAGGAATAGAGTGTTCCGGTCATGTCATACAAGTCATATCATGCTTTAAATGATGACATGTCAAAGTATCTCAAATATGGTAAAAAATATGATCGATATCTCTTCAAAACTCTTAGGGTTACTGAAGCAACAATAGCTATGAGAACAAGTTGAACAAGAGTGAGATGGGGTTGATTAAATTTATTTATAGGATCATGATATGTATTCTAAGTAGGTTATGTAAATCCTAGTAAGGTGAAGATAGTGTTGTTGTTTCACCCCTAACAAGGTTGACCAAGAATGATGTTTCCTTGAATGGAATGATAGGTGCTAGTGTCAGCATTTCTTTTGATGCTGAAAAAGAACTGACAAGTGTTCCAGTGTAAAAAAAAATAAAGAAGGATGGATACATCACCTTTTTTATATGCTTCAAGGAATGGTATGGGACACATGACATGATTGGTAAAAATCCAGCAAGTATGCCTTTTGATAGCTAGAATTTAAAGTTGAACATTACTACTAGAGTTGTATAGACGACACAACAAGTTTCTATATTCCATATAGAGAATGTCTTCTTAGATGGGGGTTTTTATGCTGACCCAAGAGAATATATGTATGAATGATGTGACATCACCATGATATGCAAGTAACCATGTGAAGGTAATAGGATGAGGTTCAAAGGAAGTACCCATCTTTGTTTACCTTGGATTTCGGGGGCAAAATCCCTCTTAGGGGTTTATAGTTGTAAGGACCCTAAACTTGCTTAATGAGTGGAATAAGCTTAATTATCATATTTGAGTTCTTATAACCCTAATATAACCTTCTTATATTCTTTTAAATCATAATACAAGCTTAAGTTTCAAATTTGGTCTAATTTGGACATTGTTTGAGCAAGTTATGCAATTTTATGCACATTTTGAACTTTTCTACAATTTACCCAATTGAAAGGTTTTCTTTGAAATTTATCACTTGAATTATGTTCCTTGTATATTATCTCATCATTCTTGAGCTTTTTGATCCATGGGGTGCCTATTTACACCTTGGTATGAAGGTGTTTTCTCCAAGGGTAAATTAGGGTTTACCACTTCACGGATGAGCTACCTTTAGTAGCTATCAACTAATGAATTATGTGATTGGCTGGGAAGTTCGAAAAAGGAATGCTAAGAAGGTCTATAAGGATGGTGGGAATTCTTCTTGTATGAGTGCTTCTGTATTATTAATAGTTTAATGCCATAGAAACATGGGGAAGCTACTTTTACACCTCATGCTTGCTTCCATCCTTATCCATGGGCTATATTTACCTCTTCCTTTCCCAAGTACGAAACTTTTCTTGATTTCTCTTTCGTCTGAACTAGAGCAATTACTCCACTCTATTTTTCTGCAGAACCAAGTGATCTAAGGTAGAAGACAACCTCTATTTGGAGACGAAGGTCTCCTAGAGCTCCATTTAGTCCTACCTAGGGTTTCCAAGGTCATCTTCTAGGGATTTCGACCAAGGCAAGTTATTTTCTTCTTTTTTTCTTCATTTCTCTTGATATCATCCTTACTTAGACCTTACTCCAGATCAGAACCTTGCTGTTCCATGGTAGAAATTGCTCTAAAGCTCTAAAACCCTACCTTTCTTGCTCCTTATGCTTAGGGTTTGCTCATTTGATGAAGAAAGGTGCTAGATGGACGAGTTCATAGCTTATAATTGGATTTTCTACCCTACCTGCTCGAGATTTCTTCTGTTTGGGGTTTCATCTTCTCATTATAGCCAAGTTTTATAACTTGCTCCACGTTTATTGCTAACCATAAGCTTTCTAGATCATGTTCTTGCTTGAAAATGATGATCCATGCACCAAAAAGCAATGCTTGACTTGGATTTCAATTTTTATAATGTTCCCTGTTCTAATTTCAGTTATAGATGAACCTGTGATCATGTGTACACTATTCCTAAGGTATAACATGACTTGGATCGGGTTGGTTTCACAACCTGTGGTGCTAAGCACATATCAACCAATGGTCAAATTTAGGATTTTAAGCTTATTTCTTCTATGAACCCATGACCCCATGATGGTACCATTGCAACAACCCTATGGTGTTGTCTTCATGACAATTGATGGTGGTAACCAAGGGTGTCAATTGACGTTCACCCCTTAGGTCATTTTTTGGCCTAATTAGGAGCCTAGTGATTAACAACTAAGTACCATAATGATGCTATCAACCAATGGTGATATTAGTTTGATGTTTGATGTTTGATATTTGATGTTGATTAATGAATATAGTGTTGATCTAACAACCGATGGTGACTTATTGGTAACTAATGAGGGTGGATTAGGTCTCCAAAACCTATGGTGAGTTAATCACATAGTTTTAGAATCAATTAAGCATTAGACCAATGGTTTCTTGGGTAACTTGATGCAATGGTCAGACCTATACTATAATTTATGGTTTTAATATATGAACTTGACACATTGGCCAAGATATAATGTTTATTCCTCCAATAAAGTGGAATTATGGCTAATGTAATATGCTGGTCCTAATAATATGATTTACATGGTTTCCGTTATATGATCAACTTAAGGAGCATACTTGTTGACAATGGATGCCTTGTTTTAAATGAACAGATGATTGTGGGTTTTACCCTACTTTCAATGGAACATTTTGTGTTTTTAATCAAGGGATGTCTAGGATTAAATGGTGACTCTTTCTAGAGAACAACTCAAGGACTTCATAGGTGGTTTATCCAAGGTGTTTACTTATCTAAACAACAAATGGTCTTAGCTTTTAAACATCCAATGGTTCTGGGTGACATTGTGGTATGGTGATATGGGTTGATGATGGAACAAATTGAGGATTACCCTTAATATGGTGGTCTTACATATTCAATCATATGAATAGAAGGGATGATAATCATATTGTGTTGATATGTAACCCTAAAGAGGTATATCTTGTTATACCTAGCTTTAATATAACTAAATGATGGTAATTGGGTATGAATAGTCCTTGAATGACTCATACAATCATAGAGTACTCCGTTACTGATGTTGAAACCCTAGTATGCTATAAATCAATGGTTACACCTTGATTTATGTGTGGGTTCATACTTGAGAATAGTATGGAATGTGATGGTGATGCTTCACCTTATGCATCCATGATCCAATGGGGATATCGTGAGTTAGGGTTTTGGTATGAGTGTTGTTTAGTAACATTAATATAATTTATCTTGTGAACCTAACTCTAATGCAAATAGATAAAGATGATTATTCATGTTCAACATTCTTATATGATGAAATGATGGTGGAATAACCTACTTAATATGATTATAACCTTGATATGTTAATTGGTGGTTATCATAGCCACATGGTTGATACTTTCTTATGCTAAACATGTGCATTATGAATATGATGAGAGTTAATCATATCTAGATTCCTTTCATGTTGATGTAATAAAGGAATGTTCTCAATGTTAATATAACCCTTCTATGATTGTCTATGAATATCTCCTAGCTCATTAATGCAGTATTGTGTTGATCTGGTGTATTATATGTAAGTGATGTTGTTGAGCCTTGTTATAAGGAATGTAAAGATAATGATGATCTTGCAGGGAATAGTAGGATGGTCTTAATGACCTTTGGGCATGGTTGAGCCCGAAATGAGGTCTAATCCTCTTGTGCTGATAAGGGTTGATACCCTATGATATTGTGAAATGGATTTATATCATGTGATAGTTTGATGGTCTTAATGACCATTGGGCATGGTTGAACCCTGAATGAGGTGTAATCCTCTTATGTTGATAAGGGTTGATACCCTGTGTTATTGTGAAAAGGATTTATATCCTGTGATAGTATGATGACTAGTGTGGTCTCAAGAATGGCAAGTGAATAGTACCATGTGATGATGAGATGAGAAATTATGTTTCACACATTTTATATATTTTCAAAGTTTTGATATTTATATGCTTTCTAGAAGTGAATTAGGGATTGTATGTCCACTTGTTTGATGCATCCTTAATTCACCCAATTGGCATAACCAATCAAGTGCAACTCTAATCATGGAGTGCCCTGTGTCGTAGAGCCATCTTGAGTGTTAGAACTTGCTGGATGGTGAAATGAGTATTCCTATGGGAAACCCAGATCACATACTGTTGAGTATGTGGGGGTGGTAGGTTGAGGATATATCCTTGTCATCCACACTGTAGGTTGTGGAGGTTGGCTATGGTCATGCCTCATACATCTGATGTGATTGAGAACGGTTGTGGTCGTGTCTCGGTGATTATAACATGATGTGATTAGAGGACAACTGCGGTTGTACCTCAGTTATTGGGTTTTAATACCCTGTTTCTAGTATCGTGACCTGTACCAAGGGAGGAATAGTGGTTAGAATCTTGACTATATGTCATTATGGTGGCAACTTTGACTGATATGTCACTATCTTTTTACTCATACTGATCGAGGGAAAGAGATCTTAGTATATCGGCACCCCTAAATCTTGTACAAAACTGAATAGCCCTTCACAGGTGTCGGTTGGACTTTGAATGGTTTGATTCAAATTCCCCAGGGTGTAATAAAAGATGTAATACAATCATGTATCATATTTGTTTAAGGTTATACACAATGTTTCACATTGGATGATAACCCTTATTTGTTATCTTTACATAAAGATGATGCTTAGTGCAATTAAGAGATAGTAGATATACTTATGTTGTGGATATGCTTAAGATTGTAGATGTGTACATATTGTATCCATGATTATGTTGATAACTATACTTCTACTATTCATTATAATCATGATGCTAGCTATCTCATGTTGTTAGTTATGTTTAACATGCTAGCCATGCCTTTGTAACTAGAGATGCATATATTGCTAATCATGCTTATCCAACTAGTTGTGCTTATTTTGTTTGCTCTTCTTATGATGTTTAGATGTTCAACCAACAAGACATTCTCATGTTGTTAGCTATGTTATGTTACTAGACTTGCTCATGATGTTAAATATGCATATGCTACTGAATTGCTTATATTGTCAACAAGATAACGCATGATAGTTTGGATAATGATGATAGTTTTTATCTGCTCCTTTATGTATTTTATTAATCATCAATACTGCTAAGCTTATTTGTTATATCTGATTAAACTTCTTAACTATTAATTACTTAAAAATGTTGTAATCAATAAATGTTTTGGAGGTTATATCTCTTGCTGGGACATGGGTCTCACCCTTGTGGTTCGCCACATTTTTTAGGTAATCGACAGTGATGAAAACAAAACCGTGGAAGTAAAGAGGAACTACAATAATGAATCTTTGAGAAAGTTTATTAGATGTTTAGTGTGTCCTAGAGTCGTCCTTGTACTCTCAGGTCCGGGTAGGAAAAGTTTGTATATCATGCTTCAATTGAATCAGACTTTTGATAGCATATTAATGCTTGTTTGTGTGGCATATATGAATATTGTTCTCATGTGTATATATGTTGTGTCTAAGGCAATAAAACAATCTGTATCGAATTCTTGGCATTGTATGGATACAATAAAGATGTTGGGCTCTTATGCAAATGTTTCTGAGGGGGTGCTGACATTGAAATCGGTTTTAGTTTACCCATATTTTTGGGTATGTGATTAATTAGTGATTAATTATGTTTTATGTTTTGAGTAATCTTGTTTAGTATAACGGGATCTCACAAGTTGGTATCAGAGCTTTAGGTTCATCGAGTCTACAGGGACACTAGGACTTAAGACTAGGATGATGTCTAAGTTAGGAACGTGACATAAAAACATGGTGCATACTGACTAATCTTAGTACTTAGATGCCTTGGCCAGGTAATCAATTATTGAAGAAAAGGTAAGTATGGAACTCTTCGATTGTTATCTTTCTAATTACTTTGATCAAGTAGTCATTTTGAGACAATCTAAAGAGCATAATGAATAAGAAATCATGGTGTGAATATCTCAATCCTACTATAATGAAGATGAGAATTGCATCATTATCTACCAAAACTTGAATGGTTGGTAACTGTAAGAGAAAGATACAACACCACGGTATCTAAATCTGAATACAAATAAGAAAAAGAGGAGTTCTTAATGATGCGATTCAAGAATATAATAAAGTAAAAGACAGATAAGTGTATGCTTATAAAGTGAATAAAGGTATGAAATCCACATAAGATGGAGAGAACTCCTATAACAAGTACAAAATGAGAAGATAAATGGGAACAATTACAAAGAAATTAGGTGGAACCTGAGTTAGTCTCAGACCAACCTATGTGTGTAAGAAAATTTTAATGAAAAATCAGTATGGCATGTGAAAGAAATTACGAGAGATGATCCATGTTTAATGAATAAAATGTGGAATATGATGATTTACTTGTTGATAAGTGGTTGCAAAACATAATAAAATAAGAGAACATACCTAAGTGTGATAATTAGTCATCATGGAAGGAGTAATGACATATGTTAATCATGATGATTCCAATGCTAATGGCAAGAAACCCAAAATGAAAAGGGTAAAATGATACATAAGAAGTTGTAACCTACATAATGAAAATAGAATTGATTACCTTATTTGATAGTGACCCTTGAAAAATGTTGCTATGATGTGGGAAGTGTGTTTCCCTTTGTTTCTTTCCTTTCCAGGGCACAAATTTGAAGTGGATCATTTCGACTTGGTATGTGTGGATTCATTGTAAACATGAGGGTGGATAGCATATTAGCATAAGGTTGTTTGGACTATGGTTCCAAGATCATAAAGTTTGTGATGAGTTTGTTTTTTGAGCCTTCCAATAATTAGGAAGACTCATCTTATATTTCTTGATATTTGTTATGCTGGTAAGAGTAGATGAGATAAGGATGTGAGTTCCTTATAACACATGATGTGGATGCCAAGGTAATGAATCCTAGTATTGAAGATGTATCAACAATATGAGAAATATGTGAAGGTTGGAGATGTTTATTAAATGAACATTCCAAGTATTCCTCTCCCATAGAGAGATAGAGAGAGAGAGAGAGAGTTGATGATGATCTTAAAAATGTTGTTTTGAAGGAAAAACAAAAGTGATTCTATAATGTTGTGTATGTTTTAGTGATAGTTGGGCAAGACCACTATCAAGGATAGATGGTTTGTTGGTCAATACATATGTGATACATGTTCCTTTAAGATTAACCTATGATCAAATATTAATGCATAAGATTTGTATTGGATGACATAATTCACATGATATGTCTTCTGAGTAGGTTGTGTAACTTCTAGTAAGGTGAGGATAGTGTTTTTGTTTCACCCCTAACATGGTTGACCAGGAATTATGTTTCCTTGTATGGAATGATAGGTGCCAGCGTCAGCATTTCTTTTGATGTTGAAAAAGAACTGACAAGTGTTCCAGTGTAAAAAAAAGAAGGATGGATACATCACCTTTTTTATATGCTTCAAGGAATGGTATGGGACAAATGCAATGATTGGTAAAAATCTAGCAAGTATGAATTTTGATAGCTAGAATTTAAAGTTGAACATTACTGCTAGAGTTGTATAGATGACACAACAAGTTTTCTATATATCCTATATTGAGAATGCCTTCTTAGGTGGGGGTTTTTGTGCTAACCCAAGAGGATACATGTATGAATGATGGGACATCACCATGATATTCGAGTAACCATGTTAAGGTAATAGGATGAGGTGCAATGGAAGTACACATCTTTGTTTATCTTAGATTTCAGGGGCAAAATCCATGTTAGGGGTTTATAGTTGTAACTTGTAAGGCCCCTAAACTTGCTTAATGAGTTGAATAAGCTTAATTATCATAATTGAATTCTTATAACTCTAATATAACCTTGTTATATGCTTTTAAATAATTAGACAAGATTAAGCTTCAAATTTGGTTCAATTTGGACACTGTATGAGCAAGTTATGCAATTTTATGCACATTTTGGACTTTTATGCAATTTACCCAATACATAGGTTTTGTTTGTAATTTATCACTTGTATTATGTTCCTTGGATATTCTCTCATCATTCTTGATATTTTTTAGCCATGGGGAGCCTATTTAAACCTTGGTTTGAAGGTGTTTTCTCCAAGGATATTTTAGGGTTTACCCCTTCACGGATGAGCTACCTTTAGTAGCTATCAACTAATGAATTATGTGATTGGCTAGGGAATTTGACAAAGGAAAGTTAAGAAGGTATATAAGCACGGTGGGGGAGCTTCTTGTATGTGTTCTTGTATATTCTTAATAGTTTAAGGCCATAGAAACATGGGGAAGCTACTTTTACACCTCATGCTTTCTTCCATCCTTATCCATGGGTTATATTTACCTCTTCCTTTCCCAAGTACGAAACTTTTCTTGCTTTCTTTTTCCTCTAACCTGGAGCAACGACTCCACTCTTTTTTACTACAGAACCAAGTGCTCTAAGGTGGAATACAACCTGTTTTTGGAGAAGGTCTCCTAGAGCTCCATTTAGCCCTACCTAGGGTTTCCAAGGTGATCTTCTAGGGATTTTAACCAAGGAAAGTTATTTTCTTCCTTCCTTCTACGTTTCTCTTGATCTTTTCCTTCCTTATACTTCCTCCGGGTCAGAATCTTGTTGTTCCATGGTATAAATTGCTCTAAAGCTCTAAAACCCAACCTTTCTTGCTCCTTATGCTTAGGGTTTCCTCATTTGATGAAGAAAGGTGCTAGATGGACGAGTTAATAACTTATGCTTGGATTTTCAACCCTACCTGCTAGAGATTTCTTCTTTGTGTGGTTTCATCTTCTCATTATAGGCAAGTTTTGCAACTTGTTCCACATTTATTGATTACCATAAGTTTTCTAGATCATGTTCTTTCTTGAAAATGATGATACATGCACTAAAAAGCTATGCTTGACTTTGATTTCGATTTTGATAATGTTTCCTGTTCTGATTTCAGTTATATATGAACCTGTGATAATTTGTATGTTATTTCAAATGTATAATATGACTCGGATCAGGTTGGTTTGACAACCTATTGTGCTAAGAACCTATCAACCAATGGTCAATTTTAGAGTTTTAAGTTGATTTCTTCTATGAACCCATGACCCGATGATGGTACCATCGAAAAATCCCTATGATGTTTCCTTCATGAAAATTGATGGTGGTAACCAAAGGTGTCAACTGACGTTCACCCCTTAGGTCATGTTTTGGCCTAATTAGAAGCCTAGTCATTAACAAGGGTTTCTCCAGTGCATGAATTTTTTCCAAGGGTTTCTCCAGTGCATGAATTTTTCTATGCCATCCAAGACACTATGTGCTACTGTCTCATTTTCTAAAGTTATACCTAGATTATTAGCAAGATGCATAAATGATTGTATATCAGGCCATGAATTTATATCTTAAATATTATCAATCTAGTTATCACAATCAAATGTATTAGTTATAGTAGATAGTGATGGACTTGTATTCTACAAAGAGTTATTTGGGTGTGTTGAGGATGTACCTAGTTCTTCAATTCTCCTAGTTTGACCCTCTGGTGTAGCAGACAACGAGTTGATGGCTAAGATTTAGGTGAGAGCTTTCCCTTTGTTCTTCTTCGTAGGACTCTATGAGGATCAAATCTCATCAATAATGGTAGTTTTTAGTTTCTAAACAGTACCATAATCTAGACTGGTTGTGTTATCTATGTTGTTGTTGTGAAATGGAAATGGTTTGAAAAAGTCATGAAGTGCATGGTTCTTGCTATCCAGTGATGTGGAGGAGGTTCTAGGTCTGTTGTTTTGTGAGGATTTGTTTGTGTCTTCATGTTAAATGGCTATGAAGTTCTTTCTTTCCCAAGCCATGTGTCTCTCATATGACTTTCTAGTGGTAGTGAAGTTTTTTTGGAATTGGCTGTGTAGAACCAAGATGGTAGGTGTGAGCTGATGTCTGTGAAGGTGGTGGAGACATCAACGAGGTTTTCCACGGTGAGTTTTATTTTATAGGTCTTCTCACCAATCCTGATTTTGACGGAAGCTGGTAAAGTGATGACTTGTTTAACAAAGAAGACACAAAAAAGCCTTGATGTATTGGTGGGATGGAGAGTGCCATGACTTACGAACTAGAGGGTGGCTCCAATGGTGTGTGAAATTGCTCTAAATACCTCCACTTCCAATAGGTGGGTAGAAGATCAGAGATGGCAACCCAACCCGAGCTTGCCGAACCAACCAGAGATGACCCTTGTTTCGGGGTCCACTTGATGATGTTGGCTTGCACAAAGCTAGTACCACATTGATTAGTTATGCCTTACCCAAACAAGTGATCTAGTTTGGTTTCTTTAGGGACATAGTACTGAGGTTGAGATGGTGATAGGTAAGGGCAGTGTGTCTCAGAAGGAGGAGGTATGTGGTGATAGGATCTTAGGTTAAAGGATAGTGTTGGCTTGCACAAAGCTAGTACTCCTTTGATTTTATCCTGGTCGACACACTTTGTTTATGGGGTGATAGTCAAGATGATTTCTTTGTCTCGAACAAAATGCATGACCTTGAGACAAAGTCAAGACCCAAACCCTAATGGGTTGATGGTCGTAACACTTAGGGTCGATATACATGATTTTGTCTTGGTCGTGACATTTTCTTTGATGGATCTTTTCTTGATCGAGACATGAGCTTTCATTGTGGTCGAAACACATGTGATTTTATCACGATCGAGATGTGTTTTTTTGTGGAGGTTGAATCCCATGGTTTGTTAGTGGTTGAGACACCTATTTTTAGAGTGGTCGTGACATATGTTTGATGGATGGTTGATACACATACAAGGATACATGGTCGCAACATATGTGACCCCTTGTGATGTTGCTACCCATGTTCATAATGTTAGTTACTTACTAATGTTGTTTAGATTTGTAACGACCCCGCCTCCTAGTAACCCCCAATTAAGGGAGACCAAGAGGTCAGAGTCGTTATCCCAAATAACAGGACCAAAGGTTTGACAAATAATCAATAACAATTATCAAATTCCACTAACTAAGTTGAAAGACTGTAATAAAATAAAACTTTGCATACCTCTCTTTTTTCCAAACTAAGGATAACTACTTCTATCCATAACTGGAATCTATTCTAACTAATCCTCCTGTGTACTTTAATCCTCCTTTAAATCCACATATGCAACTTTACTGTTTGTTCTTTTCACTTGTACCTAAAATGCTGACAAAGAAAACGTCGGTCAACATAAAGATGGTATGTGGGGGAAACAATAATCATGCAATTAACTGTAACAACATATTGCAGTCAATTATGATTTAATAAACAACTTTACATTTTAAGCATAACTGCTCAATCCATACATACCCTAGCCTCTACGCTATCCCTGCAGTGGACCTAGATGCTACCTTCCTCATGGTAGATCCCCATTAAACCCCGCATGATCCTACCCAACAGGTAGATCAATATCTAGGGTTGAGTCGCATGGCACTACCCATAGGTATCCTAATACCTAACTCATGGTGTGCTAAAGAGTCGCATGCACTACCCATAGGTATCCCAATCCCTAACTCTTAATAACCTTATGGTCCCACTTAACTAGTAGACACTTTACCAGGTTACCCTTTTCATTAGTATCAAAGCCACAGAGGAGGACTAGGATCTGAGCCAGTCTTGTATACATACTTATGGTGATAGTCATAATCACTTTTTAGTTGCATGAAATAAAAGTCATCCAAGCAATTATTTTTAGGCAACCGATAAAACAACCAAGAATCGTTGTGAAACTAAAGTGATTAACCATAAGTGTAACCACATACCTGTCAGGCTGATTTGAGATAGAATAATCCAATCAAGAAATACCAATAAGCAAGCAAGCACATTATGAGATCCTAAAATATGTATACAATTTCCTATTATTAATCATGCAATCAAGATCTACTAAACCTAGCTCGCTTCCTAGGGTTTCTAGTCCACTTTTAGGGTTTTCATTGAAATTAGGGTTTCCCTTCATCTCTTACTATTTTAAACCCTAATTTTATACAATTACTCAAAAACCTAATTATCTCATCTATTCATCATGAAAGATACTAAGGTTATCTTTTAACAACATATAATCCTGATATCAGAAAAAAAACATAATTAACAATCAATTAAGTCCATTTAGCCTCTTTTACATTAAAGCTACCATTTTTATCCTTTTAATCCATGATAAGATCATTATGCTCATTTATCATCAATTCATAGTTCATTATGGTTTAAATCACACATGAACTCTATTTGTCATTAATTCTACCTTTATCTGTTAGAAAACCCTAATTACTACATTAAGGGTATTTATCCACAATTAGGAACTTTTATACTTGAAATAGCTTGGAATTTTCATATCTCAACTTTATTCACGACTTTGAATAATTAAAACCATTATGAATCACATTTACTAATATTAGAGTTTTAAGGCCCATTAAAGCATATTTATGCACATGAATTTCTAAATTAATCCAATTACATGCAAAGTTCATCCTTTTTATCCTCAATATACCTTTTTATAATTAACAGGTTAATTTCAACTTTAATCACCCATTAAACCCTGCTAAATACATTAATCATCTCAAAATAGGGTTTCTTAATATTTAATTCATTAACATTGATAAGTTACACTACTTTTCTAATAGAAAGAGGAATTAGCCTCTAAAAGGATTTTTTAATGAATTCCTCTCATTTTTCTGAGCAAAATACATATATTATTTGCTACAATTGGAGTTACCAAAATGGAGATACAATTTTTGTAAAATTAACTCACTAGAGCCAATCAGAGGGCGCCACGTCGCCTCTATACATGCAACATTGCTTGCTGCTTGGAAAACATTTTGAAAATTTGTTTTTGCCATTGGTTAAGTCAGCGGTCTCTTCAGCCCATGGAGGGTATTTCTGTCCAATGAAGACGATCATCTTCAACCTCACGTGACCTAGCAGCAGCACTTTGGGGGTCTGCCCTTCCTTCATGGGGGCTCGAGGACCGCCACTAGAGGTTGCCCTAGCTCTGCCACCCTCCACTGCACCTGGGGCGCTACCCAGCTTGCGGCCTAGTTGGCTAACTGAAGCGCACAATGCCTGTAACTTGCAGACGACTTGCAACCATCTAGCGGATGTGGTGCTAGTTCCAATGCACGAAAAGATGGCCTTTCTCTTCTTGTGTTGTCGTGGGAGCATTGAGCTTCCATCACACCTCCTTTGCATCCCCTTGTTGCTCCATGATAGAGCCACACTCAAGGGTTAGGGTTTGTATGCAAAGAACAAGAAAAAGAAGAAGAAGAAAGAAGGGTACGTGGGATCTCTCTCTCTTGGACTTGAACCAGTACTCTACCCTTTATATAGGGGTGGTTGTCCACGCCCTAAGATGGCCATCCATGAATCAACAAGCCCTTTTCCCAAAAGAATCCTTATTCCTTCATGGAGAAGTAATTCTTCTGTCTCCTATTTATTTCCTTGATATTCCTTATTTCATGGGTACTTCGAAATACGAAAACTATCTTTTTCATTCTTTTTGTACTTGCCTTTTAATCATTGGTCACGAAATTATGTTTTCTTTTTAATAGAAAATACCTTCTTTCTAAGAATACCACAAAATTCATTCATTATGCATCATATTATCCTTTTATTTTCAATCATTGGTATTTTCTCTTTATTTTTCTCCATTGGGGCTCCTTGGTCCCCAAGAAACTCTAGTATTTCGAAATACCTTTTTAAGGATACTTATTATCCTTCTAGATGCATTTATATTCATTATTTCTCATTATCTTGTTTATTTCTTATTTAAATAACTCTTTTTGAGGATTTCTCTTTATCTTTCTTTTTATTTTCCTCATTGGCATTCCATTTACCATTAGGAATCCTTTGGATACGAAAATCCACTAAGGATAACTCAATTACATCTCTTTTCACTTATTTCCCACATTTTATCATTATTTTCAATTTCTTTCTTAATAAAGAAATATCTAATTCATCTTTTCTTTTCCTATTGCTTTCAGTTTGCAACTTTGGACTCCTTGGAACCCAAGAGGCACAAAATCCACCTTTGGATTAAATTTTTTTGCCTTCTAGAGGATTCTACATTTTTCTTTTCTCCATTTCTTATTAAAAATGGAGTTCCTTTTGTGTTTTCCTTGTTATTGGGCCCAATAGACAATAAAGCCCACAAAACAGTCATCAAGGTTATTGTAAATGAAATCCATTTATTCAAAACAAATTATATCATTATTTATTCCAATACCATTAATATGAGAAACTACATTTCTCACCAAATGAACCCAAAAGTTGGGGTTGTAACATCCTTCCCCTCTTATAGGAATTTTGTCCTCCAAATTCCATCGAGCAAACAAAAAATTTAGGATAAGACTTTTCCATGTCCATCATAGGCCCCTATGTGGCTTTACCTTATCCATGGCGCTTCCAAAGAACCTCTATCATCACATATTCTTTTCTATGAGTTCTTTCGCCTTGGCATTTATAAATCTCACAAGTAACTTAGGTCATTTCAGCCTCCATTGGGCTCACTAGGTTCATTGCTTCGCACATGGTCCAGGTACCTCACATAGTGCTCTGAATTGGACACATTGAACTCATCACACATTACTTTATCCTGAGGGGTAAGGTCAAACTTAACCTTCTCCATCAAACCATGTCAAAAGAACCCATGCATCGGGGACTAAGCTCTCTTAGCTATAACTTAGAGGGGTTGGATTTTCATGTCACATATTCCCCCACAGTGAACTGCATGTCAGTCTACTTTGCATCATCTTACAACTCATGTTGTCTCTGGGCTCCTTTCAGCCATTGCACGATCAAAGTGACTTCATCTGCACACATTGTGTTCCTTTCTTTACCTTTCACGAGGTCCCTTCACCCACATCATCTTAATGAAGTGGTGATCGACACAACCTCCCTTGTAGAGCTTCTTTACATCTCGATACTGGCTATGGTGGTTATCATCACATCTTACAAAGACAAGAACTGTCTCTATGTATCACCCTGAACGAGCACACATGCTCACTTCAGACCCTCTAGTCCAGATCATACTAACCATTAGTTAAGGTGATAAACTATAATAGCATCAAGTTCTTCATGCATCTACTTCCACCATATGGAAGTGAATCTTTAGGTTATACTCAAGAACCTTTGAACTCACATCATGGTGTAGTTGAACCATCTCCCTCATATGTAGTTCAACTGGATCTATCCCTTGACAGTACTCTTTCTCTCTCAGGTCATCTAGGTAAGGAAATCTACCATAACCCATATTGCATCTTGGCCTTCCTTGGTCTAGGGGAGACTTACTACAACATCCATAGTGATGAACTCCCATTCCCTCTCAAGGACTCTTTTATCCTCTATATGGATACACTGGGTTACTGGTGTTCGTCCTTCACCTCCTGGAAACATAACACATGCAACTTCATCTTATGCATCCAAAGTACCACTGTCACTTACTATCTTCATAGTACCATGGTGTATGGTGATCTTCAATCATGATCTCATGTATTGTCATGATTCCTTAAGGTCTAATCCTTGGAAACCCTAAACCACTCTAATCGGGGTTTCATCACCTTCCTTTCCAGAGAAGTGCATCTGAGGTTCTACAACCATCCTTTCATCATGATAATCCCTAGACTGGCTAACCAAACAACTATTAACTTGATCAACCAATATTGTTACATATGTGTGTTAACCAAACTTATCTCTTTTTCCAACTGGAGGTTATCCTATCAACCTCTTCTAGCCTCCATCTAAACTCGACAGTTGTATCTCATCCAGAGCATCCATTACCACTTCACATCCTTAGGTGTTAGGTAAAGTTGAAGACATACACCTCCACCTATTATCTCATCTCAGCTCTAAGTCTATCTTCATCAAGAAAACTTTGAGCTTATTCTCTTAGTTTTTTTAACTCAACATTGTATAACTCATAGCTCATGTTAAAAACATCCTCATAAGATGACTACCTTATTTCTCTTAATGTTTGTAAACCATCCATGTATCATTCACTCCACTAGGGTATGTTATCATCTCTATCCTCATATCTCATAGCAACGTTCCAACTCACATCATCTTTTATCCTTGGTGTATGGTATGCGTATTGTCCTATCTCTCACTCCCATAACATGAGGAAGTAAGCATTTGGCTGCAATCCAAATACAAAGTTCTTTCTATTCCAAGAATAGAGATGGTACATCCCACCTTTCTAGTAAAACTTTAAATCTAAGTTGAAACATGCAGCTTATGCCTCTATATCACAATCATCTTGATGTCAAAGTTACTTTTATGGAAAACTGGTCTCGAACCTACTTGGGTCCACACACAATCCTTGGTCATCTCCTCTAGGTCTATAGGGTGCTAGAACTTTTGGGGTCATCCCTCTTCCTTCATGCATCCAGAGAGTGCCCTACTCATCTGCCCTTTGGGTCCTATGAGTTCTTGAAGGTGATCAATCTCCTAACCCACGGCCCTCAGACAATGATAGTTGTTACCTCCTGAACCTATGGTCATGTGCAACTAGGGAATTAGGCAACTCTCACTTCCATCAGTCTTATCCATACCTTACCCAAGGATAGACTTAGGATTCTATTATAGTACATGTCCAGGTTAGAACCTTACCCAAGCCTTCATCATCTCTCTCCCTCTCTCTCTCTGCATTCATGGGATGACTTTCATCCTTTCATAGGGGGTCATGGTAACCTGCCTACCTTGGTCAGGTCCCATGCTGGTTACCTCCGTGGTAACACATCCACATGCATTTAGAGATGGTTATCTATGGGTCTACAAGTTCATTCTCATACTATGTACTTTTCACTTAGCTTCTCAAGATCCTATGAGACCACTTTAGGTTACCTTAAACCAGAAAAACTGGTATACACCTTACACATGAGTCCCTCTCCCAGGATGGGAGGAAACTACACCTCTTGATAACAAAGGTCACAAACACCTTATGTCTAGGGTTTACATCCACATGAGCATGCTTAACCCTAGCAAGCCACTAAGGCACAAGTAGACCACCTGCCAAACCATGCTAGGTCACATTGGTTCTCATTCTCAACATTGGATCAAGATCATACCTTCCCATGTCATCAACTTAGCTGTGAGGGGTTCATCAAGCATACCTTAACCATAAGGGGTTTCCCTTTCCTCTAAACATGAGGAGTACCATGCTTGAATCTATAGAAACTCAAATTACATCATGAGCATCAGGTACACCACTTCCCCTCTTAGGCCTAGGAACCCTAGGTTCACTTTTGGGTGTCAAAGTGCATGCTCAACCACTTAACCACGAATCAAGCATGTATATTGCATGACATGCACTTCCTGTCATCCTTCTATTCGAGTAACACCTCAGAGTTGAGTCTGTTGGTATGTATGCCCATAGAGCAAGTCATATGATGATTGTAATGGGATACTTTGTAAATGATTTGAATAATAATAAAGGCAATTTCCAATCTATATGTTTAAACTGTTTCTGAGATGACGGTGTAACATGATAGATGTCTAAAGATTGTTTTACTCAATGACACATGCTTTTAGGTTCATGACCTAAACGATGAGATCATATGGATGTTAAGAGTATACATTCTTGTATAGTCCCTAGTCGGTTGTTATTGTGGAAATAACCATAGACATCAATAACACTAAAGACTAGATTGTGTGTTGGTTGATGATAGAATCTCATTAGTCATGATATAGTGATATCAAACCAAGAACATAGGTACTTGTTGGAGAACAAGGTACCGGACAGACCCACCGTGAGAGTGACACATGGAACCATGACATGGTAGTCACAGTCATCTCTCACAGTGATGGTGGTGAGTGTGATTCTTAGACCTGAAATCACTGCACTCAACACATGTCGTTGGGTACACTTTGACATCATCAAACGCAGTCCTGAAACATGGGTTGTTATAAAGGTGATGATTGGGTGGCTTTGACACATGGGGCTTTTGAGGGGTGAGTGATAGATATGAGATTTGTCCCTCCTGAGGGAGTTTGATATCCTTGTCCACTTGATGAGTAGGATTGAGAAAGGCATGCGCATGCACGTGTGAATCAATATGTGATATTGATGTCATACACATCTCACTCGGTCTACTCTGAGATCAAGGAAATGAATGAACATTGACAGGATGACTGTTCCATGCCGCGAGTTCATTCTGGATATCAGTGACAAAGGAATTATACATTCACTGTAACACCATTCACGGATTGTAGGATGAAAGTTGTTCTCCAACTTTCTACTTTCACTTGGGTAGCAATGATGTGTGACTAGGCACCGCTCTTTGCTTGTGAAGTCATAAGTGTTATGGACTTTCACTGCCAACGTGAAATGGACCTGTAGGGTCACACACATAGGATTTAACCTGGAAGAGGATTTTTGTCCACAAAGCAATGTTTAGATTGATTACTAAAGGAGTTTAGTAGTTCAATTAAACACTCAATCAGTCGATGGCTCAATATCGTATGGTTCAAGGTGTTGGACACATTGATTGGAGTATTAGATTGATTAAAATTGCAATTGACTGATTTTGCCCAGCCTGTGCTCCCAACCGATCGGTTCATGTGATGAACCGTTCGGCTGAGGGTGCTGAACAGGTCGGCTGGAGTGTCCAGGCCAATCGGCTCAAGCCCAGGTTGAAACGACCGGTTCAAGGGTTGAACCGATCGGCTCAACTGGTACAACCGACCAGTTGGGAAAAGTCATGTCGGCAAGAATTTTCCTTTGGTTTCAAATTGCCCAATTCGATTGGGAATAACATTGGTATTAGATACCAATTGGGAACGAAACAATGAAAGTCTTTTTGAGCCGGATTAGGACTATGAACCGACCGGTTCAGGGCACCAACCGATCGGTTGGAGTGCCCCAAACGATCGGCTCAGGTCCAACCGATCGGCTCAATGGCCGAACCGATCATTTCAAGTTGCGAACCGGTTGCTTTTTGTGGAAAATTTTCGAACCCTTCTACTCCTGCATTAGTCCCGTATTGCCGGGCACAGAGAACCCTTTCCCATGACCCACCTATATATAGGGGTATTGGGGGCTTCTCAAGATACAACTCAGTGCAAGTTGATTGCTCTGCAAAGTTGTCATTCTCTCTGGTTTTGGTAACCGAGAGAGAGCCCGAGCAAGTGCTTCCTGCAAAGGGAGGTGCAGCAAGGGAAGGACAACTGCAGTTGCAATTGACAGCAGGAGAGTGTGTTGGCGACTAGTACGCCAACAGGAGGGTGCGACTCCTTCCAATTCCTTGTGGGACAAGGAGAGTGGAGTTCTGGGTGGTCCGTGTGGACTACTTCAGAGGCGGGAGGTCACTGCCGCTCAGGAGGACAACTGTCATCCGACATGAGGAGGAGTCTTCAGTCCCGGTGCGACCAGGAGCTGCACAGACACCGTCCAAGACCGGAGGTGAAGACTGCGCAAGGCGCGTGGTATTGTCGTCGAGCAAGCCTCGGGACAAGGTATGATTCACAAACCATCTTTCCTATTATATAGATGTTGATGCGATTCCTTTTGTTCCGGGTTTGGGGAGAAATTTTTTATTTCCGCTGCTTCTCTGCCTCCTCTAAAACCCAACAGAGTCCTCCTCAAGGACAATCAATAAGGTGCAAGGCCTCACAACCTATTACTAAACCTCTCTAGGTCTAAGGAACTCTTCTTCTATTCTCAAAAGGTAAACACCTACACCATGGGCACATAGGTACCAGAAGCCCCATCTCTCTAGGGTTTGGTTCCTCTAATGGCAACCAAGATATCATTAGCCTCCAGAGATCAAGCATGAGGCAACCACTATCATCCACGTAGGTCGCATCATCCTCAACTCCCCACTTTTCCTCATATCTCAGAGTCTAGGCTTCCTACCTTCTTGCTTGGGTCTTGCTCTCTCTCTCTCTAGAGCTAACTCCACAACCAGACTTATACTAAAGGTCATCTCTCCATGAAGATGGATCAAGCTCACAAGCATACCTCTACGTGGGTGAAGCTTATGTTCAAACTTATGTTTGCTCAAGGTTATCCCTATCCCTTTATGCTTATCTCATCATCTATCCAACATACTCCCTTGGCCAGGGTTTCAACCTACTACTCGCACTACTGATTCATTCTGGGTGCTTACTATGCCATGCTCATATAAGCTCATGGGGTTTCCATATGTTCTTCTCTAACCTCATCAAAGAAGGAACTATCCTTTGTTCTAACACACATGACCCTTCCTAGGGTTGGGTCATAAAAGGTACTAGGTCATCCAACCTCTCATGGATCATATGGCATCCCAGGCATGTCCATCCAAACACCTAGTCTACCATGTCATCTAACTCATCATGTCATCTCTCTCTCTTCACTTAGGGTTAGGGTTAACATCATCCTTAGAGGATGTTCCAGGTTTCTACTTTTAATGGAGGTCTCTACATCCAAGACAAACTTTATTTACTCATCCTCCTGACAAGAAGGTCTAGCCTCAGGTCTCTCCTGTGGGCATGACAACTTATGTCATACGAGCTAAGCATGTATCTATTCTTTTACACTTAATCTATTAAGCTTATGTCCATGACATCTTATTTACATGCTTTTTATTAATTTGGTGGAGGATTCTTTAAACCTTATCAACCTTACCCATACCTCAAGAGGGTGAGGAAAAGAGAGAAAACCCTAGTCCTTATAATCCTTAACATCATTTGAGTTGAGAAGGGATGAACAAGATGAGAGAGTCCTACAAGTATCTTATTTTGAGTCAAATCCTAAGACATCGACCAGGAAGTCACACTAATCCAGGAGTCCTCGTATTCTAACTAGCGGTGTGGAGGAAAATATTGCCATCCCCCAGACGTGATCCTTTTCTAGACACCTCTATCTTTCGGAAATTCCTCTAATAATTCCCTTGGGTTCTACAGAGTTTGTAAAATTGAATAATTATTAAAGATTAAATGAGGAACCTGTGCTCTGATACCAAATGTAACAACCCCGCCTCCCAATAACCCCCAATTAAGGGAGACCAAGAGGTCAGAGCCGTTATCCCAAATAACAGGACCAAAGGTTTGACAAATAATCAATAACAATTACCAAATTCCACTAACTAAGCTAAAAGACTGTAATAAAATAAAACTTTGCATACCTCTTTTTCTTCCAAACTGAGGGTAACTACTTCTATCCATAACTGGAGTCTATTCTAACTAATCCTCCTTTGTACTTTAATCCTCATTTAAATCCACATATGCCACTTTATAGTTTGTTCTTTTCACTTGTACCTAAAATGCTGACAAACAAAACGTCGGTCAGCATAAAGCTGGTATGTGGGGGAAATAATAATCGTGCAATTAATTGTGACAACATATTGCAGTCAATTATGATTTAACAAACAACTTTACGTTTTAAGCATAACTGCTCAATCCATACATACCCTAGCCTCTACGTTGTCCCTGCAGTGGACCTGGATGCTACCTTCCTCATGGTAGATCCCCATTAAACCTTGTATGATCCTACCTAATAGGTAGATCTATATCTAGGGTTGAGTCGCATGGAACTACCCATTGGTAGCCCAATCCCTAACTCATGGTGTGCTAAAGAGTCACATGGCACTACCCCTAGGTAGCCCAATCCTAACTCCTAATAACCTGATGGTCCCACTTAACAACTAGACCCTTAACCAGGTTACCCATTTCATCATTAACAAAGCCACAGAGGAGGACTAGGATTTGAGCTAGTCATGTATACATACTTATGGTGATAGTAATAGTCACTTTATAGTTGCATGAAATAAAACTCAACCAAGCAGTTATTTTCAGGCAACCGATAAAACAATCGCGAATCATCGTGAAACTAAAGTGATTAACAGTAAGCGTAACCACATACCTGTCAGGCTGATTTGAGATAGAATTATCCAATCAAGAAATCCAAGTAAGCAAGCAAGCACATTATGAGAACCTGAAATATGCATACAATTTCCTATTATTAATCATGCCATCAAGATCTATTAAACCTAGCTCACTTCCTAGGGTTTCTAGTCCTCTTTTAGGGTTTTCATTGCAATTAGGTTTTCCCTTCATCTCTTACTATTTCAAACCCTAATTTTATACAATTACTGACAAACCCTAATTATCTCATCTATTCATCATTAACGATACTAAGGTTATCTTTTAAAAAGATATAATACTGATATCAGAAAAAAAACATAATTAACCATCAATTAAGTCCATTAAGCCTCTTTTACATTAAAGCTACCATTTTTATCGTTTTAATCCATGACAAGATCATTATGCTCATTTATCATCAATTCATAGTTCATTATGGTTTATATCACACATTTGCAATTAATTTTACCTTTATCCGATAGAAAACCCTAATTACTACATTAAGGGTTTTTATCCATAATTAGGAACTTTTATACTTGAAATATCTTGGAATTATCATATCTCAACTTTATTCCCGATTTTGAATAATTAATACCATTATGAAACACATTTACTAATATTAGGGTTTCAAGGCCCATTAAAGCATATTTATGCACATGAATTTCTAAATTAAACCAATTACATGCAAAGTTCATCCTTTTTGTCCTCAATATACCTTTTTATAATTAACAGGTTAATATCAACTTTAATCATCCATTAAACCCTACTAAATACATTAATCATCTCAAAATAGGGTTTCTTAATCTTTAATTCATTAAAGTTGATAAGTTACACTACTTTTCAAACAAAAAGAGGAATTAGCCTTTAAACCTATTTTTTATGAATTCCTCTCATTTTGTTGAGCAAAATACATATATTATTTGCTACAATTGGAGTTACCAAAATGGAGATACGATTTTTGTAAAATTAACTCACTAGAGCCAACCAGAGGGTGCCACGTCACCTCTATACATGCAACGTTGCTTGCTGCTTGGAAAACACTTTGAAAAGTTGTTTTTTCCCTTGGTTAATTCGGTGGTCTCTCCAGCCCGCGGAGGGTATTTCTGTCCAACAAAGACGATCATCTTCAACCTCACGTGACCTAGCAGAGCCGTCGATCAGTAGAACTTCGGGGGTCCGTCCTTCCTTCATGCGGGCTCGAGGACCGTCACCAGAGGTTGCCCTAGCTCTGCCACCCTCCACCACATCTGGGGCGCCACCCAGCTTGCGGCCTAGCTGGCTAAATGAAGCGCACAATGCCTGCAACTTGCATATGACTTACAACCATCTAGTGGATGTGGCGGAAGTTCCAGTGCATGGAAAGATGGCCTCACTCTTTTGGTGTTGTCGTGGGAGCATTGAGCTTCCAGCACACCTCCTTTGCGTCCCCTTGTTGCTACAGGATAGAGCCACAATCAAGGGTTAGGGTTTGTACGCAAGGAGAAAGAAGAAGAATAAGAAAGAAGGGTATGTGGGATCTCTCTCTCTCTTAGACTCGATCCAGGACTCTACCCTTTATATAGGGGTGGTTGTCCACGCCGTAAGATGACCATCCATGAGTCAACAAGCCCTTTTCCCAAAAGAATCCTTATTCCTTCATGGAGAAGTAATTCTTCTCTCTCATATTTATTTCCTTGATATTCCTTATTTCATGGGTACTTAGAAATAAGAAAATTATCTTTTTCATTCTTTTTGTACTTGCATTTTAATCATTGGTCACGAAATTATGTTTTCTTTTTAATAGAAAATACCTTCTTTCTAACAATACCACAAAATTCGTTCCTTATGCATCATATTATCCTTTTATTTTCTATCATTGGTATTTTCTCTTTCTTTTTCTCCATTGGGTCTCCTTGGACCCCAAGAAACTCTAATATTTCGAAATTCCTTTTGAAGGATACTTATTATCCTTCTAGATGCATCTATATTCATTATTTCTCATTATTTTGTTTATTTCTTATTTAAATATCTCTTTTTGAGGATTTCTCTTTATCTTACTTTTTATTTTCCTCATTGGCATTCCATTTAACATTAGGAATCCTTTGGATACGAAAATCTAGTAAGGATAACTCAATTACACTTCTTTTCACTTATTTCCCACATTTTATCATTGTTTTCAATTTCTTTCTTAATAAAGAAATAACTAATTGATCTTTTCTTTTCTTATTGCTTTCTCTTTGCAACTTTGGACACCTTGGAACCCCAACAACCCAAGAGGCACGAAATCCACCTTTGGATTAAATTCTTTGGCCTTCTAGAGAGTTCTACATTTTTCTTTTCTCCATTTCATATTAAAAATGGAGTTCCTTTTGTCTTTTCCTTATTATTGGGCCCAATAGCCAATAATGCTCACAAAACAATCATCAAGGCTATTGTAAACGAAATCCATTTATTCAAAACAGATTATACCATTATTTGTTCCAATATCTTTAATATGAGAAATTACATTTCTCACCAAATGAATCCAAAAGTAGGGGTTTTAACAAGATTATTGATTAACCAAGACAATGATGATGTTTTAAACCTAGTATACTCCAAGATAGTTAGAGATGACATAACTAGGGTTTGGTAATTGAATAATTTTATGAACCCTAATCGGCTTTGTATATGAAACCCTAACCCTAATCCTAGGGTATGCTATGCTTGTTGAGGTCATTGAATGAATGGCATGTGATTACTTTTCTCTCTCCTACTTGTGTGATTCTAATCTTATAGGTTGAATGAATTCTGTAGCTTGTGTATTCTAGGGTGGTGATCATATGACACAGGGTGATGGCTATGAGCCCTGATGAGACATGATGAGATCATATTGATGTGATGGGTCCTGGGACCTAGTTTAGGCTTAAAGCCTAGTGAGACATTTTATTCTCTAGTGATGTGATGACAGGTTTATATCCCGTAGCATTGAAATTGTGGTGATGATCTTGCATGTCAATATGATAATGTTGATGGCCTTGTGAATGGTAGTGATATGAGTACCGCGTGATGATGTGACAAGTTCACACCTTATATGTTTTATATCTTCTAGAGTTTTACTATGCCTTTATCTTTATAGAGTTTGTTTTGGGTTTATATGTTGTAACTTGATTGATGCTAAAAGGCACATGATTGGCCTAAATAATCATGAGAAATCCTTGTAATGTAGGTGTCATGTGCCATAGACCCATTCCAATGTCAGTTCCTGTAAGGAGGTGGGATCACCCCTTACTAGAATTTTAAAGAATTAACATTCATTCCAAACACTCAAGGGTATGTTGGAATAGGTATAAATTTTCCAAATTTATTATAATGGTATGCAAAAGACCAAAGTGTAGCAGTGGAATAAAAAATAACTAACTATATTCAACTTTCATAGAATATTACACAAGTACATCAAAATCTCCCATTAGTGTTTACAACAAGATACACCAAAAAGGATCTAGATAGAGGGAAGTCCAAACTAATTCAAATCTTGTCTCCAGAGCAACATCTCCAAGTGCTAGGTCCATGCCCAAATCTATGTTCTCCTGATTCAACTCAACAACTTGTCCTAACTTGGGTGGTTGGGAAAAACACCCAATAAAAGGGAAAGGAAAACACAGTATGTGTCAACAAATATGAATAGGATATCAAGGTAAAGAAAACATGTAAATAAAGGCTAGTTCTCATCATAATATGAAGATTTCAAGAGTATGAGGCTATTTTGAAATTGATGTTGGACATAAACAAAATATAATAAAGGGTTGCATGTATGATAATTATGACTACCTTAACTAATTAGGATTGAGGCACCTATCGAACCTCAACCCATAGGTGAGGGGAGAATTAATACATTCCCAGTCACGTACACATATTTTGATGTGGGAGAATAAGACATTCCCCAGGGCAAACTAATACATGCCCTATCTATGGGTGGTTGTACATAAATACCACTACTATAGCTAAATAGTCCATAAAATCAACATGCTAGAAAAGAATTCATGGAAAGTAAAAGCATCATATCAATTAAAACATGGCAATGGGGTACAACACCCAAGAAAAAGAATATCATTACTAATTTTGAGGTAATTTAACAAAAGAATCATGAATCGAGGAAATAGGGTTCATATAGTGCCTCATTAGGGAATATAGGGTTTGGTTTGCAAATATCCCAACTTAGGGTGTAAGAAATGCACATACATAAATAGGGATTGCACATACATAAATATGCATTGCATATACCTCTCATACTAATATCAATTACTCAGTTTCACCACTTTAATTGAGTCCAAGTTCCACTTTGCCTATTTTCAATGTATTAACATGTATTAGAGTACAAAATGCACATTAATGTATAGAAACCCTAGTTTTAGAACTTTTTATCAAAACTCGGATTTAGATTTTGAAAATATCACCAATGAACTTATTAGGTTCTCCTTATCAAGAAAACATATTTTTATGTTAATTTTGGAGTTATGATGATTAAGATGTACTTTTTATGGATTTTATACATTCAATTCATTTTACAAAAGCACCCTTCGTCAAACCATGAAATCATACCCTGAAAATATTTTTATTAGATAGAGATTAATTTCCAATTCCAAAACATATATTTTTGTCAAATTTGGATAAGCGGATTAGAAGATATGAATTTTTCAATACTGACCAATAGGAAATTACCACATCATCAAACTGATCGAGATAATTGAAGAGAGAGGGAGAGGGAGAAAACACCATTTTACCCAAGATCAGGTTTGAAGTTTCATAGGTAACCAAACTAGAGCTTCTAGAGAAGGTAAAACAGTAAGAAACCAAAACCCTAGAAGAACATGGTAAAAATAGAGATGGAGATCATTGATTTTAAACATAGAAGCATGAGTATTAAGCATGTAGTAAGCAATATATGAGAAGGGGGTTAAAAAAACTCGCCTCTAGGAAGGTAAGAAGGTACAAACAGCAAGGATCCTGAGATTAGAAGGTCTGGTTGCTCCAATCCAAGCTCCTTTTTTTAGCAAAGATCACCTTCTCCACTTTTTTTAGCAAAGATAAGGAGATGATTGCTTCTTGGATTGGGAGGTGGGAAGGGGTAGGCATGGATTTATAAAGAAGGGGGCAAGCATGAGGTGTCTATGTGACTTTCCATGTGTCCTTAGGCTAAGGCTTCATGGGCATGCAAGAGGACAAATCATAGAGACTTATTTTATATCCAAGGTCAGTCCTAAAAGCCCATGAAGACTTCTAGGCCATCCCCACCGTTCTTCAAACAAAGAAATAAACCCATTGGTTGATAGCTTTTAAAGATAAGCTCATTTATAAAGAGGGTAATCCCTATAATGCCCTTGGAGAGAAACACCTTCAAACCAAGGTGCAACTAGGTGCCACATGGTTCAAAAGATCTAGAATGGTAATGGAGTATCTAAGTATTATAATTCACAAAGAAAACCTACCAATTGGGTAAATTACAAAAAAGTCTAGAATGTACCTGAAATTGCATAACATGCACAAACAACATCGAAATTGAACCAAATTTGAAACTTAGGCTCATTTTATGATTTCAAAACACATAAAAAAGTTATATTAAGGTTTAAAGTACTTAATTATGGTAATTAAGCTTGTTTAATACATTATCCAAGGTTTGGGGCCTTGCACAAATTTATTTCCCATTGTTCCACTGAAGTGATGATTTTGCATTTAGTTCCTTAAATAAGATTTCACTGAGGTATTTGTGAATTAACCATTCTATTGGTATAAATAGTGAATAAATGTTCACCAAACCATTATAAGTTCCACTAATAAAACATCAAAGACAAAAAAGGATAGAAAGGAAAGGAAAAGCTTGGAAAAGGGAAAAAAATAGAATATGTCCAAGTTATATTCTTTTACAGTTCCATTACAGGATGGTGAAATGAGTCATTCATATGGGAAACACAGATCATGTATTTTTTAATATGAGGGGGTTCAAGTCAAGTATCTCCTAGCATCTACAATTATAGGTGGTGCGAGATAGCCATGCATGAGCTGATCTCCTTGTGATAAGTGATGGGCAACATTTAAATACATTTGATTCCTTCTTTTTAAGATCATCCATGCATGATCCTGTTCTTCTAGCCTTGCAACCTATACCATGGTGGTCTAGGAATTTTATAGGGATGTCCATGAGTGAGCCTATCCTTCAGCTTGTCTATATTTCATTGTTTGCACTTGACTAATATGTCTTTGCACTGTTTCTCTTGTACTGACCAAGAGGTGTGGGGGAGGTTGTGGATTCTGACTCGTCCATAGACCTTGTGTGGCACCGATTTCGACTTAATATGGTTGGTTGGATTTGAATGGTACGAATCAAATCCTTATGGAAAAATAAAATACATAATTGATACAGGTAGCATATTTTGCTTAGGGTCAAATATGCTTCAAATTGGTTGAACGCTTTACCTTATCTTTGTACGGATTTTTTGAATTATAATGCAGTAAGATAATTCAACTATTATACATGTTCTTTATATTCCTTCTTAAAGTAATAATTGTTCTACTTCTCAGTGGTAACTTCCTTGTTTCTTTAATTCATATTACATGTTTATATATATATATATCATTAAACTAAATTTACTCAACATAATAAGTATGTTATCTATCTACTTTAATCTACTTGTGATTTTAATAGATGTTGGTGGAGAGTTATATCTCTTGCTTGGATGTTTGGTCTCACTCCATGGGTTTCCATATCTTTTCAGTGGTCAATCAAGAAGAGGTAGAGATCGTGCTTTTGAGGCTGAGCAGCAAGAGGAGAAGTAGCTGAGTAAAGGTTGGATGAGCAGGTTGTATTTTGCAGTAGAGTCCTATGTGTCGTCCCAAAACTCTTAGGTCCTTGGGTAAGTTTTTTAGATTTTGTATATCTAGACGATGTTTTGGTTATATGCCTTCATTGTACAGATATGGCATGTATGTCTATGAACAAGTTATCATATGTATAGGTTGTTACTAGTGAGCCAGTGAATAGTGCATGTAATAACCTCATGGCAGGTGTTTTGTATATATACATGTGGCTTTTGTGGACTCTGATGTGATATCCTTCCCCTTATGGTGGATATGTGTAATGGTTTTAATTTCATGTATTTTCGGGTAACTTGGTTGATTAATATTAGTTCCGCGTTTAGTTTTGAGTAATATCAATTTCATGTGACAAGTGTGTCACAACTAGATGATATCAAAGCTTTAGGTTTCCTGAGTCTACAGGGACACATGACTAGGGTTTGTATTTGTTCTAGTGTCCTCCAGTCTGTTAATGGTTACTTCTTTTTATGTAGAAGATGAAGAAGAAGAAGAGAAGAAAAGATGGTTGGAGAACACGAAGAACATGTTGCGGAGAGTAGTGTTTCTGCACCAGGAGGTGGTTCCAGGAGGCAGTAGAGGGTTGATATAGTGCCTGAGATGCCCTAGTTTGACCCCGTTGTGGTAGCCAATCCCACTTTTTTGTCCATGTTTAGACAATTCATGGCTACGATTATGCATATGGCGGACTAAATGCCTCCACCCCAAGCGAGAGCAGCAGTCCCCAATGTGGAATCTTCAGGTTCTAGGAAGACCTTTGAGATGTTGAGGCGTGTAGGAGCAGTGGAATAAGTAGGTACATCATACCTGGAAGACGCAGATCTATGGTTAATGAGTTGGAGAAGGCCTTCAAGATCCACAACTTCCCCGAAGAGGATAAGGTGAAGCATGTCGCGTATCTATTAAAATGGAGTGTTGGCCATTGGTGGGCCATTAAGGAGGAGAAAAGGCTAGGTGCTATTATCGGTTGGGAAGATTTCCATTGAGATTTTGTCAGTCGGTACTTTCTAGAGACCTATCTTGATGTGAAGATTAACCAATTTGAGAAGCTACGATAGGGATCTATGTCAATCAATGAGTATGAATCTAAGTTCATGGAGCTCCTAAGGTTTTATCCACATAAGGAAGAGATGGACAAGGAGAGGATTAGATAGTTTGAGTACAGAGCTGACAACGCCAGTGTTTTCTCAAGAGAGCATAAATAAGTTCACCACATTTTTGTAATCTATCAGAAGGGTGGAACCGTCAGTGGTGGAGAAGAGTGTGATGAAGGCTAAGAAGAGGCATGTCTAGTATCAAGGACAATCATCTAGAGGCTTGAAGAAGCATAGGTTCTCAGTGCCACTGTCATAGCAGAGATCAAGAAGTCAGTCTCTGTAGTCACCCAGCAGAGGCAGAAGCCATAGTTTTCTGTCTGTAGGATCCCATAGTGTTGTGTTAGTATCAATGACATGGCCGTCAAGGACATGGTATGAGAGTAAGACTTGCTACAAGTGTGAAAAGATTGAGCATACAATACCATATTGCCCTGTAAGAGATGAGGAAGTTACCTAGAAACCAAGGCAGAGCCAGCAAGGGTTACAACAATGACAATAGTTCAATAGTGGCAGTGGCCGAGGATGCGGTTAGGAAACACATGGCAATTCTTCTGGACAAGCCAGTAGAGGAAGGGGGTGACAATAGGAAATGACTCAATGGTATGCAATGAGTCAGCCGTAAGGAGTGGTCAATCTGTAAGTTGTGACAGGTCAGATGGAGTTATTTCATTGTTATTTGTCTTCTTCTTATTTTATATAAATTTTGGTTGATTTGGGTGCAAACACTCTTTTATCACTTATGAAGTGATTGCAAGTTGTTGTTTTCCTGTTAATCGTAGACATGATAGTCTTCATTTAAAAACCATGTTGGTTGGTTTTGCTGAGTTGAGGGAGGTGTGACCTTCTTGTGTCCTTTCTCTCTTAGGGCACACCATAAAATTGGACCTCATACCACTTGACATTCATGGATTTGATGTGATCCTTGGAATGGATACTTTGTAGAAGCATCAGGCGGTGATATGGTATTAGACTGTAGTTCCAAGGTGGCGACATTTTTTTGATGGTGATGTTTTGTGGGTCTTCCAAGGTGATAGGAAGATTCTCCCTACCTCTTCAGTGTCAGTGTCGTGGCAAAGAAGTTGATGAGGTCGGATTGTGATGCATTCTTAGAGAATGTTGTGGATACCAAGGCAAGGAGTTTGAAGATCCATGAGGTACCGGTTGTATGTTAGTTTGAGGATGTGTTTCTAGATGAGTTCCCAAGTGTTCCCCATGTCAGGGAGATTTATTGAGATCAATCTAGAACCTGGTATGCAGCCGATTGCATAGACACCATACATGATGGCGCCAGCTAAGTTGTTAGAGTTAAAGAAATAGTTGTAAGAACTTCTTCATAAAGGTTTTATCAGGCGAAGTATGTCACCGTGGGGTTCTCTAATGTTTTCCATGAAGAAGAAAAATAGATCTATGAGACTGTGCATTGATTACTGATAGTTGAACATGGTGACGATAAAGAACAAGTATCTCTTGCCATTGATTGATGATCTATTTGACCCATTACGAGGTGTTGTAGTGTTTTCCATGATAGACCAGAGGTCTGGATATCACCAATTGTGGTTCAAGGCCGATGATATACCAAAGTCATCTTTTAGTATGAGTTATAGTCACTACGAGTTTGTGGTTATGTCATTTGGGCTAACCAATGCACCAACAACGTTCATGGACTTGATGAACATGGTGTTCAGACCCTATTTGTATCAATTTTTGGTGGTCTTCATAGATGATATCTAATATACAGTCAAGATAGCAAGCAGAATGAACAACATCAACATCAGGCGTTGAATTTGTTGAGACAACATCAGTTGTATGCAAAGTTTAGCAAATGTGAGTGTTGTCTAAAAGAGGTGTCCTTTCTTGGACATGTGATATTTGTTGATGGTGTTCGTTTGGATCCCTAGAAGGTTGAGTTTTTGATAGAGTGGGAACAACAGAAGATGTCGACAAAAGTTTATAGTTTTCAGCGTCTGGCAGGATACTATAGGAGGTTCATCAAGAACAATAGTGCTATAGTTTTAACCCTAAGGAAGATGACAAGGAAAGTTGTACCTTTTGTATGGGATGAAAAGTGTCAGCATGCCTCCCAATTTTTAAAGGAAAATCTGACAAGTGCACCCGTGATAGTGTTACCAGAGTAAGGAAAAGGCTATATTGTCTTTTGTGATGCCTCAATGAATGGTCTGGGTTTTCGTGTTGATGCAAGATAAGAATGTGATCTCTTTTGCATCGTGATAGATGAAGAAGCCTGAGGATAACTACCCTGCTCATGATTTGGAGCTTGCAGTGGTGGTTCATTTCTTGAAGATATGGAGACACTAGTTTTGTGGTGACAAGTGTCAGATCTTCACCGACCACAGGAACTTAACGTACATCTTTTTGCAATAGGAGTTGAACATGTGACAAAGATGTTGGATGGAACTAATCAAGGACTATGATTGTACTATAGACTACCATCCAGGGAAGGTGAACATGGTGGCAGACACTTTGAAAAGGAAGTATTCATCATCATCATCATCTACTGATAAGGAACAATTGTGTTCCTTAGTGTGCCCCAAGAGAGACATGTTGGTCTCCTTTCGTCAGATAAACGTGAAGTTGGATGTCTTCATGTTAGAAGGGTTGTTGGCACAACTATAGGTGAATCCTACATTGAGGCAGCAAATCAAAGGAGCACAACAAATTGATATTGTGACATAGCAGATACAATCAGAGTTTAGGAGTAAGAAGCATGATGGGTTTCATGAGGCAGAGAATGGGACAATATGTTACCATAGCATAGTTGTGGTTCCTGATGTTGATAATCTGAGGAAGATGGTTCTGGAAGAGTCTCATTCTTTGATGTATGCTATGCATCCAAGTAGAACCAAGATGTACTATAATATGAAAGATTTGTGCTGGTCGCATGGTTTGAATCGTGATGTGGCTAAGTTCATTGTAAAATACAAAGTGTGTCAGCAAGTTAAACCAGAGCATCAAATGCCTACATGAACTCTACAATCGTTGCCTATACCAAATTGGAAATGGGATCATGTTACAATGGACTTTGTGGTTGGTATCCCTAGGAAAGTTAAAGGTCATGAGTCCATATGGGCTATAGTTGACTGGTTGACAAAGAAAACACAATTTTTACTAGTGAATACAATGTACACAACAGAAAATCTTGCTCAAATCTATGTTTATAAGATAGTGTGTTTGCAATGTATTCCAACTACCATCATATCTGATAGAGGTCCTCAGTTCACCAGTCATTTATGGGAACGTCTGCACATAGCTATGCGTACACAGTTGAAGTTTAGTACAATGTTTAACCCATAGATAGATGGACAGTTAAAGAGGATGATCCAGATCTTAGAAGATCTATTCAGATACTACATTTTGCAGTTCTTGGGAAGTTGGGATGTGCACCTCAGTTTCAAAGTGTTTGCTTATAATAACAACTACCAGAGGAGAATTGATATGGCACCTTAGGAGGCTTTGTATGAGAGATGTTGCAAGTCTCCTTTGTGTTGGTATGAGACTGGTGAATATCAACTTTTGGGTCATGAGCTTATGCAAAAGATTATAGAAAAGATCAGAGTGATTCAAAAGAAGTTGAAGGCAGCACAAGATAGGAAAAATGCATATGTAGATAATTGGCATAGGCCGTTGGAGTTTCAAGAGGGATATAGAGAGTATCTCAAGGTATCTCCTTGAAAAGGTGTTTTGAGGTTTGGGAAGAAGGGTAAGTTGGCTCCCAGGTATATGGGACGACCCTATGGTGGCACGTGTTGGAAAGACATCTGATAAGTTGGAGTTGCCACATGAGTTGCATAGATTACATCCAGTCATCCATGTTTCTATGTTGAGGAAGTGCCACCTGGATATAGATTTGGTGTTGCAGCCCTTGGAGGTTGAGCTGGATGAGGATATGTCCTATATTGAAGGTCATGTCTTGATCCTATATAGGAGGTTCAAGAAGTTTAAGAAGAAGGATATATTGTTGGTGAAGGTTTTATGGCATAAATATGGCATAGAGGAAGCCATGTGGGAGCTTGATGAAGAGATATGTAGGAAGTACCCATCTCTTTTCACACAAGATTTTGGTTGTGAAATCCTTGTAGGGGTTTATGGTTGTAAGGCTCATGACCTAGCTTAGTGCTTGAGTATTCTTGCTTTACTTAATAAGATTCTTAACCTTAATCTAATCCTTTGAGCTTCTTTGTTAACATGTGACAACCTTATGTTTTCATTTTGGTCCTATTTAGATGATGTTTGAGCTTTGTATCCATGTTTTGTACCAAGTTGTAATTTACCCATGTTGAGGGGTTATCTTGCAATTTGTCACATTTTGAGTGTGCCCTTAGTGCTTTAGTATCATGAGATAAAGGATTAAGATATGGGGTACCTTGTTAATATGGTGATGTTTGGGTTTCTAGGTTTTTGCTTGGTGGAGCATGGTGTCAACCATGTTGATCTTAGTTGCATGTTGTGACCTATGTCGTGACCTTGTTGGTGTACCATGGGTGTGTTTGGACCAACACACCTCCTTTGGATGAGTTTTTTTTCAACCTTGGTGATCCCTTATGGTGTGTTTCGACTATTAAGGTGTGGGTGACCTTAGTGGTCGATACCCTACCTTGGTTACATCACCATGTGTTGCATGCATGTGTTTAGTGGTTGCATGGATGTTTTCTTGGTGGAAAAGTGTCCCTTTTGTGGTCTCTTGTGTTGACACCTCAGATCTACCCCACCTCACTCATCCCTTGGGTATATAACCTCTCTCTCCTTCATGCAAGCAATCTTTTTTCTCTCTTTCTTTCTCCTTCCTTGCTTGGCCGACCTTGGAGCTTGGTGGAGCTAGAAGGTGTTGATCTTGGTACTTTGGTGGATGATCACCTTTGCATGTGGTGTTCTTGAGCTTTATCATCCTTCTTGTGGTGATCTTAGGTGATCTTCTTCCTTGGTAAGTAGTTTTGAACCCTTGATGTCATTTTTCCCTTGCAACCTTTCTTTTTCTTCCTTCCTCCTTGGCCATGAGACCATGGTTCTACCATGGTGGTCACCTTGAGAGAAACTCCTTATTACAAGGGTCATAGACTATGTTTGACATGGGGGTACCCGAGTGAGAGGAATCTTTCTTCTCTTTCCCCTTTCTTCTTCTTTGGTTCAGCCTAGGGTTTCTTGCCCTATCTTCTTGAGCTATCTTTGATCGTGGTTTTCCTCTCTTTGGAGGTGATCTTGTGGCCAAAGTGTTGACCTTGGTTGTGGATTCATCTTCTTCCTTGGAGCTCGTGATCTTGGAAGCTTGGTTCTCTACCTAAGGCATGTAATATAACTCTCTACCTTCTTCTATTACTTGCACCCTTATTTGTTCTTTCATGTTACTATTTTCATCTCTATAATTGGATGTGAATGTGCTAGATGGAGCTTCACTTTCTTAGTGATGGATGAAGTGAAGTTGTTACATGCGACATAATTCTTGGTTTCGTCACCATGGTATTGTTTGGCTCTCTTGTGTTTTCTTGAGGTTTTGAGTTTGTTTTTCTGAGGTTGAAGATTGGTCTGCTTCGACGTAGTTTGTTTCTCGAAGGTTCATGTTGAAGTTTGGATTTCAAGGCTTCATGTGTTTTTTGCATAGTTTCATCTTATTGATTATGGTTTTTCCTTGAGGTTAATATTTTGGTCATGGTGTACTTCTATTTTGATCGTGGTTTATCTTTGTTTCAAGGATGGTCGTTTCCCTTGTGGTGGCTTGACCTTGGTGCTCACTACCACTTTGATTATGTCTTGTTGTCAGACATTGTTTGTAGGGTGATAGTCAAGATGATTGCTTTGTCTCAGTTGAAATGCATGAACTTGTATCATGGTCATGATCCAAACCCTAATGGGGTGATGATCGTAACACCTAGGTCTGACACACATGTTCTTGTGTTGGTTGTGACACTTGCTTTGATGGTTCTTGTCTTAGTCGAGACACGTGTGTTGGTTTTGGTTAAAACACATGTGCATTTATCACGGTCGAGATGTGTGCTTTTGTGGTGGTCAAATCCCATGGTTTGTTAGTGGTCAAGACACCTATTTTGAGAGTGTTCATGACATATGTTTGATGGATGGTCGATACACATACAAGGGTACATGTTCACAACATATGTGAGACCTTGTATGGTTGTTACTCATGTTCATGTAATGTTGGTTACTTCCTAATGTTTTTTTGATAATTGATTAACCAAACAATGATTATGATTTAGTCCTAGTATGCTCCAAGACAGTGGGAGATGACATAACTAAGGTTTGGTAGTTGAATAGTGCTATAAACCCCTAATCGGCTATGCATGTGAAACCCTAACTCTAAGCCCAGGGTATTCTATGCTTGTTGAGTTCATTGGATGAATGTCAGGTGATTATGTTTCTCTCTCCTACTTGTGTTGCTAACTTTGTAGGTTGAATGAATTCCATAGCTTGTTTATGCTATGGTGGTGATCATATGACACATGGTGATGGCTATGAGCCTTAATGAGACATGATGAGATTATTTTGATGTGATGGGTCCTATGACCTAGTGAATGCTTAAAGTTTATTGAGAGGTGTTATCCTCCAGTGATGAGATGAGGCATTTATATCCCATAATAGTGCAATTGTGGTGATGGTCGTGCATGGAAATATGATAATGTTCATGGCCTTGTGAATGGCAGTGATATGAGTATCATGTGATGATGTGACAAGTTTACACCTTATACATTTTATATCTTCTAGTGTTGTATTATGCCCTTATCTCTGTAGAGCTTAGGTTTATACATTGTAACTTGATTGATGATTAAAGATACACAATTGACCTAACTAATCAAGTGAAACCCTAATCATGTAGATGCCATGTGCCACCGATCCATTCCTGTGTCAGTTTTATTGTAGGATGGTGAAATGAGTCATTCCTATGGGAAATCAGAGCACATGATTTTGAATATGTAGGGGTGCAAGTCAATCATCTCCTTGCATCCACAAATGCAGGTTGTGTGAGAGGGCCATGGATGAGTTGATCTCCTTGTAATATGTGATGGGGAGTAGTTTAGCTACATTTTATGCCTTTTTTTAAGAACGACCATGCGGGAGCATGTTCTTCTATTGTTATAACTTGTACCAAGGTGGGCTAGGTGTTTTATATGGATGTCCATGCATGATCTTGTCCTTTAGTTTGACTATAGGTCATTATTTGCAGTTGACAGATATGTCTCTACGGTGTTTCTCTGATACTGACCAAGAGGTGTTGGGGAGGTTGTGGATTCCGGCTCTTCCATAGACCTTGCATGGAACCAATTTCAACATAGCAATGTTTGGTTGGATTTGAGTGGTATGAGTCAAATCCTAAGAATATAATAAAAGGCATAATAGATAATATGTAGTTGAATCTATTTAATACATTTCATTTAGTTGAATCTGCTCAGCCTGATAAGTATGTCATCTATCTACTTTATTCTACCTCTACTTTTAATAGATGTTAGAAGAGAGTTATATCTCTCGCTAGGACATTTGGTCTCACTCTATGAGTTTCTGCATCTTTCAGGTGGTCGAGCATGAAGAGGTATAGATCATGTTATTGAGGCTGAGAAACAAGAGGAGAAGTAGTTGAGTAAAGATTGGATAAGCTATTATGGTTTGCAACAGAGTCCTATGTGTCGACCTTATACTCTCAGGTACTTGGGGGAGTTTTGTAGACATTGTATATCGAGAGGATGTTTTGGCTATATGCCTTTGCTGTACAGATATGGCATGTACGTGTGTCAATAGGTTATCATATGTATAAGTTGTAGCCAGTGAGCCAGTGAACAATGCTATGTAATGTCTTTTGGCAGGTTTTATGTATATATACATGTGGATTTTGTGGAATCTGGTGTGATATCCTTCCCCTTGTGGTGGATATGTGTAATGGTTTTCATTTCATGTATTTTTTGGTATCTTAGTTGATTAATATTAGTTCTACATTTTTTTTTGAGTAATCTCGCTTTTGTGTGACAAGTGTGTCACAAAGACCACCTGAAAATCCAATGAACTCCATATAGGGAGAAATGATTGAATACATTGGTCCATTCTTCAACACCATCCTTCCTACTATTACAATCTTGTCTAAGGATTTAGGAAAGATGTTTCTATCATGCCCAAATCTTGAGTAGAATTTATATATCCAACATTAGGGAATAGATTCTTGACAGATGAACTTTTTAGACCATGTGTGATTAATCTTTATTTTCTATGTATATGACATTCTCCCAGGCATGTTTGTAGTCCCAATAGTTAAAATATCATGGAGAGAGATTACTTTTTAACTTTTTAGGAATGTTAGAATTCCCATCTTTGTTTTGATTTTCTAGATTGGATTCTTTCAATTTTTAAAGTAATATACCTAAGCTCAACCTATGAGGAGATTTCCTTGGAGTAGTGTGTAATTGTTGCACACTTTGTTTTAGTGTGCACTTTCTCATAATAATATATGTTTTTTCCAACCATAATCATAATAAATAGATATTCATTAGGGGATTTTTTTAGTAATGTAATTAGTTCCTTTTGAAAGGTATATTATCTCTAGTGTGAAGTAGGGTCTCATAGTTTTCTAGCCAATATTCACTTTCTTTTATAAGTCATGATATATAGAGTTATATGTCTTGTTTGAACAACCTCATCTCTATAGTTCTAATTATGAGAATCAATACTTTCAATATTAATTGATAATGAATCTTGGAGGATCAAATTAAACCCTGAGTTTGAGGATGTAGCCATTTCTTATAGAGAAAAATGTTATCAAGAAGAATAATTTGAAGTCATAAACAAAATCTTTTTTCTTTTAAGTTTACTTATAGACCATGTGAAAGAAGTTCATTTATGCTAAGATCATGTATCAAAATCTTACCTTGTTAATGAGATAAGCTTCCGGTCATTTTCTAAATTTTAAATTTATTATTTATTCTTGAACCATAGCATGTATTCCCTTATTATTAGCATGAATTGGTAGAATGTTATTAAGAAAGGGTATTCCAGAGATAATTTTTTTCAAAAATATATTTTTAGAACAAATTATGTTTGAATCCCTGTATTTTCTATGCATAGAAATTCCTCTGGTATTTTGAAATTAATTTGTACATAGTCATTGGTGGACGAGTTGACATGATTGGTAGCTTCTTTTCTATACTCTTCAAGAATGAAATTTTATGTTATACAATTAATGTTTGTCCCTGAATCAAATAGTGTCATTCTCTTTAGAATAAAGTTTTCATCAATTTAAATATTTTTTTGGGCTTTCCATTTTTTCTCGATGTATTCTTGCATTGAGTAATTGTAATTGGTTTCCCTTTCCTCTTCTACTACATTATTGGATGTTTCTCCAATATTTCTGGGGAAGGTTTTATATATGTATTCTTCATCTATATATTTTAGTGTCTCAAGAGATTTGACTCAACTTTTTAACTCTTTTATTCCTTGTCTCATTTCTTAGGTCGTCAAATATGTCTGCACTTTATGTGGTCTTATATTTTATTTTCTATAATCTTTTTAGCACATCATCTAAAGAGTAGTATTCTTCAATTTTTCTTGTATCTTGTTTTTCGTTGACTTTATCATTTAGATATTTTATTAGTCTCTTGTTTCTTTCTACCTTATTAGGGATTGAATCTATAGTCTCTATTCTTGTTCTGATGTTATCATGTTTATACTACCATATTAATCTAATACTTCATAACAGTTACAGAGACATCCATTGTCTTCTTGCTCATCAGTATCATATTCTGAAGAATAGTTAAGATTGAGTTTTGGAACAAACTTGTCTAACACTTCTACTGTAATGCTTTTTTATTCTAGGAGTAATTTATTTACCTTCTTGAATCCTCTTATAAAACATTTGTTAGCAAAGTCCCCTTTTGATTACAAGTGTAGCATGTTATTTCTTTCTCGTTTCTCTTATTAGGTTTTTTAAACCACTTCTCTTTATGATAAGTTTGTTCTCTTATCTTCTCTGGATTATTGTCTTTTATAAATTTTTGTTTTTTACAAGACTAGCTTGGAGTATTCATCTGATATTGAAATTGAAAACAAAAATATCCTAGTTCCTTTTTTCCTAGCATCTTTTGTTTGTTTATGTATCTTGTTAGTTTCAGGTCATTACAAAGAGACATACTTGTTTGATTTATTATTTGGATAAATTCTCTACATGAAATGTGTTCGAAAGGGACAAAACTGTGCTGACTTTGTCTAATGTTTTTTCTAACGCATTCAGCAAAAAGAGTAGGAAGATCTGAGATAAACTTTTCCTTCCAAACTCTAATGCTACAGTTTGGGAATATGACAACTTTGTTAATAAAACATCTTTATACCATCTAAACTCCTAGAGAGAAGGACAACTAAGATTCATAAATTATTCTATGTTTTTTGAATTATAGTACTAGTATGTCCTGTGAATTGTTGTAATATATTAACAATTAGTGTATATATTGATTCAAAAATTATTTCATGATTTTTAGTTTTGATCTGGTTCCCATTTTTATCCCTTTTAGTGCCATTCAAAATTTCAAGTCTTTGGGCTTCATTGAGGCAATTACTCCATAATCCTTTTAAATGCCCAGCAAAAGATGAAAAAATCATGTTTACAATTGAATGTTCTAAATTTTGTTTTTTGGACACGACATGCATTGGCATAGATCACCTTTGGTTGCATGTTTTCCTAATCTAATATTCAAATAACCCATCTATGTTCCATTCCTGAATGTACTATTCATCGAAATGAATGGAAGGAATGTCAGGAGTCTCACTAAACTGTGGGTTGACATGTGTTGGCCTGCTATAGTTATTTTTTATTTTAGAATACCTCAATTTGGAGGATCCAATTTTGTTGATAGATGCATATAGGTTAGTTTTAAAGGACACATCATGTTCAGGAGATATTTCCCTAGGTTTATTCTCAAATGATTGATAAGATATTTATACTTGTTTTGTTTACATTTAGTTGTTGCAACCGATTTGTGATTTTGTTAGTAATATATTCTAGGTTTTTATCGAATCTTATTGGAGTTTTCTTACCTAATTTAACATCCTTAGAGAGAGTAGTCAACATAATTATAGGATTATTTCTAATCTCATTTTTCTATGAGGGAATGGTGGATTTAACACCCTTAAGGATAGATTCTATCTTATCAATCTATTTTGCGATAATTTGAAGGCAATACTTGGTATAATTATTCTATTGCATGATTCCAGCAATTTTTTCTTGTGTAGCAGGTTCATGCCTAATATATTTAATGACAACAGGAGTGAATGGTATCTCTTCTTTTAAAACCTTTATGGTTTCAAGAGGAGGGTGTGTCTATTCTACTTCATCATCTTTAAGCCCTAATTTCCATACTGAAGCTTTTGTGATAGCCTAGCTTTTTGAAGTCTTTAGGAATGGGGGGGGGTGATATGGTTTTCATAGAACCATTCAAATAATAGAATAGTTCTCTTAACATCTTTCATGTGGTCCTACCGGTGTTCACTAGTGAGGATTCCTGCTTGGTCACTATAATGATCAAAGAACCAGTCAACTTTTGCCTTATTATCTTTAGAGAGAAAATCTTTTCTCAATAACTTCCTATCTATTTCAAATTCCTGCTCCATAAGAGAATTTATAGTAAATTTCATTTCTGATGGCTCATAGTTCGAGCATGTTGTTACATAAATTGGATATGTTAATATTATAGGCCTAAGTGTAGGATCTATCTTATCTTTTTCTACTTCATCACTATCTTTATGTCTAGGGAGTATAACCGAATGGTACTCAGAGGGAGTTTCCCTAGTAGTCTTAGGAACTTCATAGGTAGATACACTTGACGATATCAAGTTTTTGGGGGTTTCAAAGGTCAAAACTCTTGATGATACTGTATACCTAAGAGTATCAAAACCCCTGGAATAACGAGGGGAAGGCCTATACTCAAGAGTAATTCTTCTATTTGATGATAAAAAATTGATTTCTACAACACCATTTGGATGTTCTATGACTTCCTCAACATATCTATTTCCTAATGGTATAACATGATTGGCATGGGAATGACTCCAACACTCTAGTAGTTTAATATTATATCATTTAGAGGTCTAGGGGTGACTACATTATTTCTAATGTTTGTGAGAAAGAGTATTGTTGTTCCGTTTTTAGGACAGATGGCTTACTACGGTGCCACTATGTTCATGGACTTAAATCATACTCAATAACACATGGAAACATTCTCTAAAGATGCTTCCATGTGAAACCCTGAGGTTTGGATGTTCAAGGCTAATGGTTTTTATAGTCCTACAATAGTTAAGGGTACTGAGAAACTTTGAATAGAATTAAAGTAGATCGGCCCTTCTGATAGGTAAGATTCGACTAAATATTATAGAGAATCGGTATATGGATATAATATCTCAAGCATAATAATATGGAGGAATTTATTGCTTTCTTAGTTAGTACTTTGGCTGATAATTGAACCCATCCTATGTGTAGATAGTGATACTTTGTATTATTTGTAAGATTTTTTATTACCTTTTTGGAGAGGAGTTATAGGCTTTCTAATGGCGACTTTACTGAGACAATATTCTCTATTGTTTTTATATAGTAGTCATAGATGAGTTCAAATGTTCCTGACACTTTTGGCTCTCCCAATTTTGGATTGATTGTTCAATATTTTCACAAGTTATTTGTTCACTAATTTTAACAAATATTGTTCTAACAATAGAATTAGTGGAGAGTGTAGAGGCTTCACAAGATTAGAGATTAAACAACTTCAACATTATTAACAAAATCAAACGGAGGCTTGCCAATAGTGAATACAACTTCATTCTCTAAACAATGGGAAGCCAACTGTGACAAGGTGGTTTCAGACCTAGTCAACTTGTATCAAATAGATTCAAGATGATTTACAACTTCTCTTGCTATACTTTAAAGGAAGTCTAATGAGGCCATATTGAGCTTAGTGACTTTGGATTTAGAGTTTCTAGTGGGATGTCAATAGTACCACCACACCTCAACACCCTCAAATGCATATACATGGCAAACACATGCATCAGTAGTACCACTAGGGAAAGGAGGCCTCAAACTTGAGAAACCCTTCCCCTCAAGAAAGAAGGACAAAAGTGGAACTAACTAAGCATGGAGGACATGTACTTCTCAGTGACCTACCCCTTCACAAGATCTAATACCAAATTGGGACCATGAAACTAAGAAGGAAGCTAGTATTGAGATACTTGGCCTATTATGTGTGTATATATATCACATACACATACATATATATACATATATATATATATATATATATAATACTACAAGATCTTCAAAATGATATTATCATGCAATCATGAATTTGGAGGAAATTTATTGGTAAGATTTAGGAGAGCCTTTAGGTATTCTAATGATAATCACCCTACACCTAAAAGTAAATTTTTAAGGGGAGATCATTTAGGTCAATATGATTCATTGGATATTCTTGGAATAGTATAGGGAGATCACCAACAATAATCCTGCTTAGTGATCATATAAAGATAAATTGTATATTCATTCATGACCTAGTGCAAATTGATTGAAAGAGTTTACTTGTGAATAATGTGTGAATCATGCAATTATGGTTTGGATTATATATAAATATAGGAATTAAAGAAACTAATGAAGAACTTTACACTGTATTTGGAGTAGAAAAATCCATATTATCAACCTTGGCTTCAAATCATTTTAGATATTAGATATTTCAAAGAGGTGATTTTCATATGCAAAATGACTTTTCCTTGTTAGAATACAATGTTGGAATCATATAGAGAACAAGGAAATTGGCAAGTAACTCTTTTTAAGTAGTCACCTAGTACCTTTAGGCTTCATCAATATTTTTTCTAGAATTTCAAATATCATGAGAAATACAACCAACTATTTTCCCAATGTAGGCACCAACATTGTATCAGATACATGTTTCAGGAATAGATGGGGGTTACATGATAGGAGTAGATATAAGACTCAAACTCAAGTGATTGACGTCCTTAATGTACTTCTCTTAAAAATTGAATTCAATGCCTTTCTATAGAAGGTGAAAGAAGGGTTTAGAAATCGTGTTGATGTCCTTTGTAAAGTGGAATTAGAATTGGACATGTCTTAAGAAAAAATGAATGTCTCATAGTAGAAGGAATAGTCAACACCAAAATTAGCCCTAAATTTCCCCTCCCATCAAATGTATAAAGTCCCCACTTATGTGGAATTTATTGCACATTAAAATTTGAGGAGGTAAAATTCCTAGAGTTTACCTAAACTATGTACAATTATCACCACCAACAAGCAGAATGATCTTATTGTAGTATTAGGATCCAAGTTCGAGATGGCACACCCCCATTCTCCTCCCTCTTTCAATTCTTTCATACCCCTTGAAAATTAAATAGGGGTGTATCAAGAAAAGTGGCTAAAAGAGCACACCAAAACATTCGGTCAATATAATTGCAAATAAATGAATAAAATTCCTCAAGTTGAATAGAGGAGAGGCCGCTTCCACCAGACCTCCTTCACTCCAATTTTGTGCCCAAGGAAATATACAAAACTCTGTCAAATTCTAGTGCAAATAACTCAAATAAATATGCATGAGTACCAAATACAAAGAGAATATGAAATATATTTTGTTTCAAATCTTGAAACAGAACCATATTATGAAATAATCTAGAAGTAGGGGATATAAAAATATTTTTTGCGAGTCTGATATATTTTGTTTGGCCATACAAGGTGGAAGGACTCAAGTGATGTTATGCAGATGAGGATGATGGGCTAAAAGTATCATATGTAAGTATTTTATGTCGCTTGAGGACAAGCAAAATTCTAAGTTTGGGGTATTTTGATGAGTGCAAACTTGTCAACTATATATTTAAAATTTTTATCTCAAATTTATAATAAATTATTAGATATGAAATAGTTTTCACTTAATTTATCTTAGTTTATCTCTTCTTACTTATATTGGAGTGTTTACTTGATTAATGTGCATTTTGTAGGAAATAGATAATTATTTTAAAGCACCAAAATTCTCAAAAAATTTCTTGGAAGATGTTTTGTACAATTCTCGCAATGTCTGAAACTCATGTATACCAAACACCATAAGTGCCATAACATTTATATGCGAACTCCAAATTGAGTATACAAATATTCATTGGAAAGAAAATTTAATTTTCTAAAATAAAATCCTATTATGTGGACCTCTTTTGAGCCTTTGATGAGAGAAAAATCCGCTCAAAATTTATATCTTTAAAATCTGCATTACAGAGTCACATGGTCAAATATTCAAGAGGACAACTCAATAAATCCCACCATTTGTGGACAAACAATTAGTATTGTTAAAGTTTTCTCCTTTGACTAGGAAAGTTGTAAAATGTCATATAATTTTATGTGATGGAATGAATTCAAATAAAGGCTCAGTTAAATGTCAAAAATCACCATTCGATCAAGGTTTGAATGTGACTTCGAGCTTAAGCATGTGATCAAAAGTTGTTGACGGATTGACATCAAAGAGGAAGCAATTTGTTCGTCACCACCTAACATTGCTATATGGTTTTTTCTCAACATTCTCCCTATAAAAGGAGGGGGGTTCTAAAACAAAAGGGGGCTTTTTGTAATCACTTATTTTATTCATTATTATCTAGTTTTTGTTTATATTCTTATATTATATCTAAGTACTTTCATTTTGGGGCATGGGGCCTAATCCATAGTCTGTATTTATTTGATGTAATCAACTCCCTTTTTTAATAAAATAATGTTTCTTCATCTATTTTTGCTCTGATCATCGAATGCTTTGATATATTCTTGTGGGGTGATATGATAGTGGATCCCCACAAGAAAGAACTTGTAGTCCCTTAATTGCAAGTACTATCCTTACAACTTTGATCTTGTACTTATTTCTCTGGTCATAAGATTATATCTTTGAGAGGGTGCCAAGTCCTTGGATCTTTGAACTAATGAACTCATAGCCTTTTTGACATGACCAACCAAAATTAGATCATAATCTTTCTACTTGTTTGATTTGTCTGTTACACTGCATAGTGATATGATGACATGATCTATGGAGTTGAATGCCAGATAAGAATCACATGTATTTTGATGAGACCATAGAGAAGCATGTGTTGGATGGGTGGATGAGGATCCAAAAATGTCGAGACCAACAGGATTGCAGTAAGTTTGGCCCCTTTGATTGTGTTCATAAGGACAGAAGCACATGGTCCTAATTTGATTTTTGAGATCAAGGAGTTGATTCCTTGAGTAAAGGCATGGTTATTGGTGGTGTTCCCCCAGACCCCCAGTATTTTTTATTATTTGATCTTGATTTGTTACTTTCACACTTTATTTATGTTCTTAGCATAAATTAACCTTTACAAACCAGATTTTACTTTCCTATTTTGTCGTGGACGATTCAGATTTCAACCATTTTTTGTTGTCCTATGGGATTCGATACCTTCCTACCATAAGGTGTAACTCTCAGACTTTTCCTAGTGTTTTGTGTGCAAAACGACACACATCACATACATACTTGTGCCTTGTACTTTTCTTCTACCACCTCCTCCAACTCTCCCTTCTTCCTTGGTAGTAATTTGTAGTAAGATACCTCCCTTGACAAATCTTCTTCTTTGTTTTCTTCCCTTGTGTAAGCTTCCTTCTTATGTATATTGTAACCACCATCTATCAATAAAGTTATACTAGTTTGTATACTTAGTTATGCGTGCTTGTGTGCTTCTACTATGACATGTTCCGTTGTGCTCCATAGTGTCTCTGTCGTGCTGAGTTGTGGTGTAGCATGCAATCGTGATTTTAGGCATGAGTCTTCACGCTACAGTTTATTTGTGCTTCCCCGTGTGATCTCGACCCTTTATAAGTTTTATTTATTGCTATTTTTAACTTTTAGTACTATATACTAGGTCAAGTATTTGAATACTAGATTCCTTCTTAGTTTCCTATTCCCAATATATATATACATACAAATATATACACACATATACATATATATGTATATATATGTATATGTGTATATATATGTATATATATATATACATATATATACACATATACATATGTATACATATATATGTATATCCACATCCTCATTATCATTGCACATATTTTATACGTGATGAGATAATAGAGGAATATGGTGGATTTACACACATATCCCAATAACATTTTTGTCCTAAATAACGTGTTCTTCAATTCAAATTCACTTTATGTGAACTTTGACACATTGTTTTTTTTTGTCGCTCTAAAAATCATGTTACTGATAACCAAAACTTGAGGTACATAAGTTCCCCTAAAAGAGTCTAATCCCTGATACACCAAACAACTGGTTATCAAGGTACTTAGACCATCACTCGGGGCAAAACAAGAAAAATAAACTTCCAAACAACCCTTACAAACATACACAAGAGAACAAGAAGTCTAGCCCTAAAACATTACTAACACCCACAAATATAACGGCCACACCCCCATCAACTTGTATCTGTAAGTAGGAGAGGAGAAAATATCATCTTTCTCAGTAAAGCACCCAAGAAGATGGACCAAAACCAGATGCCACATCCGGCTAAAGCTGACTAGAGAAGCCTAAGCAGACCCAACTTGCCTCTGATCGGCCAAGAAAGAAGCTGAAGATAGAACCAGTCAACTCCACTGCAAAAAAAAAACACCCACAAAGATGGGAGGGACACAAGCTCCCTTCTTCAACAGCTTCCCTGACTTCTCCTGCAAGAAAGGCCTAGCAAGTAGCCATGGGATAGCTCTACCACAACCATCCCGCTAGGAGGAAGCTCCCATCCCACCTACCTTGCCTTTGACTTCTTTACCTTTGGCTTCTTATCCTACTATGTCGAACAATCAACAGGGTTCCTCACAGAAACCTGGTACACCTGTCTGAGACCAAAAGGAACCCACACAAGGGCTCAAAGCCCCTATTTGCACTGAGTCATAACATCGAGCACCTAGGAGGCGCCCAGAGATCTGCAGCAGCAAGTTAGTGCACAAGAGCCAGGAATGGACCTGCTGTCAGGGCGACCTCGACACATTGTTAAGGTCGTGTAGCAATTAACAAAGGAATTTAGTGATAGGTAAGTATGGGATTTCCCCTTTCACATACTTCTATCCTATTTAATCTAAATCATTACTGAATAATTCAATGTCATGGGGTTTCTTGAGAGTGTTGAGCTCTTCTCTTTTATCATGTTGAGGAGGAGCATAAACAATACTCGATGTATTGAACATTTGAGAGGTTTCCACAAAATATTTTGAAGCTAAAATTAAATCTTTTACATCCTCTTCCCCACATCCAAGGACAATAAATAGAATATATTTCTCGAATCTAGATTATGATGAAAGTTCCTTATAGTGTACTAGTCATATAACAATACTAGATACATGTCAACGTACCAATATCTGACTAAAATTTTACTATATAACTAAGAGAATGAAGGGAAGCGCTTTGAGCTTTCTCATCCAGTGGTTTATGTAGGGTTCAGATACCGTGACTCTCGCTAAGATTCACTCCCCCGGTCGGTTCCCCCTCTTTTAGATGATGTAACATTCTAAATTATATAACAAAAAAATACCATGGTGAACAATGATTCAAAATTTGAAGTATGTGTTGGTTAAATATGCTCACAGGGCCAATCATGTGATGATTGTAATGTCATAACTTCTAAAAACTATTTAAAAGGCAAGCTTCTAATTTATTATGTTTAATTAAGTTATGAGATAATGATGTAACATTATAAATGTCTTTAGAATCCTATTACTCAATGACATATTTATTCAGGTTACTACCATTGTGGATGAGATCATACGAATGTTATGAGTACATATACATATTCTCATTATGTCCCTGATCAGTTGTTATTGTGGATGGTTGATAGACAATAATAACACATAAGATCAGAGTGTGAGTTAATTGATGACTAAATCTCATTGGTCATGATATGTTAATATCAAACTAAGCACACATATACATGTTAGAGAACAGTGTATTAGATAGAACCACCATGAGACTGACACATGGACACCATCATCATGGAAGTCATTGTCAGGTTTCTCAGTGATGGCAGTAGTTGTGATTCTAAGACCTAAAATCATTGTACTGATCACATGTCCTTGGATACACTTTGACATCATCAAACGCAGTCCTAAAACATGGTTTGTTATAATGATGATGATTGGGTGACTTTGACACATGCAGATTTACTATGAGTGATAGATATAGAATTTGTCCCTACTATTGGAGTGTGATGTGCTAGGACTCTTGATTAGATAGACTGATAAATGCATGGCCATGAACATGTGAGTCAATATGTGATATTGAGATTACACATATCTCTAATAGTCTACTCTCGGTTTAAGAAACAAGATTGAATAATAATGAGTGTGATTGCCCCATGCCTCTAGTCCAATCTGGAAATTAGTGACAAAGGAACTATACAAACACTACAACACTATACACATATTGTAGGTGGAAGTTTTTCCCCAACTTTCTATTTACCTGGGTAGCATTGATGTGTGACTAGGCACCATTCATTACTTGTGATTTCATAAGTTGTTATGGACATTCAGTGTCAACGTAATATGGTACCTATAGGGTGACAAACATAGGTCTTGACCTAGGAGAGGAATTCAGATCTTGAATGACAATTGAATTGAGTACTAAAATGTTTAGGTATTTGACTCACATGACAAATAGGCTGAAAACAATGCCAAATGCCCATCTCAAGTCTTGAGATGGCCATCTAGAAGTGCCAAATGTTCATCTCAATTGTTGAGATGGGCATCTGGGGAGTCAGACCTATTATGAGTTTGAATTGGCTAAGTAAGTGAACCGATCAAAAACTAACTAGCTTGACTCGGGTCACCATACGACCATTTGGGTGACCGAGACGGTTGTCTCACATGAGAGAGATGGTCTGATCAACCGAGGGAAGGTTTTAGATATATTCTAATTTGTCTGAGTTGCACATTACTTGTTGTTCAAGGAAATTAATATTGGATATTAATTGGAAATGAATTTCCAATTTTGTGTACAATTGGGAAATAACCAAACAGTCATCATGGCTATAATAAATTACTGCCTGGCATGTCAGACGACCATCTAGGATGTCGTAGGTTGTGAGATTTCTAGAATAGTTGTGAAAATTTGAGCTCTTCCGGTCCCTTCTACTCCTGCATTGACTGGGAACCTGGACCCAAACCCCGCCTATAAATAGAGGGGTATTGGGGAATTCCCAAAACAAAACACAGAAAATTGAGAAACAATTGCTATGACATACGTTGTCCCCTTGGTTGAGGTAACCACAAGAGCCTGAGCAAGTTCTACCTGAATAGGGAGGAACAACAAGGGAGGGAGAAATTGAGATCATTTTTGTGGGTGAGCAAGTTGGTGACTAGTACACCAACGGGAGGGATGACTCCTTCCTAATCATTCTAGAAGGACGACAGGAGTTCTAGGAAGTCTGTGTGGACTACCATAGATTCAAGAGGCTATTTTCTAATATTAGAAGGCCACCATCAACCAACATTCTGTGACAAGAGGATCTATTGAAAAAGACGAGGTTTGTGACTGCAGTCCATGGTGCATAACCAGAGGAACAACAGTCAGACCAGTCCCAGTGTAACTGTGATTTAGAGTTGTTCATCTACAATGATGAGGATTATCATTGGACTTTCTATAGGACCATGTATATCCTCAAAACCATCCTTTCCATATTGTATATAATGACGTGATCCACTGGTATGGGGAATATGGTAGATAATTTTTTTATTTTCATTGCCTACTCAGTAGGCATATATTCCTACAGTGGTATCAGAGCCAACATCAATTTACTATATTATGGGATAATCAATATAGTCCGATTTCAGTTTTGTCATTCTATTATTGCAACTACTACAGAACACGCCTTTGGCGTCGGTTGTTTAACCCCCTTTGAAGACGGTTTTCAAGCGACGCCTATGTGGGCGCCGCTAAAGGTTGAACTCTTCAGCGTCGGTTTTCTAATCGACACCTATATGATCTATAGGCGTCAGTTATATATAGTTGGCCGACGTCTATAGGGTTCGTGCCACAAAATAGGGCACCACCTAGGACACTTTCTGCATCGGTTAACAACATAACAACCGACGCCATACTCCCAGACGACACGGCCGTGCTTCACTGCACGACCGTGTTTAGGCTTATAGGCATCGGTTTTATACGAATAAGGGACGCCTTTTCCACCAGGTTCGTTCTTTCCTGTACGGTCGGGTTGTTTGTCATATTCGGCATCAGTTTTTATCCAATAACTGACATTGTAGGCCTTTGATGACATTGTTCTATAAATAACTGATGCCTATACTTTAATTTTTTTTTTCTTATCAGTTTGCAAGACTGCTGTGGCTGGTCAGTAGGATGAGAACCTACAATTCAGTTTTCTAAACTGCAGGTTTACGACATCCATTGATATCAGCCTACAAACAAGCCACATACCTGCAAAATCAACAAATATTTTTTCACATAAGTAGATACATTCATACATCAATTCAATTCTCACATTCACACATGTAAAAACATTCAAATACATGTAGAAACATTCAGACATGTATAAACATTCAGAAATATTCATTTACAAAATATCATTCAGCATCGCTATCAGCATCCCTATTATATCTTACAATCGCCACTGTGTGTATGGCTTTTGCCCATTCTTCTCTTACGTCATTTAATGCTTCCATTGTATATGGAGCATGTACATTTTTTAAGCGTTTACCTATAGTGTGGTCAGTTTTAAACACCTACAAATAGAATGATGTATATATATAAGTAATAATATAAAAATAAGATTGATATATTTCATACTAACTAATGAGACTATATATAATACCTCATGCATGGTATTAATATCCAATGTGGCATGTTGGATAATCATCTGCATAAATCGCATCACATAGTATGTGCATGCCCAACCGTTGTCTTGTGTAGCGCACTATAAATTGAAACATACAAAATATTAAAAAATACAACTAAGCACAGTTCACATAAATAATATATACATTGGAGTCGGGAACTTACTTTTACGTTCTCCCAAATTATTGGTTGGTTCTTTCTCCTTGGGACATTTCCTCCAGCATTTTTGAATGCATCTAAACCCCTACATGTTAATGTAACACAGTAAATTGCATAATTAAATAGTAATGCAATAACAGATGTTAACAGATATAAAAATGAAATATTTCTCCCTAGAATAATGGCATTCTCAATATGTGTCCAATTTTAGTGTTCAATGTACTTCCCGCAGGATCTAGATAATAAATAGTGAACGGCCCGGGGACAATTACTAGTAACTCCCAATGTCTAGCGCTATAGGTAAAAAAGTTAAAAATTAATAACTCAAAATGCACAATAAAAATGGAATTTTCTTAAGTCCAAATTATAAATAAAGTAAACTTACTTGACATTGAATGGAGCTATTATTATCGTCTTCTTTTGCTGACCGAAAATTGTAAAAGCATATATACAGTATTGTTGAACATTATCAGGGTCTTTAGCTACCATACTAATCAATGATGGAATCAAAAATCCCACATGATCAAATGCAAATTGTTTGCATTGATCTTCGACTAAGTAGCTGCAAAACATGTATTACGTATGCATTAATATATAAGAAACTAGATCACCGGATCTTACACAAGGTATATGGATGTATAAACAAGATCTCACCTTATCCATGTCTCTATCATTGATGTATTCAGCCAATCATACATAAACAACTCAATAATATCTTGTATAAATAAAGAGCTATCGTATGATTGACCTGCATAATCTGCTTCTAAAGAAACAATTATAGGGCAATGTATATTATGTGCCAATAGCCAACATGCCATTCCCCTACAAGCAGGACCTAACGGGTATTTTAGGTCAGTTGGAACCCAACTTGGTATTGCAGGAAGTGGAGGTGGAGGCCTAGGTGCTCCGGGTGTCTTGTTTTTAACATGTATATATAGTTTCATATCAGTTGACCTCATATATACACATTAACAATCTAAAGTAATGTAAATTTATCGTACAATTTTAGTAGTGTAGACAACATCTGCTTTGGGCCACAATATCACCCCGCCTTCTGCCTCACCAAGTGTATCAATATCTGGGTGGGCATATGGCAATGCAGCTTCCCTCCAATCGGGTAATACACATATCGGGCTCACACGAACGTAGCCATTCGGCATTGGAGTCCCATGAAACGTTGCCCCAGGAAGGGACAGGTAAGCCTGCGCCTCTGCAACAACATAGTCTTGCATTCTTAAGCGGCATGGCTTCAATGCCTACAAATTTACGTAAAGAATGTTATACATATATACATATCATCTTGAAAACATATCATCTTGAAAAGACTAGCTAGAATGTCATAAAAAATACTTACAGCAGACGTGTTAGGTGATGGGTCTCCAGGATTACTCGCAGTCTGTGCATCAGGAGAAGAGTGGGTCGCCATAGGCTGATTGGAAGCCAGAAATGCCTGCCACCACACTATTTCTTCCTTGACCTTCTCAACAACTATATCATTGACCTTCTTAGCAACTATATCCTCGACTCTCTTATTCTCCTATACATGGATAAAAGAAACATTAGCTTCTTATTATTAAATTCCCTTTTGCAGTAACATTCTAAAAAAAACAGGTTACCTCTTCTTGTGAAAGTCCCGCTCTGGGTTTATGTTGGGATGGCCCAAAGAATGCTTTGATGCCCACACTAGTGCCTGCACCCCTAACACGTCCAGGATGCTCTGGGTTACCCAGAGCAACTATCAATTCATCCCTTGTGCCCTGAGGGATGAACGTGCCTTGTTTCCTCTGCTCGTGCAGCTCCCGCTAATCACCATCAACAGAAATTGGTAAGTTAACACCACAATAATCAATATTCAAACGATTGCTCTAAGAGTTGTATTTTACCATTTACGCAGCCGCCTCAACAGTTACGGGCTTGTTTATTTCACCCTTCTTGTTTTTCCTCCCAGCTATCTAGATATCATGGCGAGGCATGGGTGTGGCAGACTCCTGAGTAGCAGTAGACTCCTGAGTAGCCGCAGACTCCGCCTGTAGTCTTTGGCGAACGCTTGCATAGCCCTTTGGACCCATAGTGTGGTCATGCACATTCAGTGCACGCCTTGCTTTTTACGCGTCACTGAGGGCCTAGTTAGTATGCACATTAATGATTTGGTTAGTAGCACTAAATTTTAATCTTGAATAGGTGAATACAACGTATATTAATTAAATTGGGAGTGATGCCTAATACCTTAAATTCTTCAGATTTTCTTGAAGCAAAAAAATTGTCCCAATCTTCTTTGTCCAAGAAGTTCCACTGTTCAAGGTCTGACTTCTTCTTCTTATCACCATCTTTTATGTATTCTCTGTTGAGATTTGTCCTATAGTTCCTAAGCATCTTTCCAGCTCGTTGCATCATGCTTTTACGATGCAACTTCTCATCCAATGCAAACAGATTCTGTAAAATAGAATTCTTATTAACTAGTATACAAAAATAGAATTGCAAATAATATAATTTGTAATCTACAAAATAGAATTGCAAATAATAATAACACACATAAATCCTTCCATATTAAGTCTTTCTTTGCCTGAGGAACTTTATGCCAATTATCATACTTAACACCACAATGCCTTCGAGTGACACACCCAAGATAGTTTACAAAATTATTGCGGTTCACTCCAATTGCATTTCCTCCATTATCAAACTCCACAACCAATTTGGATCCACTGCCACTTAGCGCTATCAACTTCTTCAATAGAGTGATGCCCTTTTTCTTGTTAAGTGTTTGGTACTGCGCATCAAGTTGCTCCAGTGCTTCAGTGGGTACATGTGCATCATCAACCTAAAATTTGACAAAAATAAACACACTCAATTAGCACAATATAGAAATATGGGATATATGACATAACTAGAAGATAATGAATTTTATAGAAATATAGGATATGTTTTTAGAACTTACATTGGTATCCTCGCCATGCTCGTCATGGACAGCATGCTCATCATGGACATCATGCTCATCATGGTCAGCCATCTAAAAATGTCATTAAAAAGGAAAACATTTAGCATTTGTATTAACTAGAAAAAGGCAAACATTTAGCATTTGTATTAACTAGAAAAAGGCAAACATTTAGCATTTGTATTAACTAGAAAAGGCAAACATTTAGCATTTGTATTAACTAGAAGATAATGAAAAATCAAATCTGAAAATGATATTGATATTAAAAAAGAAAACATTTAGCTTCAATAAAAAAATATAAACATACATGTCTCCAAAATTGTGATCTTTTATCAATTAACAATCCTTCATTGTGATCTCCGCGCACATATAAGTCATCATTAGCTTCAATATTTTGTGGAGTTGGCAACCCAACTGAGAATGGACTGGAGTCATCATACTTATCATAGTACTCTTCTTCATCTATAGGATCTTCAATGAACTGTCTTTTACCATGAAGAACAACCGACCATTTATCATTTGCAGGATCATCGATATGGAATATTTGTTTTGCCTGTGATGCCAATATGAATGGTTCACCCTTCTCACCAATCTTTTCAAAGTTCACCAAAGTGAAACCCAATTCATCCACTACAACTCCTTTGATGTTATCAACCCAATTACATTTAAAGAGCGGAATTCTGAAATCTATGTAGTCAAACTCCCATATGTCTTCACTGACACCGTAATATGACATTTTAGCTTCATGTGGACTCTTATCCTTTGCACTTGCAAAATACATAGTCGACGCTTGAAGAGTGACCCCACTATTTTGGATGACACTCTTATCATCTTGGCACTTTGTGTAATATGTGAACCCATTAATGTCAAACCCTTCATAAGACATAAAATTCAGTTTTGGTTTAAAGGCGAGGCATTTGATAGTTTTTGTAATGTCATTTGGTGTTTGAGATAGTTGATGTAAGACTTTATCTTCAAACCACTTAGTAAAAGTCTTATTATGCTCTCTGGAAAGCCACATTGAACTTGCTCGAGGATGTTGTCTCTTGATGAAATTGGTATGTTCCTCGATATAAACACTCACTTCGTCCATGTTGTGTAAAATATACAAGTGATCTTGTTCCAACTTCTCGCTGCTGATTACTTTCACCGGTGATCCCAAAATTCCTTTGCCCTCCTCAATATTCTTATCATTAACAGGAGTGTTATTACCACTCAGAAAGTCATTGCAAAAATCCATAACCTCTCTCGCCACATAACCTTCAATAATACTCCCTTCAGGCCGATAACAGTTTTGAACATCACCTTTAAAAATGCTCATGTATCGTTCAAAGGGATACATCCAATGCAAGAAAACTGGTCCCAACATTTTCACTTCCCTAATCAAGTGGACAACAAGATGTACCATGATATCAAAGAACAAAGGAGGGAAATACATCTCAAGTTGACATAGGGTAACAACCACTTTTCTTTGCAAATTATCGAGTGTATCAGGGTCAATAACTTTGCTGCATAGACTGTTGAAAAAGAAACAAAGTCTGGTGATTGCAAACCTTACATGCTTCGACAATATATATCAAATTGCCACGGGCAATATTTGTTGCATTAGAGTGTGACAATCATGAGATTTAAGACCTATCATCTTCAGATCTTTCATTGATACCAATCTACGGATGTTGGATGAGTAACCATGTGGCACCTTAACATTTACCAAGCATTCACAAAAAGCTTTCTTCTCCTTTCTAGACAACATGTAACAAGCGGGAGGTAAGTATGTTCTTTTATTACCCATTTTACATAATTGTGTTAATTTTGACCTTATTCCCATTTCACGTAGGTCCAGTCTGGATTTTATCCCATCTTTAGTCTTACCGGGTATATTTAACAGAGTACCAATGATGCTATCACAGACATTTTTCTCAACATGCATTACATCGATACAATGCCTGACTGTCAAAGAACTCCAATAAGGAAGATCCCAAAATATTGACTTCTTCTTGAATGAAGAATTGTCACTCTGTGTGGCCATACTACATTGTGATTTCTTACCAAATTCATTGACAATGTCTTTTACTCTTTCATAAACAACATCCCCTGGTATAAGTTTAGGTGCACTCCGTTCATCATTCCATCCATTGAATGCTTTGCGCTTCCTATGATATGGATGGAATTTTGAAGGAAACCTTCGATGACCAAGATATACAGTCTTGCCGCCATGTTTTAGTCTTATTGAATCAGTGTTTTCTTTACATATAGGACACGCTTTAGCTCCTTTGACACTATATCCAGACAAATTCCCATATGCTGGAAAGTCATTAATAGTGCAAAACAACATAGCATGAAAACGAAATGTCTCTCTTCCTGAAGCATCATAGGTCATCACACCTTCAGTCCAAAGTTTCTTTAGGTCATCAATCAGAGGTTCAAGATAAACATCGATATCGTTTCTGGGTTGTTTAGGGCCCGATATCAACAACGACATCATAATGTACTTATTTTTCATACACAACCAGGGAGGAAGATTGTATATAACAAGAATGACTGGCCAAGTGCTATGTTGGCTGCTCAATGTCCTGTATGGATTCATCCCATCTATACAAAGCCCAAGTCTTAGATTCCTGTCTTCTTCACCAAATTTGGGGTACAATAGATCAATATTCTTCCATTGTGGGAAATCAGACGCATGTGGTAGGATCCCATCATTATTTTTCGTAACATCTGCATGCCACCTCAAATTCTTTGCATCTTTCGAATTTGCAAACAAGCGTTGAAACCATGATATTATAGGTAGATACCACAACAACTTGGCAGGAGAACCAATTTTGGACTCCCCCGAAGTCGTCAATTTATACCGTGACGCACCACATTTTGGACAATCTTTCAAATCTACAGAGTCCTTTTGAAATAATACACAATCATTCGGGCATGTGTGTATCTTCTTGGCCTCCATTCCCATTGGGCACAACATTTTCTTTACTCGGTATGTTGAGATTGGCAGCTCGTTTCCTTCAGGAAGCATTTCTTTCAACAAATTCAACAATGAAGTGAAGCTTTTGTCGCTCCATCTATTGTTAGCTTTCAACTTATACAATCTTAACACAGTACTAAGCTTCGTAAACTTAGCACAGCCTGTGTATAATGGTATCTCAACATCATGCACAATGTTTCTAAAGATAGGAGGTGGATCAGTGTGCTCTACCCTACAACTATCCAGCATCCCATCAACGATGTCTACTGGAACTGGTTCATTCACATCTACGTCATCGGAGGCAATTTCTTCTTCCACCCAAGCAATGTTATCGACATCTACTGGTTTCGAGTTTGAAATCTCTCCATGCCAGTGCCATTCTGTATAGCCTTGTACAATCCCATTGCACATGACATGACTTTTGATTTCCTCACCAGTGTTGACTTTCAAGTTGTTACCGCAATGCCTACATGGACAGTAGAACCTATCTTTAGGTTTTTTCCTATGTTCCTCGACAAATCTAATAAAATGATCAAGACCAGATATAAACTATGGGGTGCATCGATTGCGAATGGACATCCATGATCTATCCATTCTATGATCAAAGAGAAAACAAGTATATATTAGGACAATATTAGGGTATACACTTACATCCTATCTAAGATTTACTCCTATTATCTACAATGAAGTCGGATTCCATACAAACAGTATATAATTTAGTGATTGTTCATTCTAATTTATACCAATGTACAAGTAATATAAAGGACAATGATTGTTCACTTTCTAGGCCAACAAACACATGTGATGTCATTCTTATATATAATAAATGTGTACCACCTATCCCATCCTTGAACACCTAATCTCACTAGTAAGTGTATAATGTGTATTGGGTTTTGAAGAAAAATTTCGGTAGCATTTCCCTGCTGTTCTCTAAGTACATATGTACTTAGAGAACAAATAAGGAAATTCTACCGAAATTTTCTGGAAAACCCAATACACATTATACACTTACATCCTAAGTGAGATTAGGTGTTCAAGAACAGTCCCAAACCGGGGACTATCTAAGATTTACTCCTAATGAGTAAATCTTGGATGGGTTTCTAGGCCAACAAACACATGTGATGTCATTCTTATATATAATAAATGTGTACCACCTATCCCATCCTTGAACACCTAATTTCACTAGTAAGTGTATAATGTGTATTGGGTTTTCAAGAAAATTTCAGCAGCATTTCCCCGTTGTTCTCTAAGTACATATGTACTTAGAGAATAAACGGGGAAATGCTACTGAAATTTTCTCGAAAACCCAACACACATTATACACTTACATCCTAAGTGAGATTAGGTGTTCAAGAACAGTCCCAAACCAGGGACTATCCAAGATTTACTCCTAATGAGTAAATCTTGGACGTGTTTCTAGGCCAACAAACACAATAATATATATGTACATGTTAGGGTTTCATCACAATTAATGTTCGGGTTTCATCACAATTGATGTTAGGGTTTAATCAAATCAAATTAGGATGCTATAATTGACAAGTTTAAATCTTATTTCAACATGCATCAAAATTTACTAAATTAGGCCAAACATTACGATTAGAAGCACAAATATATGACAAATATATGCAAGCAAAAGATTTGTTCATATCCTAGGATTTACATAAACCATTACATAAAAATTTGTTCATATCCTTACCAACAGCAAGCACGGCCGTGGTAGGCCAACACAGCCATGGTCATGCTTGCTGTTGGTAAGGAGCTAGGGAGAAGGAAGCAAAGAGGCTAGCCTACCTGGAGCTAGCATGGAGAAGAACGGCGGTGAGCGGCGACAGCAGTGGCGGAGAGCAGGCAAAGAAGCAGAGGGGCGGGTGGCGGGCAGAAGCAACCGACGTACGGAGAAGCAGCAAGCACCGGCCAAGAAGCAGCAGGCGAAGAAGCAGCAGCGGCGGGCGGCGGGCAGTGGCGCCGGCGAGCAGAAGAGCACCAGCACCGAAGAAGCAGAGGGGCAACAACTGATGTTGCGATTTTGGGAGAGCGGCGGCGAGCAGCAGCACAGGAGAGTGATGAAACAGGAAGAAAGGGGGAAGAGCCGGGTGATCAGGTCTATTAAGTTGGTCAACGACGTCGGTTATCTAAAAAATCTACGCCTATTATGCTTTAGCGTCGGTTGATAGTAAAACACCGACGCCCAACTAGACAACCTTTACCCTAAATTATTTGGTGGGAACCATTATCAGCGTCGGTTATCGAAGTATAACCGACACTGAAAGTGGGACTTTTCACGCAAATTTTCATTTTAAATAGGCGTCGGTGAATAGTTAAAAAAACGATGTATTAGGTGAACTAAAATGTTTTCGCTCGAAAATTGGATTTCGCGGGCGATTTTAGGCGTCGGCCTGTTATAACCAGCCAACGCTGAATACAAAGCGGTACCCGTGTCTGGCTGGTCTTCGAATATAGACGTCAGTTTGCATAAATAACCGATGTCTAATATTATAGGTGTCGGTTTTCCTAAATAACCAACACCCAGAAAAGCGACACTGAATGTTGTTTCTGTAGTAGTGTGCATGTTATGCGAATAATATCTTGTCAAATCTAATACCATGATAATCGAAAACTAATCTATAGATATATATGCAATTTACATGCTTCACCCTAGAAGCGGTTTTGATGGTGGATGTGTAGCATGGTTATGGCTAATAAACCCTAAATTTTGAGCATGGTTGTATGGTTGGTTTATCCATTTATCTCAGTTTGTGTACTAATCCTCTATCTTATCTTCCCACTGTAAATTTAATTCCATCCTACCCTTGATCACCTCAAATGAAACTCAAGGTTTCTCTATATTATGTAAAAGTAGGATAGTTTACTTTTTTGTTATGACAAAGAGGAAGATATCTTGAAGACAAGCTGACTGAATGACCATCGAGGACAAGCCAGACCGATTTCTTGGTGGAACTGATCGATCTGGTGTAAATGCGAACAAATGGTGGACAGAAGGACCAGACGGCTGGTGAGATGACCTAACAGCTGGTCCGGAGGAGAGTCGATTAGTTCAAGGGTTGAACCGATCAACCTAGATTGGCAAGAAATGTTCTTCATCAACAATAGGTTTCTACATGTGAGGTAGACCAAGATGACATAATTCCTTGTGGCTCTAAGGGATTACATTAGGCTGGCCATAACCATTGCTTTTTCTTATTGCATGTTTTTTTTTGGGATATATCATGAGTATGATATGTATTATATTTGTGGTTATTGGATAAAGTACATGTATATATACAAACTCCATCAATTTAAAAATCAAGTCTTAGATGCTTTTCGAAAGCGGCACACATGAAAAGCTTGATCGACTAAGTGTAGGTTCCGCCTCAATGGAGTGTGCAGTCTATCTAATGGAAGTGTGATGGTAATAATGTAGGTTCCTCCTTCGTGGGGTGCATTATTATCGTGTTGACTTTTGGGTCAGGCTTGACCGGTGATTCTTTAAGAATCTGGGCATAGAAGCGTGCAGGAGATTATGGCAAGGGGTTTTGCATATCATCTATCCAGAATTGCATATGATGCATTTGGCACGACTTGCCTACCTTGATTGTTGACTGTGTTTGCGGTGTTGATCATGCCACAACTGAAATATCTTGGATCTGGCCCACTATAATATTGTACACTACAATATTCTGAATTGATATTGAGGGCTATCAATTGGAATAAAATAGTGGCATTGATAATAATTATAGACCTGACTAATATCATCAAAATTTCAAATAAAATCAAATAAAAAATATTTTTTGACAAATGCAAATTTTCTCTTATAGAATTAAATGACAAACAAATCCGATTTGTGATTGGTCTTGAAGAAGGAAAAACTTGACGTGAGAAATTTCCATGACTGGTTTTGGACTTTGAGAAGGGTTCTCAATGAAAAGTTTGAGCTCTACGTCCTTGACAAACCATTGCCTGAAATTCCTCCTCTTGATGCACCTAGGGAACAAGTGGATGCTTACTGGAAGCATATCAATAATGCCTTGGAGATAAAGTACCTTATGCTTAGCTGCATGAACTATGAGTTGCACGAGCAGTGTGAAGACATGAGTGTTCTTAAGATGGTAACACGTCTTTGGAAAGTGACACTTGGTCTTGACAAGTAAGAAAGGGATGCTATCTTAAAGGTGCTACTTGAGTCAAAGCTGACAGAGGGAACCTTAGTAAAAGAACATTTGCTCAATATGACTGGACATTTGTATCATCTTGAAGAATTGGGATTCACCTTGAGCCAAGAGTTGGTCACTGACATGATTCTAAGGATTGTGCCTAAATCATATAGTTGTTTTATTGCATGTCACCTAGAATAATATGGCTGGACAAATGTCAGACTTTCTTGCCATGTTGATTCATGCTGAAGAAAATTTGAAGAAGGACAAGGGCATGATAGTGATCAGCAGAGCTGAGCCCAAGGATCAAAGTAAGACTGAGAAGAGTTATGGTGTCAAGCCAAAATCTAATTCTTCAACACTCAAGATAAGGAGAAAGAAAAGTACAAGAGGAACTCATCCTTTGTACTTGAAGGCATTTAGGAAGAAGAAGATGGGGATCGTGATATCCACTTAGATATATACGTTATAAAAAAAAATCTATCTATTTCATCATCATGGTTGTTAGATACTGGATGTGGATCTCACATATGTTCTCATATGCAGGATCTGAAAGGAAGTAGGCCTTTGGGAAAAAGTGAGGTGGAACTACAAGTTGCTAATTGTGCAAGAGTTGAGGTCAGTGCAATTGGAACCTATAGTACATTTATGTAGCATACTAGATCTCAGACCCTACCTTGGAAGTTGACATTTTAGACTTCAAACAAGGTTGAAGGTTAGACATAAATAGATGTTTAGTATAACCCCAATGATATAATGCATGTATAGATCACATTAATGTAATCTAATGTTCTAACATTAATCTTAGGTTTATAATGGATACATAAAATATGCCACATAACTCATTTTGGTGATAATATGAAGATAAGGAACTTAATTGGATGAATAATTTAGATAATGGGTCGTTAATGGGCCATATGACATATATCATAAAAACAAGTCTCAAAAGTGGAAACAAACTTTAAATTTGAAATCTACATATCAAAATAAGCATACATGTTAAATTTCATCTAATTTGGACCACCTTGAAATATTAGGATAAGTTTAGGAGCGAGAAAATGAGTTAAAGGCATAAGTAATGAATAATGTGATTATATAACTTCAAAATATGGAAATAATGGAAAATTCATATTCAACACATCAAAGATAACTTGTGGATGAAGTTTGGTCCAATTTGAATGTTGTTTGTGCAAGTTATACAATTTTAGGTATATTTTGGACTTTCTGCAATTTACACAATTGAGAGATTTTCTTTGAAAATTTTCACATGCATTATAATCTTTAGATATTCCCATACCATTCTCGATTTTTTGAACCACGAGGCACCTAGTTGGACCTTGGTTTGAAGATGTTTTTTCCAAGGGCATTTTAGGGATTACTCTCTTTATAAATGTGCTTCTCTTTAGAAGCTATCAACCAATGGGGTTGTTTCTTTGATTGGAGATATGTAACGACCCCACCTTTCGGTAACCCCCAATCAAGGGAGACTGAGAGGTCGAAGCCGCACACATAATTTCTGGATCAAAGGTTCGGCAATTAACCAAGAACAATTATTAAATTTTAACAGACTAAACTGGAAAGTTGTAAGAAAATAAACTTTTGCATACCTTTTTGAAAACATGGATCTCTAAACTTCTACCCACTCATGGATTCTACTCTAACTAATCCTCCTTGTATTTTACTTCATATATTTCACAATATGATGATTTACTATTTGTCCTTTTAGCTTGTACCTAAAACATCGACAAACAAAATGTTGGTTAGCCGAAGCTGGTATGTGAGGGAAACAATAATCATGCAACTATGATAACAATGTATTGCAGACAATTACCATTTAACAAACAATTTTATGTTTTAAATATAACTGTGTGATCTATGCATTTCCTATCCTCTGCATTGTCCCTACAGTGGACTTGGATACTACTTTCCTTATAGTAGATCCCCATTAAACCCCTCATGGTCCCACCCTTAGGTGAACCAGTTTCTAGGGTTGAGTCACATGGCACTACCCGTAAGTATCCCACTCCTTAACTCATAGCATGCCAATGGGTCTCATGGCACTACACTTGGTAGCCCAATTCCTAACCCACGTTAACCCACGATACCTGATTTGATGATTTCACAAGCATTAAGCAATTCCAACCAAGAAAGCAATCCAAGCAAGAAATTCATCAATCACATAATTCCTGAAAAGAATATGGACTTTATTTACTACACACTTTATCCAGAATCTACTTTATTGACTTGGATTCACATTCGAGGGTTTCTAATCCGAATTAGGGTTTCATTAATATTCATTAGGGTTTCTTGGATCAATTTCTCAAACTTTATCCCTTTTTAGGTTAACATCCCTAAAATACTCAAATTATCCATTTTAATAGTCTTTTATACCCAAATTGAGTTAGGATCATCATATCTCTATTTATTCATGGATTTGAACAAATAAAACAATTAAAAGACATATTCAGTTAAATTAGGGTTTTCAAGCTCATTAATGCATATTGATGCACGAAACCCTAAATTAAGCCAATTATATAAAAAGATCATCTTTTTAGATCCTATTTTCACTTTTATCAACAACATGTTAATATTGGCTTGAATTATCCAATGAACATCATTAAATCCATCTATCATCAAATCTAAGGGTTTTTCATTACACGCTATGGAGTTCTTTAGTGATGGACTCCCGGAAAAGGAGGTACACCTTGGTGATATGGGTAGTCCAATCATTCCTTATAAGATCACTATATTTGAGGCCTCAAATCCTGGGATGTTACAATCTCCCCCACTTAGACTCTTGACATCCTCGTCAAGGCTCAACTATAAGACCTCATAACATGGCCCCATTTCAGTGCAGACCCAGAATGGCCCATGGACACCCAACACCCAATCAAAGAATACCAACACAAGGGTGGCTACGTCAACCATGGACAACCCTTTCCTACATGCCTGGACCGCACAGCTCAGGACTGGCATGCTACATGCCCATGCGGGCCCCACCTACTGGAGGGGTTATGGCTCTGATACCATTTGTAACGCCTGGGCCCACTGCCCAAGGCTCTAGTAGGATTTCAGGAATGATGACAGGTCCCACTGACTACCACTAGCCTTAACTGCACACTTTAATCTCACTCACACGCAAGCCAGGATCAACTTCCTGACTGGTCACCCATCCTAGTACTACTCCAAGCTGAGAACGCTTAACTAAGGAGTTCTTTAGTGATGGGATCCTGGAAAAGGAGGTACACCTTGGTGATATGGGTAGTTCGATCATTTCTTATAAGATCACTATATCTGAGGCCTCAAATCCTGGGATGTTACAAGATCTGTTGGGATGGCCTATAAGTGTCCATAAACTGACATTTGATATTCAAGAAGACTCTATGAGTTGTCTTCTTGCTTGGCCATGCAATTCCTAGGCTAAGGACACATGGAAAGCTCCATGGACACCTCATGCTTGACTTCTTCCTTATCCATAAAGGTTTGCATGTCCATAGGCACCCTTAGTATTAGACACATGGAAAGTAACTTGACACCTCATTCTTGAATTCTTCCTTATCCATAAAGACTTGCATTTCCATGGACACCCTTGTACATGGCACATGGAAAGTCTCATAGACACCTCATACTTGACGTCTTTCTTTATATAGCCATATCTAACCCTTCCAAACCCCCAATTCAAAAACTCTTGCTCTCCCTTATTCCCTCTAGCTTCGAGCATCATTCCTACTCTATTTTGCCATGAAGGTGTTGTCCCAAGGTAAAAGGAGGTTCCTACCTTGGTGAAGAAGGCTCCTAGGGTTCCAAATTTCTCGATTTAGGATTTCTAAAGCTCCTTCTTGGTGATTTTGACCAAAAGTATTAAGTATCATCCTTTCCTTCCCTATTTTTATGTTATTAGTCTTCCTTCCACCTTCGTCCAGGTCAGAACCATGGCCTTCCATGGTGAAACCTCACCTAGAACCCATAAACACCTCATATCCATGTTCTTTTGTTAGGGTTTTTCACCTTTAAAGTGGAGAAGGTGCTTCTTGCTCGAGATAAGAGCTCTATTGGAGAAACTAGCCTCTCTAAGCTTGGGAACCGTACTTATTGGACCTGTCCACTTTCCGTAGAGAATGTTTGGAGGCCTAGGCTTGGATCTAGGACTGACTTGGACTGCTTAGACTCTAAAGTTGAGGTATGATTGCATCCTACATTATTTCTATATTGAGGATTTTCTAATTCTTCACTCTAAATGTATGATGTATCCCCTGTTATTTTATGTTGATATATTCACCTATGCTTATTCATTCTCTTTGTCCTATGGACATTAGCCTATACATAATGTCTTTTCTTTTGATAATCATGGTTCATGTGAACTACCTTATTTGATATTGATCATGTGATCATGGATATTATTTTGAACTTTTATCTTATGCTCTATTCATGATGGAACTCTAAAAGATGACATGTGATGTCTTTTTCCCATTTATGAGGTGGATGTATATGTTGGTCACTTATGTGGTGACTAGTTTATATATTTTGACTATACTTTCTACTTGACTCTACATTTAACATGCTATGTGATTCAGTAGCACTAGAGTAGTGTAATTTCATTGGTTTTTATAACTATTGTGTTATTTCTTTCCGAGCAGATCTGATATTTCCTACTCTTTTGGGATGGAAAGGAACCTCATACCCAGGGAAAGATTTGTGATTCTTGGCCCATGTTTTATATATTTGGGAGATTGGTAGTATTCCTTTCTCTATCAGGTTTGAAGTTTATGAGACTTTGTTGCCTTTGTGTTTATATTATTCTAGGGCTATGCTTATCTCACATGTATGCAGGTTGATGACGATTGTAGGGGTGTGTTCCCTACTTTCTATACATGTGCTAGTATGGCACAACTTTATTGTTTTAATTATGGCATCTCTTTTGTTATTGAAAATCATTTCTCTTGATACCCACTTGGGTTGTCCTTATCTTTTTCATTGGAAGCATTTACACTTTGATGTCCTTTATTCCATATATTTCTCAATATCATATTTAGTATGCACATACCAGCCTTTGCTGATGTCATCTATTTTCTCTTCTTGTTATGGTATGCTTCCAACCCTAGGTGAAGGAATTGGTTGATAAGGCATGAAGTTTTGCACTAGCTTAAGGAGTTAAGGCATGGAGATAAAGTTTTTATGGTTTAGATTTCCCTATACTTAGATCCTTATTTTGTATCATACATGTAAACCCTTACGGGATATTATGATGTACTTTTATAATAACCTTGGGATAAATTCAATATAATCAACATTTTCATTCCGTTGCTATACTTTGGTTGTTTTGAATACCATTTATTGAAATTTGAAAATGTTACACCTATTCTGACATACCTTTAAGTGTGTTTGGAATGGATGTTTTATTTTTTTATTTTTCTTTAGTAAGGGGGTGATCCCACCTCCTTATAGCATGGTATCAGAGCCCATGGTAGTTGAAATCTGAATATTTCAATTTTATCTCCCTAGTTAGAATACTTGCCTTACCTTTGGGTGACATGTTTTCCCTAGAGTTGATCAATAGATGATGAAGGGTTGATTTAGGATCCTATAGTATCACATTAGATTAATTATGAATAGATCCATAAAATACTTACAACTAAAAGATGCATAAGTAACCATATTAACTTGAGGTTGTTTAGTTTGGCCTTTACACAGCTACTAGGACATGAATATGAAAGCAAAGTTGTCTAGAAAGGATCAGAGTTCGGGGGCTGGCAAGATTTTCCTCTGCACCACTAGCTTGGTTTACGAGGACTCTGGAATCCATATGATATCGGCCTGGCCTGAGCTGATATGAATTGTTCAAAATAGCATGCTTTTGGGAAATAGTAGCCTTAGACATCTATATGATTTATCTTTAGGGACCCTAATATGTTGAACTAGTCTCCCAGGTGTAAAGACTTGTTTGAGAATGGACAAGAGAAAGTTAAACCATAGTTCATAGTTTGTCCTTACAAGTTATGTTTCTTTTTCTACATGATGCTTATGTAGTTGGATGTAAGGAAGTGTAGTTGAACCTTTTGTACCTAAAGAATAATTTTGACTTAATAAGGTGAATCCTTTAAGGGGTGGTGAATAAGTTGTTTTCTTATTTGTGGATGTTTTGATTTTCATGAATAAATCCCTTTAAGGGGTGGTTTGTTGTAACATACTAGATCTCAAACCCTACCCTAGAAGTTGACATTTTGGACTTAGCCAAACAAGGTTGAAGGTTAGACCTAAATAGATGTTTAGTATAACCCCAATTATCTAATGCATGTATAGATCACCTTAATTTAACCTAATGTTCTAACATTAATCTTAGGTTTATTATGGATACATGAAATATGCCACATAACTCATTTTGGTGGTAATATGAAGATAAGGAACTTAATTAGATGAATAATTTAGATAATGGGTCGTTAATGGGCCATATGACATATCTCATAAACATAACTCTCCAAAGTTGACAAACTTCAAATTCTAAATCTACATATCAAAATTTGCATATACGTCAAATTTCATCTAATTTGGACAACCTTGAAATATTAGGATAAGTTTAGGAGAGAGAAAATGAGTAAAAGGAACAAGTAATGAATAATGTGATTATATAACCTCAAAATATGGAAATAATGGCAAATTCATATTCAACACATCAAAGATAACTTGTGGATGAAGTTTGGTCCAATTTGGATGTTGTTTGTGCAAGTTATGCAATTTTAGGTACATTCTGGACTTTTCTGTAATTTACCGAATTGGGAGGTTTTCCTTGCAAATTGTCACATGCATTATAATATTTAGATATTCCCTTACCATTATATACTTTTTGAACCATGGGTTACCTAGTTGCACCTTGGTTTGAAGGTGTTTCTTTCCAATGGCATTTTAGGGATTACTCTCTTTATAAATAAGCTTATCTTTAGAAGCTATCAACCAATGGGGTAATTTCTTTGATTAGAGGTCGGTTGGGATGGCCTATAAGTGTCCATAAACTGACATCTGATATTCAAGAAGCCTCTATGAGCTGTCCTCTTACATGGCCATGAAATTCCTAGGCTAAGGACACACGGAAAGCTCGATGGACACCTCATGCTTGACTTCTTCCTTATCCATAAAGGTTTGCATGTCCATAGGCACCCTTAGAATTGGACACCTTTAAAGTAACTTGACACATCGTGCTTGACTTCTTCCTTATCCATAAAGACTTGCATTTCCATGGAAACCCTTATACATGACACATGGAAGGTCTCATAGACACGTTCATACTTGACCTCTTTCTTTATATAGTCATATCTACCCCTTCCCAACTCCCAATTCGAAAACTCTTGCTCTCCTTTATTCCCAATAGCTTAGAGCATCATTCCTATTCTATTTTGTCACGAAGATGTTGTCCCAAGGTAAAAGGCGGTGCCTACCTTGGAGAAGAAGGCTCCTAGGGTTCCAAATTTCTCTATTAAGGATTTCTTAAGCTCCTCCTTGGTGATTTTGACCAAAACTAGTAAGTATCCTCCTTTCCTTCCATATTTTTATGTTGTTAGTCTTCCTTCCACCTTCCTCCAGGTCAGAACCATGTCCTTCCATGGTGAAACCCAACCTAGAACCCATAAACACCTCATCTCCATGTTCTTTTGTTAGGGTTTTTCACCTCTAAAGTGGAGAAGGTGCTTCTTAGTCGAGATAGGAGCTTTGTTGGAGAACCCAACCCCTCTAAGCTTGGGAACCTTACTTATCGGACTTTTCCACCTTCCCTAGAGGTTATTTAGACTATGAAGTTGAGGTATTATTGCATCCCAAATTATTTCTATATTGAGCAATTTCTAATTCTTCACTCTAAATGTATGATGTATCCCATATTCTTCTATGTTGAGAAATTCACCTATGCTTATTCATTCTCTTTGTCCTATGGACATTAGCCTATACACAATGTCTTTTCTTTTGAAAATCATAGTTTATGTGAACTACCTTAGTTGATATTGATCATGTGATCATGGATATTCTTTTGAACTCTTATCTTATGCTTTGTTCATGATGGAACTCTAAAAGATGACATGTGATGTCTTTTGCCCACTTATAAGGTATATGTTGGTCACTTATGTGGTGACTAGTTTATATATTCTAACTATACTTTCTACTTGCCTCTACATGTAACATTCTATGTGAATTAGGAGCACTAGAGTAGTGTAATTGCATTGGTTTTTATGGTAGATGTGTTATTTCCTACCGAGCGGATGTGATATTTCCTGCTCTATTGGGATGGAAAGGAACCTCATACCTAGGGAAAGATGTGTGATTCTTGGCCCATGTTTTATATTTTTGGGATATTGGCAGTATTCCTTTCTCTATCAGGTTTCAAGTTTATGTGACTTGGCCTCCTTTGTGTTTATATTGTTTTAGGGCTATGCTTATCTCACATGCATGCAGGTTGATGATGATTGTAGGGATGTGTTCCCTACTTTATTTACATGTGCTAGTATGGCACAACTTTATTGTTTTAATTATGGAAAGTATCACTTTTGTTATTGAAAATCACTTCTCTTGATACCCACTTGGGTTTTCCTTATCTTTTTCATGGGAAGCCTTTACAGTGTGATGTCCTTTATTCCACATATTGGTCAATATCCTATTTAGTATGCACATACCAGCCTTTGCTGATTTCATCTATTTTTTCTTCTTGCTTGGGTATGCTTCCAACCCTAGGTGAAGGACTTGGTTGATAAGGCATGAAGTTTTGGACTAGCTTAAGGAGTTAAAGCTTGGAGTACTTAGATGCTTATGTTGTATCATACATGTAAACCCTTACGGGATATTATGATGTACTTCAGTAATATCCTTGTGATAAATTGAATATAGTCAACATTTTTATTTTGTTGCTATACTTTGGTTGTTTTGAATACCATTTATTGAAATCTGAAAATATTACACCTATTCCAACATACCTTTGAGTGTTTTTAGAATGGATGTTTTATTCTTCAAATTCATTTTAGTAAGGGGGTGATCCCGCTTCCTTACAATCTATACCCATGGGGTTTGTAATAGAGTTAAAGAACTGTTATTATGTACCTGCTTTAAATAGAAACATCATTTTGTATCTTGTTTGGATAAGGATGCATTTGAATTCCATATTAAAAGTGGTCAATGCTCTATTTAAAAAGAAGGGTTCTTTTATGGAAGTGCCCCAATGTCTTATGGTCTTTATTTGTTAGATCTAAAGACAAATGTATATAATGTTAATACCAAAAGACTAAAAATCAACAACTCAAACAAAACATATGTTACAACCCCAATTTTGGGTTCATTTGCTGAGAAATATAATTTCTCATATTAAAGATTTTTGAACAAATGGATTTCATTTACAATAGCCTTGTTGTTGGATTTGTGGGCTTTATTGGCTATTGGGCCTAATAACAAGGATATTCAATTAATTAATGAATAACTGAGAATTTGAGATAAGAAAAGTGTGGAAACCTCTAGAAGGCAAATCCAAAGAGGATTTCGTGCCTCTTAGATTCCTTGGGTCCCAAGGGGTCCAATGTTGCAAAGAAAAGGCAATAAGAAAAGAAAATATCAATTAAGTATTTCCTTGTTTATAAAGAAATTGAAAACATTGATGAAATAGGGAAAATATGTGAAAAGAGGTATATTTGAGTTATCCTTCGTGGGATTTCGTATCCCAATGATTCCTGATAATAAAAGGAATACTAATGAGGAAAATAAGAGAGAAATAAAGAGAATTACACAAAAGGAAATATTTTAATAAGAAATAAAACAAGATAATGAGAATAATGCATATTGATGCATTTAAGGATGATGATTATTCCTTTAAAAGGAATTTCGAATTCTTAAAGTTTCTTAGTTGCCAAGGAGCCGCAATAAAGGAGAAGAAAGAGAAAATACCATAATTATAAAATAAGAGCATAATGTGATATATTATTGATGAATTTTGTAATATTGAGAAAAGGAAGTATTCTCCATTAAAAGAAAACATTATTTCGCGATAAATAATTAAAAGGCAAGTAATAAGAAGATGAAGGAAAGGATTTTTGAAATCCTATTATCACAAGAAAAGGGAATATCAAAGGATAGGAGAGAGAGAGAGAGAGAGAAAATCTTGCTTATCATAGAAGGAATGGAATTCCTAATTGGAGGGGGGGCGTATTCCCTCTTAGATAGGCCTTTTAGGGCGAGGATTCCTCTCCTATAAAAAGGGATAGACCCTTTGGGACGAGTTCCAGAGAAATTTCGTATCTCCCACTTCTCTTCCTCGACTTCTTCATGTCTCCTTACGTTCAAAACCCTAGTGAGAGGGTAGCTCGCATCTTGGCGCTATGAAAGGCCGTGGAGGAGGTGCAAGGCGAGCGTGCTACTCCCACGACGACACCAGAGGAGCTAGGTCGGCTTTCCGGGCATTGGGACGTGCGCCATGGCTGTTAGATGGCTGCAACGTGTCTCCAGGTCGCAGCCCTTGTGCGAACTTCCTAGCCCATTAGGCCGCAAGTCGGAAGGTGCTCCAGGTGCGGGGGAGGATGGTGAAGCTAGGGAAGCCTTTGGCAGGGGTCCGCGCGCCCCAGGCAGGAGTGGGCAGCCCCGACTAGGGTTGCAGCCGGCGGCCAACTTGCGTGGCTCAAGGTTGAAGACAACCTTCGGTCGTTTGGACCGTTGTACCCTCCCGCAGTTCAAAGGATCAGCCACTTATGTAAGGGCAAGTTCGTAATTTCGTTATGTTTCCAAAAGAGCTCGTTGCAAGGAGCTGGACACTTGGCAGGTTCTGATTGGCTCAAGTGAGGTATTTCTTCCGAAATTCATAACTTTTTAACGGTAGCTCGGTTGGGGACATGTAATATATCAATTTTGCTCAGAAAAACAAGAGCAACACAATAAAAATATTAGTAAAAGCTAATTCCTCCTGCAATTCGAAAAGTAATGGAAGATATCAACTTTAATGTGTTAATAGTTAAAGAACTCTATTTTGGTATGATTAAAGTGATTAGTACGGTTTAATAGATGATTAAAGTTGATCTGAGCCTGTTAATGATAAAAATGAACATTAGGAAGAATAAGGATGGACTTTGCATATAATTAGTTAATTTAGAGTTTCTTGTGCATAAATATGTTTTAATGGGCCTTGAAACCCTAATGTTGACTAATTCGACTATTAATGGCTGTAATTGATTAATTTCATGATTAAAATTGGAATATGCTAAGTCTAAGTTATTTCGAGCATTAAGTTCCTAATTTGTGGATAAATATTCTAAATGTAGTAATTAGAGTTTTCACATGAATAAAAGGTGGAATTAATGACAAATCAAGTTCATATGTGATTTGGATCATAATGAACTATGAATTAAAATAAATACATATAAAGATATTGTCATGGATTAAGAGGATAAAAATAGTAGTTTTAATAAAAATATGCTTAATGAGCTTGATTAATGGTTAATTATGCCTTTAATCTGGAATTGATAATTAGATGTGGAAATAATTAGGGTTTGTGTTCAATTGTGTTAAATTAGGGTTTTAAAATAATGAAAGATGAAGTGAAACCCTAATTGCCAAAGAAACCCTAAAATTGGAATAGAAATCCTAAGGAATATGAGGATATTGGATGAATATTGATAAAAGGAAATTGGTATATTTATTTCAGGATCATGTGCATGATTAGTTGCTTGGTTGGGATTTCTATGTTTGGGTTATTTCTGCATTCAATCTGCTTAACAGGTATGTGGTTACGCTTATGACTACCTGAATTAGTTTTCCAGGATTTTATCGATGTTTCCATCGTGGCTTGAATTAAACTGTTGAATGTATTTAATTCATGCAAAGTATAATGTGAATATGACTATCACATAAGAAATATGCCTACTAGCTCAGATCCTAGTCCCCTTTGTAGCTTTATAGATTGACCTAGTAAATGGCTACCAATGAGGGTAGGTCCATCAGGTCATTAAATGACTTAGTAAATGGCTACTACTGGAGTAGGTCCATCAAGTCATCATGAGTCAGGGATTGGTACCTACCTTTGGGTAGGACCATGCGACTCCATACCCTAGGTATTGGCTACCTGTGTGGTAGGGCCATGGGGGTAAGGATCTACCATATGAGAGAGGTAGTATCCATGTCCACTGCAGGGACGTTACAGAGAAAGGGGATAGGGAAGGATTGAGTAGTATTGCTTAAAACGTAATTTTGGATGTTAAATGATATTTGGTTGATTACATTGTTAACATAGTTGCACAATTATTGTTTCCCCCACATACCAGCTTCGGCTGACCGACGTTTTGTTTGTCGGCGTTTTAGGTACAAATGAAAAGAACAAACAGTAAAGCAACATATGTGGAATTAAATGAGAGATAACATGCACAGGAGGATTAGTTAGATTAACATCTTCATGGATAGAAGTTTAGAAATCCCAGTTTTTCCAAGGTAAGAAAAGTTTATTTTATACTCGTTTTCAGTTTAGTTGGTAAAGTTTATTAATTATTACTGATTATTTGTCGAACCTTTGATCATGTTAATTGATTAATAGCTTTTTCCTTCGGGTCTCCCTTAAGTGGGGGCTACCAGGAGGCGGGGTCATTACAATTGGTATCAGAGCCCATGTCCTCATCTAATATTTAATAATTATTAAATTTTACAAATTATGTAGAACCCAAGGGAGTTATTAGAGGATTTTTCAAAAGACTGAGGTGTCTAGAAAAGGATCACATCCGGGGGCTGGCAAAATTTTCCTCCGCACCGCTAGTCGGAATACAAGGACTCCCAGATCGTGTGACTGCCTGGCCGATGTCTTAGGTTAAGACTCGAAGTAAGATACCTTTAGGACTCTCTCATCTTATTCATCCCTTCTCAACTCAAATTCTATTAAGGACCTTAAGGATTAGGGTTTCCTCTCTTCTCCTCACCCTCTTAAGGTATGGGTAAGGTTGATAAGGATTAAGGAATCCTCCACCAAATTAATAAAAAGCATGTAAATAAGATGTCATGGACATAAGCTTAATAGAGTAAGCATAAAAGGAATAGATACATACTTAGGTCATATGACATAAGCTGTCATTGCCCTCAGGAGAGACCTGAGGATAGACCTCCTTGGTAGGAGGATGTCTTGGAGGTAGAGACCTCCATTAAAGGTAGAGACCTAGCACATCCTTTGAGGATGATGGTAACCCTAACCCTAAGTGAAGGTTAGAGAGAGGGATGACATGATGAGTTAGATGTCATGATTGATCGAGTGTTTGGTTGGTCATGCCTTTGGGATGCCATAAGAAGGTAGATGACCTAGTACCTTTGGCGACCCAACCCTGGAGAGGGTCGTGCATGCCATAGCAAAGGATAGCTCCTTCATGGATGAGGTTAGAGAACCTATGGTTACCCTGTGGGCTTAAGCAAGTAGGGTATAGCTTGATGAAATCCTGGTTAAGAGTTCATGATGGATGGCTCATGAAAGGGGTATGGATGCTCTTGAGCCAAACATGAGTGGAGAATAGGATTCAACCACATAGGGGTATGCTTGTGAGCATGAGCCTTCATGGATAAGGGACCTCTAGTAAGTATGGTTGGAGGTGGAATTAGCTCTAGAGAGAGGAAGCAGAACCCCAACAGGGAGGTTGGAAGCCTAAAACCCCGAAACTTGAGGAATAGTGAGGAGTTAAGAATGATGCGACCTAAGTGGATGATGGTGGTTGCCTTATGCTTGATCCCTGAAGGCTGATGATATCTTGGTTGCCTTTAGAAGAACCAAACCCTAGAGAGAGGACGATGCTTCTAGTACCCAGGGTATAAGGGGTTACCTGCTGGATGAGATAAAGAGTGCCTTAGACCCTGAGGAGGTTTAAGTACCCTATTGTGAGGTTTTATACCTATTTGAACGTCCTTGAGGAGGACTCAACTCTGAGGTGTTTCTCATATAAAAGGATCATGGGAGTACATGACATACCTTGGACATGCTTGATTCGTGGTTAAGAGTTTGAGCATGTAGTTGGATATTCAAAGGTGAACCTAGGATTCCTAGGCCTAAGAGGGGAAGCAGTATACCTGATGCTCATTATGAGATTTGAGTCTCTATAGTTTCGAGCATGGTACTCCTCATGTAAAGGAAACCCCTTCAGTTTAGGGTATGTTTTATGAACCCCCTCACAACTAAGTTGAACTAATGTTGAGGATGAGAACAAGTACGACTTAGCATGGTTTATTAGGTGATCAACTTGTGCTTTAATAGCTGTCGGGTTAGACATGCTCATGCGAAGGTAAACCCTAAGGACGGTTGTGACCTTGTCGTCAAAAGTTGTAGTTTCCTCCCATCCTGGGAGAGGGACCCTTCGGTAGGGTGTATACCAATTATGTTGGTTTGAGGTGACCTAAAGAGGTTTCATAGGATCTTGAGAAGCTAAGTGAAAAGTACATGGCGTGAAAATGAACCTGTAGACCCATACATAGCCATCTCTAAAGTGCATGTGGATGTGTTACCATGGAGGTAACCGGTATGGGACCTGACCATGGAAGATAGGTCGCCATGATCCCTATGAAAGAATGAAAGTCAGTCGTGAATGCAGAGAGAGATGATGAAGGCTTGGGTAAGGTTCTAAGTTGGACATGTACTATGTTAGAATCCTAAGTCTATCCAAGGGTCAGGTAGGGATAAGATCGATGGAAGAAGGATTCGCCTAATTCCCTAGTTGCACATGACCATAGGGTCGTGAGCTAACAGCTATCATTGTCTGAGGGCCATGGGTTAGGAGATTGATCACCTTCATGAACTCATGGGACCCAAAGGGCAGATGAGTAGGGCACTCTCGGGATGCATAAGGGAAAAGGGATGACCCCAAAAGTGTCGGCACCCTATAGACCTAGAGGAGATGACCAAGGATTGTGCTTGGACCAAGTAAGTTCGAGACCAGTTTTCCATGGAAGTAATTTTGATATCATGATGTTTGTGATATAGAGGCATAAGGTGCACGTTTCAGCTTGGATTTGAAAGTGTACGGGCAAGGTGGGTTGTACCATCTCTACTCTTGGAACAGGAAGAACTCTGTATTTGGACTGCAACCAAATGCTTATTTCTCCTTGTTATGGGAGTGAGAGATAGGACAGTATGCATGCCTTACACCAAGGATAAAGATGATGTAAGTTGGAACGTAGCTACAAGGTATGATGATAGAGATGATAACATACCCTGGTAAAGTGAATGATACATGGATGATTCGCAAACACTAAGAGAGGTAGTGTAGTCAGCTTATGAGGATGTTTTATCAGGAACTATGTGGAATTTGCAAGTTAACCAAGGTCGAGTTCGATCACAATGAGGATGAGCTCAGAGCTTCTCGATGAAGATAGACTTAGAGTTTGAGATGAGGTGATAAATATAATACATGGAGGTGTATGCTACCTAACACTTAAGGATGAGAGGTGGTAATGAATTCTCTGGTTGAGATCTAGCTACCTAATTTAGTTAGAGGCTAGAAGAAGTTGAGATTGTTTGGCTAACCCTAAGTTTGAGAAGAAGATGTGTTTTGGCTAACACACGGATGTAATAAGATATGTTGAACAAGTTAATGGTTGTTTGGGTAGCCAGTTTAGTCCTTGATGTAGTAAAAGGATGGTGATAGAACCTCAGATACACTTCTTTGGATAGGAAGGTAATAAAACCCTTTTGAGAGTGGTTTAGGGTTTCTGAGGTATCGATCTTGAGGAATCATGGCATACAGGAGATCATGGTTTTAAGATCATGATACACCTTGATACTACAAAGATAGTAAGTGATGGTAGCATTCTGGATGCTTAAAACAAAGTTGCATGTAGCATGTGGCCATGCAAGCCAGGAGGTGAAGGACGAACACCATTAACCCAGTGCATGGATATAAAGTGTAAAGAGTTCCCGAGAGGGAATAGGAGTTCATCATTATGGAGGTTGTGAGTTTCTCCTAGACCAAGAAGGTCAAGATACAATATGGGTTATGGTAGATCACCTTACCTAGAGGACATGAGAAAGGAAGGGTCACAGATCTGGTTGAACTACATATGAAAATATGGTTCAACTACACCATGATGCAAATTCAAAGGTTCTTGATGGGACCTAAAGGTTCACTCCCATGAGGTGGAAGTAGATACATGAAGAGCTCCGTGGTGGTACAGTTTATCACCCCATACTAATGGACAGTATGATCCGAACTAGAGGGTCTGATGAGAGCATGTGTGCTCATTTAGGGTGATACATAGAGACCGTTCTTAAGATGTGATGTTAACCACCATAGCCTTTATCGGGATGCAAGAAGGAGGTTGTGTCGGTCACCACTTCATTATGATGATGTTGGTGAAGGAGGCCTCATGAAGGTCAGAAAAGAACCACAAGTGTGTGCAGATGAAGTCGCTTTGATCGTGCAATGGCCAAGGGAAAGCCCAGTGGTGACATAAGTCATGAGTTGACACAAAGCAGACTGACATGCAGTTCACTGTGGGAGAATATGTGATGTAAAAATCCAACCCCTCTGAGCTACAGCTGAGAAAGTTGAGTCCCCGATATATGGGTCCATTTGAGATGGATTGGTGGATATGGTTGTGTTTAGCCTTGCCCCTCAGGATAAAATGATGTGTTGCATGAGTCCGATCTAGAGCACTATGTGAGGTACCCAAGCCATGCGTGGAGCCCTGAACCTATTCGGCTTTTGAGAGGCTGAAATGTCCTGAGTCACCTATGAGGGTACGATATACCAAGGTAAGAAAGAACTCAGATGGAAGAATATGAGATGACGAAGGTTCTTGGGGAGCACCATGGAAAAGGGTGAAGCCACATGGGAGCCATGATGGGCATGTGATAGGCTTATCCTTTTTGATTGCTTACTTGATGGAATTTTGAGGACAAAATTCTTATAAGAGGGGAAGGATGTTACAACCCCAATTTTGGGTTCATTTGCTGAGAAATATAAGTTCTCATATTAAAGATTTTTGAACAAATGGATTTCATTTACAATAGCCTTGTTGTTGGATTTGTGGGCTTTATTGGCTATTGGGCCTAATAACAAGGATATTCAGTTAATTAATGAATAACTGAGAATTTGAGATAAGAAAAGTGTGGAAACCTCTAGAAGGCAAATCCAAAGAGGATTTCGTGCCTATTAGATTCCTTGGGTCCCAAGGGGTCCAATGTTGCAAAGAAAAGGCAATAAGAAAAGAAAATATCAATTAAGTATTTCCTTGTTAATAAAGAAATTGAAAACATTGATGAAATAGGGAAAATATGTGAAAAGAGGTATATTTGAGATATCCTTAGTGGGATTTCATATCCCAATGATTACTGATAATAAAAGGAATACTAATGAGGAAAATAAGAGAGAAATAAAGAGAAATCCACAAAAGGAAATATTTTAATAAGAAATAAAACAAGATAATGAGAATAATGCATATTGATGCATTTAAGGATGATGATTATTCCTTTAAAAGGAATTTCGAATTCTTAAAGTTTCTTAGTTGCCAAGGAGCTGCAATAAAGAATAAGAAAGAGAAAATACCATAATTATAAAATAAGAGCATAATGTGATATATTATTGATGAATTTTGTAATATTGAGAAAAGGAAGTATTCTCCATTAAAAGAAAACATTATTTTGTGATAAATAATTAAAAGGCAAGTAATAAGAAGATGAAGGAAAGGATTTTCGAAATCCTATTATCACAAGAAAAGGGAATATCAAAGGATAGGAGAGAGAGAGAAAATCTTGCTTATCATAGAAGGAATGGAATTCCTAATTGGAGGGGGGGTGTATTCCCTCTTAGATAGGCCTTTTAGGGCGAGGATTCCTCTCCTATAAAAAGGGATAGACCCTTTGGGACGAGTTCCAGAGAAATTTTGTATCTCCCACTACTCTTCCTCGTCTTCATCATGTCTCCTTATGTTCAAAACCCTAGTGAGAGGGTAGCTCGCATCTTGGTGCTATGAAAGGCCGTGGAGGAGGTGCAAGGCGAGCATGCTACTCCCACGACGACACCGGAGGAGCTAGGTCGGCTTTCCGGGCATTGGGATGTGCGCCATGGTTGTTAGATGGCTACAACGTGTCTCCAGGTCGCAGCCCTTGTGCGCACTGCCTAGCCCATTAGGCCGCAAGTCGGAAGGTGCTCCAGGTGCGGGGGAGGATGGCGAAGCTAGGGAAGCCTTTGGCAGGGGTCCGCGCGCCCCAGGCAGGAGTGGGCAGCCCCGACTAGGGTTGCAGCCGGCGGCCAACTTGCGTGGCTCAAGGTTGAAGACAACCTTCGGTCGTTTGGACCGTTGTACCCTCCCACAGTTCAAAGGATCGGCCACTTATGTAAGGGCAAGGTCGTAATTTCGTTATGTTTCCAAAAGAGCTCGTTGCAAGGAGCTGGACACTTGGTGGGTTCTGATTGGCTCAAGTGAGGTATTTCTTCCGAAATTCATAACTTTTTAACGGTAGCTCGGTTGGGGACATGTAATATATCAATTTTTCTCAGAAAAATGAGAGGAACACAATAAAAATATTAGTAAAAGCTAATCCCTCCTGTAATTCGAAAAGTAATGGAAGTTATCAACTTTAATGTGTTAATAGTTAAAGAACTCTATTTTGGTATTCTTAAAGTGATTAGTACGGTTTAATAGATGATTAAAGTTGATCTGAGCCTGTTAATGATAAAAATGAACATTAGGAAGAATATGGATGGACTTTGCATATAATTAGTTAATTTAGAGTTTCTTGTGCATAAATATGTTTTAATGGGCCTTGAAACCCTAATGTTGACTAATTCAACTATTAATGGTTGTAATTTATTAATTTCATGATTAAAATTGGAATATGCTAAGTCTAAGTTATTTCGAGCATTAAGTTCCTAATTTGTGGATAAATATTCTAAATGTAGTAATTAGGGTTTTCACATGAATAAAAGGTGGAATTAATGACAAATCAAGTTCATATGTGATTTGGATCATAATGAACTATGAATTAAAATAAATACATATAAAGATATTGTCATGGATTAAGAGGATAAAAATAGTAGTTTTAATAAAAAGAGGCTTAATGAGCTTGATTAATGGTTAATTATGCCTTTAATCCGAAATTGATAATTAGATGTGGAAATAATTAGGGTTTGTGTTCAATTGTGTTAAATTAGGGTTTTAAAATAATGAAAGATGAAGTGAAACCCTAATTGCCAAAGAAACCCTAAAATTGGAATAGAAATCCTAAGGAATATGAGGATATTGGATGAATATTGATAAAAGGAAATTGGTATATTTATTTCAGGATCCTGTGCATGATTAGTTGCTTGGTTGGGATTTCTATGTTTTGGTTATTTCTGCATTCAATCTGCTTAACAGGTATGTGGTTACGCTTATGACTACCCGAATTAGTTTTTCGGGATTTTATCGATGTTTCCATCGTGGCTTGAATTAAACTGTTGAATGTATTTAATTCATGCAAAGTATAATGTGAATATGACTATCACATAAGAAATATGCCTACTAGATCAGATCCTAATCCCCTTTGTAGCTTTATAGATTGACCTAGTAAATGGCTACCAATGAGGGTAGGTCCATCAGGTCATTAAATGACTTAGTAAATGGTTACCAATGGAGTAGGTCCATCAAGTCATCATGAGTCAGGGATTGGTCTACCTTTGGGTAGGACCATGCAACTCCATACCCTAGGTATTGGCTACCTATGTGGTAGGGCCATGGGGGTAAGCATCTACCATATGAGAGAGGTAGTATCCATGTCCACTGCAGGGACGTTACAGAGAAAGGGGAAAGGAAAGGATTGAGGAGTATTGCTTAAAACGTAATTTTGGATGTTAAATGATATTTGGTTGATTACATTGTTAACATAGTTGCACAATTATTGTTTCCCCCACATACCAGCTTCGGCTGACCGACATTTTGTTTGTCGGCGTTTTAGGTACAAATGAAAAGAACAAACAGTAAAGCAACATATGTGGAATCAAATGAGAGATAACATGCACAGGAGGATTAGTTAGATTAACATCTTCATGGATAGAAGTTTAGAAATCCCAGTTTTTCCAAGGTAAGAAAAGTTTATTTTATACTCGTTTTCAGTTTAGTTGGTAAAGTTTATTAATTATTACTGATTATTTGTCGAACCTTTGATCCTGTTAATTGATTAATGGATTTTTCCTTAGGGTATCCCTTAAGTGGGGGTTACCGGGAGGCGGGGTCATTACAACATACCTTTGGCATTTTCGTCTAGGTCACATAAATTAGAATCGCATATCTAGACTCCATAAAGATGGTTATCTAGACTCTTTTGATATTGAGTCAATAGAGATATATGAATCTTGTTTGATGCAAAAGATGGCTATGATCTCTTTCACTAGTAACAATGAGAGGGCCAGTGATCTATTAGGACTCATACATACTAATTTGTGTGGACCTTTTAGAACAACTACTAGAGGTGGGTATAAGTACTTCAGAACCTTTACTGATGACTTCAGTAGGTATGGCTATGTTTACTTAATTAAACATAAATCAGAAACTCTTGAAAAGTTCAAGGAGTTTATGAATGAAGTACCAAACCAACTTGGTAAAAATATTAAGGCACTTCATTTTGATCGAGGTGGAGAATACTTAAACCAATAATTTTAAGACCTTCTTAGAGACCATGGGATTGTATCTCAATGGACTCGGCCTGGAACACCTTAGTGTAATCATGTATCAGAAAGAAGGAATCACATATTACTAGATATGGTGTGATCGATGATGAGTTTAGCCGAGCTTCCGATCTACCTTCTGGGTGTATGCTCAATAAACTGTTGTGTTTACACTAAATTGAGTACCATCTAAATTGGTTCAAAAGGCACCATATAAGATATGGAATGGGAAGCGCCCCAATATGGCTTTTATGAGGATTTGGGGATGTAAAGCTTATGTCAAGAAAATGTTTCCTGACAAGCATGGTTCCAAATCTGATAGATGTTATTTTTTTGGATATCCTAAAGTAACAAGAGGATATCACTTTTATTTCTATACTGAAAACAAAGTGTTTGTTAACATGGATGACACATTCCTTGAGATGGATTTCATTTCCAAAGGAACCTATGGGAGAAAAGTGGAACTCAAACAGGTTCGAGACCAACAAGAAAATATTGAACCATTAGATGTACAAGAGGAACCTAGAGATTCAAAAAGTGTTGTGGAATCTCAAATTCATCATGTGACATAGGAACCTCATAGATCTTATAGGACACGCTTTGAACCTAACAAATTTGTATATCTTGTAACACAGGAAGGTAGTTAATTGGTCATAGATTATGAGCCAATATCTTAACAAGATGTTATAGATGGAGAAGAATCTTATAAATGGCTTGAGGCCATGAGACTCGAGACAAAGTCCATCTATACAAACAAAGTATGGACTTTGGTGGATCCACCTAAAGGGGTAAAACCTATAGGGTGCAAGTGGGTCTCAAAAAATATGACCGACTTGGATGGAAAAGTTCAAACCTATAAGGATGGATTAGTTGCATAGGGTTTCATACAAGTTCAAGGTGTTGACTATGATGAAACCTTTTATCCAGTGTCCATGGTTAAGTCCATCAGGATCATGCATGCTATTGTAGCTTATCATTACTATAGATTTGGCAAATGGATATTGAAACTACATTCTTGAACGATAATCTTGTTGAGGATGTGTATATGACACAACCTGAGGGGTTTATAGGTCCAAAGTTTGCAAATAAAGTATGTAAGCTGCAAATGTCAATCTATGGATTGACGCAAGCATCTCAGAACTAAAATCTTCATTTTGATGAGATATCCAAAGAGTTTTTCTTTACTAAAAGTGAAGATGAACCTTGTACGTACAAGAAGGTTTGTGGGAACATAGTGACATTCCTCATATTATATGTAGATGGCATACTATTGATGGGTAATGACATCCCTACTTTACAAAAAGTAAAGACATGGCTTGAAAATACATTTTCTTTGAAAGACTTGGGAGATGCATCCTACATCTTGGGGATAAAGATCTATAGAGATAGATCCAGAAGGCTTCTTAGACTAAGTCAGAGCACATACATTTACAAAGTGTTGAAGTTGTTTAGCATGGAGAACTAATAAAGAGGAAACCTTCTTGCACGTCATGGTGTCCCCAGATCTAATCTTAATGTCATCGTTCTGGTGAAGAAAGGGAACACATGATTTTGATTCCATATGCCTCAACAATTGGATCAAACATGTATGCAATGTTGTGTACCCATCCAGATGCCTCGTATGCCTTGAGCATGATGAGAAGATATTAGTTAGATCCAGGTGATTCTCATTAGATAGCCATGAATAACATCCTCAAGTACTTGAGAAGGACTAAGGACCAGTTCTTGTTCTATAACCGAGAGGAAGAAATGGTGGAAAAGGGTTACACCGATGCAAGCTTCCAAACTGACCAAGATGATTATAAGTGTAAGGCCCCTAAACTTGCTTAACGAGTTGAATAAGATTAATTACCATAATTTAATTCTTAGAACCCTAATAACCTTGTGATATGCTTTGAAATCATAAGACAAGCTTAAGTTTCAAATTTGGTCCAATTTGGACACTAATTGAGCAAGTTATGCAATTTTATGCACATTTTGGACTTTTATTCAATTTACCCAATTGAGAGGTTTTCTTTGCAATTTATCACTTGCATTATGTTCCTTGGATATTCTCTCATCATTATTGAGCGTGTTGAGCCATGGGTAACCTATTTAATCCTTGGTTTGAAGGTGTTTTCTCAAAGGGTATTTTTGGGTTCTTGAATACCCTGGCCAGATATACATCTATTGAAGGTAAGGTAAGTATGAAACTCTTATATTTCTATATTTCTGATTACTCTGATCAAGTAGTCATTTTGATACAATCGAAAGAGCATAATGAAGTAAAATATGTGGCATGGATATTTCTACCACATCATAATTGATATATGAAGAAATCTGAGTTAATCATAGATCAACTTATAAACAAAAGGAAATGTTTATTATAATGAATATCTTGGTCTAAGGATCTCAAGGTAACAGTCACCTGATGAAAGGTGAAAATTCTCAGTGATGGACTAAGTGTTGGAATACCAAGGTTTAGTAATCATGATGATGATTATGCTAAGGGATGATGATATGTAATCATCTTTATAATTCCTATGCTAATGGCAAGTAATCTAAGAGGAAACAAGATTGAATGACACATGAACAATTGAAAGTTAATGTAATACTCGAAGAAGGTGATAATCTCTTTTCTTTAATAAAAAACCCTAAATAATGATGGGGTGATAATAAGGATTATATTCCCTTGTGTGTTCCTTCCCTTCAGGGACATGACAATCAAGTAAGTCTTATGACACGATGTGCATGGATTAGAAGTAATCTTTTAGATGGATGCTTTGAAAAGTATCAGCTACTCTTGGATTTTAGTTCCAAGACAAAGAATGTGTGTTAAGTAAATGTCCCTAGATGAAAGAAAGGTCCTAATATATGTTTGGTGAAACGACCACCATCAAATCGATAATGAAATCATTTCTAATTAATGTGGAATAATTATAAATAGTGGATTAACAAAAATCACTAAAAATTAAAGCCATTTGCAAGTAGATCCTCTTCAAGGAAACTTTTACTGATGAATCCAATATATATATATCATGATTCACATTGTACAAACATTGTTTCTTCTCAGCTCGAGGACAACATATAACAGTTGCTCTAACAACACATATACTGAAGCAACATAAAACCTAGAGGCATACAAGACAAAATATTCAAATCATTCATGAAACCATTACGAATTAACTCCAAGGACCTGAGAATATAGAGATGACACATAGGACTTCTATCTACAAGAAATGATAGACATTACACTCAACCTGAGCTATCACTGCTGCCTCAGATGTTGTTCCTCCTCTGCATGGAAGGTCTGCACCACCTCGTGCAAGTCCACCTAAAAATTGTGGATCCCACAGGGTGAGACAATTGTCCCAGAGAGAGATATAACTATCCGCTAACCATATCATTATCATAGTTAAGCATTATAAAAATGAGAAAAGGTTCTTTTACATTAACAGGAAGGATTAATCACTATATGAACAGAATAAAGTAATCTCCTTTCTTAAGGAGAACATTGTATCTACCCATCATAGAGTTATAAATCATCTATCTGCTTTGCAAGGAATGTAAAGAAACATAAATAACATCTATCAACTAAGATGTATAGCTGAATTGCGCGTCAATCAATATTTTTCATATTCGATCCTTAAGCAGATATGCTATTTAGCTGAACATATTTTACAATCACACTTATGCCATGAGGAGATGAAGCATACCACGTTCATCTCCAACCGACCACAAACTTCTCACAAGTCGGTACCATACAAGGTCAATGGAAGAGACGGTTGCCATGACCTCCCTTGTCTCGGTTAGTACGAGACCAGTTAGGCTTAGTAGGACATCTTGTGTCAGCTACGATATAGTTGTGCCAGGGTACAAAGGCATCCTCGCTTAGAGGTATAGCGTCAAGTGTGCTCTCTTAGGGGAACATCTACAACAACCATCCCCAGTTGAGTCATGGTCACTTAGGCACCATACTCTGAGTCATGGTCACATAGGCACCATACTCTGAGCCACGGGTCAATTCATCATGCTCTATTGAGACATTCGTATGAAATTACTGAGTCATGGTCACTTAGGAACCATGCCCCCACATATTCAAAAATATGCATTCTGAGTTATGTCGCGGGAAACTTATTTCACCATTCAGCAAATTCTAACGCGGATGGATCTATGGTCAGGGAAATGTTTTATGGTTTCTAGTGCTATATTAAGTGCATTACAACATTCTTTTAGCATCAACCAAGTTATCATTATTAACCACAACAAATGCTACAACGAAAGGTGAAATACATCTATCACGTACTTTTCAAATCTTTAAGACACATGATACTTGGGATCTTAGTCCCTTATCACATTACTGGGGAATTCTCATCCCTTCACATCATCATTATCAGGATTACTGGATCTGGATATTCAACCCTTAGATCATCACATAGCATTGTTACCTCTATAACAGGTAACCATTACCTCTAGGTCCTCAGACCAAGGTATTCATTTTACTTGTTGTACAAGTATTCCACATAGCTCATATAGTTTAATTTGGCATCTTGTCACCTATTACTAGGCAACAACTTATTTTCATGGCTCACAAGGCCATTACACATCTTGTCACTACTCATTAGGTAACAACTTATTCGCATGGCTCACAAGGCCATACACAACTTGTCATCTCTCATTAATCAACAACTTATTCACATGGCTCACAATGCTATACACATATTGTCACCTCTCATTAGGTAACAACAGTTTCTAGGTCATAAGCCCTATATAGACATTATACTTGTTATACAAGTATTTAACATGCTTTACAAGGCATATTCAATAATAGAAATACAACCTTCCCATTACTAGGGTTAGGGTTTCCCTTTATAGCCAAATAGGGTTTCATGTTCATATTATTAATCCAAACCCTAAATCATTGCTCCACACTTCTAGGAACATGTATTGATATCATAAGCGTTCAATCATATTATTTATTATCATCATTTATACTTAAATGATTATCAACACAAAGTATGAATTCCTCTCTCATCCTCACTAGGATATTGATTACATAATACTTTATTAACTTGGCTTAACCTTTTTTCTCAAGGCATGTTAGCCTACACTTATCAAAGTGCATTAAACTCATTACATCTCAATGTAAGAATTGACATGACACACTTCATGTGTTACTCATCCATGTATATTGGATTTAAGGTGCATCAAGGTGTATCAACCTTGAGGTGTTGGATGTGATATTTATCATGCCGTGGTGTATCACTTCCCTCATCACTTTTAACTTACTTAAGTTCATAAACTTATCTTGTATTAGGGTATTTCCCATCCTAATACTTTATGCACTAGCACATCACATTTATCATGTAATGTATTGGCCATAAGTCACACACTTGAATTACCCAACTATCATCAAGTGATATGGACTCATCTCAGGTTAAGACATTGTTGATATAGGATTGACCATTATCAATCACTTTAGGTGTTTCACCTATCAAGGTATTAGCCACACCATTACTTGGTATTATACTCATCACTTCTAAGAGTATTTTTCACTCACCTTTACAAGGTCTATTGGGTGGAAATCATGTATGTCAAGTTGACACATGTATTGGATTAGGTGTATATTGAGTTAGGCACTCATACCCTTACCCATCAAGGTATCAACCTTACCATTCATATGGTGTATCAACATCACCCTTCATGGGTGTAACATCCTCACCTCACTTGAAGCTATTGGCCACACCATACTTTAGTGTGTTTTCCATCACATGTTCTAGGGTATTAACCACCTTGCCACTTTTGTCATCTAGTGTATTGGGTTATCCACCATATCATTTTAGAGATGTGTGCTCCACACCATATTGTCCAAAAAGTGTATGCTTAATCCAATATCAGTTTAAAGGTGTATGCTTGCTACCCATATCACTTTAGAGGTGTATGTGTGCTTACCATATCGACCTTGAGGTGTATGTGTGCTTACCATATCAACCTTGAGGTGTATGTGCGCTTACCATATCAGGCAAGAGGTGTATGCTTGCTTACATATGACCTTAGAGGTGTATGTGTGCTTCACACCATATCGGGAAAAGAGGTGTGTGTATGATTCACACCATATTGGGAGAAGAGGTGTGTGTGTGCTTCACACCATATCAGGAAAAGAGGTGTGTGTGCTTCACACCATATCGGGCAAAGAGGTGTGTGTTCTTCACACCATATCGGGCAAAGAGGTGTGTGTGTGTTTCACACCATATCGGGCAAAGAGGTGTGTGCTTAACCCAATATCATTTTTGAGGTGTATGTTTGACCTCATATCGTGCAAGAGGTGTATACTACATCACCATATCGTGCAAGAAAGTATAAACTCATATACATATCCTTTTAGTGGTGTATGTGCATCACCATATCGAGTTAGAGGTTCTTTCTTGGCTTGAACCCGATATCACTTTATAAGGTGATACCATCATCTTCAAGCTCTAGACCTTCATTCTACATGATCTAGTAAAAGGATAACAGGTATAAGAAACTACTAGAACTCATAAATATATTAAGTATTCAAGAAAATTTCAGAATTCAAAGTAGATTATCATGTATAGTAAGAAAGATGCTGAATAATAACATGTTTGGGTTCAAGTTATATAACCCGCCTTAATAACATCTTCAAAGCTCCAAGCTCCAAAGCTCCATTTTCTTAAGGTTGAATATGACTTATCAAAAGTCCAGGGCTCGTTCACAAATCCTTCATATACAAGTAATCACCATAGTTAAGAACTTGGTGAAGAAGAAAAGAAAGCAAGATCATAACCCTAGATCCATGCTTTAATCCAAGGTTGAAGATGATCATGGTCTTACCTTAGGGTTAAGATTTGAGGTCCTTCTTGCTCCTTAGCACCTTTTCACGATACCTCACTACTTATGCACGATATGCCCTCACTTGTGGCCGATATCCCTTTCACGTGTGGCCAATATCACTTCATTTGGCCGATATCAACATGTTATGGCCAATATCAACATGTTATGGTCGATACCACTTGCTATGGCCGATAACCAAGCCCTATGCACGATACGACATCACCTGTGCATGAAACCAAGGCTCTATGCATGATATATAAGAGAAAGGAGGTGGTATGATTCGAAAATTTTCACTAAGAGGTGAAAGGAAGGGTATATATACTTGAGGTTCATGAAAATGTGTGTATATGAGGTGTCATCAATTTACTACTAGTAGGTGCCACATGGCCATGCATGGATTGACACATGTACTTGCATGCACTCCATATTTATATTTCCATGAAAAATAAAAACTTGAGGATAATTCAAGGGATAAGGGTCGGCCCCCTTTGGTTATCTTCTAGGACAAGCCACTTCCACTCACATTATTATATTCACAATTCAATGCAACCTTTCCCAAGGAAAGTTGCAAGCCTATATCCATTGCTTTATTGAGGTTCTTAGCTCGTTTTTTAAAATTAAAATATTTAAAAACATGATATGGGGGTCTCCTCTTTAGCTCCTTGGCCGATAGGGACTCCCATTTAACACTACAACCTGATACACTTAATACAAGCTCAAATTAGGGTTTCCATTCAACCCCTTTCTTGGTCTTTTCATTACCAAGAATACTACCATTCATAAATGATTCAAACATTGTGTCTTATTCATTCCCTCTCCTCTAAATGATACATAGAGTAAGTAGGAACACTCTAGAGGTGGTAATTTTCATATCAACCCTACATTTTGGGTAACTTACAAATTGGACCAAAATTGGTGCACAAGGTACTAACATTATTCAAACAAGTTCACACTTGGCATTTAGGCTTTCCACAATCCACCACTTAGCATCACTCTCTTTATTATGATGCTAAAACACTTAAGGCATGTTCAATATGTGACATTTTGCAATATAACCCCTCATCTTGGGTAATTTTCACTTTGGTCCAAAAAAAGAACATTGCTCAAACAGCATTCAATCAGGACCAAACTTGGAACATAAGTGTGTCACATGATAACAAAACACCTTAGAGGAATATATTAAAGTTCTAAGTAACTTACTTATCCAAAATAAATAGGGTTAATCAATAACCGAGGTCAGGGTCATTACATTGGGTTTTGGTAATAACAACAGAGGATGGAAATGATAAGATGTAATATGTGTTTTTGGCACATATAATGGGTACCAAGGTAAATAATCTTAGTATCCAAGAACTTTCAATGATATGAGAAAATGATAACATGACTCCTGATAAGATGAATAATGTTTGGTTACCAAGAAGGGTCAACCTTGAGATTAGTCTAGTTACATATGATAATATGGACATCATATGTTAGGGGTTTATGCTCCGCATAAACATGACATCAACAAGGATGTATGAGTTGAAGGAACAATTGTAGAATCATTTTGGGAAAAATCTTATCAAGTTAAAAATAATTCCTTAGAATATCCCTATATAGATCTATTGAGGTAGTTTATACGTAACAACTAGAGATACCTTCGAGATAAGTTCTTCTTTGACAAGTAGCCTCTCCTTATGATAAGAAAATAAGCAGCTAACGGGATAGTTGATACAAGTCATAAGAAATTTAGTGTTGAACCAAAAAATTAGACTGGTTCAACAAAAGTATGATAAGACTTGTAGTCTCAAATGAATGACAAAATGTAACTCTAGTCTGGGAAGGACGGTTGAGTATGACAGATTCTATGATAACCCTGTGTGAAAGAACTTTGTGCTGGTCAAATTTCTATGGAAAATCCATCACATCAAGATGTTATATGGATATTTGATGATATTATGCATAAATGACAATTGTCTTCCTTCATCTAGGATTTTGGGGACAAAATCCTTGTTAGGGGTTTATAACTTGTAATGACCCTGACCTGGGTTATGAGTTAACTCTATTTTTTTTTGGCTAAATAAGTTTATTATAACATTATTATAATCCTCTAAAGTGTTTTGTTATCAGGTAACAAACTTATGTTTCAAATTTCATCTTGTTTGAATAATGTTTGAGCAATGTTCTCATATTTTGGACCAAAATGCAATTTACCCAAGATGAGAGGATATATTGCAATTTGTCACATGTTTAATGTGAACTAAGTGATTTAGAATCATAAGCAATATAATTATGCTAGGTGGTGGCTTGTGGAAAGCCTAAATTCCAAATTTGAACTTATTTGAATAATGCTAGTGCCTTGTGTACCAATTTTGGTACAAGTTGTAATTTACCCCAAATGTAGGGTTGATATGCAATTTACCACCTCTAGAGTGTTCTTATTCCATCCTAGTATCATATAGAGGAGAGATAAATAAGGATACACCGGGATTGAATCATATTTGAGTATGATACTCTTGGTGATGAAAAGACCAAGAAAGTGTTGTATGTAAAACCATAATTTGAGTTTGTATCGGGTTGTAGAGTCCATATGGGAGTGCCTATTGGGAAAGGAGCCATAAATGGGATACGAAATAGGTTTTGGAACTATTGTACTTGTCCATGATGATCTAAGTACCTCAGGGTGGTGATCCATGGCGAGTTAGATGCTCCTTGCAAAAGTTGTATCGGTTTGCATAATTTATGAGATAAAGATGAAATATCTTATTAAAAAAGATAACTAATGGCCGAAATATCATCTCTAGATTATCCTCAAGTGTTTTGCATGTCAACATAAATATAAGTGAATGCAAGTACATGTTTCAACCATGCATGGACATGTGACACCTAGTAGCTTAAAATGGTGACACCTCATATACACACTTTTTCATGAACCTCAAGTATATATACCCTTCCTTTCACCCATAAGTGAAATTTTTCGAAATATATCACCCCCTTTCTCTTCGATATTGTGCATAGAGTCTTTATATCATGCTAGGGTGAAGGAGTATCGTGCATAGAGCCTTGGTATCACCCATAGCAAAGTGATATCACCCATTACAAAGTGATGTTGGCCAAGTGAGGGATATCGACCATAAGTGAGGGATATCGGTCACAAGTGGTGAGGTATCATGCATGAGGCTAAGGAGATCAAGTCTTGGACCTTTAAGAAGATCTTATTCAACCTTGTGAACGTGAAGGTTTGGATCTTGGAGCTTTGAAGTTGCTCTAGAGGTGGGTTATATAACTTGAACTCAATTATGATATTATTTATCATCAATCTTGCCTTAGTTAAATGATTTACTTTCAAATAGAATTGTCTTGCATAATTGATGAATCCATGAGCTCTAGTAGTAACCTAGGATTGTTGATAATGAACTAGAACAAGTAGAACGCAGGTCTAGAGCTTGAAGATGATGGTATCACCTTATAAAGTGATATCGATTTCAAGCACATAAGCAAGCACCTCTAACCCGATATGGTGATGCACCGACACCACTAAAACGATGTGGATATGAGTTTATACTTCCTTGCACTATATGGTGATATAGTATACACCTCTTGCATGATATGAGGTCAAAAGTACCCCTTAGGCACGATATGGTGTGAAGTAGACACACACCTCTTTGCCCGATATGGTGTGAAGGATACACACACCTCTTTTCCCGATATGGTGTGAAGCATACACTTACTTCTTTGCCCGATATGGTGTGAAACATACACACGCCTCTTTGCCCTATATGGTGTGAAGCATACACACACCTCTTTGCCCGATATGGTGTGAAACATACACACATCTCTTTGCCTGATATGGTGTGAAGCACACACACACCTCTTTGCCTGATATGGTGTGAAGCATACACACACCTCTTTGCCTGATATGGTGTGAAGCACACGCACACCTCTTTTCCAGATATGGTGTGAAGCACACACACACACACACCTCTTTAACTGATATGGAAGAAAGCACACACCGCTTTTCCCGATAGGGTGGAAGCACCTCAATTCAATATACTTGATTGAGTTACACATGTAGTGTGTTATGTCAAATGATACATTAAGACATACAGACTTTAATGCACTTTGATAAGTGTAGGCTAACATACCTTTGAGAAAGGGTTAAGCCAAGTTAATAAATATGATGTAATCTGTAATACCCCTGACCTAGGTTAAGGCTTAACCCTAGGATTTTTGCTTAAGTAAGATACTTACAAGCTAATTTTAATCTTTTGAAAAGTAATTAAGGCTTCTTGTGAAGTTTATTGTCAAGATTGAACTTAATTGCAAACTATGTGTGCATTATATGAAAGTTTGAGTGAAAAGTTCAATTTACCCACGATGAGGGGTTACATTGCAAATGACACATGTGGAATGTGTTCTAATTGTTTTGGTATCATAAGAAAGAGATTGATGCTAAGTGGTGGCTTATGGAAAGCCTAAATATTAAGTTATAACTTCTTTGAACAATGCTAGTACTTTGTACACCAATTTTGGTACAATTTGTGATTTACCCAATATGTGGGGTTAAAATGTAAATTATCATCTCTAAGAGTGTCCCTACTCCCTCTATGTATCTTTTAGAGGAAAGAGAAAGAAGGAGACACTATGTTTGAATCACCTTTGAGTGGTGATACTCTTGGTAATGAAAGACCAAGAATGAGTTGAAGGCAAGAGCCTTATATGTGTTTTATCGAGTTGTAGACTTGATATAAGGAGCCCTATCGGCCAAAGAGTCAAAGTAGGAGCCTCCTATACGTTTGTTGAGCCTTGGAAAAGGCCATGATGGGCAGAGCACCTCAAGGAGGTGGCCCATGATGAGTTGCAACAAAAATGTATCAGGTTGCTTATTTAATGAGATAATGATGAGATAACTTGCCCAAGAAGATATGTAAGGGCTGAGATATTGTCTCTAGGTTATCCTCAAGACTCTTGCATGGCAAGATATACATGTGTGCATGCATGGCCATGTTTCAACAATGCATGACCATGTGTCATCTAGTAGAATGAGGAGAAGGCACCTTTTATATGATTTATCTCATGAATCCAAGTATAGATACTTCACCTTTCACCAACTTATGAAAGTTTATGATCCTCATAACCATTCCCCTTGGAGATATCGTGCAAAGAACCTTAGGTATTGTGCAAAGCAGCTCAAGGAGCTAGGAGAGCTCGAGAATCAAGCTTTAGGTATTGCTTTGGTCACCTTCAACCTGGATTGAAGTAGGATATCGGGTTATGGATATTCTTTTCTTTCCTTCTTCACCAAGTGCTTAACTATGGTGATTTCTTGTCCATGGAAGAGTTGTGATCGAGCCTTGGACCTGAGAGAAGTTCTTCTTAAACCTTAGGATGAGAAGATTTGGATATTGGAATTTTGAAGTGTTCACAAGGAGGGTTATATAATTTCAACTCTATCATGTTATTATTCATCACCTAAATTGCTATACTTAATGAAATACTTTTAATTCCAAAAATCTTCTAAAACAACTGATGAAATTATGAGTTCTAGTTGTTTCTTAGACCTGTGTCCATGAACTATATTAGTTAGAATGAAGTTCTAGAGCTTGAAGAAGATGGTATCACGTTATAAAGTTGATATGGGGTTCAAGCATACACACTAGTAGCTCTAACCCAATATGGGTATGTGCAAATATCACTTGCACAATATGAATTGAAGATTTCATTTCCTTGCACGATATGAATTGAAGATTTCATTTCCTTGCACGATATGAAGGTGAAGCTCATATCTTGGAACACGATATGGTGTTATCCATAAACCTCTTGCATGATAGGAAGCCAAGTATATACTCCATGCAAGATATAAGGTTTAATGTATACTTGTAAGATTGATATGAAACCCTAGTTTGGGAAACCCGATATGAGTAAGTTAGCAAGTATTCCTTGCACAATATGATCATGTAATATACACTTGTACATGATATATTGAAGCATACATCTGATGCATGATATGATAAATTGAGTATACATTTATGCACAAAATAAGATATGGATTAAAATATAAGGTATAACCCGATATGGTTGGAACACCTCAACCCGAGATGAAACCCGAGATGGGGTTAACCCAATATGAAAATAGATGATAGCTCATATACAATATGATCCATGCCCTTGCACAATATGGGAGATACCCATTTACCCCTTGTGCAGGATACAAGTCCAAGATTATACTTCTTGCACGATGCAGAGATTGTAAATACTCTAAACAATATAGAGTTGGAAACCCTAGGTGATGGGTAAGCCGATACAAGTGGTGAGTGATACCACATGGATGATATGAATGATATCCCTTGGATTCTAGGAATAGAACTTACTCCTACTTGGTGAACGATATGAGGTTTAATTCATACTTCATGAATGATATGACATAATTTACCCAAACTGATGGAAAACCCTAGTTGAGGGATTGAAACCCAATATACCCTACCCCTTTATGTAATGGATTGTCATATGAGAATTTAATAAGACACCCAGATTGTCAAGTAACTATATGATAAGTTTGATCCTTAATGGAATATAGGGGTTATGAGTCTAAGGGTCTATCTAAATGGTAACCCGATATGGTAACCCGATATGTTACCTGATATGGATACTGGATATGATATCCTAAAGGGAAACTAATATGGTATCTTGGGTATACTACTCAAATGACATGTGATGAAGCATATGATCTATGCCTGATATGGTGCACACCTTGTGCATGGTATGGTGTCAAGTACATGGCTTCGGCACGATTTGGCACCAAACACATAGCTTATACCCGATATGGAGTCAAACACCTAGCTCATACCCGATATGAAGTTGTCTTGATATGATATTAACTAAGAGATAGTCAATTTGATATGGGTACACGATAGTATTATTAGGGGATACACCCTAAAACATGATATGGTGATGTGGTTATACCACCTGCCCGATATGGATACACTATGTGAAATAAGAATGTATCTTAAAGCAATACATGTTAACATACACACATCTTATACCCAATATGGTAGAGACACATCAATCATATGTGATTGATTGAGTTATACATGTTGAATGTGGTGTTAATTAAAATATGATGGGAATTGCTAATGATGAACTAAGATTCCTCAAAGAGGAGGATTGAACCAAAAGTATGATGTAATCAATGTCCTAGCAAGGATGAGAGAGAAACACATACTTTGTGTTGATAAACATATAATGACAAATGATGAGAACAAATGAGTATGATTGCATACTTATGATATCAATATATGCTCCTAGATGTATGGAGCAATGAATTAGGGTTTGGATTGATAATGTGAGCTTGAAACCCTATTCGACTATAAAGGGAAACCCTAACCCTAATAATGGGAAGGTTGTATTTCTCTAATTGAATAAGCCTTGTAAAGCATGTTAAATAATTGTATAATGCTTATGTGGTATGATGACCTAAAAGATAATTGTTACCTAGTGAAAGGTGACAATCTGTTTAAATGGCCTTGTGAGCTATGGGCATAGTTGTTACCTTGGGAGAGGTGACAAGATGTTTAATAACCTATGTGAATATTGTTGCCTAGAGAGAGGTGACCAGATGTTCAATAATTTGTGTGAATAATTGATATCCAGTAAGAGGTGACAAAATTATTAATCAAAGTATGTGAGCTATGTGAAATACTTATACAACAAGTGAAATGAATACCTTGGTCTGAGGACCTAGAGGTAATAGTTACCTGTTTTAGAGGTAACAAAGCTATGTGATAATCTAGGGGTTTGAATACCCATATTCGGTAATCATGATGATAATTATATGAAGGGATGAGGATTCCCAATAATGTGATAAGGGACTGAGATCCCAAGTACCAAGTATCTAAATGTGCTTTAAAGACTTGAAAAGTACATGATAGATGTATGACACTTTCTTTGTAGCATTTGTTGTGATTAATAATGATAACTTGTTTGATGCTAAAAGAATGTTGTAATGCACGTAATATATCACTAGAGATCATAAAACATTGCCCTGATCATAGATCCATCAACATCAAAATTTGCTAAATGGTGAAACGGGTTCCCCGCGACATAACTCGAAATGCATATTTTTTAATATGTGGGGGCATGGTTCCTAAGTGACCATGACTCAGAAATTTCATAAGAATGTCTCAATAGAGCATGGTAAACTGATCCATGGCTCAGAGTATGGTGCCTATGTGACCATGACTTAGAGTATGGTTCCTAAGTGGCCATGACTCAGTAATTTCATAATTGGGGACAGTTGTTGTAGATGTTCCCCTAAGAGAGCACAGTTGACGCTGTATCTCTAAGTGAGGATGCCTTTGTACCCTGGCATAACTATATTGCAGCTGACATAAGATGTCCTTTTAATCCTAAGTGGTCTCGTACTGACCGAGACAAGGGAGGTCATGGCAACCAGCTCTTTCATTGACCATTTATGGTATCGACTTGTGAGAAGTTTGTGGTCGGTTGGAGATGAACAAGGTATTCTTCATCTCCTTAGGGCATAAGTGTGATTGTAAAATATGTTCAGCCGTGTAGCATATCTTCTTAAGGATCGAATATGGAAAATATTGATTGATGTGTAATTCAGTTATACATCTTAGTTGATAGATGTTATTTATGTTTATTTACATTCCTTACAAAGCAGATAGATGAATTATGACTCTACCATGGGTAGATGTAGTGTTTACTGAAGAAAGGAGATTAACTTATTTTATTCATACAATGATTAATCCTGCCTGTTAATATAAAAGAACCCCTACTCAGTTTTACAATGTTTATCTACAATAATAATATGGTCGGCGGAGAGATATATCTCTCATTGGGACAATTGTCTCACCCCGTGGGATCCAAAATTTTTAGGTGGATGTGCATGATTTGGTGGAGACCTTTCTGTAGAGGAGGAACAATAGATGAGGCAGTAGTGACAACTCAGGTCCAGTATACGGTATGTCGTGCCTTGTAGATAGAAGTCCTATGTGTCATCTTAGTATTCTCAGGTCCTGGGAGTCAGTTTGTAATGGTTTCATGAACGATCTAAGGATTTTGGCTTGTATGCCTCAAGGTTTTATGTTGCTCCAGTATGTGTTTTGATAGAGCAACTGTTATATGATTGTCCTCGAGATGAAATGAAACAATGTTGTACAGTGTAAACCATGATATATATATGAGTTTTGGATCTTTCTGTAAGAGTTTTCTGGAAGAGGATCTCCTTGCAAAATGGTTTTAAATTTTTGTGATTTTTGTTAATCCGCTATTTATGATAATTCCGCATAATTAGTAATGATTTGGCTGTCGATTTGATGGTGGTCATCACAAAATCAATATCCTAGTGAGAGGTGACAAGATGTTTAATGTCCTTATGAGCCATGTGAATAGTTGTTTCCTAGTGAGAGGTGATAAGATGTTTAATGGCCTTGTGAGTCATGTGAATAGTTGTTGCCTAGTGAGAGGTGAGAAGATGTGTAATGGCCTTATGAGCCATGTGAATAGTTGTTGCCTAGTGAGAGGTGACAAGATGTGTAATGGCCTTGTGAGCCATGTGAATAGTTGTTGCCTAGTGAGAGGTGACAAGATGTATATTGACCTTGTGAGCCATGTGAATAGTTGTTGCCTAGTGAGAGGTGAAAATATGTGTAATGGCCTTATGAGCCATGTGTATGGTTTTTGTCTACTGAGAGGTAACAAGATGTTTATAAAAGTCTCATGATATAGAGATAAATGTAAGAGATGATAATGTACAAAAATGAACCAGGGAATTGGGAAATTATTAACATAATAATTATAATAAATGGTTATAGACAAATAAGGGCTATAATATTTTTAATATGTTAAAATGAGATATGAGGAATACTTGTATCACATAAAGGATGTAAATGTGTATGATGGTTCGATTGAGGGATAATGCCTAGAAAAGGTGATGTGGTGTTCGATGATGAGTTTAAGGTATTGATATCCCATGATGGGAAACATAAAGGTATTCCAACTCTTATGGAATCCTTAGCAATATGGCAATGAACTCATAGGATTGGTATAATCTAATGCCTGGTTGTAATCTCAAAATGATCTCACAGGGTTGGCAAAGTCCAATGACTGGCTGAACTCACAAGATTGGTATAATCCAATGCATGGTTGTACTCTCAAAATGATCTCACAGGGTTGGCATAGTCCAATTCCTAGCTGAACTCACAGGATTGGTATAATACAATGCCTGGTTGTACTCTCAAAATGATCACACAGGGTTGGTATATTCCAATGCTTGGATGAACTCACAAGATTGGTACAATCCAATACATGGCTGTGATCTCGTAGGGTTGTATAATCCAATGTCTGACTATACTCTCAAAATGATCTCACAGGGTTGGCATAGTCCAATGCCTGGCTAAACTCATAGGATTCATATAATCCAATGCCTAGTTGTACTCTCAAAATGATCTCACATCGTGGGCATAGTCCAATGCCTAGATGAACTCACAAGAATGGTACAATCTAATACCTGGCTGAGCTCTTACAAAATCAATACCTAGTTAGCAAATTGGCCGAGGCCAACAGATATAAATGAGAATGATTCATGGTCATCATACCATGATAATATTATCACAGGATAAGTTTGAGATGTTTGCATAATATGATGGGTAAATGATATACATGTTCTTTCATATTCCTTATAAAGTGAATAGGTGATTTACTGCTCTATTATAGATAGTTACAATGCATTGAAAAGATGAGAAATATTGTAATCTTCTTATCCACAGTGATTAACCTTGCTTAATAATATAGAAGAACCTCTGCTTAGTTTAATACTATTTACCTGTGATAATAACATTGTTGGCAGAGTGTTATATCTCCCGTTGGGACAATTGTCTCACCCTGTGGGATCCACATTTTTTTTGGTGGACGTGTACGAGGGGGTTGAGACCGTACTACAGAAGAAGGACAACAACAGCAGGGATAGCTCAAGTTGAGTGTATTGTCTGTCGTGTCTTGTAAATAGAAGTCATATGTGTCGTCTTTGTGCTCTCAGGTCCTTAGATTTAGTATTTGATGGTTTTATGAACAATCTGAGGTTTTAGCTAGTATGCCTTGAGGTTTTATATTGCTTCAGTATATGTTTTAATAAAGTAATATTTATATGTTATCCTCAAGAAGAGATTGTGCAGTGTGTGTATAATGTTATCAATGATGTATATAAGTCTATGCTTCTTCCTTTAAGAGTTCTTCTAGAAATGGATCTCATTGTAAAATGGTTTTAATTTTTAGTGATTTTTGTTAATACGCAGTGTATGATTATTTTGCAACAATTTGGCTGTCGGTTTTTTGGCGGTCGTTACAAAGTTTGGTATCAGAGCTTAAGGTTTGCTGAGTCTACAGAGACATATGACTAAGGTGTTGAGTTTGTTATAGTGTCCTACAGTATATCCTATAATGACTTCTACTTATGCAGAAGAAAGGGTGAAGTTTAAAAATGACTAGAGAACATGAGGAACACATTGCTAAGAGCAATGTCGTTGCACTAGGAGAAGGTGCAAGGGATCAGGAAAGAGAAGAATGAGTGCCTGAGAATTCCCATCTTGCCCAATTAGGATAGAGAATCCTACTTTTTATGCTCTTGTTGGGCAGGTTCAAATAACAATGATGAATATAGTCTATTGGATACTAGCAATACAACCTAGGTTACCAGCCTCAATGATGAAACTTTGGGTTCTGAAAGGGTTCCTGAATGACATAGTCATGTTGGAACAGTGGAAATGTGGGAAGAATTAACATATGGCAAGAAAATAGACTCTTCCATAAGTATAGATAGATAGTACCTTGTGATGGCAATACCCAAGGAGGGGAAATAAGCTAAGAATTTAGGAAAGGTCTCTATAATTTTAGAGACATTTGCTTAGTTGTTCTAAAAAGCCAACATTTTTGGTACCACCAGTGCAATAAATGCCTAGTACACCAGGGCAGTATTCACTAAGTAAAGGTAAAAGTCCTAACTTTCCACCTGTAAGAACTCCTAATTTAGCTTCTACATCAGTAATAAGACCAATAAGGCTATGGTAAAAGGATAACATGTTATAGATATGTACATGTTGAACATACTAAACCGTTTTGTTCAAAAAGAAGGGAAGAAATGACCCTACAATCGAGGCAGACTCGGAGGGGCTTACAAAAGTTACAACCCAATATTGTAAAAAGGAAAAAGCAACAACATGAAACAGCTAGACTCTATGTTTGAGTAAACCTGAATTGGTAGATGACCGTGAGGGGTGACAGTCAGATAGAGATTTTTCATTCTGATATGTCTTCTCTTGACTTTATCTGATAATCATAATAAGGTTGTTATTGTTGAGCTTCAATAATTAGTCCTATGAGGACATGAGGAATAGATAAGAAGGATGAGAACCTATATTTAGTGCAATATTCTCTTATATGTTTTAAAATTTCTCTCTTCGTGTAGAAAGGGAAGAGATATAAAAGAAACAACCAGATAAAATTTGAGATACTAAGTAGTAAAACTTAAAGGGATGAAACATAATATAAAACAAATGCATACTACCTAATTTCAGTTCTTGAATACCCTGGCCAGGTATTCATCTATTGAAGGCAAGGTAAGTATGGAACTCTTAGATTGCTATCTTTTTTATTACTCTGATCAAGTAGTCATTTTGAGACAATCTAAAGAGCATAATGAAGTAAAATATGTGGCATGGATATTTCTACCACATCCTAATTGATATATGGAGAAATATGAGTTAATCATATATCAACTTATAAACAAAAGGAAATGTTTAGTATAATGAATATCTTGGTCTAAGGACCTTGGGGTAACAGTAACCTGATGAGAGGTGACAATGCTCAATCATGGACTAAGGGTTGGAATTCCCATATTTAGTAATCATGATGATGATTATCCTAAGGGATGATGATATGTAATCATCTTTATAATTCTTATGCTAATGGCAAGGAACCTAAGAGGAAACAAGATTGAATGACACATGAACAATTGAAAGTTCATGTAATACTCGAAGAAGGATATAATCTCTTTTCTTTGATAAACAACCCTGAATAATGATGGGGTGATAAGAAGGATTATATTTCCTTGTGTGTTCTTTCCTTTAAGGGACATGACAATCAAGTAAGTCTTATGACACTTGATGTGCATGGATTAGAAGTAATATTTTAGATGGATGCTTTGAAAAGTATTAGCTAGTCTTGGATTTTAGTTCCAAGACAAAGAATGTGTGTTAAGTAAATGTCCCTAGATGAAAGAAAGGTTCTATTATATGTTTAGGATTTGGTAATAACAACAGAGGATGGAAATGATAAGATGTAATATGTGTTTTTGGCACATATAATGGGTACCAAGGTAAAGAATCCTAGTATCCAAGAACTTTCAATGATATAAGAAAATGAGAACATGACTCCTGATAAGATGAATAGTGTTTGGTTACCAAGAAGGGTCAACCTTGAGATTAGTCTAGGTACATACGATAATATGGACATCATATGTTAGGGGTTTATGCTCCGCATAAACATGACATCATCAGTGATGTATGAGTTGAAGGAATAATTGTAGAATCATTTCGGGAAAAAGCTTATAAAGCTAAAAATAATTCCTTAGAATATCCCTATCTAGATCTATTGAGGCAGTTTATACATAACAACAAGAGATACCTCCAATATAAGATCTTCTGTGACAAGTAGCCTCTCCTTATGATAAGAAAATAAACAACTAACGGGATAGTTGATACAAGTCATAAGAAAGTTAGTGTTGAACCAACAGATTAGACTGGTACAACAGAAGTATAATAAGACGTGTAGTCTCAAATGAATGACAGAATGTAACTCTAGTCTGGGAAGGACAGTTGAGTATGACAAATTCTATTATAACCCTGTGTGAAAGAACTTTGTGTTGGTCAAAGTTCTATGGCATCTCCATGACATCAAGATACTATGTGGAGATTTGATGATATGATGCATGAATGACAATGTCTTCCATCATCTGGGATTGCGTGGATGAAATCCTTATTAGGGGTTTATAACTTGTAATGACCCTAACCTGGGTTATGAGTTAACCCTATTTGTTTTGAATAAATAAGTTTCTCAGAAGTTTAATATAATCCTCTAAAGTGTTTTGTTATCAGGTAACAAACTTATGTTTCAAATTTTATCATGTTTGAATACTATTTGAGCAATGTTCTCATATTTTGGAAAAAAAATGGCAATTTACCCAAGATGAGGGGATATATCACAATTTATCACATGGTGAATGTTCCCTAAGTGATTTATCATCATAAGAAAGATAATGATGCTAGGTTGTGCCTTGTGGAAAGCCTAAATTCCAAGTTTGAACTTGTTTGAATAATTTTAGTGCCTTGTGTACCAATTTTGGTACAAGTTGTAATTTATCCAAAATGAAGGGTTGAAATGAAATTTACCATCTCTAGTGTGATGACCCCAATTTTATTATTATGATACCCAATATAGTATTTTAAGGCCATGAGTGTCATGCAGATGATGATACCAAATTAAGGAAATGGTTATTCAATTATTGTATATTTCCCCCCAAAAAGTGTAACTATATATGGAATTGATGAATGGAACATTAATTGAGTTCAAGTATGATGAATATGTTTATTAATTGATTTGGGTACATATGAGTCCATGGGACCCATTTAGTAGTACTAATTAACTCAAGTGATATATTAGCAAACTTTGAGGTATTAGTATCATACACATGTTTTTTTACTTGTAGGATCGAGATTTTATGATTATTTGAATTGAATTCAAATATAGTAAACTTATTTATGTGCTTGTTTGAAGATTTAAATAGCACAGATAAATAATAGGCTTTGAGTCTCAAACATTGACAGAAGCTAGCTTAGGAACTTGTGAGCGTGTGTCTAAAATTTCATGATGTTTAGAGATTTGTACAAAGAGATAAATCTTTGAAGTTGAGGATATTAATGATGTACTTGTGGTCCAACTTTATTCTTTTTATCATTTAGTATCTAAGTTGTGACAATTTGATGTCACGCTGGATTGCATGTTGGGCGCGGATCTCAGCTAATAGGCGTGATTCAATCTGAACCATCTGTAGTATATCTGACAGTGGGGACCTCATCCCCTACCTCTGAAAACTACGGTGGTTAAGGAGGACGAGGAAACCACGCGATCCCAAGCACCTACCATAGATGCCTCTGATAAACATGAGTTTCTAGTGGGGGAGTTAGACTCAGTTCACCTAGATCACGTAACCATGCGCCTTTCTAGCTGCATCGTTGGACTTAGCCTGGGGCGAGATGCAGATAGACTTGTCATAGCTCCCTGGTCGTCATTGCCCTCCAAAAATGGAGGAGCAGTACCAGATTGATTTCAAGTAGATCCAAAGAGGGTGGGTGATCATAGGGAATTTAGTTCCCATAATCATAATCTATGCAACCACCAAAGATATCGACCCATTCCTACCCCTAGTCCCTCCACCTGAACTTGTAAGCCATGCCTTAGGCAGGATCTCGACGCATCCTTGTCATGTTTACATGAGCCTAGCTAGACTTTTGAACTACATCGTCATCCTGAAGCAGAGGTTCTTCCTGGCCATAATACCAAACCAGTCCGATCAACCCACCACCCATAGTGGTTTGGTTTCCCTGGAGCTGGCGAGCTCTGTCACGAGCAGATGGAAGGAGAGGTGTTTGGGGAACAAACCATTGGCCTATATACAATGACCTGGCACCACCCACCAGTTCCTTGGAAGCCGCGGTTCTTCTCGGCTTGTTTCTGGAGTGATGAGAAGCCCAGGGAGAAAAGCCCCAATCACACCGAGTTTCTCCGCCACAGATCCAAGGTGGAGATTTACGTGGCATTGTCGGTCACCCTGAGACTCGTAGCTGTGTCCTGGAGGCCCTCTCCACTCTACGAACATGAAGGTGAAGACCACTGCTCCCAATTCTGACCCAGCGCCATTCACTTCGTGCCGGCGTGGCTTGCGGTGGCGATACTGGTCTGTGACGGGGCGACGTGAGATCAATAGCGAGGAACAGAATAGGGATAAACCCGATCCAAGTCTCATCGTCCACTTGATTTATAGAGGATAGCGTGAGCCAATCCTCCCTCTCCAGCAGGTCCAGCGCTGGCCATCCCACGGAGGCGCAACTCTACCTCACACACAGATCTGTGAGGGAGAAGATACGAAGCCGAACTGGGTTATCCATCCAGCTAAACCGATCGGTTCTCTCTTGACCTCACCAGCCAAGTGGGAAAACACAGGAGTACAGGCCGACCAATATAGGGGTGCCACCTCAGGCGGTGGACCCTGGTGAATAAGGTAAATCAATTCTAAATCCCAGAAATACCAGTATTCTTAGAAAATACATTATAATTAGCTCCTTGGTCTGATAGTTTCCCTAAAAATACCCCTAGACTCAGAATTATGTCTATTTTATTGTGAAACTCCTATATCAGACTTTTGGGATACTTATATAGATGATATTTTATTTAGATGAGAATGCTTCATTTAAATGATATAATTAGAAAATGATTGAGATTAAATCTGATAAAAATAATTCTAACCTCTGATATCATATATAAACTAAATGTGGACTCCTATCCTGATATTATTGAGCAATTTTAGGCCTTTCGTCATTATTTCCTAAGTACATATTTTAGCCTCATATTAAGTCTAGAAAATAGACCGATCATCGAAAAAATATGAAATTTAAATCGAACCCTAATTATGACATGTAGGTCAGTAGAAAAATATCAGAAACATGCTTAGGTTAGTTTAAACCTAGGTTTGGTTTAAACCCTAACTTAGACCTAAAATATCAATGACATAATGAACCATGTATTAATGATGATTAATTTATTATTAATCAGGTGATGACCAGATATGTAGATGATCCAAAATGTAAATAGGAATCTCTGAATTCAGGTACGTGGGTTTTTATTTAAGTATATGACTATGGTTTTCTTGCTTGCAATCATGATATGTATGTATGCTCTCTTCTATTTGCAAATATTGGATGTAGTAGTACTATATAGTACTCGATGTTTTATCACTTGTAAACATAAATGATAAGTAGATGCTTTGTAGTTATTTAAGGTGTTCATTACCCCCTCACGAGGGAATGTATTAATGTTGGCTAGTACACCTCCCTAGAGCACAAGGTGTACGGGGAGTTTCCCTAGAGTACTTGGTACACGGGGATGGGCCCAATATTTATGTTTTGGTACTAGTCCACCTTGATAATGCAATTCATCTAGGAAAATGACTTAAATTGGCGTATTTCGCTTAATAAAGAAGTGTTTTCTATGATTTTCTTTCCTTCTGCAAATCTTTTTTAAGATTATGAAAGCCATAAATATATGTATCTTTCTGCCCATGTACACAACACCTTGTGTGTTGATTTGTTGTTTCACGTATCTTTTAGGTTCAGAGATAGCATGGGAGAAAAAGTACAGGATGTGAGCAAGTTGTACAGGTTGTACCTTTTGTCTAAGATCCTAGTTAGCATACATGTTTAGACTTGTGTAAAAATTCCCTTTCAATATACAATTGTAAATCGTGTTGTAATAATGTGCATGTTGAATATCGAGTATGTTATGGTTGTATGTTCATGTATGCGTATTATGCTTCCGCATCGCTTTCTGATACGATTGGATGATGTTTTCAGATTCTGACATCTCATTCCCAATAGGGTTTGGAGAAACCAAAATCCGGGGACGTCACATCTAGAGTGTTACTACTCCCTCCTAGTATCATCTATAGGATAGATAAATAAGGATACACCATTATTGAATCATATTTGAGTATGATACACTTGGTGATGAAAAGACCAAGAAAGTGTTGTATGTGAAACCCTAATTTGAGCTTGTATCGGGTTGTAGAGTCCATATGGAAGTGCCTATCGGCCATGGAGCCATAAAGGGGATCCCATATCAGTTTTTGAACTCTTGGCCTTGTCCATGATGAGCTAAGCACCTCAAGGAGGTGATCCATGACGAGTTAGATGCTCCTTGCAAAAGTTGTATCGGTTTGCATAATTTATGAGATAAAGATGAAATATCTTATCAAAAAAGATAACTAATGGCCAAAATATCATCTCTAGATTATCCTCAAGTATTTTTCATGTCACGATAAATATGAGTGCATGCAAGGACAGGTGTAAACCATGTATGGACACGTGGCACCTAGTAGCTTAAAATGGAGACACCTCATGTACACACTTTTTCATGAATCTCAAGTATATATACCCTTCCTTTCACCCATAAGTGGAATTTTTCGAAATATATCACCCCTTTGCTCTTAGATATCATGCATAGAGTATTGATATTGTTCAAGGGTGAAGTATTATCATGCATAGAGTCTTGGTATCACCCATAGAAAAGTGATATCACCGATTGTAAAGTGATATCAGCCAAGTGAGGGATATCGGCCATAAGTGAGGGATATCGGCCACAAGTGGTGAGGTATCATGCATGAGGCTAAGGATCTCAAGTCTTGGACATTTGAGAAGCTCGTACTCATTCTTGGGAATGTGAAGTTTTGCATCTTGGAGCTTTGAAGTTGCTCTGGAGGTGGGTTATATGACTTGAACTCAATTATGTTATTATTTATCATCAATCTTGCCTTAGTTAAATGATTTACTTTCAAATAGAATTTTCTTGGATAATAGATGAATCCATGAGCTCTAGTAATAACCTAAGAATGTTGTCCATGAACTAGAACAAGTAGAGCAAAGGTCTAGAGCTTGAAGATGATGGTATCACCTTATAAAGGGATATCGGATTCATACACATAAGCAAGCACCTCTAACCCGATATGGTGTTGCACCTACACCACTAAAATGAAATGGATATGAGTTTATACTTCCTTGCACGATATGGTGATATAGTATACACCACTTGTACAATATGAGGTCAAAAGTACCCCTTAGGCACGATATAGTGTGAAGTAGACACACACCTCCTTGCCTGATATGGTGTGAAGCATACACACACCTCTTTGCCCGATATGGTGTGAAGAATACACACACCTCTTTGCCCGATATGGTATGAAGCATACACACACCTCCTTGCCCGATATGGTGTGAAGCATACACACACCTCTTTGCCCGTTATGGTGTGAAGCATACACACACCTCTTTGCCTGATATGGTGTGAAGCACTCACACACCTCTTTTCCCGATATGGTGTGAAGCATACACACACCTCTTTGCCCGATATGGTGTGAAGCACAGACACACCTCTTTGCCCGATATGGTATGAAGAACACACACATCTCTTTACCCGATATTGAAGCAAGCACACACCTCTTTTCCCGATAGGGTGGAAGCACTTCAATTCAATATACTTGATTGAGTGACACATGTAGTGTGTTATGTCAAATGATACATTAAGATATATAGAGTTTAATGCACTTTGATAAGTGTAGGCTAACATACCTTTAAGAAAGGGTTAAGAAAATTTAATAAAGTATGATGTAATCAATATCCTAATGAGAGGTGACAAGATGTTTAATGGCCTTGTAAGCCATGTGATTAGTTATTGCCTAGTGAGAGGTGACAAGATGTTTAATGGCCTTGTGAGCAATGCGAATAGTTGTTGCCTAGTGAGAGGTGACAAGATGTGTAATGGCCTCATGAGCCATCTGAATAGTTGTTTCCTAGTAAGAGGTTATAAGATGTGTAATGGACTTGTAAGCCACGTGAATAGTTGTTGCCTGGTGAGAGGTGACAAGATGTGTTATGGCCTTGTAATCCATGTGAATAGTTGTTACCTAGTGAGAGGTGACAAGATATGTAATGGCCTTATGAGCCATATGAATGGTTGTTTCCTAGTGAGAGGTAACAAGATGTTTATGAAAATCTCATGATCTAGAGATTAATGTAAGAGATGATAATGTACAAAAATCAACCAGGGAACTGGGAAATTCTTAACATAATAATAATAATAATAAATGGTTATAGACAAATAAGGGCTATAGTATTTTTAATATGTTAAAATGAGATATGAGGAATACTTGTATCACATAAAGGATGTGAATGTATATGATGGTTCGATTAAGGAATAATGCCTAGCAAAGGTGATGTGGTGTTCAATGACAAGTTTAAGGGATTGATATCCCATGATGAAAGTGAAAGGGAAACATAAAGGTATTCCAACTCTTATGGAATCCTTAGAAATATGTCCATGAACTCACAGGATTGGTATAATCCAATGCCTGGTTGTACTCTAAAAATGATCTCATAGTGTTGGCATAGTCCAATGTCTAGTTGAACTCACTGGATTGGTATAATCCAATGCATGGATGTACTCTCAAAATGATCTCACAGGGTTGGCATAGTCGAATGCCTGGATGAACTCACATGATTGGTATAATCCAATGTCTGGCTTTATTCTCAAAATGATCACATAGAGTTAGCATAGTCCAATGCCTTAATGAACTCACAGGATTGGTACAATCCAATACTTGGTTGTGATCTCATAGGGTTGGTATAATCCAATGTCTGGTTGTACTCTCAAAATGATCTCACAGGGTTGGCATAGTCCAATGCCTGGCTGAACTCACAGGATTGGTATAAACCAATGCATGGATGTACTCTCAAAATGATCTCATAGGGTTGGCATAGTCCAATGCCTGGATGAACTCACAAGAATAGTAAAATACAAAACCTAGATGAACTCTTACAAAATCAATACCTGGTTAGCAAACTGGCTGAGGCCAAAAGATAGAAATGAGAATGATTCATGGTCATCATACCATGATAATATTATCATAGGATAAGGTTGAGATGTTGGCATAATATGATGGGTAAATGATATACATGTTCTTTCATATTCCTTATAAAGTGAATAGATTATTTACTGCTCTATTATAGACAGTTAGAATGCTTTGAAAAGATGAGAAATATTTTAATCTCCTTATCTGCAGTGATTAACCTTGCTTAGTAATATAGTAGAACCTCTGCTCAGTTTAATACTACTTACCTGTGATAATAACATTGTTGGCGGAGAGTTATATCTCTTGTTGGGACAATTGTCTCACACCGTGGAATCCACATTTTTTTAGGTGGATGTGCACGAGGGGGTTGAGACCGTACTGTAGAGGAAGGAAAACAACATCAGGGATAGCAGTGATAGCTCATGTTGAGTGTATTGTCTGTTGTGTCTTGTAGATAGAAGTCCTATGTGTCATCTTTGTACTCTCAGGTCCTTGGATTTAGTATTTGATGGTTTTATGAACAATCTAAAGTTTTGCCTAGTATGCCTCGAGGTTTTATGTTGCTTCAGTATATGTTTTAATAAAGCAATTGTTATATGTTATCCTTAAGAAGGGATGGTACATTGTATGTACAATGTTATCAATGATGTTTATAAGGTTATGCTTCTTCCTTTAAGAGTTCTCTTGGAAATGGATCTCTTTTCAAAATAGTTTTAATTTTTAGTGATTTTTGTTAATCTGATGCGTATGATTATTTTTCAACAATTAGTAACGATTTGGTTTTCAGTTTGGTGGCAGTCGTTACAAAGTTTTGTATCAAAGCTTATGGTTCGCTGAGTCTACAGAGACATAGGACTAAGGTGTTGAGTCTGTTATAGTGTCCTTCAGTATGTCTTATAATGACTTTTTCTTATGCAGTAGAAAGGGTGAAGTTTAAAAATGACTGGAGAACATGCGGAACACGTTGCTAAGAGCAATGTTGTTGCACCAGGAGAAGGTGCAAGGGATCAGGCAAGAGAAGATAGAGTGCCTGAGAATTCCCATCTTGACCCAATTAGGATAGAGAATCCTACTTTTTATGCTCTTATTGGGTAGGTTCAGAAAACAATGATGAATATAGCAAACAAGATACAATACAAGCTAGGTTACCAACCTCAATGCTGAAACTTTGGGTTCTGAAAGAGTTCTAGAATGACATAGTCATGTTGGACCAGTGGAAAATGTGGGAAGAATTAGCATATGGCAAGAAAATAAACTCTTCCATAAGTATAGACAGATAGTACTTTGTGATGGGAATGCCCAAGGAGGGGAAATAAGCTAAGAATTTAGGAAATGTCTCTATAATTTTAGAGACATTTGCCTAGTTGTTCTAAAAATCCAACATTTTTGGTACCACCAGTGCAATAAATGCCTAGTACACCAGGGCAGTAGTCACTAAGTAAAGGCAAAAGTCCTAACTTTCCGCCTATAAGAACTCCTAATTTAGCTTCTACATCAGTAATAAGACCGATAAGACTATGGTACAAAGATAAGACATGTTACAGATATGGACATGTTGAACATACTAAACCCTTTTGTTCAAAAAGAAGGGAGGAAATGACCCTACCATCAAGGCAGACTCGGTAGGGCTTACGAAAGTTATAGCCCAATAGTGTAAAAAGGCAAAAGCAACAACATGAAATAGCTTGACTCTATGTTTGAGTCAACCTGAAGTGGTAGATGACTATGAGGGGTGATAGTCAAATAGAGCTTTTTCATTCTAGTATGTATTCTCTTGATTTTACCTCATAATCATAATAAGGTAGTTATTGTTGAGCTTCAATAATTAGTCCTATGAGGACATGAGGAAGAGATAAGAAGGATGAGAGCCTATATTTAGTGCAATATTCTCTTATATGTTTCAAAATTTCTCTCTTCATGCAGAAAGGGAAGAGGTATAAAAGAAACAACCAGATAAAATTTGAGATACTAAGTAGTAAAACTTAAAGGGATGAAACATAATATAAAACAAATGCATACTACCTAATTTTAGTTGTTGAATACCCTAGCCAAGTATTCATCTTTTGAAGGCAAGGTAAGTATGAAACTCTTAGATTGCTATCTTTCTTATTACTCTGATCAAGTAGTCATTTTGAGACAATCTAAAGATCATAATGAAGTAAAAGATGTGGCATGGATATTTCTACCACATCCTAATTGATATATGGAGAAATATGATTTAATCATATATCAACTTATAAACAAAAGGAAATGTTTAGTATAATGAATATCTTGGTCTGAGGACCTTGAGGTAACAGTAACCTGGTGAGAGGTGACAATGCTCAGTGATGGACTAAGGGTTGGAATACCCAGATTTAGTAATCATGATGATGATTATGCTAATGGATGATGATATGTAATCATCTTTATAATTCCTATGCTAATGGAAAGGAACCTAAGAGGAAACAAGATTGAATGACACATGAACAATTGAAAGTTCATGTAATACTCGAAGAAGGTGATAATCTGTTTTCTTAAATAAAAAACCCTAAATAATGATGGCGTGATAAGATGGATTATATTTCCTTGTGTGTTCTTTCCCTTCAGGGACATGACAATCAATTAAGCCTTATGACACTTGATGTGCATGGATTATAAGTAATCTTTTAGATGGATGCTTTGAAAAGTATCAGCTATTCTTGGATTTTAGTTCCAAGACAAAGAATGTGTGTTAAGTAAATGTCCCTAGATGAAAGAAAGGTCCTATTATATGTTTGTTTTTGGTAATAACAACAGAAAATGGAAAAGATAAGATGTAATATGTTTTTTTGGCACAAATAATGGGTACCAAGGTAAAGAATCCTAGTATCAAATAACTTTCAATGATATGGGAAAATGAGAACAGGACTCCTAATAAGATGAATAATGCTTGGTTACCAAGAAGGGCCAACCTAGAGATTAGTCTAGTTACATACAATAATATGGACATCATATGTTAGTGGTTTATGCTCCGCATAAACATGACATTAGCAAGGATGTATGAGTTGAAGGAATAATTGTAGAATCATTTTGGGTAAAAGCTTATCAAGCTAAAAATAATTCCTTAGAATATCCCTATCTAGATCTATTGAGGTAGTTCATACATAACAACTAGAGATACCTCCGAGATACATTCTTCTTTGACAAGTAGCCTCTCCTTATTATAAGAAAATAAACAACTAACGGGATAGCTGATACAAGTCATAAGAAAGTGAGTGTTGAATGAATAGATTAGACTGGTACAAAAGAAGTATGATAAGACTTGTAGTCTCAAATGAATTACATAATGTAACTCTAGTCTAGGAAGGACAGTTGAGTATGACAGATTCTATGATAACCCTATGTGAAAGAACTTTGTGCTGGTCAAAGTTCTATGGCATCTCCATGACATCAAGATGTTATGTGTAGATTTGATGATATGATGCATGAATGATAATTGTCTTCCATCATCTGGGATTTTAGGGACAAAATCCTTGTTAGGGGTTTATAACTTGTAATGACCCTCACCTGGGTTATGAGTTCACCCTATTTGGTTTGGCTATATAAGTTGCATAGAACTTTAATATAATCCTCTAAAGTGTTTTGTTATCAGGTAACAAACTTATGTTTCAAATTTTGTCATGTTTGAATAATGTTTGAGCAATGTTCTCATATTTTGGACCAAAATGCTATTTACCCAAGATGAGGGGATATATTGCAATTTGTCACATGTTTAATGTGCCCTAAGTGATTTAGCATCATAAGAAAGAGAATTATGCTAGGTGGTGGCTTGTGGAAAGCCTAAATTCCAAGTTTGAACTTGTTTGAATAATACTAGTGCCTTGTGTACCAATTTTGGTACAAGTTGTAATTTACCCAAAATGTACGGTTGACATGAAATTTACCACCTCTAGAGTGTTCCTACTCCCTCCTAGTATCATATAGATGAGATATAAATAAGGATACACCATGATTGAATCATATTTGAGTATGATACTCTTGGTGATGAAAAGACCAAGAAAGTGTTGTATGTGAAACCCTAATTTGAGCTTGTATCGGGTTGTAGAGTCCATATGGGGGTTCCTATCGGCCAATGATCCATAAAGGGGATCCCATATAGGTTTTTGAACTCTTGTCCATGTCCATGAGTATCTAAGTACCTCAAAGAGGTGATCCATGATGAGTTAGATGCTCCTTGCAAAAGTTTTATAGGTTTGCCTAATTTATGAGATAAAGATGAAATATCTTATAAAAAAAGATAACTAATGGCCGAAATATCATCTCTAGATTATCCTCAAGTATTTTTCATGTCAATATAAATATGAGTGCTTGCAAGGATAGGTGTCAACCTTGCATGGACATGTGGCACCAAGTAGTTTAAAATGGTGACACGTCATATACACACTTTTTCTTGAACCTCAAATATATATATCCTTCCTTTCACCCATAAGTGGAATTTTTCGAAATCTATCACCCCCTTGCTCTTAGATATCATGCATATAGTATTTATATTGTGAAAGGGTGAAGGATTATAATGCATAGAGCCTTGGTATCACCCATTGTGAAGTGATATCGACCAAGTGAGGGATATTGGCTATCAGTGAGGGATATCGTCCATAATTGGTGAGGTATCATGCATGAGGCTAAGGAGATCAAGTCTTGAACCTTTGAGAAGATCATATTAAACCTTGGGAACGTGAAGTTTTGGAGCTTGAAGCTTTGAAGTTGCTCTGGAGGTGGGTTATATAACTTGAACTCAATTATGTCGTTATTTATCATCAATCTTGCCTTACTTAAATGATTTACTTTCAAATAGAATTTTCTTGGATAATTGATGAATCCATGAGCTCTATTAGTAACATAGGACTTTTATCCATGAACTAGAATAAGTATAACGAAGGTCTAGATCTTGAAGATTATGGTATCACCTTATAAAGTGATATCGGGTTCAAGCACATAAGCAAGCACCTCTAACCCGATATGGTGATGCACCTACACCAGTAAAAATATATGGATATGAGTTTATACTTCCTTGCACGATATGGTGATATAGTATACTTGATTGAGTGACACATGTAGTGTGTTATGTCAAATGATACATTAAGACATACAGAGTTTACTACAGTTTGATAAGTGTAGGCTAACATACCTTTGAGAAAGGTTAAACCAAGTTAATAAAGTATGATGTAATCAATATCCTAGTGAGAGGTGACAAGATGTTTAATGGCCTTGTGAGCCATGTGAATAGTTGTTTCCCTGTGATAGGTGACAAGATGTTTAATGGCCTTGTAAGCCATGTGAATAGTTGTTTCCTAGTGAGAGGTAACAAGATGTGTGATGGCCTTGTGAGCCATGTGAATAGTTGTTGCCTAGTGAGAGGTGACAAGATGTGTAATGGCCTTGTGAGCCATGTGAATAGTTGTTTCCTAGTGAGAGGTGACAAGATGTGTAATGCCCTTGTGAGCCATGTGAATAGTTGTTTCCTAGTGAGAGGTGACAAGATGTGTAATGGCCTTATGAGCCATGTGAATGGTTTTTGCCTAGTGAGAGGTAACAAGATGTTTATAAAAGTCTCATGATCTAGAGATTAATGTAAGAGATGATAATGTAAAAAAATCAACCAGGGAACTGGGAAATTCTTAACATAATAATAATAATAAATGGTTATATCCAAATAAGGGCTATGGTGTTTTTAATATGTTAAAATGAGATATGAGGAATACTTGTATCACATAAAGGATGTGAATGTGTATGATGGTTCGATTGAGGGATAATGCCAAGAAAAGGTGATGTGGTGTTCAATGATGAGTTTAAGGGATTAATATCCCATGATGAAAGTGAAAGGGAAACATAAATGTATTCCAACGCTTATGGAATCCTTAGCAATATGGCCATGAACTCACAAGATTGGTATAATCCAATGCGTATTTGTACTCTCAAAATTATCTCATATGGATGGCATAGTCCAATGTCTGGATGAACTCACAGGATTTGTATAATGCAATGCATGGTTGTACTCTCAAAATGATCTCACAGGGTTGGCATAGTCCAATGCACGGATGAACTCACATTATTGGTATAATCCAATGCTTGGATGTACTCTCAAAATGATCTCACAGGGTTGGCATAGTCCAATGCCTGGCTGAGCTCATAGGATTGGTACAATCTAATACCTAGATGTGATCTCACAGGGTTGGTATAATCCACTGCCTAGATGTACTCTCAAAATGATCTCACAGGGTTGGCATAGTCCAATGCCTGGATGAACTCACCGGATTGGTATAATCCAATGCCTGGCTATACTTTCAAAATGATCTCACAGGGTTGGCATAGTCCAATTCCTGGCTGAACTCACAAGAATGGTACAATCCAATACATGGCTAAACTTTTACAAAATCAATACCTGGTTAGCAAACTGGCTGAGGCCAACAGATAGAAACAATAATGATTCATGGTCATCATACCATGATAATATTATCACAGGATAAGCTTGAGATGTTGGCATAATATGATGGGTAAATGATATACATGTTCTTTCATATTCCTTATAAAGTGAATAGATGATTTACTGCTCTATTATAGACAGTTACAATGCTTTGAAAAGATGAGAAATATTTTTATCTGCTTATCCACAGTGATTTACCTTGCTTAGTAATATAGAAGAACCTCTGCTCAGTTTAATACTATTTACCTGTGATAATAACATTGTTGGCAGAGAGTTATATCTCTCACTGGAACAATTGTCTCACCCCGTGGGATCCACATTTTTTTAAGTGGACGTGCACGAGGGGGTTGAGACCGTACTATAGAGGAAGGACAACAATAGTAGGGAAAGCAGTGATAGCTCAGGTTGAGTGTATTGTCTGTTGTGTCTTGTAGATATATGTTCTATGTGTCATCTTTGTACTCTCAGGTCCTTGGATTTAGTATTTGATGGTTTTATGAACAATCTGATGTTTTGGCTAGTATGCCTTGAGGTTTTATGTTGCTTCAGTATATTTTTTAATAAAGCAATTATTATATGTTATCCTCGAGAAGATATGGTACAGTGTATGTACAATGCAATAAATGATGTATATAAGGTTATGGTTCTTCCTTTAAGATTTCTCCTAGAAATGGATCTCTTCGCAAAATGGTTTTAATTTTTAGTGATTTTTGTTAATCCACTGCTTATGATTATTTCACAGCAATTAGTAATGATTTGGCTGTCGGTTTGGTGGTGATCGTTATACTTTGCTTGCTTTCTCTTTCCTCTAACCTGGAGCAATGACTCTGTTCTATTTTGCTACAGAACGAAGTGCTCTAAGGTAGAAGACAACCTATTTTTGGAGAAGAAGGTTTCCTAGAGCACCATTTAGCCCTACCTAGGGTTTCCAAGGTCATCTTCTAGGGATTTTGACCAAGGCAAGTTCTTTTTTTCCTTCCTTCTCAATTTCTCTTGCACATCTCCTTTCTTAGACCTTCCTCCAGGTTGGAACCTTGTCATTCCATGGTAGAAATTGCTCTAAAGCTCTAAAACCCTACCTTTCTTGCTTCTACTGCTAAGGGTTTGGTCATTTGATGAAGAAAGGTGCTAGATGGACGAGTTCATAGCTTATTCTTGGATTTTCTACCGTACCAACTAGAGATTTCTTCTATCTAGGGTTTCATCTTCTCATTAGAGACAAGTTTTATTACTTGCTGCACGTTTATTGCTTACCATAAGCTTTCTAGATCATGTTCTTGCTTGAAAATGACGATCCATGCACTAAAACTCTATGCTTGACTTGGATTTCGATTTTTATAATGTTCTCTATTCTGATTTCAGTTATAGATGAACATGTGAACATGTTTATGTTATTCCTAAGTTATAATATGACTTGGATCAGGTTGTTTTGACAACCTATGGTGCTAAGCACCTATCAACCAATGGTCAATTGTTGGGTTTTAAGCTGATCTCTTCTATAAACCCATGACCTGATGATGGTACCATTGCAACAACTTTATGGTGTTGTCTTCATGACAATGGATGGGGGTAACCAAGGGTGTCAAATGACGTTCACCCCCTTAGGTCATGTTTTGGCCTAATTAGAATCCTAATGATTAACAACTAAGTATCATAATGATGCTATCAATCAATGGTGATATTTTTTTAATATTTGATGTTGATTAACAAATATAGTGATGATCTAACAACCTATGGTGACTTAAAGGTCACTAATGATGGTGGACCAAGTCTCCAAACCCTATGGTGAGTTAATTATATAGTTGTATCATCAATTCAGCCTTAGACCAATGGTTTCTTGTGTAACTTGATGCAATGGTCGAACCTATACTATAATTTATGGTTTTAACATATGAACTTGACCCAATGGTGAAGTTCTAATGTCTATTCCTCCAATAAAGTAATATGTTGGTCCTAATAATGTGATTTATATGGTTTCCTTTATATGATCAACTTATGGAGCTTACTTGTTTACAATAGAGGGCTTGTTTTAAATGAATAGTTGATTGTGGGTTTTACCCTACTCTCAATGGAACTTTTTGGGTTGTTAATCAAGGTATGTCTAGGGTTAGATGGTGACTCTTTCTAGAGCACAAATCAAGGACTTCATAGGTGGTTTATCCAAGGTGTTTACTTATGTAAACATCCAATGGTCTTACCTTTTAAACATCTAATGCTTCTGGATGACAGTATGGTATGGTTATATGGGTTGAATTATGATGGAATAAATGGAGGGTTACCCTTAATAAGGTAGTCTTACCTATTCACTCATTTGAATAGATGGGATGATAATCATATTGTGTTGATATGTAACCCTAATGAGGTATAGCTTGTTATACCTAGCTTTAATATAACTAAATGATGGTAATTGGGTATGAATAGTCCTTGAATGACTAATTCAATCATGGAGTACTCTGTTATTGTTGTTGAAACCTTAGTATGCTATAAACTGATGGTTACATCTTGATTTATGTGTGTGTTCATACTTGATAATAGTATGGAATGTGATGGTGATGCTTCACCTTATGCATCTATGATCGAATGGGGATGCTGCGAGTTAGGGTTTGGGTATAAGTGTTGATTAGTAACATTAATATATTTTATCTTGTTGAACCTAACTCTAATGCAAATAGATAAAGATGAGTATTCATGTTTAACATTCTTATATGATGGCATGATGGTGAAATAACCTCCTTGACGTGATCATAACCGTAATGTGTTAATTGGTGGTTGTCATAGCCACATGGCTTATGCAAAACATGTGCATTATGAATATGATGAGGGTTAATCATATCTAGATTCCTTGCATGTTGATTTAATAAAGGAATGTTCTTACTGTTAATATAACCCTGCTATGAATGTTTATGAATATCTCATAGCTCATTAATGCAATATTGTGTTGATCTGGTGTATTATATGTAAGTGATGTTGTTGAGCCTTGTTATAAGACATGCAAAGATAATGATGATCTTGCAGGGAATAGTATGATGGTCTTAATGACCTTTGGGCATGGTTGAACCCTGAATGAGGTGTAATCCTCTTATGTTGATAAGGGTTGATACCCTGTGATATTGTGAAAAAGATTTACATATTGTGATAGTATGATGACTAGTGTGGTCTCATGAATGGCAAGTGAATAGTACCATGTGATGATGAGATGAGAAATTATGTTTCACATGTTTTATATCTTTTCAAAGTTGTGATATTTATATGCTTGCTAGAAGTGAATTAGGGTTTGTATGTCCACTTGTTTGATGCAGCCTTAATTCACCCAATTGGCATAACTAATCAAGTGCAACTCTAATCATGTAGTATCATGTGTCATAGAATCATCTTCAGTGTCAAAACTTGCTAGATGGTGAAACGAGTATTCCTAAAGGAAACCCAGAGTGCATATTGTTGAGTATGTGGGGTGGCTGGTTGAGGATATATCATTGTCATCCACAATGCAGATTGTGGAGGTTGTCTATGGTCATGCCTCATACATATGATGTGATTGAGAATGGTTGCGGTCGTGTCTCGGTGATTATAACATGAAGTGATTAGAGGACAATTGCAGTTGTACCTCAGTGATTGGGTTTGAATACCCTTGATTCTAGCATTGTGAGTTGTACCAATGTGGGCTAGTTACATGACTGTATGTCGCTGTGGTGGCAGCTTTGACTGATATGTCACTGCCTTTTACTCGTACTGACCGAGGGGAAGAAATCTTAGGATACCAACATTACGAGATCTTGTATGGAACCAAATAGCCCTTCGTAGGGGTTGGTTGGACTTTGAGTGGTATGATTCTAATTCCCCATGGCTTAATAAAAGATGTAATACAGTCGAGTAGCATATTTGTTTAGGGTTATACACAATGTTTCACATTGGATGATAACCCTTGTTTGTTATCTTTGCATAAAAATGATGCTTAGTGCAATTAAGAGATAGTACATATACTTAGGTTGTGGATATGCTTAAGATTGTAAATGCGTATATATAATCTCCATGATTATGTTGCTAACTATACTACTACTACTGATTATAATCATGATGCTAACTATCTCATGTTGTTAGTTATGTTTAGCATGCTAGCCATGCCTTTGTAACTAGAGATGCATATATTGTTAATCATGCTTATCTAGATAGTTGTGCTTATGTTTTTAGCTCTTCTAATGATGCTGATATGTTCAACCAATTTGACATGCTCATGTTGTTATCTATGCTATGTTACTAGACTTTCTCATGATGCTAGATATGCATATGCTACAGAATTGCTTATATTGTCAACAAGATAAAGGATGATAGTCTGGCTAATGATGATAGTCATTATTTGCTCCTTTATGTATTTTGTTAATCATCACTACTGCTGATCTTATTTGTTATATCTGATTAAACTGCTTAACTATTTAATTGCTTAAAAATGTTGTAATTAATAAACGTTGTTGGAGGTTATATCTCTTGCTGGGACATGGTCTCACCCTTGTGGTTCACCACATTTTTTTTAGATAATCATAAGTGACGAAAAAAACATGTGGCAGCAAAGAGGAGCTATAGTAACGAATCTTTGATAAAGTTGATTAGATTTCTAATGTGTCCTAGAGTCCTCCCTGTACTCTCGGGTCTTGGCGAGAAAAAGTTTGTATATGGTGTTTCAAATGAATCAAACTTTTGTTAGCATATTAATTCTAGTTTGTGTGGCATATACGAATATTGTTCTCTTGTGTATATATGTTGTGGCTAAGGCAATAGAAAAATTTGTATCAAATTCTTGGCATAGTATGTATATAAGAGATGTTGGGCTCTTATGCGAATGTTTTTGAGGAGGTGTTGATGTTGAAATTGGTTTTAATTTACCCATGTTTTGGGTATGTGAGTAATTAGTGATTGATTGGGTTTAATGTTTTGAGTAATGTTGTTTAGTGTAATGGGTTCTCACAATAAGTTGCAATCAGGATTCATGTTCCACCTCAACAATGGAGTTGTTAGCTAGAAGAGTACCAATCAAGAAAAAAATGTTGATTCTACAACAGAGGTTGAGTATATTGATGCATCGAGTGCATCAAAGGAAGATGTATGGATCAAGAAGTTCATTACAGAACTAGGGGTTGTTCCAAGCATCAACGACAAAATCAAGCTATATTTTGACAACGATGGAGCTATTTCACAAGCTATGGAACCCATACCACATTAGCACTCAAAGAGGATACAAAGGCGATATCATCTCATACGAGAGATAATACATCAAGCAGATGAAAGATTTGCAAAGTACCAATTAAGAATAATGTTTTTGATCCCTTGATAAAAGGGACATTCACAATAGAAGCATGTTGGTCATATTAGGTCACTCTAAATAGGATTCGTGGGTTATTGGCTCTAAGTACAAGTGGGAGTATGTTGGCTAAATATGCCCAGAGAGCCAATCATGTGATGATTGTAATGGCATAACTTGTACAAATGATTTAAAAGGTAAGCTTCCAATTTATTATATCTAATTCAGCTATGAGATGATGATGTAACATTATAAATGTCTAGAGAATCATATTACTGAATGAAGTATCTATTCAAGTTACTACCCTTGTAGATGAGATCATACAAATATTAAGACTCAATATACATAATCTCATTATGTCCCTGATCGGTGGTTATTTTGGAAGGTTGATAGACAACAATAACATATAAGATCAGAGTGTAACTTGGTTGATGACTAAATCTCATTAGTCATGATATGGCAATATCAAACCAATCACTCTAATACATGTTAGAGAACATTGTGTCAGAAAGAACCACTTTGAGACTAACACATGGAAGCCATCATGATGGAAGTCATAGTCAGGTCTTGTAATGATGGAGGTGGTTGTGGTTCCTAAACCTAAAATCACTACACTCATCACATGTCATTGGGTACTATTTAACATCATCAAACTTAGTCCTGAAACATGTGTTGTTATAACAGTAATGATTGGGTGACTTTGACACATGGGGGTTGATTGTTAGTGATAGATATGGGATTTGTCCCTCCTACTGGAGTGTGATGTACTAGGCCTCTTGATTAGAGAGAGTGAGAAATGCATGGACATGCACATGTGAGCCAATATGTGATATTGAGCTTACATATATCTCAGGCAATTTTCTCTTGGTTTAAAAAAAAAGGATTTAATAATAATGATGATGATTTCTCTATGCCTCTAGTTCAATCAGGACATCAATGACAAATGAACTATCCAAATGTTGCAATACCATACACAGATTGTAGGTTGAAGTTGTTCCCCAACTTTCCATTTACTTGGGTAGTATTTATGTGCGACTAGGCACCACTCATTCCTTGTGATGCCATAAGTTGTTATGGACATTCACTACAAATATAATATGAGACCTAGAGGGTCACAGATATAGGTCTCGACCTAGAAGAGGAGTTCAGATCTTGAATGACAATTGAATTAAGTACTAAAGTATTTAGGTATTTGAGTCACATAATAAATATACTGATAGCACTACCAAACACCCATCTCAAGTGTTGAGATGGTCGTCTAGAAGTGCCAAATGTCATTTCAAATGTTGAGATGGGCATCTGGGGAGTCAGGCCTATTATGAGTTCGAATTAGCTAAGTGAGTCGACCCAATTGACCGACTCAACTTAGGTCACTAATGAGCGTCTAGGTGACCGAGATGGCCATCTGGCATGGGTGAGATGGTTTTGTTAGTTGAGGGAAGGTTTTAGATATTTCCTAATTCATTTGATTTGCACATTACTTATAGTGCAAGGAATTTAATATGGGATATTAATTGGAAACGAATTGCTAATTTCATGTATAACTGAGAAATAGCCAAATGTCCGTCTGGGCTGTATCAAATGACTATCTGGGTTTCCCGATGACCGTCTATACTGTCGCAGGTTGCAAGATTTCTAGAATTGTTGTGAAAATTTGAGATCTTGTTCCTTCCACTCCGTCATCGACTGGAAACCTAGAACCAAAATCTACCTATAAATAGAGGGGTATTGGGGGCTTCCAAGAACACAACATAGACAATTGATAAATAGTTTCTCTTATAAACATTTTCCTCTCATATTATGGTAACCATGAGAGCTTGAGAAAGTTCTACCCGACTAGGGAGGAACAACAAGGAAAAGAGGAATTGAGATCATTATCCTGGGAGAGCAAGTTGGAGACTAGTACACTAACAAGAGGGACAACTCCATCGTGATCATTTTAGCAAGATAACAGGAGTTTTAGGAGGTCTGTGTGGACTACCATAGAGGTGGGAGGATGTTGTCTACCGCTAGGAGGACAACATCAACCATCTGTCCATGACAAGAGGAGTTGCTGAAGAAGACGAGGTTTGTGGTTGTAGTATGTGGTGCAGACCAAGAGGCACAGTAGTCAGACGAGTCCCAGTGCAACTAGGATTCAGAGTTGTACATCCACAATGACAAGGATTATCACTGGACTTTCTCCAAGACCAGGTATATCATCACAACTATCATTTCTATATTATAGATATTGACGTGATCTGCTGGTTATGGGGAATATGGTAGATAAAAAATTTGTTTATGTTGTCTGCTCTATAGCCATATTTCCCTACAATATGTGATTTGGAGGAATACAGTGGAAGGTGTGTCTAAAATTGCATTTGATGCCCCAAGACTCGTCATCGATGTATATGAACCTCCTACCCATGTCATTTCTAATTTTAGGCTCTTTCATAAAAAACTAGAGTATTATGATAATTAACCTAGCATTTCTACTATTCTTATTCATAAAGATAAAGAAATACTAATATAGAAGGATAAACATATAAAGGAGAAATTAAATGATGAGAAACAAAATATCTTAACATTGGAAATACTACAAGAAGAAGATCTACACACTTTTGAAGAACATGAAAATATAATTATGCATTGATAAGGAGTAGTTGAAGTGGTAGAAGTTGGGCAACCCTGATGAAGGAACTACGGATCCCTTGGTTTTACCTATCAAAATGAGTTATATTAAATCCATCATTCATCCAGTGTGTAATGTCCCCTCTAAGGTGTGGGTACGTTAGGCGGATGATAATCCTCTAAGGTGTGGGTATGTTAGGTGGATGATATTTTACTCAATAGGAGTGGGTCCATTAGTGTTCGTTCTCAGGAGAGGTTCTCTCTTGAATTTTAACCAACAAAACAAGTATACATGTGGACAAACCATTTAGAAACATTTCTTAAAATAATGATTTTTTTTCATTTCTTAATGAATTCTAGATTAATGATGTGACTTTATTAGTTAGATATATTAATTACATATGTGTCCTTATTATAAAAAGATAATCTTAATTTTTATTTATATGTCAAATATATATATGGCTAAAAGAATTGTGTACCCAAGTACATGTAGGTTACATGTACCCATCTTCACTTTTTATGATTGTAAAATTCTACTAAAGAATTCGACCTTATGGATGAAAAGTATACCTCTTAGATAAGATGTGTACAAAAACTCACCATAATCTGATAGTCATAGATCATCTTATGAAAGAAAACGTGTATTTTCTGATCAATAGTATGTTGTGAAAATTGCAAAAACCGTTGAATGATATATTATGATCTATATGAGATATGGTTAAGATTTTTTAAACACATCTATTATGTGCATTGTTGAATCAATCGATATGGTTGGATGTTATCAACATACTCCACATATGCTATTTCAATGGTCGGTACACAAAAGTTATATGTATCGGCCGGTACATAGACACACAGATATATATATATATATATATATATATATATATATATATGTATGTATGTATATATATATATATATATATATATATATATATATATATATATATATATATATATATATATATATATACAGAGAGAGAGAGAGAGAGTCAGGCTAGAATACACTCGAGTGTATTCGAAGCAGAATACACTCAAGTAGTTTTTCATGATGCAATACTTTTTTCAAAAATCTAATCCATTGATCTTCATAAACATCTTGTGAATAGCTCATATACAAAATTTGAGAACATTTGGAGATTTATAGGTCTTATTTTAAAGACCACAAAAAATATGCATTTCAAATAAGTTTCGTGCGTCGATTTTGTTGCCCTCGGATGAGTGACTTACACTCATCCAAATGGGCACAAAAATTTATATCTTGCCTAATTATAGTATGACGGTGAAGATCAATGGTTTACATTTTGTAAAAAAATAGTGTTGATATACAAACACACTTGAGTGTATTATATATATATATATATATATATATATATATATATATATATATATATATATATATATATATATATATATATATATATATATATATATATATATATATATATATATATATATATATACAGCTGACAAGGAGTGGCTCAAGTGGTCAAGCACGGTGTCTCCTCATGAAGGGACCCCGGTTTGAATCCCAGTTGCCACCTTGATTTACCACCCTCCCGGGCATTTGGTCTCCGCCATGGGCATGGGAGGGGGGTAGAAATATTTCTCTCTTAATCTCATACATACATATATACATACATAGTTAACACACATGTGCCATGCACGTAAAAACTTAATTGTATGTAGTTCTTATGTAAGGAAATCATATTAAATAAATTATCTACTCTATGTTGTGAAAATCATCATGGTTTTGTTCAAGTAACATGAAATAAAATTTGTATAAAAGACAATTAAGATTAAAAAAATTATAATCTTGTGATGAGTAGGTCATTCATCTTTTAGTCGATTTCAACCTTCACAATGGCTTTTCAAGCCTCACGCACTACACCGAGATGGATACAACGCTGGTTATTTTTATTTGTGGTGATAAATGACATGTGATTTGAACAATTTGACATTCAGTTTTGGTAATGGTGGCAAGAGAAATTGGGCGTTCCATTTTGATAGTGGTGTGTTGGGCATGGAGTCAAACATATTTCGAATGTGGTCTTTGTTTCTGGTGCAAAAATTAGTTTTCCTATGACTTCCTTATATAATAGTATATGTATCAAAATGCTAAAAGCACAAGGGAGAAAAAATATAGGAAATATGCAAGACAAAATCTCAATATGCTAGAAAAAACATGATGACAAAAATTTGGAAATTTATCAAGACATACAATCTCATTATCTAGGTGCCACAAATGTATAGAATTTAAATCGTCAAAAATATATGAGACAAATGCCCCTGGATTACAAGACCACTTTTGATTAATCTCAAGGAAAGAAGAACTATATACATATGAAACTTTACAACATGAAATATGAGAAGATATAGTAACATGGATTCAGAAATATACAACTGTGGATTCTAGGGGATCATAGAAGATGTTGTTAGTTCTCATTATGTGAGCTTGTGGAAAAGAGAGATGAAAAAGAAAAATGGATAGCATGTGATTTTCTCTTCTTCTCGTGAAAAGAAACGTAAGAAATCAATAAAAGTTGGTCGTGGATAGGATACAATCATCTCTTCTATTGCATGGATAGGATACAATCATCTCTTCTGTTGCATTATCTTAATTAACCAATAATTGAAAATAAGATATCAAGGTGAAGGAAGAAATATCAAAAGGAAGGAGGAAAGGGACAAATTATGATGCCATATATACTCACCAAGGAGTGTTGCACCCTTGAATTCGTGGCTGCTAGCACTTAGATGAGAATGAAAATGAAGGTTGCAGAAGTCGTTAGAATTAAAGTATACTTGACGTTCCCGACATATTATACATGTATTGTTGCATGGTTGAGCTTGTCATCGAAGAGATGGTAGGTAGCCATAGAATTTAAGGCATTATAAAGATTGCATGATTCCTCTCTTTGGGGATGAACTCCTGCTTGTAATGACATCAACAAATAAGCGAGATAGTATATGTAGTGACTCATTAATCAAGTTACTAGCATATAATCAAAATGTTCGTTCAATCCCTAGCCATATTTGTTTCTGGAAAAGATCTAGAAAGACGTGTCATAAGTTGATTGTCACTCTCTTCCTCCTCTTTAAAATTGATGTGAGAATGAACGCTAAGCCATGCATTTTTCCTAGGTGCCTATTAAATGTATACCAATGTCAGTTTTTGTTTGACGAGGCAATTTTACCTGAAGGGAGGAAATGAAGAAATTGATGCATGGAGACAATGACATATGAAAGGATCTAAACAAGTTGATGCATGAAGATGATCCGACAGAAGGGATGACGAACCTAAAATAAGAATTTATCAAAATATGATATTTGTTAGGACGTGAAGAAAAAGAAGGTTATCAAAGACCGGATAGCGGGGGAAGAGATATTGTGAGAATGAGAAGGGAGTCAAATAACAGTTATTATGGGAGAGGGAGTGGATGAGTCATTAATGTGGGAGAGGGAGCGGAGAAGTCGTTATTATGGGAGAGGGAGTCAAAGAGAATCATTATTATGGGAGAGGGAGTGGAGGATCCGTTATTATAGGAGAGGGAGCGGAGACATGGGTCAAAGAGAGTTGTTATTATGGGAGAGGGAAGTTTCGATTACCATGAAAATAGGTAAGTGGTTGTTGTTTTAATAGGAGAGAAGTATTTTGGTGAATAAAAAGCAATTAAAATAGAAAAGAAGTGAGAAAAATGTGAGAAGAGATTGAGTGAAAGAGAGAACGACAACTCAAAATGCTGACATTAGATTCAATTATATTCATTAACAACATAACATGATATGATCTTTGGTTTTAAAAACCCTAGTTATAAATATTTATATATTTCAACTATAAAAACCTCACTTATTCATCATTATGATCATGATCCTCTTGGATTATTATTACATTCAACAATATCAGATTTCAACATGACATAATAGTATTTAGTGTATTCAATATGTTAAATACAAAAGCCTAGAGTTTTTATGTACTAATTACTTACTAAACATGTATCCAAGGTACCTTAGAATTAGGATCAAAATTACGTCTCAGCTTTATTAAGAGTAACACTGTGCTGCCACCACGACGGTCACTCTCAAGCTTCAAGGCGACCCTAGACCGCCAACCACCATCAATTGGTTTCCTATGCGACTTAGGGAATCCCTGACTAGTGGTGATCGTTGCATCGAGAAACCCCCGCGTTGTGAAGTAGGGAAGTGAAGAAGAAGGTGCAAGGGAATAGGGGCATGCTGAGGGAGTTCTAGTGAAGGACACCAACTGTGTGGGTCAAAGTAGTAGATGCGTATAGAGCCATCTTGTCTAATTATGAACCAGTGTTATCATTGCAACTGAATTATTCAGTCTAAACCCATGGCTAGGTAGGGTTCTCAAGAGGTGAATGATAAATGCAGTAGGGCTTGGGGTCACACACTGCAATTGGGCAAGTGCCTTTCCATGCAGACAAAAGAACGGGGAGGAAGAGGTGGGTGGTGGAGAGATCATCACCCAGGTGTTGCTGTAGACCTTTTGATTCTACGATGAACCTGGAGAGGAGTCTGAGGTGGGTTGGATATCAAGAGGTCAGAGGGAGAGATAAGGGAAGAACTGGAGAGGAGTCCGAGGTGGGTTGGATTCTTTTCTCATTTCTCTCCTTCCTTTATCCTTGGGGTTTAAGGAAGACCCCAAAGTCTAGGCACAACTTGATATGAAGATATTTCTAAAAGTGCACATACCATTACCTCCTTTCCATTACTCTTAAAAAAGATACCTTCCCATTTGACATTTGATATTACGATACAGGCAAGGCGTGTTTCTCCAATTGTTTATATAAAAAGATTATCCTTGATATTTAAGTGTGCTATCTATCTTCCATGCATTAGTTTCTCTCTTTCCACTTTTTATGCATATTATCAGTTGTTGTAGAATGGAAACCAATAAATATCTTTCCCATCTTATATTTGATTTCTTTAGGATTTATTGGAATGTCTTCCATATATAATTTTTTTTCTTTTAAACATTTCATTAAATCAATTAGCATTATTCCATGGAACGTTCCTTGTCCTCCCAATTCTAGAATTCTCTTCTTTCAATATTATTTTGATGTATACCCAAAGTCAGGGCAAGATAACACTATTTGATGTCCCAAATCTTGTGTTGCCATTTATGGCTAGATAGTTATCACCTTAATTATCTAAATCACCATACATCTTATTTTCTTTTGGCAACTTACGTATTATTCAATATTTGAATTATCTAATAATTCACAAAGTCGGTATCCTTTATTTATGCATGAAATATCTTATTTCTTAAATGTGTGCCACAAGGGCCTATTTGTAAAGAAAATAGTCTCATGGGCCTCACTTGGACCATGGGTTGCACCCATGCCACAAAGATGACTTTATCATTCTACTAATAATTCAATTAAGGAATTTACTTATCAATTCAAGTATTATATTTGTACAAATCAAGTTCTTCAAATTTGAGGATATTATAGTATTGATTTATCGATCAAGTCCAATATGATTTGAATTATTCTAGATATTATGATGTGAAGCATTTATTGTAACATACATATACTTAATTTAACAGAAAGTTACTAAGAATTATATAGTTTGATGATGATCAATTGATCATGTTAAGATTGTCTAAAATATAAATTTACCAGGACCATATAATGTGGGTGTCATGGCTACTAAAATCTCATTTGCACTATCATATCTTGCATTATCATCTCTCATTCATAACAAATGAATTTTTGAATATTGATGATATCACCAAAACATGTTGGTTTATTTATAATTTGGATATATCCTAGTGTCCTTTGCATGCTACAATGTCAATAAGGATCTTGGTAAGAGCCTAAGTGAAAATTAAAATAGTTCATAATGCAAAACAATGTCAAAGATATGTACTTGTATTTTGCATGTCTTGTATTGACCTATTGGGTGATACCTTTAAACGATGTACAAGTTAGTAGTAATGGACAGTAAGTCTTCGTAGCATGCTTTATCACGATCAACTTCAATTTTGAAGTGTAAAAATCACTGTAAGTGGAAGAAAAAGCAGCAGGGACTGGCCTCCATCCTCCCCCAAGAAAAAACTAATTTATTTTTCTACAAATCATAAAGAAATTAGAGAGGCGTAGATTACAAACAGGCACACACCACTACCATATATGAGTAATCATAAACATACAAAATAACTAATCAATGTTTTTGTTCTCTAACAAGCTAGCCTACCAGTCAACCATCATATAGATTCTAATTAGAAATGTAATTTAGTAATGTAGGCAACATTATAGAATCGATTCCAGATTGGAAACATACATGTACACCAGTGCATGTGATATCTAACCTCATGGTATTCACGGAGAGGGGAGCTCATCAATTCTTCAGGCTATTCACACTTGCCGGAGCAAGTACCATTGTGCTGTTGGGAACATTTGGAAACATCATTGGGCATAGACATAGGGACGAAGCACATGCTTCATACATCTTGTAGGATTATCGCCTGAGCACCCATCCCTTCAGCAAGCCCTTGAATTATGTGGTCACACATTTTATGGATGATTGGTTCAATGTGTCTAGAAGAGTTGGCATCCCTAGAAAATAGGGGTCTCCATGTGTCATATTGTGGGTTGGAACGGGAGGTAAGGCCACTGGAAACAAACTATTAGAAAGATGGAGGCTCGCTAACTCGTGGTCCAAGAGGTGGGTAAATAGGAATTGATGGTCTTCATGGTTTGACGCAGCGTGATGCACCTCTCCCCCTGAGTTCCTTTCTGATTGGGGTTTTGAGGCATATTTTTGATTGGTGAGTTGATTTGTCTAAATAGTAGGAAACAATAGTTCTGATTTTTATTTCCTACTAGCGATCCATCTTTAAAGCATTAAACCAGCAGTAGAGAAGGAAGCAATCAGGATCACTCAGTTAGACGTTAAAATGTGGCACATATTGAACACCACCAGATCCTATCATGACAGGGGCTGTTGCTTTAAATAGAAGGAAGAAAGTAATCCGGATCACTAATTAGAAGTTAGTACATGATGAAGTCAACAAAGGCTAAGAAAGTAATCCACACCAACCTAACGTGGTTGTTGCCGACTGAGCTGAGGTACTGAGTCCAGAGGTATTCAAAATTTTCACTGACTCCAAATCGGAAGGTTGCTTCATAGGAGCAACGGCAAAAAATATATATAGGACAAAATTTGGAAAAAGTTATGGAGAATTAGTGAACTGAAAGAAAGGAGAACCTGAAGAACAAAAAAATAACTATCCATCGAATGAATCCCATCAACCTGCAAATGGGAATACTTAAAAAGTACATTATGTAAATGTCAATCTTAACAATCTAGATCATGGTGGGTGCATGCACACAAGGCTACATTAGAACCTGAATGACATCAATGATTAAATAGGGAACACAGAAAAACAGTCTACTTCTACTCTACTGTAGCTATTATTCCATACTATGGATAGGCTTCGCGCGAGGACTGATCTTCTTCCTGTTTCCTACACATAAAAAAAAATTGAACCGACAGAAACTACCATGATATGTTGAAAAAGGATCCAAATAGTTTATACAATCTAGAGCATTTCATGATATGACTCAAGTAACAATCTTCAGAGTTCACACAGTGTGCTATTCACGTACCAGATATAACTTGATATGGTTGAAAGCAAGATTCGTGAGACTGGGTAGAGAAGTTATGGGAATACATGGTGGTGGCTTGGTACAGGGAAAGACTTGGTTATTGATTGACTACCATATAAGGATGGTTCCTACCTAATATCTAGGTCATGAACCGAAGACTGCAAGAATATATGGGAATAACATGAACTCAAACACCAACGACGATGACCAGATATTATGTAGCCACATGAGGAGACTTCGAATTTGAAACCTTATTTTTGCTTCATAGTATGTCTTCTTTTCTGGGATCGTGGTGGCAGTGCAGGCCACCGGTCTCAATTTGAGACGTTAGCCTACTTTCTGGAAACTACAGTTTCTCGTTGATTACAACTATTATAGCAGGCATCAAATGGCAGTGGCAATGAGAATAAGGAGGTTAGGAATGTGAGGAGAAAGTGACCAAGACAACTGGAAAAGAATTTCATACAGAATTATCAGTTTGTTCCGTCATGGGAATTAAGAATGCACTAAGATTTTGGGAGGCGGAAACAGGTTAGCGATAGTTATTAAGCGGTTGGAGACGTGAATGGAGGCCTGGGAAGATAATTTGTGAGTGATTAGTAGTGGGACTCGGGAGAGGAGTTTGTGGGGATAGTGGGTAGTAGTTTCCTACAACGAAAGCAGAAAGCATCTTTCACACATGATAAAAAGGAAAAAGAGAGAAAAATTGTGAGAGAAAAGAATGTAAACGAGAATGCGACATTTTGAAAATGTTGCCTTCTTATTTGTTGAGTCTTGTTATGAGGCGGTTAAGTGACATTATGATAATTATCTCAAACTTATTTATTCCTTTCATATTATATATATATATATATATATATATATATATATATATATATATATATATATATATATATATATATATATATATACACTCAAGTGTGTTTGCATATCAGGACTATTTTTTGCAAAATGTAAACTGTTGATCTTCACAGTCATACTATAACTAGGCTACATACAAATTTTGAACCCATTTGGATGAGTGTAAGTCACTCATCCAAGGACAACAAAATCAACGCGTGAAACTAATTTGAAATGCATAATTTCTGCGGTCTTCATAACATGAGCTATACATATCCAAATGTACTCAAATTTTGCGTATGAGTTGTTCACGAGATGTTTAAGAAGATCAACGGATTAGATTTTCAAAAAAAATATTGCATCATGGAAAACTACTTGAGTGTATTCCGCTCAGGATACACTCGAGTGTATTCTAGCCTGACTATATATATATATATATATATATATATATATATATATATATATATATATATATATATATATATCTGTGTGTGTATGTATGTATGTCTGTATATATATATATATATATATATATATATATATATATATATATATATATATATATATATATATATATATATATATATATATATATATATATATATATATATATATATATATATATATATATATATATATATATATATATATATATATAGAGAGAGAGAGAGAGAGAGAGAGAGAGTCAGGCTAGAATACACTCGAGTGTACAGATCACGCCGTACACCCCAATGGTGTTTGCCTATCTAGACCATGTTTTTCCAAAATATAATCCATTGATCTTCATGGTTACAATAATAATAGGTCACATACAAAATTTGAACTCATTTGGATGAGTGTAAGTCACTCATCCAAGGACAACAAAATCGACGCACAAAACTAATTTGAAATATATGATTTTTGCCTCCTTTAGATGCACGACCTATAAGTGTCCAAATGAGCTAAAATTTATTATATAGTATGTTCTTGTGATAATTAAGAAGGCCAATAGTTTAGATTTTCCAAAAAAATTATGCATCTTCAAAAATGACTGAGGTGTACGGTGCCTTCGGTACACTCGAGTGTACACTAGCCTGACTATATATATATATATATATATATATATATATATATATAATATGAAAGGAATAAATAAGTTTGAGATAATTATCATAATGTCACTTAACCGCCTCATAACAAGACTCAACAAATAAGAAGGCAACATTTTCAAAATGTCGCATTCTCGTTTACATTCTTTTCTCTCACAATTTTTCTCTCTTTTTCCTTTTTATCATGTGTGAAAGATGCTTTCTGCTTTCGTTGTAGGAAACTACTACCCACTATCCCCACAAACTCCTCTCCCGAGTCCCACTACTAATCACTCACAAATTATCTTCCCAGGCCTCCATTCACGTCTCCAACCGCTTAATAACTATCGCTAACCTGTTTCCGCCTCCCAAAATCTTAGTGCATTCTTAATTCCCATGACGGAACAAACTGATAATTCTGTATGAAATTCTTTTCCAGTTGTCTTGGTCACTTTCTCCTCACATTTGCTAACCTCCTTATTCTCATTGCCACTGCCATTTGATGCCTGCTATAATAGTTGTAATCAACGAGAAACTGTAGTTTCCAGAAAGTAGGCGAACGTCTCAAATTGAGACCGGTGGCCTGCACTGCCACCACGATCCCAGAAAAGAAGACATACTATGAAGCAAAAATAAGGTTTCAAATTCGAAGTCTCCTCATGTGGCTACATAATATCTGGTCATCGTCGTTGGTGTTTGAGTTCATGTTATTCCCATATATTCTTGCAGTCTTCCGTTCATGACCTAGATATTAGGTAGGAACCATCCTTATATGGTAGTCAATCAATAACCAAGTCTTTCCCTGTACCAAGCCACCACCATGTATTCCCATAACTTCTGTACCCAGTCTCACGAATCTTGCTTTCAACCATATCAAGTTATATCTGGTACGTGAATAGCACACTGTGTGAACTCTGAAGATTGTTACTTGAGTCATATCACGAAATGCACTAGATTGTATAAACTATTCGGATCCTTTTTCAACATATCATGGTAGTTTCTGTCGGTTCAATTTTTTTTTATGTGTAGGAAACAGGAAGGAGATCAGTCCTCGCGCGAAGCCTATCCATAGTATGGAATAATAGCTACAGTACAGTAGAAGTAGACTGTTTTTCTGTGTTCCCTATTTAATCATTGATGTCATTCAGGTTCTAATGTAGCCTTGTGTGCATGCACCCACCATGATCTAGATTGTTAAGATTGACATTTACATAATGTACTTTTTAAGTATTCCCATTTGCAGGTTGATGGGATTCATTCGATGGATAGTTATTTTTTTGTTCTTCAGGTTCTCCTTTCTTTCAGTTCACTAATTCTCCATAACTTTTTCCAAATTTTGTCCTATATATATTTTTTGCCGTTGCTCCTATGAAGCAACCTTCCGATTTGGAGTCAGTGAAAATTTTGAATACCTCTGGACTCAGTACCTCAGCTCAGTCGGCAACAACCACGTTAGGTTGGTGTGGATTACTTTCTTAGCCTTTGTTGACTTCATCATGTACTAACTTCTAATTAGTGATCCGGATTACTTTCTTCCTTCTATTTAAAGCAACAGCCCCTGTCATGATAGGATCTGGTGGTGTTCAATATGTGCCACATTTTAACGTCTAACTGAGTGATCCTGATTGCTTCCTTCTCTACTGCTGGTTTAATGCTTTAAAGATGGATCGCTAGTGGAAATAAAAATCAGAACTATTGTTTCCTACTATTTAGACAAATCAACTCACCAATCAAAAATATGCCTCAAAACCCCAATCAGAAAGGAACTCAGGGGGAGAGGTGCATCACGCTGCGTCAAACCATGAAGACCATCAATTCCTATTTACCCACCTCTTGGACCACGAGTTAGCGAGCCTCCATCTTTCTAATAGTTTGTTTCCAGTGGCCTTACCTCCCGTTCCAACCCACAATATGACACATGGAGACCCCTATTTTCTAGGGATGCCAACTCTTCTAGACACATTGAACCAATCATCCATAAAATGTGTGACCACATAATTCAAGGGCTTGCTGAAGGGATGGGTGCTCAGGCGATAATCCTACAAGATGTATGAAGCATGTGCTTCGTCCCTATGTCTATGCCCAATGATGTTTCCAAATGTTCCAAACAGCACAATGGTACTTGCTCCGGCAAGTGTGAATAGCCTGAAGCATTGATGAGCTCCCCTCTCCGTGAATACCATGAGGTTAGATATCACATGCACTGGTGTACATGTATGTTTCCAATCTGGAATCGATTCTATAATGTTGCCTACATTACTAAATTACATTTCTAATTAGAATCTATATGATGGCTGACTGGTAGGCTAGCTTGTTAGAGAACAAAAACATTGATTAGTTATTTTGTATGTTTATGATTACTCATATATGGTAGTGGTGTGTGCCTATTTGTAATCTACGCCTCTCTAATTTCTTTATGATTTGTAGAAAAATAAATTAGTTTTTTCTTGGGGGAGGATGGAGGCCAGTCCCTGCTGCTTTTTCTTCCACTTACAGTGATTTTTACACTTCAAAATTGAAGTTGATCGTGATAAAGCATGCTACGAAGACTTACTGTCCATTACTACTAACTTGTACATCGTTTAAAGGTATCACCCAATAGGTCAATACAAGACATGCAAAATACAAGTACATATCTTTGACATTGTTTTGCATTATGAACTATTTTAATTTTCACTTAGGCTCTTACCAAGATCCTTATTGACATTGTAGCATGCAAAGGACACTAGGATATATCCAAATTATAAATAAACCAACATGTTTTGGTGATATCATCAATATTCAAAAATTCATTTGTTATGAATGAGAGATGATAATGCAAGATATGATAGTGCAAATGAGATTTTAGTAGCCATGACACCCACATTATATGGTCCTGGTAAATTTATATTTTAGACAATCTTAACATGATCAATTGATCATCATCAAACTATATAATTCTTAGTAACTTTCTGTTAAATTAAGTATATGTATGTTACAATAAATGCTTCACATCATAATATCTAGAATAATTCAAATCATATTGGACTTGATCGATAAATCAATACTATAATATCCTCAAATTTGAAGAACTTGATTTGTACAAATATAATACTTGAATTGATAAGTAAATTCCTTAATTGAATTATTAGTAGAATGATAAAGTCATCTTTGTGGCATGGGTGCAACCCATGGTCCAAGTGAGGCCCATGAGACTATTTTCTTTACAAATAGGCCCTTGTGGCACACATTTAAGAAATAAGATATTTCATGCATAAATAAAGGATACCGACTTTGTGAATTATTAGATAATTCAAATATTGAATAATACATAAGTTGCCAAAAGAAAATAAGATGTGTGGTGATTTAGATAATTAAGGTCATAACTATCTAGCCATAAATGGCAACACAAGATTTGGGACATCAAATAGTGTTATCTTGCCCTGACTTTGGGTATACATCAAAATAATATTGAAAGAAGAGAATTCTAGAATTGGGAGGACAAGGAACGTTCCATGGAATAATGCTAATTGATTTAATGAAATGTTTAAAAGAAAAAAAATTATATATGGAAGACATTCCAATAAATCCTAAAGAAATCAAATATAAGATGGGAAAGATATTTATTGGTTTCCATTCTACAACAACTGATAATATGCATAAAAAGTGGAAAGAGAGAAACTAATGCATGGAAGATAGATAGCACACTTAAATATCAAGGATAATCTTTTTATATAAACAATTGGAGAAACATGCCTTGCCTGTATCGTAATATCAAATGTCAAATGGGAAGGTATCTTTTTTAAGAGTAATGGAAAGGAGGTAATGGTATGTGCACTTTCAGAAATATCTTCATATCAAGTTGTGCCTAGACTTTGGGGTCTTCCTTAAACCCCAAGGAGAAAGGAAGGAGAGAAATGAGAAAAGAATCCAACCCACCTCGGACTCCTCTCTAGTTCTTCCCTTATCTCTCCCTCTGACCTCTTGATATCCAACCCACCTCAGACTCCTCTCCAGGTTCATCGTAGAATCAAAAGGTTTACAGCAACACCTGGGTGATGATCTCTCCACCACCCACCTCTTCCTCCCCGTTCTTTTGTCTGCATGGAAAGGCACTTGCCCAATTGCAGTGTGTGACCCCAAGCCCTACTGCATTTATCATTCACCTCTTGAGAACCCTCCCTAGCCATGGGTTTAGACTGAATAATTCGGTTGCAATGATAACATTGGTTCATAATTAGACAAGATGGCTCTATACGCATCTGCTACTTTGACCCACACAGTTGGTGTCCTTCACTAGAACTCCCTCAACATGCCCCTATTCCCTTGCACCTTCTTCTTCACTTCCCTACTTCACAACACGAGGGTTTCTCGATGCAACGATCACCACTAGTCAGGGATTCCCTAAGTCGCATAGGAAACCAATTGATCATGGTTGGGGGTCTAGGGTCGCCTTGAAGCTTGAGAGTGACCGACGTGGTGGTAGCACTGTGTTACTCTTAATAAAACTGAGACGTAATTTTGATCCTAATTCTAAGGTACCTTGGATACATGTTTAGTAAGTAATTAGTACATAAAAACTCTAGGCTTTTGTATTTAACATATTGAATACACTAAATACTATTATGTCATGTTGAAATCTGATATTGTTGAATGTAATAATAATCCAAGAGGATCATGATCATAATGATGAATCAGTGAGGTTTTTATAGTTGACATATATACATATTTATAACTAGGGTTTTTAAAACCAAAGATCATATCATGTTATGTTGTTAATGAATATAATTGAATCTAATGGAGCATAACACAAAGATGCAATAGATATAATAATTAGGGTCTTCACCTAATTTTTAATATGAGTTGGAATTAGGGGTTGTACCCTTATTCCTTATCCAAACTCGAGACAATCCTAAACCCTAGATTAGGAGCCAAGTAGGGTTTATATTGAATAATATGATGCCGACACTTTAGAGTATACATACATGCAGATTAAGTGTGGGTTTATATTGAATAATATGATGCTGACACTTTAGAGTATACATACATGCAGATTAAGTGTTTATTGCTTGGATTAACCTTTTCTTGCTTGATTGTTTGATATGCTTAATGAAATTGAATTATGATTGCATGATGGCATGGTTCTATATTTAGGTATGTGGTTACAATTATGAATACTCACAATGTCGATTACAATTGTTTGTCGAGGATTTCACAAGGATTACTAAAATAAATTGTTGGGTGTTTATTTACTTTGTGATCAATCATGATGCCACTGTGAGTATCACATAAAGATTATAATATGTGATGAAAATGCCAGTTTTCATTTGTAAGTAGTTGATTATTTATATGTTTTTATCTTACTTGCACACTTTTTCATGCACCACACGTACACAGTATAGTAATATACCGATCCTAATTTTATTTCCCATCATTTTAGAAAAATGTAATGCATGAAGTTATCAAGACATGATGAACAAGATGAAATCCACTGAAGACATCAAAGCTAAGTAAAGGACGACTAGTTAGATACCTCTTCTTAATATTAATTAGTTAAATTGAATATTCATGAAACTCCTTAGAGGATTATCATTATATTTTGTGTAAAAAATATTTATTAATCAATGGATATTATTTGCTATTATTTGTTATTTGGCTAAATATGGATCTTGAGAAATTTTAGATAATGACTCTCAACTTTAAGGTCCTTTCTTGATTGGGGGCGCTAAAAAGTGAGGTCATTACATTTTGTATCACAACCCCTTATTTTTTAAATAATATTTAATGGTCTATAATTTCAAGTAATCTATAGAAATATAAGGAAACTCATTAAGGCATGACCTGATGATAATGGTGTCCAGAATGGATCTTGGTTTTGGGGGCTGGCAATATTTCCTCCACAACACTAAGTTGGTATACGAGGACTTTCATAGCCAATGTGATACCAGACTGACCAAAACCTAGGCTTTGCCTGAAGTAATCTTTCCTCTAAGTCTTTTCATCTCAAATTTCACCTCATCCTCTTTCTTAACAAGCCCTAAAAGATACTTCCCTCCTCATAACAAGTTAGGGTTTTTGAGAAGAAGTAGGATTAAGGCATCCTCCATCAATTAGTGTACATGTAATGTGAAATAATAATGATCACGTAAAAAAATGGTTCTATGGGTTTTTCCTTGAAATGGTAAACCCTAAATGGAACTAGGGTTGGTTTAGGAAAATCCTTAGTGGTTCAAGGGAATCATAAAACCCTGAGGAGAAGGGGTAGTCCCTAACCTAAATCCTAAACCCTAATCTTGAGAAATGGGAGTAGTACGGGTAAAATAGTAACCCTACCCATTGACTCCTAATTAAGAAAGAGGGATAAGAAAATTTAAATGAGTTTAGGTGAACCAGTCTCTCATGCATGCATGAATCTAGAGCAAGGCATTAATGTAAAGGATTTTCAGAAACATAAGAAACCTATGAGTAACTCATAATATAAATATAACTTTCTCAATTGTCGAAATGCTATCTCTAGAGGAATGGATGATTGAAGACAGTGAGTGGGTATTCTATTGAAACTACCCCCAATAAGTGGGTATGTTAATGACAATACCCCCAATGAGTGTGGATGATACCCCCAACGAGTGGGTAAGCTATTGAAACTACCCCTAACTAGTGGGTATGTTATTGAGAATACCCAATGAGTGGGTATGCTACCCCCATCAAGTGGGTAAGCTATTGGAACTACCCCCAGCGAGTGGGTATGTTATGGAGATTACCCCCATCGAGTGAGTATGCTATTGGAACTAACCCTAGTGAGTGGGTTGTTGGGTTTTAGGGGAGACAGAGAAGGCAGCAGAAACAAAAATTTTCTCCCCAACCCATACCGAGGAAACGCGTCAACGTCTATATAATAGGAAAGGATGGTTTGTGGAATCATACCTTGTGCCGAGGCTTGCTCGGCGACAATACCTCGCGCAATGCGCGGTCTTCAACTCCGGACCTCGACGGTGTCTGTGCAGCTCCTGGCCGCACCGGGACTGACAACTCCTACTCGAACCGGACTGTCGGATGACAGTTGTCCTCCTAAGCGGCAATGTCCTCCCGCCTCTGTAGTAGTCCACATGGACCACCTGGAACTCCACTCTCCTTGTCCCACAAGGAAGTGGAAGGAGTCACACCCTCCTGTTGACGTACTAGTCGCCAACACGCTCTCCTGCCTCCTGTTACAACTATAGTTGTCCTTCCCTTGTTGCACCTCCCTTTTGCGGGAAGCACTTGCTCGGGCTCTCTCACGGTTACCAAAACCAGAGAGAACGACAACTTGCAGAGCAACTGGTTGCACTGAGCTGTACTGTGAGAAGCCCCCAATACCCCTATATATAGGAGAGTCATGGGAGAGGGTTCTCCATCCCGGGCAATGCGGGACTAAAGAAGGAGTAGAAGGGTTCGAGAATTTTCCACAAAAAGCAACCGGTTCGCAACTTGAAATGATCGGTTCACAACTGAACTGATCGGTTCGGCCATTGAGCCGATCGGTTGGACCTGAGCCGGTTGTTTGGGGCACTCCAACCGGTCGGTTGGTGCTCTGAACCAATCGGTTCATGGTTGGCTCAAAAAGACTTTCCTTGTTTCTTTCCCAATTGGTATCAAATACCAATATTATTCCCAATCGAATTGGGCAATTTGAAACGAAAGGAAAATTCTTGCCGACATGACTTCCCCAACTGGTCGGTTGCACCAGTTGAGCCGATCGGTTCAACTCTTGAACCGGTCATTTCAACCTGGGCATGAGCCGATCGGCCTGGACACTCCAGCCGATCGGTTCAGCAACCTCAGCCGACCGGTTCATCACATGAACCGATCGGTTGGGAGCACAGGTTGGGCAAAATCAGTCAATTGCGATTTCAATCAATCTGATACTCCAATCAATGCGTCCAACACCTTGAACCATACGATATTGAGCCATCGACTGATTGAGTGTTTAATTGAACTACTAAACTCCTTTAGTAATCAATCTAAACATTGCTTTGTGGACAAAACTCCTCTTCCAAGTTAAATCCTATGTGTGTGACCCTGCAGGTCCATTTCACGTTGGCAGTGAAAGTCCATAACACTTATGACTTCACAAGCAAAGAGCGGTGCCTAGTCACACATCAGTGCTACCCAAGTGAAAGTAGAAAATTGGAGAACAACTTTCATCCTACAATCCGTGAATGGTGTTACAGAGAATGTATAATTCCTTTGTCACTGATATCCCGAATGAACTCGAGGCATGGAACAGTCATCCTGTCAACGTTCATTCACTTCCTTGATCTCAGAGTAGACTGGAAGAGATATGTATGACATCAGTATCATATACTGATTCACACATGCGTGCACGCCTTTCTCAATCCTACTCATCAAGTGGCCATGGATATCAAACTCCCTCAGGAGGGACAAATCCCATATCTATCACTCACCCCTCAAAAGCCCCATGTGTCAAATCCACCCAATCATCACCTTTATAACAACCCATGTTTCAGGACTGCGTTTGATGACGTCAAAGTGTGCCCAACGACATGTGTTGAGTGTAGTGATTTCAGGTCTAAGAATCACACTCACCACCATCACTGTGAGTACTGACTGTGACTACCATCTCATGGTTCCATGTGTCAAACTCACGGTGGGTCTGTCTGATACCTTGTTCTCTAACAAGTACCTATGTGTTTGGTTTGATATCTCTATATCATGACTAATGAGATTCTGTCATCAACCAACACCACAATCTAGTCTTGTGTGTCATTGTTGTCTATCTACCTTCCACAATGACATCCGACTAGGGACATAACAAGAATGTACAAACTCTTAGCATCCGTATGATCTCATCGTTCAGGTCCTCAACCTGAAAGCATACGTCATTGAGTACTGTCATTCTCTAGACATTCAATCTGTTCTATCACTATCTCATATGACTGAACCAGAAAGAATTGGAAGCTCGCCTTTAATGTTTATGAGATCAATCTTAATGTATCCCACCAATCATCCCATGATTGGCTCTCAGGGCATACATACCAACAGACTCCCACTTGCACTGCGAGCCAATCACCCATGAATCATATTCATAGTGATTTTCAAACATGTCCCACATGTTACTGTGCTCTAGTGCGAACATAGTGAGTAATGGAAACACCTTGCCAAAGTCTGTATAAATTGCATGTCTCTCATCTCTTCGCTGTACGTCACACGTATGAGATGGAGTTTCCGTAATATGTGATCTTGTATTCCATTTGCTAACCTTTAGCCACATTTCATGATCAAGGATTCCAGACATGTCATCAATGAGTGGAATATAAGTTCATCTCATGAACTTTCAGATCCATATAGTATCCACTACTGTTCACTAACACATAGATACTCGGCATTTCCCTTTAAAATGGCTTTATTGAAACACTTCCAATTATCAACAAACATTCACTTTTATACATCTCATGTATATATATTGCGATTAATTTTCTGTCCTTTCGGAAGTTCGCATCAATGTAACTCTTTACATCGAACTCTTCTCCATAGAACTAGTGATTCACAAGCACTTATTAAGTTCTCATGGTATTCCAGTAACACTTACTGGAAGCAGACAGACATCCACTCGTCATGTCACACATACGAGTTATCAGGATGAGCACATCATATTGCCATGTCCTACATACAAGATGATGAATGCATTTTATTCTTGCCATGTCATACATGCAAGATAATGGGATGATTACATACATGATAGATCCATATCTATACTTAGTGTTCCCATTCTTCATAAGAATTGGACACTTGGCCTTGGGATACTAACTCCATGTAACATGGACAAGTTTTCTCCCACTGAATCTGTGCATACTGAACACTTCAGTATAGATTGCCAATGTATGCTTTCTCTTTCCAGGTTAAGAGATTTTTCGAGAACTATCTCTATAGATCTCTATTCCTATCACATAGGAAACATCTCTATCTTCCTTAAAGATATTTTCCACTTTTGGATTTCCATTCTAGAACAATTCCATTTCACATCAATATGTGGAATGTGAATACGCTCCCACTAAATCACAGATCACTTCTTTATCTTTGACATATCAGTCAAACCCTTTGACTATATTATCAAAATAAAGATCCAATTTTGAGTTGCTTGTACTCAATCAATCACATTGATTAGTCCATTGTAACTTATACACTTCATTTGCATTAGTGGATTCATAAACCTTATAGGATGTGTCACGTACACATGCTGGTTTTATTCCTCATAGGATTGCGGTTTTAGTGTCCATATGCCAAATGTCTTAGTCATTAAGTTGCAACCAACAAGCATCATCCTTCTCAAAATGTTATCCATGTGTCTTAACACTTAAGACTCATTTGCACTTATGGATATGATCCAATGAGTGCTACCATCAAGGTCACACCTTATGGTTCACATGGAAGTCATTTAGGATGTAATGGTTTTAAACCATAACTCAAGATTCGGTTCCTCATATTCATCTTGATAGTTGACTCATCACATGAACAACTCATCACATAGATAATTGAGGTGTATCTGTTAAAGATATAAGAACTCACAACCCTTGTGATTCTTAATTTCTTTTATTAGTGTGGGGTATTCATTTATTAAGAAGAATTCAGTTATTTGATAATCATTTTCTAACTCCTTAGAGTATGATTCCTTCTTGATTTAGACATCACTATGCCTTAATTATGAGTTCACTATGATACACTATCATAATCACTCATAAGGATCTCAAACATTTGGTCCAAGTATTTCATTCATTGATCTCATCAAGAATTAATACTTTACCAAATTTGTACTTCATTTATGATAATCTTGAACATTTCAAGACATTCATATTGGTATTTCTCTAAACACCATTTGAAGTATTAGCATTCATTCCAATAGGTATGTAAATACATCACATGTATTATGCCTAATAGGATAATCACTCTCTCACTACATTAGTGAAGATTGATTAATCATGTCCAAGATATTCATGTCCCTTACTGGTTCTCTAACCAAAAGAGTCTAGTTTTATCCATCATATGGAAACTAGAAATGAATTTCTCATGATTAATGCTAATTTGATTGTTTGAGTTATCTATAACTTTTAGGTATCGTCTTATCTTATGCATATCAAATATCATAAGATAAATAAGGCATTGCCACAAAGATCACATCTTTATAAATTGAAACATCTCTTTATTAATTGCCATCATTGTCACACAATATGCAAAAATAAAGTGTTTCTATCTATTGGCAAGTATGAAATAGCAGTTCATAACTGTATTACATGCCTTATTGGCTGAAAATAAACTAAAGTATTCCTATCTATAAAGGCAACACTTGCCCCAAGTAAGAATGCTTCACACTTTACATCTTGATATCATATATCTCAAAAAGTGTTACAAGTTTATTTACATGACACCTTCAAGTAGAGGCTTCAGTCGCCTCCTTCTTCTTTTGTTCTTCCAGGTAGAGAGGACAATTCCTTTTCCAATGTCCTGGCTTTTGACAATGGTGGCAATTTCCTTTCTTTGTCACGCCTCCCTTGGCCTTGAGAGCTGAAGATGGCTTGGACTCCTGGCTAGCTTCAGAACCTTTCTTAGCTTTGCCCTTGCCCTTGCGCTTGGACTTGCCTTTCTTGCTCTTGATCACCATCACGGACTTAGGCTTGTCCTTCTTCATATGTAACTCGGCTGTCCTCAACATGCCCAACAACTCTGACAGTGGCCTATCAAAGTTGTTCATGTTGTAGTTCATCACAAACTGACTGTAAGATTATGGCAACGATTGCAGTATCACGTCAGTAGCCAACTCTTGGCTCAGTGGAAATCCCAGTCTCTGCAGGTTCTCCACATACCCAATCATCTTGAGTGTGTGAGGACCAACTGGATCTCTTTCTGTCATGACGCACTTGAACAACGCCCTAGAAACATTGTATCTCTCTTGCCTTTCCTGATCTTCATACATGTTCCTGAGATGCAGAATCATCTCAATGACACCCATGTTCTCATGTTGCCTCTGCAACTCATGGTTCATTGAACATAGCATCAAGCACTTTGCATCAATGGCATCATCAGAATGCTTCTTGTAAGCATCCCTTTCTGCCTTTGGTGCATTAGGAGTGGGTTCCTCTGGAATTGGAGTATCCAGGACATAGAGCTTACGCTCTTGAGTGAGAACAATTCTCAATGTCCGATACCAGTCGTGGAAGTTTGTCCCATTTAGCTTGTCCTTGTCAAGGACCGATCACAAAGAAAAGTTGTTGTTGTTTGTTTCCATTTGAACTACAAAAGGAAAAATATGCAATTTTAGTCCAAAACTCATTTTTGACTTATTTGATTGATTTGAAAATTTGACGATATAATTAGGCCTTTAATTAATTATCGCTCCCACGATTTTACTTCAAATTGATAGCCCTCACCATCAATTCGGAAGATTGCAGCGTACAACCTTCTAGTGGGAAAGATCCTGAAATCCTCTAAGTCATGGACCAGCTTGGGTTGTCACCCATAAAATAGATCTCTCAGGTAAGCAACTTTTGCCAATTGCATCATATGCAACTCTTGATAAGATGTCATCTACAACTCCTTGCAATGATCATCTCCATGCCTCAAGGCGCTAGATCCTATCTAGGTCACCTTGTTAAGTCCAACCCAAAGCAAACACGATGAATATGCACCCTACTTGGGCAGACCCACACATTCATCCTTCACGCTTCCACGAGATAGACGGTGCACCACGCTTAGGCGTGCCCACACTTGGTCAATCAAGCTTTTCATGTGTGTCGCATTTGGAAGGCATCTAAAACTTAATATTTAATAAGGGATTTGGTTTTATATACATATACATATCCAATCACCACAATACATAGTATGTATCATATACATGCTATATCCCACAGAAAACATGCACAAATGATAAAAAGCGATGATTATGGCCATCCTAATGTGATTCCTCGAGCCCAGAGGAATCACGGTCATCTAGGTCTACATCACATGCAACCTGTACAAGATGAACTTTGTGCCTTGCCATCCGAGTAGATCAACTCATCACATGAATGATCTGTACTCTCCAGCCGGTTGTTTGGGTAACACCAGCCGATCGGTTGGCTCCTCCAACTGATCGGTTTGCCTGGTCGTTGTGCATCTCGTCATGTCCGCCACCCGCTCGTCTCGCTCCTCGAACCGGTCATCAACCGATCGGTTCACTCCTTGAACCGACCGTCTGGAACGTCAACCGGTCGGTTCACTCCTTGAACCGATCGTCTGAGCAGTCGTCTTGATGTCCGCCGGTCTTTGACATAACAGGAAATAAAAAAAATATATCCCATTTATTACATTGCTTTTAAAAGGGGAAACCCCGAGTTACATTCGGGGGGAGCAAAGGTAGGAAAGAATCTCGAATTATTTCGAGTTACATCAGGAATAAGAGAGGGAAGATCGGTGCGCAGACTGAGATACAAGCAACCACAAACAACCAATCACAGATAGGGGTTTATAGGCCATAATCACACTACACACATCTACCACAAAACTTGTTTAAGGGTGACGCGTATCGAGTGCATTGATAATACATATCATATATGTAATTAGGGATTTGTGGATTTAGGATTGGACATGCATAAAGCCGATATTATTCGCATCGCATGCAATAAATAAAGGCGACAAACCAAAATCGATCATATCGATATTCCTAAAATATAGAACAGCTGATGTGGCTCTGATACCACTGTTGGGTTTTAGGGGAGACAGAGAAGGCAGCGGAAACAAAAATTTTCTCCCCAACCCATACCGAGGAACCGCGTCAACGTCTATATAATAGGAAAGGATGGTTTGCGGAATCATACCTTGTTCCGAGGCTTGCTCGACGACAATACCTCGCGCAATGCACGGTCTTCAACTCCGGACTTCGACGGTGTCTGTGCAGCTCCTGGTCGCACCAGGACTGACAACTCCTACTCGAACCGGACTGTCGGATGACAGTTGTCCTCCTAAGCGGCAGTGTCCTCCCGCCTCTGTAGTAGTCCACACGGACCACCTGGAACTCCACTCTCCTTGTCCCACAAGGAAGTGGAAGGAGTCGCACCCTCCTGTTGACGTACTAGTCGCCAACACGCTCTCCTGCCTCCTGTTACAACTGCAGTTGTCCTTCCCTTGCTGCACCTCCCTTTTGCGGGAAGCACTTGCTCGGGCTCTCTCACGGTTACCAAAACCAGAGAGAAGACAACTTGCAGAGCAAATGGTTGCACTGAGCTGTACTGTGAGAAGCCCCCAATACCCCTATATATATAGGAGAGTCATGGGACAGGGTTCTCCATCCCGGGCAATGCGGGACTAAAGTAGGAGTAGAAGGGTTCGAGAATTTTCCACAAAAAGCAACCAGTTCACAACTTGAAATGATCGGTTCACAACTGAACCGATCGGTTCGGCCATTAAGCCGATCGGTTGGACCTGAGCCGATCGTTTGGGGAACTCCAACCGGTCGGTTGGTGCCCTGAACCGATCGGTTCATGGTCCTAATCCGGCTCAAAAAGACTTTCCTTGTTTCTTTCCCAATTGGTATCGAATACCAATATAATTCCCAATCAAATTGGGCAATTTGAAACGAAAGGAAAATTCTTGCCGACATGACTTCCCCAACTGGTCGGTTGCACCAGTTGAGCCGATCGGTTCAACTCTTGAACCGGTCGTTTCAACCTGGGCATGAGCCGATCGGCCTGGACACTCCAGCCGACTGGTTCAGCAACCTCAGCCGACCGGTTCATCACATGAACTGATCGGTTGGGAGCACAGGTTGGGCAAAATCAGTCAATTGCGATTTCAATCAATCCGATACTCCAATCAATGCGTCCAACACCTTGAACCATACGATATTGAGCCATCGACTGATTGAGTGTTTAATTGAACGACTAAACTCCTTTAGTAATCAATCTAAACATTGCTTTGTGGACAAAACACCTCTTCCAGGTTAAATCCTATGTGTGTGACCCTGCAGGTCCATTTCACGTTGGCAGTGAAAGTCCATAACACTTATGACTTCACGAGCAAAGAGCGGTGCCTAGTCACACATCAGTGCTACCCAAGTGAAAGTAGAAAATTGGAGAACAACTTTCATCCTACAATCCGTGAATGGTGTTACAGCGAATGTATAATTCCTTTGTCACTGATATCCCGAATGAACTCGAGGCATGGAACAGTCATCCTGTCAATGTTCATTCACTTCCTTGATCTCAGAGTAGACTGGAAGAGATATGTATGACATCAGTATCATATACTGATTCACACATGCGTGCACGCCTTTCTCAATCCTACTCATCAAGTGGCCATGGATATCAAACTCCCTCAGGAGGGACAAATCCCATATCTATCACTCACCCCTCAAAAGCCCCATGTGTCAAAGCCACCCAATCATCACCTTTATAACAACCCATGTTTCAGGACTGCGTTTGATGATGTCAAAGTGTGCCCAACGACATGTTTTGAGTGTAGTGATTTCAGGTCTAAGAACCACACTCACCATCATCACTGTGAGTACTGACTGTGACTACCATCTCATGGTTCCATGTGTCAAACTCACGGTGGGTCTGTCCGATACCTTGTTCTCTAATAAGTACCTATGTGTTTGGTTTGATATCTCTATATCATGACTAATGAGATTCTGTCATCAACCAACACCACAATCTAGTCTTGTGTGTCATTTTTGTCTATCTACCTTCCACAATGACATCCGACTAGGGACATAACAAGAATGTACAAACTCTTAGCATCCGTATGATCTCATCGTTCAGGTCCTCAACCTGAAAGCATACGTCATTGAGTACTGTCATTCTCTAGACATTCAATATGTTCTATCACTATCTCATATGACTGAACCAGAAAGAATTGGAAGCTTGCCTTTGATGTTTATCAGATCAATCTTAATGTATCCCACCAATCATCCCATGATTGGCTCTCAGGGCATACATACCAACATGGGTGTATTGTGGAAAGTACCTCCAATGAGTGGGTACATCATGATGATTACTCCTAGTGAGTGGGTAAACCTCAAATATTGAGAAACAAGGATTGAGAATTTATAACCAAAAATGCATGTTAAAAAAGTGAAACCCTCTATTTAACTTTTAAGCTTGGTGTCCCGACCTAGGGTGGGTCAACCAAAGAGTGGGAAGAGGACCTATAGGGAGACAAAACCCTAAACTCATGGGGTCAGGTTGTGGCTAGAGAGCCTAACCTCCTTTTGTGATCAAGAAGACTCCCTAGGTTAGGACCCTCCCTAGAAGGATGAGTTGACCAATTGGTTTGACAATTGGGGTAACCTTGAATGTCACCTACAACTTGGAAAATTAAGTATACAAAAAATGAAGGCACATAAATTCTTTGAACCCAAGTATACCGTCTCCGATGTCTAGACGGAAAAGTCACTAAGGAAGTGGTTGACAGTATAAGACCAAACCCAAAAGGGAAGGTCACCATGAGCCCAATGTAGGGACATAAAGTAAAAATGTATGCCCCAAGAGACAAAGGAAATCTAGATTAAAGAATTACATATGAAGATAATATGCTCTCCATAACCCCAGGCAAGGTAGAGCCCTAAGTTAATCCTAAGGCAAAGTAGGGATGTTTAAAGGTACATAAGACCTATGAAGATAGGAAGTGATCATGTCCTAAATGTTGGATAAAAGGGATCTAGTGGGGGTGAATGGAGCTTCAAAGCTTGCACAAGAATGGTTAGGCCTTCAATTTACTTCAACTAGGCATAATTGCAAATAGTCAATTTGATGTCAATCTAAACATGCATAGCAAGGATGAGAGAAATTGAAGCAACCAATAAACAAGCTGATTTAGAGTGGTTCCACTCTATAAACTAGGAGAGAGTCAGTCCACTACCTCGAGAGGTCAAGCTATAGGATTTCTTAAACTTATCTACTCCTTATATTCACTTATAAGAGTTACAAAAAATGACCTTTTTTTTCTAGGACTAGGATACCCAGCTTGCCTTTAAGGCCAAGGGATCCAACAACCTTACAAACAAGGTCTTAGCAATCCAAGAGATAGTCTTATACCTCACCAAGGTCTTACCCACTCTTGCAAGCAGCTGGATGCCTTCACTAAGGAGATGCCCTTCTTACAACTAGTCTTTGGCCTTGAAGGATTTACCCACTCAGCTCCTTGGATCTTCCCCTTTTCTCCTCCTTTACTCGGAGAAGTTTGCAACACCTTCTTGTACAGCTAGAAGAAGCATGCATCCCCTCAATCACTTGGAGAAGCCTTCATCATCATGATCTTAAAGAAAGTGATTGGGAATAAGAAGCTTTGTGAGCTTTAGAAGTGAACAACGAGGTAGCTCTCTTCCACAAATCCTATTTCATTCATATAGAATTGGTGTAATTAAGAGAGAGAAAGGGGCTCAAGTGGACTAAAATCACTCAACTATGGCAAACCTTGAATAGCATGAATGAGCAACCTTGGAATGAACCTCAACAGGTCCTATGTATAGTTGGGGGTGTCTACTAGAGTGTGGGAACACTTATGAGTATTTTATAGCCATTTGGAGGGTGGAAACAAATATATTTTTGAGTTTTGGAACTCTCCAAGGGTTCGATTCACTTTTTCTACATTTTCCGTACAATGCATTCGGTCGAGTTTCAATAAAGATAACTTGACCGATCACACTATGTGAAAAAGCCAATTTAAACCATCGGTCAAGTTTGTCCTAATAGAAACTCGACCGATCCACTTAAATATATTTTGGGCTGCATAGGAATTGGTCAAGTTCTGTTAGTGTAAAACTCGGTCGATCAATATCATTGTCAAAATCCATTAAGGATCGGTCGAGTTTGTAACTCGACCGAGCCTGTAATGAATTTTACAATATGACATTTAAGTGATCAAACGTTCAAATTAAGTGTCCCTAATTTTTTCTCATCTTAGTTACAAGTCATATGATCAATAAAAATGATTACAAAAATAATCTAAGGTGACTTGGAGTGTTTTTCCAAATTGCGCATTTGCATTGATTTTGACTTGAACTAAAACAAGCTAGGTCTTGATCGATTTGATCCTTTTCATGTACCTAATGCCTGAAATCAATCTTCAACAAGCATATTAGATATATATGAATGAAATGGTAAATTCATTATCAAAAATGGACAACATGTAACACTTAGGTCACTATTCTCCCCCTCTTTGACAATGACAAGCCATTGTTCAACATATTGAAAAGGATATGAAAATTAAACCTTCATATTTGAGAAAGGATGTGAGAGTTAAAACTTTTACCTTGTGAATTGCAAGGGGATACATGATTGAACAATGTGAATTTCTCCCCCTCAATTCATGCTTACCTAAGTCTACATGGTTAGTCTTTCCACAAATAACCATAGCACATATACATACTATATTGTCCTCTAGCAAGTTAGATGATATGTATATAATTGACAAGAAAAGGATCATATAAGTGATAAAACAATATGGTTGAGAGCATATCTCCCCCTTTGTCATCGCAAAAAGGTAGGGAGGTAGAAGAGCTAAAAGAACAAGACTTCTCTACAAGCACAAGCTAAAGCAATCTACCACATACAACACATATCAAATAGAGACAAAGCACAAAGAAACAAGAAATATAATGTCATAATTAAAATATGGGATAACATGCCACAAACTCATTTGATATAGTCAACCAAAGAGTCATGGAACATATGATTAAGATTACAACACTAGGAATGTTCTCAAAGAACTACCCACAAACCAATGATAAAACAACAAGATGATAAAATAGTATCCTCAGATACAGTGCACAAATGTCTTACTACATAAAAGTCTAAAAAGATTGATATGGTCAACACCTAAAAACTAAAGAACTAAAACATTTGAGCAACATATATTATATCTATGTCAATGGGTTCATCATCAAAATCATCATCATCGGCCTCATAGTCATCGTCACCATCAGAAGGTTCAATAGAAACAACATCACCTTCATCTCCAGAGGAACTGGCAAAGCCATCATAAGAACCGTCCTCGGATCCATCATCCTCAGTAGCTTCAGCATCATCAAAAACATCCTCATATTCAGCCTGGTCAGGCATCTTATCTTCGATAGAAGGACAGAAACCACCATTGGGCCATCTGGCATTCTGCTCATCCCATGACATGCTAAGAGCATGTAAGTCTTGTGCTTGTGGTAAGTTAGGAGAAGAAGTCCCAAGACTTGAAAGCATGATGGAAGTAGGACCAGCGGGCAAAGCCAATAGAGGAAGCACACTAGGGGAAGGAACATGTCGACCATCAGCAGCATGTGTGGCAGTGGAAGAAATAGGTGGAGGTGCTGGGTAGAAGTGATTGTATGTATAAGAAGCATAGTCACCACCTGGGTAAGGATGGTAGGAAGGGTAGGGATGGTTACAGGTTAGGTTCATGGTATACATGATCTGGAAGAGGTCATGGCAGAGGTGATCCTGAACTTGAAGGTTGTACGCCTGTTGGTGTATCATATAACCCATTAGGGATACATTAGACATCGATAAAGAGGCACAGTTAGGTCGAGGTGGTGGTGGAGGTGGAGGGACCTGGGTGGAGGTCGAGGTGGAGGCTCCAGGTGTGGTAGAGGAGGTAGGGATGAAGGTTTTCTTGATTGTGGTTTCATTAATAAAGACTCCTTCCCAATTAGATTTGTAATTGAGATCATTGAAAAGAGATTTTGAGTAGCAAAAACAAAAAGACCACAATGAAGGCAGGGTAGGGGGTGGGTACCATGTGTGTTCTTCCTGGAGTCAAATAAGGTCATGTGGTGTAGAATGTATAGTGACCACTTGACTCTAACATTCTTTAAGAGACAATACATGATCACAACAATGTTTTCTGCAATTTATGTATGGTTTTTCTTTGGGTGGATATAGCAGTTAACAACTAATGTGATCAAACACATCTTGAGATCTAGGGAATAGGATGACAGGGTTGACTTCTTGCTATAGGGTACCTGAAGCTTCTTCAAAAAAATTTTGAATATTGGGGAGAGTAAGTTTGAAGTGTTTATAGAAAGCCTCAGGGTAAATCAGGTCAAAATGGTCAAGCTAGTCCTTCCTCCATGTGTCAGTGACCTCAATACCATGAAAATAGATATTCAAGGAATCTTTAAAGATGGTAAGTTTTGTCTCAGTAATAATGGAAGTGAGAATTACCTAGCTATTGGGTGGTGACACAATTGTGTCATAGTTCTATTGAAGATTAACATAGAATGCATGGACCATCTTGGTGCTAGTGATGGACTTTTGAAAACATTGGCATTCTACACACAATACGCCAAGGTGATGGGAAGAAAACAACTCTGAAACCTCTTTGATAACCTTCGTCGTGGTGATACGAGGCTCAAACAAAGCTATAAACAAAAAAGGGTTCCTAGGAAGGAGCTCTTTATAGTAATTTAGGGCTTCACAATTTATAAAAGAGGTGCCATCAAAGGTTGAGAGGTGAGGATTAGATGAAGAAGAAGTTGCTCCACATTAGACAACTCTCTTCCTACAGTTGGAAGCCATGAGAAAATATTGAGAAGCAAAACCAACCAAATGAGAGAGAAAGCCTCACCAATAGTCGTCTAACCACCTAGATGGGTGGGGGAAGAGGCAAGAAATGCTAAGCTAGGCAATGGAGAGGGTGTGCGAGCCTAGGGTTGGAGGTCAAGAGGGCTTGGAATCGGGATCGATCAACTTTTCCCTAGTTGAGAGGGAGAAATGTTAGCTGAAACCCAATTTAAGTTTGGTCTAGCCTGGCTTTCGATTGAGTTTCGGGATCTAGAAACTCGACCGACGGGCATATTTACATGACCTCGACTAAGGGATCAATCGAGTTGGCAACTCGATCGACAAGAAACCTATCCAAAATCATGATACTTTAACTTCTAGTCTCTAGGGTGTGGGTGCAAATTAAATTTATTTCTTTAGCCTATTATGCATTCTAAACATATTAAGGCACATTTGACTCATCATAGGGTCTTGTTTTGTGATAAAATAGTCATTTGGGATAAATATCCAAAACAAGAGAAATAAGACAATCATAGAAGATATTAAGCATGATATGATCACTTTTAAGTTAGAAACATATAGGTAAAATAATAACTAGTTGGAAGGTATGTCAATATCATCAAGAGAAGTAATAAGCAGTTTTGATCTCATAAAAGCAAATTTCTCTATATCTAGAGGTTTAGTGAAAATGTTTGCAATATGATTCTCTGTATCCAATGCGTGATATAAATATCCTTATTGACAATGTGGTCACAAAGAAAGTGATGATGAACCTCTATATGTTTATCTCTACTATGCTATATAGGATTGTAAGATAGGTTAATTGTACTAGTATTATCACAATAGATAGAGAAATCACCCAAATGAATGTTAAAGTCTTGGAGCATGTGCTTCATCTATAGGACTTGGGCACAAAAACTTTCAGCTGCAATGTATTCATCCTCGGTAGTTGACAGAGCCACAATATTTTGTTTCTTAGAGAACCATGAAACTAGGCATGTCCTAGGAAGAACCAAGTGCCACTTATGCACTTTCTTTCAATCAAACAACCTGTGTAATCAACATCACTATACGCAGTAAGAGTAAAGTTGCTTGACTTGGGATATCATAGTCCAATATTTGGGTTTTGTCTAGATACCTTAAAATCCTCTTAACCTCTATACGATATGATTATCTAGGAATTGATTGAAAGCAAGCACACAAGACAACACTAAACATTATATCAGATCTAGAGGCAGTTAAATAAAGTAAACTTCTAATCATACCTCTATAGTGTTGGTATATATGCCCATAGAGTCATCCCAAGCGATTGCATGGAGTCAGATATTAATTAATCAATTAATGCAATTATTTGGTTAATTAATGAATTCTAGAATATTCTAATTAATCCATGAGCATTTTAATTAACGCAGTGTTTCTGTTTATCGATGGATTTAGGAAACCCTACTTCCCTTCGTCTCCTATTTCAAGGAGCTTGACGGCTGATATCTATATAAGATATTGAGAGAGGATTTTCAGTTTATGCTCACGTACGTAAACCCTAGCTGTCACCATCCTCAGGAGAGAAAGGAGAGCACAGTGACACTAGCACACCGCCGCATAGAGACGACTCCTTCCCGTCAGCTTAGGAAGCGTGACGTGGAGTTCCAGTCCATCTACATAGACGAGGTAGAGATGCAGATGCTGAGACTCCTACGTTCAGAGGACATCTATGACCATCCGTATGAGCTACTAGCGGCGTACATCACCGTACGAAAGGAACACCGTTGGATCTTCCTATGACGCACTTAATGAATGGGAGAGAAGTTCCGTCTATGTAGGCCAGCATCGTTACACACTATCGTGCAATAAGACATCGCCGGACTTGCTCCGCGATAAGGTATATCATGCAAACACTCTTTCCGAATATGTTGTTGTCGATGAGATCCTATTTTGGGTTGCGTGAATTTTTGTTGCTTCCGCCGTGCATGTTTTCTCCACAAAACCCAACATATAGAGCTTCTCATCTACATTTTCTCCTTCTTCATCTCTATCAAGATTGGTAGTGTATGACATGAGGTGTCTATTGGCTTGGTATACTCCATCCCAAAGCGCTTAAGTAGTTCATTGGCATACTTTCCTTGGTTGATGAAGTTCCCATTTTTTGTTTTTGTAATTTGAAAGTCATGGAAGAAAGTAAGCTCCCCCATCATGCTCATCTCGAACTCACTCTACATAAGAGAACTAAGTTCCTTGTAAAGATCAAGACCAGTCTTGCCAAAGATAATATCATCAACATAAATCTGAATGATTTAGAATTGCTAGAAGTGTGTTTTAAAAACAAGGTATAATTGACTTTCCCCATGATATAGCCATTGTCTAGAAAAAAGTTATTTATTTTCTCATACAAAGCTCAAAGTTCTTGTTTGAGACCATAGAGAGCTTTTTGTAACAAATCAACATGGTTAGAAAAATTATCATGTTCAAAGCCTGAAGGTTGATAAACATGGTTAGACAAGTAGAACTAGGGAATGTACATAGTGACACAATCAAAATCAACCATCTTTCTTACCAAAGGTAAAAATGATTTTTCTGAAAGAACTCTCCCAACATATTCACATCAGCATTCGATTTGTGGTGGCATAAAAGTTATGCAAACTGACAGAATAAGTCTTACATGATATATGAAAACACCATGGTGAGATAATAAATGCATTGATTGTGTGTTATGAAACTAACAGTTTATATGTATATACAATTAAAGTGAATATCAATTGAAAATCAATCAATACGTAATTTTAGAATCAATTAATTTTGATATTTTTTGAAACGGAAAGTTACAAAGTTAAAACCATTGGGTATTTGTTTGAGAACAGGTGTACCACATTGTCCTATCATTAGAGTGATCAACTGATGATTAGATGATTGTCAATATCCACTCTCAATAGAAAATTATTGCTCTGGTCATTCAACCCAAAGTTGCTAGCTGCATTGATGACATGACAATCAAGACACATTGAAGGCCCCAATTTGATCTTCAAGAAAAATATTATAGTAGAAGTTGGGTGTGATGAGAGTCCATATGTATACTATGAGGGATTTAGAGGAAATTTTTCTCTACTCAACAAGAGTTAAATCTTAGGTTATAAATCAATGAGACTAGATAAATTTATTTCCCTGGTCATGTGAATCAATATGTCGTGTAGACTTCAATCGTATCGTTTTAGTCTAGTTGTAGATCAAGAAACGTCTATTGTAAGTCATTAGGATCACTTTAATATGATCGAAGATCAATGTGGATATTTGATATATTGGAATTGTACAACACAATAAAATGATTCATTTTTTCTATACACTGCATAGTCTACGTGAGAGTCAAAAATTTATTTAATGGGGAATGTCCCACATTAAAAGTACTACAATTTTAATATGTAGATATACCAATGATAACATACACGTAGCCATTGAAATTTTGTTTTATGTGGTGAATGCATGCACGGTTATGGCCTAGTATCCCCTTTTGTGAATGTTGTGAATGAATGTCGATGTCAATCTTGTGGATATGTATAGTTGGGGGTGTCTACTAGAGTGTGGGAACACTTATGAGTATTTTATAGCCATTTGGAGGGTGGAAACAGATATATTTTTGAGTTTTGGAACTCTCCAAGGGTTCGATTCACTTTTTCTACATTTTCCGTACAATGCATTCGGTCGAGTTTCAATAAAGATAACTTGACCGATCACACTATGTGAAAAAGCCAATTTAAACCATCGGTCAAGTTTGTCCTAATGGAAACTCGACCGATCCACTTAAATATATTTTGGGCTGCATAGGAATTGGTCAAGTTCTGTTAGTGTAAAACTCGGTCGATCAATATCATTGTCAAAATCCATTAAGGATCGGTCGAGTTTGTAACTCGACCGAGCCTGTAATGAATTTTACAATATGACATTTAAGTGATCAAACGTTCAAATTAAGTGTCCCTGATTTTTTCTTATCTTAGTTACAAGTCATATGATCAATAAAAATGATTACAAAAATAATCTAAGGTGACTTGGAGTGTTTTTCCAAATTGCGCATTTGCATTGATTTTGACTTGAACTAAAACAAGCTACGTCTTGATCGATTTGATCCTTTTCATGTACCTAATGCCTGAAATCAATCTTAAACAAGCATATTAGATATATATGAATGAAATGGTAAATTCATTATCAAAAATGGACAACATGTAACACTTAGGTCACTATTCTCCCCCTCTTTGACAATGACAAGCCATTCTTCAACATATTGAAAAGGATATGAAAATTAAACCTTCATATTTGAGAAAGGATGTGAGAGTTAAAACTTTTACCTTGTGAATTGCAAGGGGATACATGATTGAACAATGTGAATTTCTCCCCCTCAATTCATGCTTACCTAAGTCTACATGGTTAGTCTTTCCACAAATAACCATAGCACATATACATACTATATGGTCCTCTAGCAAGTTAGATGATATGTATATAATTGACAAGAAAAGGATCATATAAGCGATAAAACAATATGGTTGAGAGCATATCTCCCCCTTTGTCATCGCAAAAAGGTAGGGAGGTAGAAGAGCTAAAAGAACAAGACTTCTCTACAAGCACAAGCTAAAGCAATCTACCACATACAACACATATCAAATAGAGACAAAGCACAAAGAAACAAGAAATATAATGTCATAATTAAAATATGGGATAACATGCCACAAACTCATTTGATATAGTCAACCAAAGAGTCATGGAACATATGATTAAGATTACAACACTAGGAATGTTCTCAAAGAACTACCCACAAACCAATGATAAAACAACAAGATGATAAAATAGTATCCTCAGATACAGTGCACAAATGTCTTACTACATAAAAGTCTAAAAAGATTGATATGGTCAACACCTAAAAACTAAAGAACTAAAACATTTGAGCAACATATATTATATCTATGTCAATGGGTTCATCATCAAAATCATCATCATTGGCCTCATAGTCATCGTCACCATCGGAAGGTTCAATAGAAACAACATCACCTTCATCTCCAGAGGAACTGGAAAAGCCATCATAAGAACCGTCCTCGGATCCATCATCCTCAGTAGCTTCAGCATCATCAAAAACATCCTCATATTCAGCCTGGTCAGGCATCTTATCTTCGATAGAAGGACAGAAACCACCATTGGGCCATCTGGCATTCTGCTCATCCCATGACATGCCAAGAGCATGTAAGTCTTGTGCTTGTGGGAAGTTAGGAGAAGAAGTCCCAAGACTTGAAATCATGATGGAAGTAGGACCAGCGGGCAAAGCCAATAGAGGAAGCACACTAGGGGAAGGAACATGTCGACCATCAGCAGCATGTGTGGCAGTGGAAGAAATAGGTGGAGGTGCTGGGTAGAAGTGATTGTATGTATAAGAAGCATAGTCACCACCTAGGTAAGGATGGTAGGAAGGGTAGGGATGGTTACAGGTTAGGTTCATGGTATACATGATCTGGAAGAGGTCATGGCAGAGGTGATCCTGAACTTGAAGGTTGTATGCCTGTTGGTGTATCATATAACCCATTAGGGATACATTAGACATCGATAAAGAGGCACAGTCAGGTCGAGGTGGTGGTGGAGGTGGAGGGACCTGGGTGGAGGTCGAGGTGGAGGCTCCAGGTGTGGTAGAGGAGGTAGGGATGAAGGTTTTCTTGATTGTGGTTTCATTAATAAAGACTCCTTCCCAATTAGATTTGTAATTGAGATCATTGAAAAGAGATTTTGAGTAGCAAAAACAAAAAGACCACAAATCAAGGCAGGGTAGGGGGTGGGTACCATGTGTGTTCTTCCTGGAGTCAAATAAGGTCATGTGGTGTAGAATGTATAGTGACCACTTGACTCTAACATTCTTTAAGAGACAATACATGATCACAACAATGTTTTCTGCAATTTATGTATGGTTTTTCTTTGGGTGGATATAGCAGTTAACAACTAATGTGATCAAACACATCTTGAGATCTAGGGAATAGGATGACAGGGTTGACTTCTTGCTATAGGGTACCTGAAGCTTCTTCAAAAAAATTGTGAATATTGGGGAGAGTAAGTTCGAAGTGTTTATAGAAAGCCTCAGGGTAAAGCAGGTCAAAATGGTCAAGCTAGTCCTTCCTCCATGTGTCAGTGACCTCAATACCATTAAAATAGATATTCAAGGAATCTTTAAAGATGGTAAGTTTTGTCTCAGTAATAATGGAAGTGAGAATTACCTAGCTATTGGGTGGTGACACAATTGTGTCATAGTTCTATTGAAGATTAACATATAACTCATGGACCATCTTGGTGCTAGTGATGGACTTTTGAAAACATTGGCATTCTACACACAATACGCCAAGGTGATGGGAAGAAAACAACTCTGAAACCTCTTTGATAACCTTCGTCGTGGTGATACGAGGCTCAAACAAAGCTATAAACAAAAAAGGGTTCCTAGGAAGGAGCTCTTTATAGTAATTTAGGGCTTCACAATTTATAAAAGAGGTGCCATCAAAGATTGAGAGGTGAGGATTAGATGAAGAAGAAGTTGCTCCACATTAGACAACTCTCTTCCTACAGTTGGAAGCCATGAGAAAAGATTGAGAAGCAAAACCAACCAAATGAGAGAGAAATCCTCGCCAATAGGTCGTCTAACCACCTAGATGGGTGGGGGAAGAGGCAAGAGATGCTAAGCTAGGAAATGGAGAGGGTGTGCGAGCCTAGGGTTGGAGGTCAAGAGGGCTTGGAATCAGGATCGATCAACTTTTCTCTAGTTGAGAGGGAGAAATGTTAGCTGAAACCCAATTTAAGTTTGGTCTAGCCTGGCCATCGATCGTGTTTCGGGATCTAGAAACTCGACCGACAGGCATATTTACATGACCTCGACCAAGGGATCGATCGAGTTGGCAACTCGATCGATAAGAAACCTATCCAAAATCATGATACTTTAACTTCTAGTCTCTTGGGTGCGGGTGCAAATTAAATTTATTTCTTTAGCCTATTATGCATTCTAAACATATTAAGGCACATTTGACTCATCATAGGGTCTTGTTTTGTGATAAAATAGTCATTTGGGATAAATATCCAAAACAAGCAAAATAAGACAATCATAGAAGATATTAAGCATGATATGATCACTTTTAAGTAAGAAACATATAGGTAAAATAACAACTAGTTGGAAGGTATGTCAATATCATCAAGAGAAGTAATAAGCAGTTTTGATCTCATAAAAGTAAATTTCTCTATATCTAGAGGTTTAGTGAAAATGTTTGCAATATGATTCTCTGTATCCAATGCGTGATATAAATATCCTTATTGACAATGTGGTCACAAAGAAAGTGATGACGAACCTCTATATGTTTATCTCTACTATGCTATATAGGATTGTAAGATAGGTTAATTGTACTATTATTATCACAATAGATAGAGAAATCACCCAAATGAATGTTAAAGTCTTGGAGCATGTGCTTCATCTATAGGACTTGGGCACAAAAACTTTCAGCTGCAATGTATTCATCCTCGGTAGTTGACAGAGCCACAATATTTTGTTTCTTAGAGAACCATGAAACTAGGCATGTCCTAGGAAGAACCAAGTGCCACTTATGCACTTTCTTTCAATCAAACAACCTGTGTAATCAGCATCACTATAAGCAGTAAGAGTAAAGTTGCTTGACTTGGGATATCATAGTCCAATATTTGGGTTTTGTCTAGATACCTTAAAATCCTCTTAACCTCTATACGATATGATTTCCTAGGAATTGATTGAAAGCAAGCACACAAGACAACACTAAACATTATATCAGATCTAGAGGTAGTTAAATAGAGTAAACTTCTAATCATACCTCTATAGTGTTGGTATATATGCCCATAGAGTCATCCCAAGCGATTGCATGGAGTCAGATTTTAATTAATCAATTAATGCAATTATTTGGTTAATTAATGAATTCTAGAATATTCTAATTAATCCATGAGCATTTTAATTAACGCAGTGTTTCTGTTTATCGATGGATTTAGGAAACCCTACTTCCCTTCGTCTCCTATTTCAAGGAGCTTGACGGCTGATATCTATATAAGATATTGAGAGAGGATTTTTAGTTTATGCTCACGTACGTAAAACCTAGCTGTCACCATCCTCAGGAGAGAAAGGAGAGCACAGTGACACTAGCACACCGCCGCATAGAGACGACTCCTTCCCGTCAGCTTAGGAAGCGTGACGTGGAGTTCCAGTCCATCTACATAGACGAAGTAGAAATGCAGATGCTGAGACTCCTACGTTCAGAGGACATCTATGACCATCCGTATGAGCTACTAGCGGCATACATCACCGTACGAAAGGAACACCGTTGGATCTTCCTACGACGTACTTAACGAATGGGAGAGAAGTTCCGTCTATGTAGGCCAGCATCGTTACACACTATCGTACAATAAGACATCGTCGAACTTGCTCCGTGATAAGGTATATCATGCAAACACTCTTTCCGAATACGTTGTTGTCGATGAGATCCTATTTTGGGTTGCGTGAATTTTTGTTGCTTCCGCCGTGCATGTTTTTTCCACAAAACCCAACATATAGAGATTCTCATCTACATTTTCTCCTTCTTCATCTCTATCAAGATTGGCAGTGTATGACATGGGGTGTCTATTGGCTTGGTATACTCCATCCCAAAGTGCTTAAGTAGTTCATTGGCATACTTTCCTTGGTTGATGAAGTTCCCATTTTTTGTTTTTGTAATTTGAAATTCATGGAAGAAAGTAAGCTCCCCCATCATGCTCATCTCGAACTCACTCTACATAAGAGAACTAAGTTCCTTGTAAAGATCAAGACCAGTCTTGCCAAAGATAATATCATCAACATAAATCTGAATGATTTAGAATTGCTAGAAGTGTGTTTTAAAAATAATGTATAATTGACTTTCCCCATGATATAGCCATTGTCTAGAAAAAAGTTATTTATTTTCTCATACAAAGCTCAAAGTTCTTGTTTGAGACCATAGAGAGCTTTTTGTAACAAATCAACATGGTTAGAAAAATTATCATGTTCAAAGCCTGGAGGTTGATAAACATGGTTAGACAAGTAGAACTAGGGAATGTACATAGTGACTCAATCAAAATCAACCATCTTTCTTACCAAAGGTAAAGATGATTTTTCTGAAAGAACTCTCCCAACATATTCACATCAGCATTCGATTTGTGGTGGCATAAAAGTTACGCAAACTGACAGAATAAGTCTTACATGATATATGAAAACACCATGGTGAGATAATAAATGCATTGATTGTGTGTTATGAAACTAACAGTTTATATGTATATACAATTAAAGTGAATATCAATTGAAAATCAATCAATACGTAATTTTAGAATCAATTAATTTTGATATTTTTTGAAACGAAAAGTTACAAAGTAAAAACCATTGGGTATTTGTTTGAGAACAGGTGTACCACATTGTCCTATCATTAGAGTGATCAACTGATGATTAGATGATTGTCATAATCCACTCTCAATAGAAAATTATTGCTCTGGTCATTCGACCCAAAGTTGCTAGCTGCATTGATGACATGACAATCAAGACACATTGAAGGCCCCAATTTGATCTTCAAGAAAAATATTATAGTAGAAGTTGGGTGTGATGAGAGTCCATATGTATACTATGAGGGATTTAGAGGAAATTTTTCTCTACTCAACAAGAGTTAAATCTTAGGTTATAAATCAATGAGACTAGATAAATTTATTTCCCTGGTCATGTGAATCAATATGTCGTGTAGACTTCAATCGTATCATTTTAGTCTAGTTGTAGATCAAGAAACGTCTATTGTAAGTCATTATGATCACTTTTATATGATCGAAGATCAATGTGGATATTTGATATATTGGAATTGTACAACACAATAAAATGATTCATTTTTTCTATACCCTGCATAGTCTACGTGAGAGTCAAAAATTTATTTAATGGGGAATGTCCCACATTAAAAGTACTACAATTTTAATATGTAGATATACCTACGATAACATACACGTAGCCATTGAAATTTTGTTTTATGTGGTGAATGCATGCATGGTTATGGCCTAGTATCCCCTTTTGTGAATGTTGTGAATGAATGTGGATGTCAATCTTGTGGATATGTTTGTTTGTGAATACTGTGGATGTATAATGGTTGCATATGGATCCTTTTTATAAAGTATTCGGCTTGCATGTCGAGCCTCATCTTTTATTTCAAAGTGTAATTAATTCTTTCCCTTTATATTTGTACTCATTTGATGTAATAGAGATAGGATTAGTTTTAGTCTTTGTAAACTTGATGTAAGGAGGCAACTTGAAGTTCCAAGCTCACGAAGCATCCATGAAGTTGTTCATTGTAATGTTGATCCTTACAGGCTTACAGGTTGATTCACAACTGTTGCATGAGATGCATAAGACCATAGATGGTTTGTTGCTCCAAAGGATTAAATAGTATGGCCATAACTGATGTATTTGTGTTTGTTATTGCATGTCTATCATTTGTGGTTGTGAATATAGTAGTATATGATATGTATTATAAGTATGTGGTGTTTGGATATGTATATGTATTAATAAAACCCCTTAATTAATAATATTAAGTTTTAGTTGCCTTCCATAAAGCAACACGCCTAAAAAGCTTGATCGACTATGTTTGGGCACGCCTCCGCGTGGTACACTATCTATCTCATGGAAGTGTGATGGTGGGTGTGTGGGTCTGCCTCCGCAGGGTGCACACTCATTGTGTTGGATTATGGGTAGGACTTAACTAGGGAACCTTGATAGGATCAAATACCTAGAGGCACATAAATGCATAATGGCAAGGAGTTGTTCATGATCATATAACCAAGAGTTTCATATGATGCAATTGGCAAAAGTTTCCTACCTTAGTATTTGGTCTTTGACCCCGGCGTTGGTTGGGCATTGATCCAATTATTTTGGATCTTGGCTCACTAGAAGGTTGTATGTTGCAAACTTCTGAGTTGATAGTGAGGGCTATCAATTTGGATAAAATAGTGGGAGTGTAATTAATTAAAGGCCAAATTAATCTCGTTTATCAAATCTTTACAAGTCAAAATGTTTTGGAGTAAATGCAAATTTTTCTTTTGTAGTAATCAAATGGCAAACAACACTCACACTCTCTCATTGCATCGGTCCTTTAAAAGGACAAACTTACCAAAACCAAATTTTAAAACTAGTTTAGGATGCTGAGAATTGTTCTCACACATGAGTGTAAGCTCTATGTCCTTAAAACACCAGAGCTAGCGGAACCTACCACAAATGCGCCCAAGGCTGAAAAGGATGCTTACAAGAAGCACCTTGATGATGTCATGGATGTCAAGTGCCTGATGTTGTGCGAAATGAACTATGAGTTGCAAGAGAAGCATAAGAACATGAATGTCATGGAGATGGTAACACATCCCAAGAACATGTATCAACATCAAGCAAGACATGAGAGATATGATGTCTCCAAGGCTTTGTTCAGGAGCAAGATGAAAGAGGGAGACTCAGTTGGCACCCATATACTCACTATGATTGGGTACGTGGAAAGCCTATCTAAGCTGGGATTTTCCCTAGGTCAAGAGTTGGCCACTGATGTGATTCTAAATTGTTGTATGAATCATATAGTCATTTTCTCATGAACTACAACATGAACAATCTTGACAAGTCATCAGAATTGTTGGGCATGTTGAGGACAGCTAAAGCACAGATGAAGAAAGACAAGCCGAAGTCTATGATGATGATCAGCAAGACAAAGGGAAAGTCAAAAGCCAAAGGCAAGGCTAACAAAGGTTCTAAAGCCAGGCAGAAGCCAAAGTCATCCGCGCTCAAAGCTAAAGGTGGGATCTCCAAAGAAGGCAGTTGTCACCATTGTTACCAGGCTAGACATTGGAAAAGAAATTGTCCTCTCTAGCTGGAGGAACTGAGGAAGAAGAAGTAGGGGATAAATATCTCCACTTCAGGTATATACGTTATTGCTATAAACTTAAATACTTCTTCATTATGGGTACTGGATACCAAATGTGTATCTCACATATGTTCTAATATGCATGATCTGATAAGAAGTAAGCATTTATAAAAGGGCCAAGTCGAGTTGTGGGTCGCTAATGGAGCAAGAGTTGTTGCCACCGCAGTTGGAGTTATTAGTTTATCTTTTCCTATGGGCCTTGTAATAGAATTAGAGAATTTCTATTATGTATCTGCCATTAATAGAAATATTATTTATGTATCTTGTATGGATAAGAGTGGATTTTAATTTCACATTAAGAATGGAATTATTTTTATTTCTAAAGATGAGATCTTTTATGGCAATGCTCCTATGTCTTATGGTATCTACTTGTTAGAACTTGAGACTACCATATACAACATAAATACTAAAAGGTTAAAACTTGACAACTCAAACAAAACATACTTATGGCATTGTCATCTTGGGCACATAAATGAGAGGCGCATATCTAGACTCCATAAGGATGGTTATCTAGACTCTTTTGATTTTGAATCATTAGATACATGTGAGGCATGTTTATTAGGGAAGATGACCAAGACTCCTTTCACTGGATAGAGTGAGAGAGCCAGTGATTTGCTAGGGCTCATACATACTGATGTATGTGGATCTTTTAGATCAAATGCTAGAGGAGGATATCAATACTTCATTACCTTCATTGATGACCTCAGTAGGTATGTCTATGTATATCTTATGAAAAACAAGTCAGAAACTATTGAAATGTTCAAGACTTTCATGAATGAAGTAGAGAAGCAACTTGGTAAGAGTATTAAAGCAATCTGTTCAGATCGAGGTGGCGAATACTTAAGCTAAGAATTTGAGGACCTTCTGAGAGATTGTGGTATTGTATCACAATGGACTCCACCCGGTACACCACAACATAATGGTGTGTTAGAAAGAAGGAATCGTACATTATTAGACATGGTATGATCAATGATGAGTTTAGTCGAACTTCCAATATCATTCTGGGGATATGATCTTGAAACTGCAGCGTTTACACTTAGCAGTGTACCTTCCAATTCGGTTCAAAAGACATCATATGAGATATGGAATGGGAATCATCCCAATTTGTCTATGTTAAAGATTTGGGGATGTGAAGCTTATGTTAGGAAACAATTTCCTGAAAATCTTGGACCCAAATCAGAAAAATGCTATTTTGTTGGATACCCCAAGGAGACTCGGGGATACTACTTCTACACACCAACTGACAACAAAGTGTTTGTTGCTCAGACTATTGTATTTCTTGAAAAGGAATTTATTTCCAAAGGAATTAGTGGGAGGAATGTAGAGCTTGAAGAAGTTTGAGACCAACAAGAAAGCAGAGAACCTGAGGAGGTACATAAGGAACATGAAGACTCAGAAATCGTTGCGGAATTTCAAGTTCCAAATGTCACACAGGAACCTGGTAGGTCTAGTAGGACACGACTTAATCCTGAGAGATTTGGATTTCTCGTAACTCAAGATAGTGACGAATTAGGCATAGTAGATGAGCCAACTTCCTATCTAGAAGCTACTAAGGGACCAGAATCTGAGAAGTGACTCGAAGCCATGAGATCTGAGATGGAATCCATGTACATCTACAAGGTATGGACCTTGGTGGATCCACCCGAAGGGGTAAAACCCATAGGGTGCAAGTGGGTCTTCAAGAAGAAGACCGACATGGATGGAAATGTTCAAACTTATAAAGATAGATTGGTTGTGAAAGGATTCTGTCAAATTCAAGGTGTTGATTATGATGTGACCTTCTCACCAGTTGCCATGGTTAAATCCATCAGGATCATGCTTTCCATTGCAGCTTATCATGACTATCAGATTTGGCAGATGGATGTTAAAACAACATTCCTTAATGGGAATTTGCAGAAGGATGTGTACATGACACAACCTGAGGGTTTTATCAATCCAAAGGAAACCAATAAAGTTTGTAAGCTACAAAGGTCAATCTATGGATTAAAGCAAGTATCTCGGAGCTAGAATCTATGTTTTGACAAAGGGCATGTTTGGTTACTTGGATTTTGCTGTATTGGATTGTATTTTGGACTCCAATTCAACAAATTTTACGTTTGGTTTGCAGGATTGGAGAACTGAGGCTAATCCAGGGATTTTCAGACATAATAGGAATCCCGCATTTTGGTCTCCATCAAAATTCTCCCGGACGCCAAAATCCAACATGGCGAACGTTGTGGACACGAAAAAAAATAAATCCCGCACTTACAAAATCCAGCAAACCAAACATAAAATTTTATTTTGTGGGATTTTGACAATGCAGTATTTTAATAATGCGGGATGGACAAAATACAGGATTTCTAAAAATCCTACAAACCAAACGTTCCCAAAGTAGTCAAAAAGTTTGGCTTTAGTCAAAATGAAGATGAACCTTTTGTTTACAAAAGGGTTAGTGGGAGCACAATCATATTTCTCATATTGTATGTGGGTGACGTACTATTGATGGGAAATGACATCCCTACTCTTTTGACAGTAAAAGATTGGCTATGGAAGACCTTCTCTATGAAGGATTTAGGCGAAGCATCCTATATACTAGGGATCAAGATCTATAGAGATAGATATAGAAGGCTTCTAGGCCTCAGCCAGAGCACATACATAGATAAGGTTCTAAAGAGGTTTAGCATGGAGGGTTCTAAGAGAGGTAACTTGCCCATGTCCCATGAGGTTATGATCTCTAAAGCCCAATGTCCTAGTTCATGTGATGAACGGGAACACATGATTAAGATTCCATATGCATCGAAAATTGGATCTATCATGTACGTGATGTTATGTACTCGTCCTGATGTGTCGTATGCTTTAAGCATGATGAGTCAGTATTATTAAGATCTAGGTGAATGTCACTGATCAGCCGTAAAGAACATCTTAAAGTACTTGAGAAGGAGTAAGGATCAATTCTTGGTATATGGTAGTGAGGAAGAGCTCGTGGTAAAGGGTTACACTGATACTAGCTTCTAAACTGACAAAGATGACTACAGATTGCAATCTGGATTTGTGTTTTGCCTGAACAACAGAGCTGTGAGCTGGAAGAGTTCCAAGAAAGAGACGGTTGGGGATTCTACAACAGAGGTTGAATATATTTCTACATCTAATTCTACAAAGGAAGTTGTGTGGATCAAGAAGTTCATTTCTGAACTTGGAGTGGTTCCATTCGTTGGTGATGTAATTGAGTTGTTTAGCAACAACAATGGAGCAATTGCACAGGCTAAAGAACCAATATTGCACCAACGTTCTAAACATATTCTACGGAGGTTCCATCTCATATGAGAGATTGTGCAATGAGGAGATAAGAAGATTTATAGAGTACCTACAGAAAGCAATGTGGCTGACCCGCTCACAAAAGTACTTTCACAGCAGAAATATGACGGACATGTTCGATCACTTGGATTGAGATTAATAAGTGATTGGGTATAAGTGCAAGTGGGAATCTATTGGTATGTATGTCCATAGAGACTATCATTTGATGATTGTAATGGGATACTATGTAAATGATTTGTAATACTACATTGATCATATCAATAAAGGCAAGTTTCCAATCTATATGTTTTTGTTTTATATTGTGAGATGACCATAAAACTTATAGGTGTCTATAGAATAATATACTCAATGACATATGTCTTCGGGCTGATGACCTGAACAGTGAGATCATATGTATTCTAAGAGTGTGTATTCTTGTTTTGTCCCTAATCGGTTGTTATTGTGGAAATATCCATAGACATCAATAACACATACGATTAGAATGTATGTTGTTTGATGGAAGAATATCATTATCCATGATATAGAGATATCAAACCAAATACATAGATACTTGTTAGAGAACAATGTATCAGATAGACCCACCTTGAGAGTGACACATGGATGCCATGATTGGTAGTTAGAGTCACATCTCATAATGATGGTGGTGATTGTGGTTCTTAGACCTGAAGTCACTACACTTATCACATGTCGTTCAGTGTATGTTGACATCATCCACCATGGTCCTGTATAAGAATTTCCATATAGATGGTGCTTGGGTGCATTGTGACACATGAGGATGATTGTGACTGATGTAGATGGAATTTGTCCTTCCTACGGGAGTTTGCTATTCTGGCCACTTGATAAGCGAGACTAAGAAATGCATGGCCATGCTGATGTGAGTTAATATGTGATATTGAGCTTACATATATCTCAGACAGTCTTCTCTAGTTCAAGCAATATAGATTGAACATTGAAGAGGATAACAATTCCATGATTTGAGTTCAGTCTGGATATCAGCAACAAAGGAACTATACAATCACTGTAATACCAGCCATAAATGATAGGTTAAGTTGTTCTCCAATTTCTCCAATTACTCGGGTGGCAATGAAGTCTTTCTAGATACCAATCATTTCTTGTGAAATCATAATATGATTATGGATATCACTGCCAGTGTAATTTGGATCCTATCGGGTCAAACACATAGGATGTGTTGGAATAGGAATATAATTTTGAATTTGATTGGAATTGCTATGAATCACATTGATTACTAAAATATTTATGTAATCGATTAGAATAATATTGGAATGACTGGCTCTAAGTGCAAGTGGGAGTCTGTTGGTATATATGTCCATAGAGCCATCCCAAGCGATTGCATGGAGTCGGATATTACTTAATCAACTAATGTGATTATTTGGTTAATTAATGAATTACAAAATATTCTAATTAATCCATGAGTGTTTTAATTAACGCATTGTTTCTGTTTACCAATGGATTTAGGAAATCCTGCTTCCCTTCGTCTCCTATTTAAAGGAGCTTGACTGCCGATATCTATATAAGATATTGAGAGAGGCTTTTCAGTTTACGCTCACATACGTAAACCCTAACCGTCACCGTCCTCAGGAGAGAAAGGAGAGCACCGCGATGTTAGAACACTGCCGCACAATGACGACTCCTTCCCTCTAGCTTAGGAAGCGCGACGTGGAGTTCTAGTCCATCCGCGTGGGCGAAGTAGAGATGTAGACGTTGAGACGCCTACGTTAAGAGGACATCTACGACCATCCGTATGCGCTACGAGTAGAGAACATCACCGCACAAAAGGAGCACTGTCAGATCTTCCTGCGATGCACTTAACGAAGGGGAGAGAAGTTTCGTCTGTGTAGGCCAGCATCGTTGCACACCATCGTGTAGCGGGACATCGCCGAAATTACTCCGTGATAAGGTATATCATGCAAACACTCCTTCTGAATATGTTGTTGTCGACGAGATCCTATTTTGGGTGGCGTGGAATTTTTGTTGCTTTCGTCGCACATGTTTTCTTCACAAAACCCAACATATAGAGATTCTCATCTACATTTTCTCTTTCTTCATCTCTATCAAGATTGGTAGTGTATGACATGGGGGTGTCTATTGGCTTGGTATTCTCCATCCCAAAGCACTTAAGTAGTTCATTGGCGTACTTTCCTTGGTTGATGAAGTTCCCATTTTTTGTTTTTGTAATTTGAAAGCCATGGAAGAAAGTAAGATCCCCCATCATGCTCATCTCAAACTCACTCTACATAAGAGAACTAAACTCCTTGCAAAGATCAAGACCTATCTTGCCAAAGATAATATCATCAACATAAATCTGAATGATTAAGAATTGCTAGAAGTGTGTTTTAAAAATAAGGTATAATTGAATTTCCCCATGATATAGCCATTGTCAAGAAAAAAGTTCTTTATTGTATCATACAAATCTCGAAGTTCTTATTTGAGACCATAGAGAGCTTTTTGTAACAAATAAACATGGTTAGACAAATTATCATGTTCAAAGCCTGGAGGTTGATAAACATGGTTAGACAAGTAGAACTAGGGAATGTACATAGTGACTCAATCAAAATCCATCGTCTTTCTTACCAAAGGTAAAGATGATTTTTTTGAAAGAACTCTCCCAACATATTCACAACATTATTCGATTTGTGGTGGCATAAAAGTTACGCAAACTGACAGAATAAGTCTCACATGATATATAAAAACACCATGGTGAGATAAAATATGCATTGATTGGGTGATATGAAACTAACGGTTTATATATATATACAATTAAAGTGAATATCAATTGAAAATCAATCAATACGTAATTTTAGAATCAATAAATTTTGATATTTTTTGAAATGGAAAGTTACAAAGTCAAAAACAATGGGTATTTGTTTGAGAACAGGTGTACCACATTGTCCTATCATTAGAGTGATCAACTAATGATTAGATGATTGTCATAATCCACTCTCAATAGGAAATTATTGCTCTAGTCCTTCGACCCAAAGTCGCTAGCTGCATTGATGACATGACGATCAAGACACATTGAAGGCCCCAATTTGATCTTCAAGAAAAATGTTATAGTAGAAGTTGGGTGTGATGAGAGTCAATATGTATATTATGAGGGATTTAGAGAAAAATTTTCTCTACTCAACAAGAGTTAAATCCTAGATTCTAAATCAACGAGACTAGATAAATTTATTTCCATGGTCATCTGAATCAATCTCAATCGTATCATTTTAGACTAGTTGTAGATCAAGAAATGTCTATTGTAAGTCATTAGGATCACTTTAATATGATCGAAGATCAATGTGGATATTTGATACATTGGAATTATACAACACAATAAAATGATTCATTTTTTAGTAGTCATGTTCAACTAATCCCACAACTTGTGTAGAAATGATGAGTTTGTATACACAAATCATTGCATATAGATTGTAAACACCATTCAAACAACATCGATTTGGGTTTCTAACCATATACGCCAATTGATTTTGAGCACACTCCCTCGACAATTATAGATGAGCCAATTATGTCAAATGGAATAAGACTAAGCTAGTTAATATTATTCGACAATGACTACTATGTTGGCGCAACTAAGGCAATTGATGGGACATAGAAAATTGCGTGGCAAATTCATAACTTAAGAAGCAATTTGCCAATTTATCCAGCCACAAGATGATAATAAATAATTATATGCAAACAAAGGAGGTGAACAGTAGAAAAGGGAAAATGTAACCTAAAAGAAGAACTAGGATGTTAGTCGCTTTTACATCACTTAAAACATAACTAGGGAACCCGACTCATGTTTCTAAACAATGCCATACGTTGCAGTACATTCAAAAAAACTTCATACTGCGTCACTCTTAAGGGCTCATTAGAAACTATATCCAAGAATGGATATTAATAAACACGTCTACAGTTTTGGAGGGTCTCAGGAATGGTGACATTTTGAAACCAACCGGAGTTGTTCCATTTCTTAAGCAATCCAAGTTTCTACTTAGTTCAATGCCACTGAAGAAAACAACGGAGCAAATGGCGGCGGTTGTGATGAAATTTGTGCCTGGATGAACATGTGGCGCACTGTAGAATATTCCGCACAGCCTGAATCACCAGTTTTTGTCTTGTGCGATCCAGTCGGACTGGGTCTAACTTCCTGAATGAGAAGTTTTTCCCTATTATTAGGCAGTACATAGACAAGACTGGATTTCCAGTGGGGCCCATAGCACCCCTTTTAAGAAATTTTGGAATTACTTATCTTTATATAAGTACACGAAAGCATTGCGTTGAGGCTTCCAGTTTATAACATGATCACTCAAAAGTGATTACGACCTTTTGTATACAGATCACTAGTCGGCTGTGTAATTTGCTATTTAATAACTGGGTCTAACCTCCTGACATCACAAGTGGAACTCATAGAGGGATTATTTTACGGCCAGTAGATCTTATTGATAAAATTAATAATATTACCTCTTCAGATATTTGTAAATACCTCAGTCTACTGGAGATATGGAAAGTCGCTTTTTTTGGTATAATCAATGAAATATCTTTCTGTACACGCTGGTGTTCAGGTCAGAGTGTGCCAACAAAGTTTATTTAGGACTACACTGGTAATCATTCCACATAACGGAATGGGTAGTCTACGTGCAGTTCTGGTTCTCGTGATGACGGTGCCTGCAAAACCATTATGTATACTACGCCAACAAAACCATAGTTATGCAGAGATAAACATAGCATCCTACGCCAACAAAACCATTATGTATATGTAGTTAGTAGTTACCAACTAGTTAAATGTACTGGACCTGAGTATATACTGAAGTTAAGATCATAGTTCCTACTCTTAAGGTCAAAGGATACACACCCTTTATCTCAAGGTGCACACGCTCTGCAGATGACGTGAGTGCTTAATCCTTTAGCCATAACGTGGTCTACTGATTCTGCCATGTGTGTATACTTAGTTACTCTTGACAGTAACTTGTAACCATCTAACTATTAATGGAATGACGTCGAAAACATAGATTGTGTCTGTTATACCTTAACTACAACATGACACCGTATCCATAAATTAATAGAGGTCTTTTCGATCATGCTATACTGCATTTCTATCAACATTCGCGTGCCTATTAAAAAATTGTAGTGCGTGAAAGGACTGTCCATGTGCTTCCTCTTGATAAAGGTCCTGTTTGGTTGCTTCTGATAATGATGGATATCGTCCTGGTGGGTGGATATTTATTAGGATCTCCAATTGATTGAGAGTTATGTTGGGATTAGGAATATAATCCAGCCCATGTCTTAGTGAGATTTAGACTTGGGAGGGTTGGTTTGTACTACCAATCCTAATAGGAGTCAAATCTTGAATAGTAGGAATATGACTTCCTATGTGCAACATGCAGTTGGACTAGGATTCGAACTAGGACTAGAATTCCTGGTTGCAATCACATGCATGGAGGCCTATAAATAGAGGCCCCTGGGGAGGCCTTTGGATTATCCACCGGTTGAGGTGTGAGTTCTCCAGTTGCTTGTTGGTGCCTTCTGTGGTAGAGGGTGCCAGAGAACAAGAACAACTGGTAGAGAAGCTCTCTTGGTTTATAAGAGAGGGTCAGCGACTTTGCCTTGAAGCAAAGTAGCGGTTGGCGGTTGCTACCCGGATTTAGGGGTAATTAAATCTAGGAGGTGTGAGTTGTAATTTTATTACATAGTGCTTATTAGCAGGATTGCCCTGTGTTTTTTCTCTCCTTATTGAGGGGAGAGTTTTCCACGTTAAATCTGGTGTTTTTCTTCTTTGGATTTTATACGCTTGTTGGTAGTGCTTCCGTGACAACTTTTCGTCACATCCGGGACTGTATCGGTACAACATCCCCAACAAGTGGTATCAGAGCGAGGTTGTAGATACAAGTCCAGATGGGGAAAGATAAAGATGCGACGATGATAAAGTTGACAAGCACAAATTGACAGATTTGGAAACCCAAGATGGAGGATATTCTCTATTGCAAAGATCTATACGATCCGATAGAGGGACAAAAGCCAGAGACTACATCTGATGCAGATTGGAAGAAGCTAAACAGGAAAACCGTCGGAACAGTGCGGAAGTGGCTCGACATCTCCGTATTCCATCACATCTCAGAAGAGACCAATGCCAAAGATCTGTGGGAAAAGCTCAAGAAGTTATATGAGCGGAAGGCTGCCACAAACAAAGCTTTCTTGATCCGAAAGTTGGTGAACCTCAAGTACCGGGATGGTACAAACATCGCCGAGCATATGAATGAACTCCAAAGCCTTGTAAATCAGTTGGGGTCCATGAAGATGGTTCTTGATGATGAACTTCAGGCTCTACTTCTTCTAGGATCGCTACCGGACAGTTGGGAGACACTCGTAGTGACAGTCAGCAATTCTGCACAGGAGGGCAAGTTGACACTTGACCAGGTGAAGAGCAGTGTACTGAATGAAGAGACTCGACGACAAGCCTCAGGCGACAGTGGATCAGAGGTGCACTTCACAGAGGGCAGAGGCGTTGATAGAGCGAGAGACCATGGTAGATCTAAGAGCCGCGGTGAATCCCAAGACTGCGAGAAGTCTCGTGGTAGATCCAAGTCAAAGAATGGTAGAGGGCGCTTCCATTGCGGCAAGCCAGATCACTTCAAAAGAGATTGCAAGATTTGGAAAAAGAAACATGGGTCTGAAGCCAAAGACAAGCAAGATGACGACAAGAATACTACAACGACGATCTCAGATGATAGGTGTGATGATGACGATGTGGTCTTAACAGTCCAAGAACAGTGTTTGCATGCTGATGAGGATGATTCTGAGTGGGTGGTGGATACTGCAGCTTCTTATCATGCTTCACCAAGTAAGGAGTTCTTCACTTCATACAGGAGGGGAGACTTTGGGAGGGTGAACATGGGAAATTCCAGCTTCTCTAGAATTGTCGGGATTGGTGACATTTGTGTTCAGACAAGTGTTGGTTGCACGCTCACGCTGAAGGATGTTCGTCACGTTCTAGATTTGCGGCTGAGTTTGATCTCTGGTTCTTTCTTTGATAGAGAAGGTTGTCATCTTCATTTTGGTGGCGGCAAATGCAAGATCACCAAGGGGGCTTTGGTTATTGTACGTGGCAAACTGTCTCGCACATTATACAAGACCAAGCTCAAAGTACTTAGAGACGGCAGTATACATGCAGTTGAGGATAACCAGACAGATCTATGACACAAACGGTTAGGACACATGAGTGAGAAGGGCTTGAATCTTCTATCCAAGAAGAGGTTGATTCCTTGTGGCAAGGATAGTGGTCTCAGTTCATGTGATGCATGTCAGACAGGAAAGAAACGACGAGTTTCTTTCAAGACAAGGTCTGCGGTGAAGTCAAAGCTTCTACAGTTGGTTCATTCGGATGTCTGCGGTCCGTTTGAGATGGCTTCACTGGGAGGCAATAAGTATTTTGTCACATTCATTGATGATGCATCTAGGAAGGTGTGGGTCTACTTGCTGAAGACCAAGGATCAAGTTTTTCAATGTTTCCAAAAGTTCCATGCCATGGTAGAGCGGGAGACCGGTGAAAAATTAAAGTGTCTCTGAACGGACAATGGAGGAGAGTACACCTCCAGGGAGTTCCAGGCGTACTGCACACAGCATGGCCTACGGCATGAGAGGACAGAGCCTGGAACACCACAACACAATGGTACAGCTGAAAGGATGAACCGTACTATTGTCGAGAAAGTCAGATGCATGTTGAAGACTGCAAAGTTGCCAAAGACATTTTGGGGTGAGGCAGTGAGAACTGCCTGCTATCTGATAAATTGATCTCCATCAGTTCCTTTGGGGTTTGATATACCTGAGCATGTATGGACAGGTAAGGATGCATCCTACTCACATCTCCAAGTATTTGGATGCAAGGCATATGCTCATGTTCCCAAGGAAAAGAGGCAAAAGCTGGATGATAAAGCGGTGCCATGTATCTTTCTTGGCTATGGAGATCAACAGTTTGGGTATAGGTTATGGGATCCAGTGAAAAAGACCATGACCAGACACAGAGATGTGACTTTCTGTGAGAGTCAGACAGTGACAGAGCCTGAGGTTGATGATGCAGAGGCTGCGGGATCAGGTGACAGTTCTTCAGACGATGAGTATGAGGATGATTCAGCTTCTTCACAGGTGCAGTCTTCTGATGATGAAGAAGAGCAAAATAATCACCATGAGCAGCAGAGTGATAGCACATCAAGTGGTCCAGTTCCAGACGCACAGACGAGTGATTCAACTTCACAGGAAGAGACTTCTGGGCAGGGGGAGCAGGATCAGGACCAGGCAGAGTCCTCAGAGCAGCAGCTGAGGAGGTCTGACAGAGTACGTCATCCTTCATCCAGATATCTAACATCTCAGTATATCTTGCTTACTGATCAGGGGGAGCCAGAGACTTTTCAGGAGGCACAAACTCATAGAGACAGAGTACAGTGGCATCAGGCGATGCAGGAGGAGATGAATTCTTTGCAGAATAATGACACCTATGAGATTGTGGCACTTCCCAAGGGTTGGAGAGCACTAAAGAACAAGTGGGTCTATAGGATGAAGAATGATGACACTGGTAGTGATATTAGATACAAAGCCAGACTTGTTGTCAAGGGCCTTGGTCAAAGACCAGGAGTGGATTTTGATGAGATATTTTCTCCAGTTGTGAAGATGAGTTCTATCAGATTGGTTCTAGGCTTGGTTGCTAGTCTAGATCTGGAGCTTGAGCAGATGGATGTGAAGACAGCTTTCCTTCACGGTGACCTTACAGAGGAGATCTACATGGAGCAGCCAGAAGGTTTTAAAGTCAAGGGGAATGACCACTTAGTCTGCAAATTAAAGAAGAGTTTGTACGGGTTGAAACAGGCTCCTAGACAGTGGTACAAGAAGTTTGATTCTTTCATGCAGAGTCACGAGTACCAGAAGACAAGTGCAGATCCATGTGTCTACATCAGGAGGTTTCCCAATGACAGGTTCATTATTCTACTACTCTATGTGGATGACATGTTGATAGTGGGTCAGGATCTCAGTTTGATCAGAAAATTGAAGACAGAGCTTTCCAAAGCCTTTGAGATGAAGGATTTGGGACCATCACGACAGATTTTGGGGATGCAGATCACATGTGACAGGACACAGCGCAAGTTGTGGTTGTCACAACAGAGTTATGTTGAACGGGTACTTGAGCGGTTTAACATGGGCAAAGCCAAAGTCGTGGGGACTCCACTTTCAGGTCACTTCAAGCTGAGTAAGAAGTCATGCCCATCTACTGATGAGGAAAAGGAGGAGATGGCAAGGATTCCCTATTCTTCTGCTGTAGGGAGTTTGATGTACACAATGGTGTGTACCCGTCCTGATATTGCTCATGCAGTTGGCGTTGTGAGCAGGTTTCTCTCAAATCCTGGAAAAGATCACTGGGAGGCGGTCAAGTGGATCTTCAGATATTTACGAGGCACGAGCAACATGTGTTTGATGTTTGGTGGTTCAGAACCAGTTCTAAAGGGCTTCGTTGATGCTGACATGGCAGGTGATATAGATCACAGGAAATCTACTTCTGGGTATATCTTCACTTTTGCAGGGGGAGCCATATCTTGGCAGTCCAGGTTGCGGAAGTGTGTTTCACTTTCAACTACATAGGCAGAATACATTGCAGCAGCGGAAGCAGGAAAAGAAATTGTGGCAACACATCCCATTATCACATAGATAATGAGGTGTTACGCGAAAACGTGCGGAAAACACCATAACCACAGATTATAAAAAACACGGGTTAATTAAAACCGATTGCGGAAAACTGATAAACTGTGAAACTATAACTTTCCAGTCCTCATCCTGCACAGAAACATGTCATATAAATATGTACATACACAAGATCTGACACGTGTCCACAGCTCAGGAACAGCTGTCCATCCATCACATGAGTTCACCACCTGTTCATATATACATAAAGGCCCACATCCGGTCAACAGCAGGATATACAGATATCATCGAACGATCATCGTGAAACAACGTCAAAACACTGCCAAGGACCTAAGAGTACAGGGATGACTCTAGACTCTACTACAAAACATCCAAAACAGCAGCATGTCCATCGCTTGCCTTCTACTGCTCCTCAAGATGCTTGTCCGCAACACCACAAGCACGACCACGTCTACCTCGACCACCTAAAAAGGGTGTAAACCAGCGGAGTGAGACAATTGAACAATTGTCCCAGCGGGAAACATAGCTCCCCACCGCAACCATAGAACCTCAATAAGAGAAACTATAACAACAATTATAACATGAGAAGATATATCAGAAGCAGTTATATATATATATAGCAAGATCATTCTTACCGGCAAGCATACCAGCTGTACTAAAGCGTAAAACCAGATGTCTTTCAAAGGAACATGACTATCAAGATGAGATATATCAACATGTAACAGGATTATTAGAACAGGGTATAATGCCATATAACCTGATTATCAAGATAAGGTAGATTACCACATGACCTGCAAGGTATAACGGAATATTACACAAACAAGGCCTCAACCAATGTTTCGTATTTGATATGACTAGTAAATGCTAAACGGCTATATTACATTTTATTATGCCCTGAGGATTTGAACCATACCGTTCAAATCCAACCTTCAGTTACGAAACCCAAGACGGTGCCATACGAGGTCAATGGAAGAGCCGGACTCCACGACCTCCCACCTCATGGTCAGTACATGAGTACAACACAAGCAGGACCGCAGTCACATGCTGAAGTGGTCTAAGACACAGGGTTAGCTCCATAGGCTACCCATTCTCTAGCCCGCCTTGGTACAGGTCACGGCGCTAGTAAAACTGAGCCACGGGCCTGATCACCGTGCTCTGAGCCATGAACATATTCATGCTCCATACATCACATATCCTGAGCCATGGGCATGTTCACCATGCTCTACATACATATCTGAGTCTGCAACCAAAGTTACACTCTTACCTCCTCATTTTCAGGCTAGGAGCAACCTACACATATTCAACAATATGCGCTTCCAGGTTAACCCGTAGGAAAACCCGTTTCACCATCACCAAGTCCTGACGATGATGGATCTATGGCCAGGGCAAACTACATGATGTATTTCACTGTGCTTAATTAGTATCTTTTAGATGGATTGCAAGATTCAACCAAGTTGTATGACATGCAAGGTATAACATAAAGTAAAGAACATTATATTATGATCTATTCATATCAACCTGATCCATCTTAAGGATCCAACATCACATGTTACCACTTGGCCTCTTGCCAACCTCCAGATCCATCTCAAGGATCACCACATACCGCAGGGTCTCAACCCCTCATCATGTACTGTCACTGCCTCTTAAGGCTCACATCATCATCATGGGACCAACACATCACATACATAATCTTATAGAGCAATTATCAAAGTAATGTTACTCATTACATATGTCACATAGCCCTTTCATGGCTAAGTCATCACCTGCAAGGTTAAGGTATGCAATAATTATAGATTCAACATAAGGAATATGCTCACTATCATGAAATATCATTCAAGATAATTAAATTACCAATATCACACTTATTTCGTAACCAAGTGTGTTAAGTACATCATTAACAAACTATACTGATGCTTACCCTAAATCTCAGGATTATACAAACAATCAGGGTATATAGAAATCATGTTGGGTATACAGAACCAACACTATTATTAACAAGGTCATTCTTATTGCCATCAGCTGTTGTCATCTTTATCATGAAGCAACCTTTAACATAACTGTCACTTAGCATCATTATTACCAGCATTATTATCATTAAACAAACTACTAGAGTAGTTATCATCATCTTCATTATCATTAACAGTTAAGCATAACGGGTCACATTATGCATCTATTACATGAGGGCTATCATCATATACATCACTACCATTAACATCCTTATTATTTGCAAGGCAACATATTACATATTGATGATATCACAAACACCACCATCGTTTTATTGGTTAATGTATAAACATCCACTTCTATCACATAAGGGACCATCACCAAAGAAACTCATACCCTCACTATAGCCTCACAACCCTCATCTGAAACCTATCACCCAACATGGGTATCGGCCACCACACTAACCCTATCGGCCATCATGGCCCAAGGCATGTCTCCCAACATGGTATTGGCCATCATGGTATCGGCCATCAGGGCACATAGCCTATCGTCCAACATGGCACTACTTGGCCCTATCGTCCACCACATGGACAAGGAGATAACTCAACACAAGAGCACCCATTCTATCGTCCAACTCATGGACATCCATGTCGCCCAACACCATCAGACCATATCGCCCTACAAGAGAGAGAGAGAGAGAGAGTATTGCCCATCTCCAAGGGTACTCACCATATCGGCCAACAAACCCTAGCTCACCCTATCGCCCAACTCAAGGGCAAGGGTATCGGCCAACCTAAAGGACTCATCATGTCGCCCAACACCAGCTACCATATCGTCCACCAAGGGGAACACCATGCCGTCCAACTCAAAAACAAAGGTGTTGCTCAACCCAAGGAACCATATCGCCCAACATGGTCACCATGTCGGCCAACATCCATACTAGGTCAACCTATCGTCCAACCCAAGAGGAAGGGTGTTGCCCAACACCAAGAACACTGATATCGTTCAACTCAAGGACAAGGGTGTCGCTCAACACACCCACAAGGAAGGGGTATCACCCAACCCTAGGTCACCTTCAACCTTCAACACAAGGGAGCACAAACCCTAAAAAGCAAGGTATACAAGGAACCCTAAACCCAAGAGAGGGATATTGTCCACTAAGGTATATAAGCAAGGTGCACAAGAAAGGAACTAAGCTAGTCTATTCACATGTAACAAGGTTAAAGCTAGAGGTAAGAGAGTTAGGGTTAGAAACTATGCAACCCGCCTTAAGCTCCAAGGAAGAAGATGCACTTTGAGCTCCAAGGTTGTCGGCCACCAAAGCTCCAAAGCACTCCAAGGTCCAAAGCTATCGTCCACCAGGCTGCTCCAGGAAGGTGTATCGGCCACCACTTCAGCTCCAAGGAAGTGTATCGGCCAACACAAGCAAGATGGAGAGGGGTATCGTGCATCAAGGGTGGAGGGGAGACCAAAGGACCAAAGGAGACTAAGGCAAGGAGAAGAGCTACCTATATAGGAAGAAGGGGAGGAGAAACCAAGGTACAACCATGCTATGTGTCGTCCACCCAAGGGACACATGTCCACCAACTCAAGCCACCTCTCATGCAAGCCATAAGGCACTTGTCCAAGATGTGCACCATGTGTCCACCAACCAAGCCAAGCCATCTGGGCGACACAACAAGAGCTACTGGGCGACACACCAAGCAACTGGGCAACACACCACCTGCCCTGGGCGACACAAGGCTCAAGCAAGCCCAAACAAGGAACTCCAAGGCCCAAACAAGCTAAACTCAGGCCCAAAGGACTCAAACAACAAGCCCAAGCCTTCCTCTCAACCCTAGAGGAAGCAAAGAGGAAAAACATCTCACAAGATGGCAAACTTGCCCACAAAACCCTAAACTTGGGTTATTTGCAAGTAGCCCCTCGAACTCTCAACAAAGCACAACCAAACCCTAATCACCACTAAAGGTGATTAGCAAGCACCAAAGCACCAAGATCAAGCAAAACAAACAGGGTAAACCCTAAACGCAGGTCAGGGTCCTTACAGCCATAAACCTCTACAAAAGGATTTTGTCCCCGAAATTCGAAGAGAAAAGCGAGGGATACTTCCTCCTCATCTCTTCCTCAAGCTCCCACGTGGCTTCCTCAACGCCACGGTGATGCCAAAGGACCTTCACAAGAACCAGATCCTTTCTCTTCAGCTTCTTGACTCTTCTGTCAAGGATCATCATAGGACCCTCTTCATAAGTCACATCTTTGTCAAGCTCAACTTCAACTGGTTGTATCACTGTTCCTGTATCCGGATGACTTTTCTTCAGCATACTGACATGGAACACTGGATGTAACCTGTGCAACTCTGGAGGAAATTCTAACTCATAAGCCACCTTGCCAACACGTGGTATGACTGAGTAAGGCCCCATATATCTGGGAGCTAACTTACCTTTCCGTCCAAATCTCAGCACACCTTTCCACAGAGAGACTTTAAGATACACCTTGTCTCCCACCTGGAACTCCAAGGGTCGTCGGTGATTGTCTGCATAAGGCTTCTTCCTGTCTTGTGCCGCTTTCAACTGTTGTTGTATCACCTTGATCTTTTCTGTCGTTTGCTGTACTAACTCAGGACCCAAAAGCTGATATTCACCTAATTCATACCAACACAAAGGAGATTTGCACTTTCTCCCATACAAAGCCTCATAGGGAGCCATGTCAATGCTCCACTGATAGCTATTGTTGTAGGCAAACTCTATCAAACTGAGATGTACGTCCCAACTGCCTAGGAACTGCAAAACACAAGCACGAAGAAGATCCTCCAAAGTCTGAATAGTCCTCTCAGACTGTCCATCTGTCTATGGGTGGAAAGCGGTACTGAACTTCAACTGCGTTCCCATCGCCCTGTGCAACTGTTCCCAAAAACGACTTGTAAACTGAGGACCTCTATCAGAAACTATTGTTGTTGGCACACCATGCAAATGAACTATCTCATCCACATATACTCGAGCGAGCTTTTCAGCTGTATACGTGGTCTTCACAGGTATGAAATGGGCAGACTTCATTAATCTGTCCACTATCACCCAAATGGAATCATGATTCCTAGTTGTCCTGGGTAGACCAACTATGAAATCCATGGTTATATGATCCCATTTCCACTGTGGTATAGGCAAAGGTTGCAACGTACCTGCCGGCTTTCGATGCTCAGCCTTGACTTGCTGACACACCGCACACCTAGCCACAAACTCAGCTACAACTTTCTTCAAGCCGGGCCACCAGTACAAGTCCTTCAGACTATGATACATTTTGGTGATGCCTGGGTGCATAGCATACATCGACGTGTGTGCTTCCTCGAGCACCAACTCCCTCAGATTATCAGCATCTGGAACCACCATCCTATAATGATAGCAAACCACTCCATCCTCGGACTCATGGAACCCATCACACTTTTCGCTGCCAAACTCTGATCTGATTTGCTGTACTGTATCATCTGTTTGCTGTGCATCCTTGATCTGCTGTCTCAACGTGGGCTTGATTTGCATCTGTGCTAAAAGTCCAGCTAACGAGGAAACCTCCATCTGTACGTTCATTTGCCGTAAGGAGACTAACATGTCCCGCCTATGGCATACCAAAGAACTCATCTGTGCCTTCTTGGGAGTAGAAGACTTTCTGCTAAGCACGTATGCTACCACATTCGCCTTACCAGGATGATACTCGATAGTGCAATCATAATCATTGATCAACTCCATCCACCGACGTTGTCGCATGTTCAACTCTTACTGTGAGAAGATGTACTTCAGATTCTTGTGATCTATAAAGATCTGACACACTTCCCCATAAAGATAGTGTCTCCAAATATTTAACGCATGAACCACTGCTGCCAACTCCAGGTCATGGGTCGGATAGTTCTCCTCATGTTTCTTAAGCTGTCGCGAAGCAAAAGAAACCACATGATCTTCCTGCATCAGCACACAACCCAAACCTTTCTTGGACGCATCACAGAAAACAACATAGCCTTTTCCAGATTCTGGCAAGATCAACACTGGGGCACTGGTTAGCTTTTCCTTCAAACTTTGGAAAGCTTGCTGACATCGATCATTCCAAACAAAAGGTACATCCTTCCTGGTCAACTTCGTCATCGGTAGAGCTATCGAACTGAAGTCTTTGATAAACCTCCGGTAGTATCCTGCTAGACCAAGGAAACTATGAACTTCCGTCGGTGTCTTCGGCTGTTCCCAATCCGCAACGGATTCCACTTTCTTCGGATCTACTTTGACTCCTTCAGCAGATATCACATGACCTAAGAAAGTCACTTCATCCAACCAGAACTCACACTTACTAAACTTAGCATACAACTGATGTTGACGAAGGAGAGTCAACGCTCGACGAAGATGTTGCTCATGCTCTAGCCGGTTCCGACTATAGATCAAGATGTCGTCTATAAAAACTACAACAAACTGATCTAAGAACGGACGAAACACTCTGTTCATCAGGTCCATGAAAGCAGCAGGTGCATTGGTTAATCCAAACGGCATAACCACAAACTCAAAATGACCATACCTCATCCTAAAAGCTGACTTTGGTATGTCATCTGCCTTTATCCTCAACTGATGATATCCTGACCGTAGATCGATCTTCGAAAACACTGTAGCCCAACGCAATTGATCGAACAGGTCATCTATCCTCGGCAACGGGTACTTATTATTGATCGTGACCTTGTTCAACTGTCGGTAGTCTATACACAACCGCATCGAACCATCCTTCTTCTTAACGAACAACACGGGAGCACCCCAAGGTGACATGCTCGGTCTGATGAAACCTTTCTCCAACAACTCTTGTAACTTCTTCTTCAACTCTACCATCTCTGCTGGAGCCATCCTATAAGGTGTCTGTGCAATCGGCTGCGTTCCCGGAACCAGATGGATCTCAAAATCGATCTCTCGGGGTGGAGGAACACCAGGAAACTCCTCAGGAAACACATCTGCAAACTCTTAGACCACTGACACTTCTTCAAGGTTAAGGCCTTTCGCCTTGGTATCCATAACGGTATCCACAACGTGAGCTAAGAATGCCTCACATCCTTGTCGCAACAACCTATCTGCCACCATAGCTGACACCAGACACGTCGGAAGAATCTTCCTATCTCCCTGGAAGATCCACTTCTCTCCAGCAACATCAAACACCGCCTGCTTGGAACCACAGTCCAAGACAACCTTATACTTCTCTAAGGTATCCATCCCAAGGATAACATCAAAACCATGCATATCAAGTGGTATGACATCCACCTGAATGCTGTGTCCCGAAAAAGACAAAACACAAGATGGACACTCTTCTCGAAGCAAAGAGGAACCATCAAGAGGGGTTTCTAGCAACAAGCTATCCTTCTTACAACTAACAGGTAGATGACAGTTTTCAAGCATACTATAGGCGATAAAAGAGTGTGTAGCACCCGGGTCAACCAGAACAAATATAAGGCAAGAAGAAGACATATCAGAATGAAATAACTCCATCTGACCTGTCACCACTCGCAGGTTGACTATCGCCTCCGGCTGATTCATGGCATAGAATCGATCCGTAGCTTGGTGTCCACAACCTCTGCTCCCTTGAGCAGACGATCCAGCTTGAGACGCTTGACCACGTCCTCGTCCTCTGCTACCACTGGGCTGTGGTTTCTCAGACTTTTGGAAACTCTGCCTCGGTTGCTGCGTCACTTCAACATCTCTATTTGGGCAATTGAACTTCCAATGCCCGACTTGTCCACAGAGATGACATGCTCTATTGTCAACTCGTGGCCTAGATGGCCCTGTCACTGCCACCGAAGCTGAACTGTGCGCCTTAGATGGTGAAGAAACATAACCTTTTCCCTTACTCGGAGACCACTGAGATGGTACTCCAGCACTTCTCATCACTGACGGTGCTGAAAACCTGGGTTTCTTGAAGCCACCAAACCTTCATCCTTGAAACTGAGCAGGTCTTTTAAGAGACACCGACTCTCTTTTCTCCCTTACTGTCCTCTCGATCCGTCGAACTGATTCCACAAATGTAGCAAACCGCTCTCAGTTTTCCAGCGCAGACACAGGGGTTGTCAACTCAGCACTCAAACCCTTCTCGAAACGTCTGATCCGTTCATCATCTGCCGCCGCCATGTGAGGATAGAACCTCAACAGATCCATAAACTTAGCTTCATACTCGGTGATGTTCATCGTTCCTTTCCGCAACTTCTCAAACTGACTGATCTTCTCATCCAGGTACGTCTTCGGAAAGTATCTGGTGACGAACTCACGCCGAAACACTTCCCAACAGATCACCTCACCAGGCCGCTTCTCTTCCTCGATGGTCCACCAGTGACCAGCACTACCCTTCAAAAGTTAGACAACATGCTTTACTTTGTCTACTTCGGGGATGTCGAGGATCCGGAAAGCCTTTTCAAGACTCGTCAGCCAGAGATCTGCATCCGCTGGATGAGCCGTTCCAGCATAATCTGAAGCTCCGACTCGGCGAAGCCACTCAAAGGTCTTCCCGATACCCGATGCTTCTCCATGGGGAACCTGTGCTCGCGGAGGAGGCACTGGTAATCGCTCAACCATGAGATTCATCCTAGCCATTAACTGCCCCATAAGCTATTGGTAGGCAGGGTGTTCAAGTATGGCTGGGTCTGGTTGGGGGACCTCAGGCACCCGATCTTCATGTGCCCGTCCATATACTCCATCAACTGATGCAACATCACTATGCTCAGGAGCATGTTCTTCGTGGTTTCCAGACATCTTGGCTTTTCTTCTGCTTAGGGCAGAAGATTTTTGTAAGATAACCTGGAAAACTCATAAGAACAGACTCAACCTAGTCCTAGATCCCTGTAGACTCAGCGAACCTAAAGCTCTGATACCAAACTTTGTGGCAACACATCCCATTATCACATAGATAACGAGGTGTTACGCGAAAACGTGCGGAAAACACCATAACCACATATTATAAAAAACACAGGTTAATTAAAACCGATTGCGGAAAACTGATAAACTGTGAAACTATTACTTTCCAGTCCTCATCCTGCACAGAAACATGTCATATAAATATGTACATACACAAGATCTGACACGTGTCCACAGCTCAGGAACAGCTATCCATCCATCACATGAGTTCACCACCTGTTCATATATACATAAAGGCCCACATCCGGCCAACAGCAGGATATACAGATATCATCGAACGATCATCGTGAAACAACGTCAAAACACTACCAAGGACCTGAGAGTACATGGATGACTCTAGACTCTACTACAAAACATCCAAAACAGCAGCATGTCCATCGCTTGCCTTCTACTGCTCCTCAAGATGCTCGTCCGCAACACCACAACCACGACCACGTCTACCTCGACCACCTAAAAAGGGTGTAAACCAGTGGAGTGAGAAAATTGAACAATTGTCCCAGCAGGAAACATAGCTCCCCACCGCAACCATAGAACCTCAGTAAGAGAAACTATAACAGCAATTATAATATGAGCAGATATATCAGAAGCAGTTATATATATATATAGCAAGATCATTCTTACCGGCAAGCATACCAGCTGTACTAAAGCGTAAAACCAGATGTCTTTCAAAGGAACATGACTATCAAGATGAGATATATCAACATGTAACAGGATTATTAGAACAGGGTATAATGCCATATAACCTGATTATCAAGATAAGGTAGATTACCACATGACCTGCAAGGTATAACGGAATATTACACAAACAAGGCCTCAACCAATGTTTCGTATTTGATATGACTAGTAAATACTAAACGGCTGTATTACATTTTATTATGCCCTGAGGATTTGAACCGTACCGTTCAAATCCAACCTTCGGTTACGAAACCCAAGACGGTGCCATACGAGGTCAATGGAAGAGCCGGACTCCACGACCTCCCACCTCATGGTCAGTACATGAGTACAACACAAGCAGGACCGCAGTCACATGTTGAAGTGGTCTAAGCCACAGGGTTAGCTCCATAGGCTACCCATTCTCTAGCCCGCCTTGGTACAGGTCACGGCGCTAGTAAAACTGAGCCACGGGCCTGATCACCGTACTCTGAGCCATGAACGTATTCATGCTCCATACATCACATATCCTGAGCCATGGGCCTGTTCACCATGCTCTACATACATATCTGAGTCTGCAACCAAAGTTACACTCTTACCTCCTCATTTTCAGGCTAGGAGCAACCTACACATATTCAACAATACGTGCTTCTAGGTTAACCCGTAGGAAAACCCGTTTCACCATCACCAAGTCCTGACGATGATGGATCTATGGCCAGGGCAAACTACATGATGTATTTCACTGTGTTTAATTAGTATCTTTTAGATGGATTGCAAGATTCAACCAAGTTGTATGACATGCAAGGTATAACAGAAAGTAAAGAACATTATATTATGATCTATGCATATCAACCTGATCCATCTTAAGGATCCAACATCAGATGTTACCACTTGGCCTCTTGCCAACCATCCAGATCCATCTCAAGGATCACCACATACCGCAGGGTCTCAACCCCTCATCATGTACTGTCACTGCCTCTTAAGGCTCACATCATCATCATGGGACCAAAACATCACATACATAATCTTATAGAGCAATTATCAAAGTAATGTTACTCATTACATATGTCACATAGCCCTTTCATGGCTAAGTCATCACCTGCAAGGTTAAGGTATGCAATAATTGTAGATTCAACATAAGGAATATGCTCACTATCATGAAATATCATTCAAGATAATTAAATTACCAATATCACACTTATTTGGTAACCAAGTGTGTTAAATACATCATTAACAAACTATACTGATGCTTACCCTAAATCTCAGTATTATACAAACAATCAGGGTATATAGAAATCATGTTGGGTATACAGAACCAACACTATTATTAACAAGGTCATTACTATTGCCATCAGCTGTTGTCATCTTTATCATGAAGCAACCTTTAACATAACTGTCACTTAGCATCATTATTACCAGCATTATTATCATTAAACAAACTACTAGAGTAGTTATCATCATCTTCATTATCATTAACAGTTAAGCATTACGGGTCACATTATGCATCTATTACATGAGGGCTATCATCATATACATTACTACCATTAGCATCCTTATTATTTGCAAGGCAACATATTACATATTGATGATATCACAAACACCACCATCGTTTTATTGGTTAATGTATAAACATCCACTTCTATCACATAAGGGACCGTCACCAAAGAAACTCATACCCTCACTATAGCCTCAAAACCCTCATCTGAAACCTATCACCCAACATGGGTATCGGCCACCACACTAACCCTATCGGCCATCACGGCCCAAGGCATGTCGCCCAACATGGTATCGGACATCATGGTATCGGCCATCATGGTATCGGCCATCAGGGCACATAGCCTATCGTCCAACATGGCACTACTTGGCCCTATCGTCCACCACATGGACAAGGAGATAACTCAACACAAGAGCACCCATTCTATCGTCCAACTCAAGGACATCCATGTCGCCCAACACCATCAGACCATATCGCCCTATAAGAGAGAGAGAGAGAGAGTATCGCCCATCTCCAAGGGTACTCACCATATCAGCCAACAAACCCTAGCTCACCCTATCGCCCAACTCAAGGGCAAGGGTATCGGCCAACCTAAAGGACTCATCATGTCGCCCAACACCAGCTACCATATCGTCCACCAAGGGGAACACCATGCCGTCCAACTCAAAAACAAAGGTGTTGCTCAATCCAAGGAACCATATTGCCCAACATGGTCACCATGTCGGCCAACATCCATACTAGGTCAACCTATCGTCCAACCCAAGAGGAAGGGTGTTGCCCAACACCAAGAACACTGATATAGTTCAACTCAAGGACAAGGGTGTCGCTCAACACACCCACAAGGAAGGGGTATCGCCCAACCCTAGGTCACCTTCAACCTTCAACACAAGGGAGCACAAACCCTAAAAAGCAAGGTATACAAGGAACCCTAAACCCAAGAGAGGGATATCGGCCACTAAGGTATATAAGCAAGGTGCACAAGAAAGGAACTAAGCTAGTCTATTCACATGTAACAAGGTTAAAGCTAGAGGTAAGAGAGTTAGGGTTAGAAACTATGCAACCCGCCTTAAGCTCCAAGGAAGAAGATGCACTTTGAGCTCCAAGGTTGTCGGCCACCAAAGCTCCAAAGCACTCCAAGGTCCAAAGCTATCGTCCACCAGGCTACTCCAGGAAGGTGTATCGGCCACCACTTCAGCTCCAAGGAAGTGTATCGGCCAACACAAGCAAGATGGAGAGGGGTATCGTGCACCAAGGGTGGAGGGGAGACCAAAGGACCAAAGGAGACTAAGGCAAGGAGAAGAGCTACCTATATAGGAAGAAGGGGAGGAGAAACCAAGGTACAACCATGCTATGTGTCGTCCACCCAAGGGACACATGTCCACCAACTCAAGCCACCTCTCATGCAAGCCATAAGGCACTTGTCCAAGATGTGCACCATGTGTCCACCAACCAAGCCAAGCCATCTGGGCGACACAACAAGAGCTACTGGGCGACACACCACCTGCCCTGGGCGACATAAGGCTCAAGCAAGCCCAAACAAGGAACTCCAAGGCCCAAACAAGCTCAACTCAGGCCCAAAGGACTCAAACAACAAGCCCAAGCCTTCCTCTCAACCCTAGAGGAAGCAAAGAGGAAAAACATCTCACAAGATGGCAAACTTGCCCACAAAACCCTAAACTTGGGTTATTTGCAAGTAGCCCCTCGAACTCTCAACAAAGCACAACCAAACCCTAATCACCACTAAAGGTGATTAGCAAGCACCAAAGCACCAAGATCAAGCAAAACAAACAGGGTAAACCCTAAACGTAGGTCAGGGTCCTTACAGAAATTCTTTGGGTGGTGAGATTTCTAAGGGAGCTGGGGATGATTCAGATTGACCAGACTATTTTCTGTGATAGTTAGAGTGCCATTGACTTGAGCAAGAGCACAATGCATCATGCACGGACAAAGCACATTGATGTGAGATATCACTGGCTTCGTGATGTTATAGAGAAGAAGTTGTTGACTCTGAAAAAGATCCATACTGAGAAGAATGCTTCTAATATGATGACCAAGGTGGTGACACGAGACAAGCTAGAGCTTTGTAAGAAGCTCTGCGGTGTACATTCCCAATGATGATCGCTGAAGACAACATCTCCCTCATGGGCTGGAGGGGGAGATTGTTGGGATTAGGAATATAATCCAGCCCATGTCTTAGTGGGATTTAGACTTGGGAGGGTTGGTTTGTGCTACCAATCCTAATAGGAGTCAAATCTTGAATAGTAGGAATATGACTTCCTATGTGCAACATGCAGTTGGACTAGGATTCGAACTAGGACTAGAATTCCTAGTTGCAATCACATGCATGGAGGCCTATAAATAGAGGCCCCTGGGGAGGCCTTTGGATTATCCACTGGTTGAGGTGTGAGTTCTCCAGTTGCTTGTTGGTGCCTTCTGTGGTAGAGGGTGCCAGAGAACAAGAACAACTGATAGAGAAGCTCTCTTGGTTTATAAGAGAGGGCCAGTGACTTTGCCTTGAAGCAAAGTAGCGGTTGGCGGTTGCTACCCGGATTTAGGGGTAATTAAATCTGGGAGGTGTGAGTTGTAATTTTATTACATAGTGCTTATTAGCAGGATTGCCCCGTGTTTTTTCTCTCCTTATTGAGGGGAGAGTTTTCCACGTTAAATCTGGTATTTTTCTTCTTTGGGTTTTATACGCTTGTTGGTAGCGCTTCCGTGACAACTTTTTGTCACATCCGGGACTGTATCGGTACAACATCCCCAACAAGTTACATAACTGAATTATGGGCTAGTTCGGTTAGAGGTATAACCAAGTCTCATCCCCAAATAAAACCATAAAAACAAAAGTGAACAATTCAAATCACAATGTTAACGCGTGATTCATGTAAATAAACTAAAAGAACTGTTTTTCTTTTCTTTTTTGATACATAGAGCAATTCGAGTAATCTTTATCTGAAAATTAACACTATCCAACCATCACATCATTAGTCTCTATAATTCTCGTAGATGTATTGCTTCATTTTTAATAAATGAAAAATATGTTGGATACAACTCACTGTTATACTTCCTTTGTTGTATTTCAAACCAAAAGGCAAAAGGTTTAGCCTCATATTGCTTGTGTTGGAGACTTCCCTCCTCCTTATATATGGACTCTTGTCCATAGTACAATTGAGGAATGAAAGGGAATAGGCCCTACGCACGCGCATGGTGGGCCTTGCCAATGGGGTTTGGGCCGGCCCGGTCCGGAAACCCTTTAATCGGGCGCGTCGGCGCACGTCGCATCCCGCGCGTAGGGGGTGCAAATCTAGAGCCCCTTGGGGGTGCAATGCACATGTTCGTTTGGCAGTGCCAAGCCGCACCGCGTTTTGCAACCGAACGCATCCTTTCACGCTTGCTTTCCTGGTTATTTATGTTTGTTTTCCGCTATCGTTCGGCACAGACGAAAAACTTCTCTCGTTTCTTTTTCTTCTCTTCTCCTCCGCCTGCAGTCTACCCACTGGAAGAACGATCATTTACCTTTCGTCCGTCGCCGTGACTGTGTGTGCACACTTCACGTCGACACACACTGTTGGATCTTGGGAGAGTACCGCGCAGGAGACTACTGCACAGACGTTCATCGTCGAGTACTGTGGTATACTCTTTTATGTTTACGCCTTTTCATTGTGGTTTGTACCCTTATACGATCAACACTCACTACTAAAAAACACTTCATACATAACATTCAAGTATGTCACCTTTAGTTAAATAGATGACATAGTTAGCAGTCATCTTCCAAATGACTGTCATCTTTTGAGTGTAATCTATGCACTACGTAGGCTATTAGAAGTATGTCATCTATACTAGTTAAAGATTACGTTTATGATTGTCATGTTCTTCATTAAAGTTTATAGAAAGCGAAGTCATCTAATCTATATAAGATGACATACTTGTATATGATGTATACATGAGATATATAACAACAACAATTGTCATTTAACTGTCCTGAGGCAATGCCCTGGCATTCATTCCCTTTGAAAATCATTAGTCAATAATTTCACCATATGCACACAACACATTACATTTTAATATCAATCTTTTCATTGTATTTGACTATTATTGAGTTAGAATATAACAAAATTGTCTCAATATTCAGATTGAGCCATTTTTCATATGAAGAAACGCATTTTAGAAAAACTGATATTTATTGATGGTTCAACCATTTACATAGGGAGGACATTTACCTTGCCCCTGGAATATACAAAAAGAATATATGACTTAACAAATAGTACACTTTTCCACTCTTTGTAATACATTAATTTACATTATTCGATACATTGATCAAACCACACATCATCATCATCATCATCATTCTAAGCCTCATTCCCAACCATGTTGAGGTCGGCTACATCGATCCATCGTAGAAGTGCTCATATGATTGACCATTGGTGTATATATCGCTTCTAACGTTGTATGTACGAGAAGCTTCACATTGGGTAAAGGGCATTGGAGGTGACATGTAAATTTGATGAAGTGACCAGTTTCAAACTTCTCCTTTCATGATGCCATGATGAGTGCCTAAGGAGCCATCAGTGCCCGACATCTGCACCTGTATATTAGAATTTTACATTAAAAATACTGGATTAAGACAATATGCAAGTAATATATAGTATTATATATGGAGAAATGAAGAAGTTGAAGAACATCAATTTACAATATAAAAAGGCACCCTGAAGTACATTGCGTAATCGCCCTTCAAATAGGGGCTATGTGGCTCGTGCTTGTAACCACTTCTTGGAAACCGATCTTGAAAAAGTATGCTGACTTGAAAAAATAGGCAGCTTGTAAAGAAACTGACGATGGGGAACAACAAAAACAAGAAAAAACTATTAATAAATATGTGAATGCAATCGTACAGTTTGTATAAGAAAAAACGTTCATGATATGAAGGCATATAAATCACATTTGATGTCTTTCCAATTAACACAGTAGCGTCAACATCAAGACCTGCACACTAAAATAAGTAGCATTATGTATATGATTGTAAGTAAGAACATCATCTTACAACTGATGTACAAGCAAACTACCTACAGAACAACACATCGGGTATGGGCGGTTCTAGGCGATGACCTCTCATTAACGTATTGCTTACTACTGCATAGTCATATATTTAGTATCAAAGAGACACCTGGAGACTGGAGCAGAAGGGCATGTAACTACATGTGTAACTTGAAAATCAAACAAAGAGAAGAGGACAGGAAAACAGGGTTAGCATCAGAGAAATTAAGTTACATGGACCACTTATACAATCGTGAACATGATCTACAAAACTCAAAGTAGGTGCGGTAGTTCGTAATATCAATGATCGTATGATGTAAATAGAAAACAAGATAAACATAGGCCCACTAGATCAAACCAGATCGGAACCCAATCACAATTATTGCGGTACCCAGCTTCTAGTCAAGTGACAATGTGCCCCAAGTATCACATCTTATGTCAGCCGGTTATATTACTTGTATCCATATACATTGTTTTTCCCGACATGAATCAACTATCAAATGAGTGCTAAAACTAAAGCACTGAAAAGTTTCAGTTACAAGACGCTCGTATGAATCAACCTAGACAGTTCCTAGCCTATCACATGATTTGAAGCATATATTTGGGAGGACACGCTAATCAGCAAGATGCATCCCGCTTACCTTAATGGGAGAAATAGTACAAATCTCACATTGCAATGTGCAGAACAATACGCCAGCTTTGCCCGTCTCTGGTAGCGCCTTGAAAGGATCCATGTACCCAAAGCCAAGAAAATAATTTGATTTCAAGATAGAAAAATGAAGTAGAACATGAAATGTACAACTCATGCTATAGTTTCCAGCCCGTTTTCCAAGAACATGACTTGGTTGAAGGGATAACCATCATATTCTCCCGTCTGTCCATCTCCAACAAGTTCTTCAACAAACTTGACATTGGAAGGGCTAATTTTTCCAATGTCTTCCTTGAGTGGACAACTTCAAACACTTTAGATTACTCTCAAAAATTTGTTTTGAGATATTTAAAAGGTTGCAGCAAGGCCAAAAAGATTTTAGTGATTGAGTGAAAAGTACATGGGTCGACAGGTGTTAGACAAAAGTTTCTACCTCTTTTTGTTGAAAAAATCCATAACCTCTCTCACCACATAACCCTCAATAATACTCCCTTCAGGTCGATAACAGTTTCGAACATCACTTTTAAAAATGCTCATGTATCGTTCAAAGGGATACATCCAATGCAAGAAAACTGGTCCCAACATTTTCACTTCTCTAGTCAAGTGGACAACAAGATGTACCATGATATCAAAGAATGAAGGAGGAAAATACTTCTCAAGCTGACATAGGGTAACAACCACTTCTCTTTGCAATTTATCGAGAGTATTAGGGTCAATAACTTTGCTGCACAGACTGTTGAAAAAAAAACAAAGTCTGGTGATTGCAAACCTTACATGCTTCGACAATATAGATCGAATTGCCATGGGAAATATTTGTTGCATTAGAGTGTGAAAATCATGAGATTTAAGACCTATCAACTTCAGATCTTTCATTAATACCAATCTACAGATGTTGGATGAGTAACCCTGTGACACCTGTGAAATATTATTGGATACCTCAGATCTTCTTTTATATCCATAATAACAAAGTCACAGGGAACATACGAGTCTTTAGAATGAGCTATACTTTGTGCAAAAAATCCAGGTCTTTATGCTCTCTAAGTTGGATCTACCTAAATATATGTGCCATTAGAATTCTTAATTTTTAGACATTATAGTTTATAGTTAACTTTTTGAAATTAATTTTATGTATCAAACAATGCATAAAAAATAACAACAAATGAAGAGTGAGTTGTTTTCAATATATTCCTGATGAAATCACTTGAGAAACACCACATATGCTAAGATCATGCTATATTGATCAATTTGTTCATGTCACCATGCATGGTCCCATGACACCTATCAGAGAATAGGATTTCCCTCATTAATAAGTTATGTAACACGTGTGGTATATTTTTCATAAATCATGTCATCCTTTGTACTATATATCATCAATACTTACAATTTAAAACACCATGCAACATCATAAAGTAAACTGAGTCAACTGAAATTAAATTACATATGCAACAACTCTCAAACACAAAAGTACTTGATCATGGCCATTAGGGATTCACAAAGCAACTAAGTAGTGTAAAATATGTATTGATGTTGATATATATATTTTAGATTTCTATATTTTGAGACTTAGTACTTGTCACATGTCCTTAATGTTGTTCACATTTCTATATTATTTACATATTTCATGTCGTGACAAAGATTTAAGATATGATAAAGGGACCCATAATCATCCATATACACACCATTGAGTAGGCCACACTACAAGGGATCATTTGTTTTTGTTAACCTGGGGATCGTCTTATTCATCCTACTCCCTCAGTGCAGGCCTACCAACGTTCACACACATCTCATGGCCCAGTAAGGCCTCCTCTCTTATCATGTCGAAGAGGAAGTCTGGACACTGCTGCCATCTACATCTACTACCCCCTTGAGTTCGACCTCGCTTGGCAATGCAATCAGCCACCCTATTACATTTCCGTTTACAGAAACTAAACTCTATCTTATGGAACGAGTTTGCAAGCTTCTCGATGAAGAGACATTCCTGTCGATATTGGATCATGATCTTCATTTGTTTTTGCAACATTGAAATGGCTCCCTTGCTGTCTGATTCTACCCACACAAAGTTGTATCTCCCCTGACATTCTCGGATACCAGTCATAATAGCTCTAAGCTAAGCCTTCAGGATGTCTTTTATGGTTCCTCGGTCGTAGCCACCTCCGAGCCACCGACCTGTGTGATCCCGTATTATGAACGTTGTGGACATGTTCCCTTGCTTTATGGCTGCGTCTACATTTAGTTTCACCTGTCCAGTTCTCAGAGGACTCCACTTAATAACCTCCCTATCCTTGTCAGGAGAAGTGTTATTTTCTGTGAAGGCTCTCCTGCAAAACATTACCTCCTGTCGAATGATCTCGAACAGTCCATCCACGCTAGTTCTTGCATCTTGGAACACCAGATTACAATGATGATTCCAAAGTTTCCACACTGTAATTTCCACCCACACGTTCCAGTCTGAGATCTCAGCCTTCTTCTTCATGTTTGCGTCCATCCATCTCTTGAAGTTTTGGCCATGAATCAACTCAACTTTCGTGAACACCTGTATCCTTTCCCATAGTTTCTTACTCTCTGGGCAAGTGACGAATAGGTGCAGGAGACTCTCGACCCCTTTCCGACAACGCGGGCACTGGTTTTCATCCGTAAAGCCCCTCCTGTATCATAACAACATTAAAAGAGAAAATTTATAATATGTTGATGAGATGAAATTCATGTATTCCCACTATCTACAGTATTTTCCATATATTTATCCATATTTTCAATTTATATTGTTTCTTTGATTTAAGTTTACATTGTTTTATAGATTTTCTAATTGAGTACTCTCTTTAAAAATATATATTTCTTTTATTTACATTAAAATGTTAACTACAATATTCATAATCAAAAATATTCATAATATGATGTCATATGTAGACGTTAATAAGTTCTTTGGCTTAACTTTCTGTTACACGTATTATTATCCATATCATATGTATGTAGCATATTGAAATATCAAATGACCAACTTCATACTTAAATACTAAGCCTGGAGATCAAGCAAGCAATAACTAAACTTCATAATATGAAAAAATATGTGTTGCATTGATCAGAAATCTATCTAGTTTGGAAAAATATAGGGGAATATACTATATATCAAATCAAATCTCTATTTGTAATAAGGAATGCTTGATTTTCTATGAGTCTTATATCTAAATGTATATATGTCACATAACCAGTTGTTAACCAAATATCCACTCCTAGTGGCTATATAGCCAAGGTGAGAGAACCTGAGTGTCTATTTCTAGCATGGATCACATAACATATGCATGAATAAAACAACAAACAACAACTAAGGTATGAGACAAAATGGCATATATAAATAAACTAAACTAATGCCTAAATAAAATCATAAGTTCCATAATCAAACGTGTGAATTCTATTTGTATATCACTAGGCATCATTAGAGTAAGAGCAGAAGATTATCATATAAAGGCAGAATCAATTATCATTTTAAGATTCATAGTCTACTTATTACTTAAAATCATAAAATGGGTACATGCCAACACGATTTTATTGAGTATGCTATGTAAACATATAAAAGCACAGGTTTAAGAAAATAGATATTGCTTGGCAAAAACTTAATATAATGACAAGTAACAACATTAATACTTACTTTTGAACATGTAAGTGCATTTTGAAGTTTATTTTAATTATACCAACAATACCATAAGGACTTTGACCAGCTTCTCAAAGGAAGGGTTTTGTGATAGTCATTTAAGTCAAAGTTAAGTATGTATCCCATTTCAATATGAGGGACTAAAAGACTAAATTTCAAGAGTTAACCCTATTCATAAGGAACATCAGGGCCATCACCAAGAGCTAACCATTTTCTCAACATGGTCTTCTCTTTCTTGATAAATGAAGTAGGACACCCAACATTGTGTCCTTAATATGAGAATACAGACATGTGTACATGGTTGTATAAGGACATCTATGATTGTGTTTTCAAGTTTTTTCAATATAGTATATACAAGACCAAACATAGTAGTCATATGAAACATGTATCTCAAACTAGTATATAAATCCAAGCATTTTAGATGACATACATACAAGCAATTTTCAATACCACTATTCTGGCTAATAGGAGAATAAAAGTGTAACTTGATATGAGCACTAGATTATATGACATGACTACATCTTTGAATACATTATAAGCAAGCGTGATTTGATTAACATCAAAGTATTTAGGTCATCTTAAACGTCTTAATCAAGGGTGGATGTTTTGCCTAATCTAAGTTTCATTTTCATCAATGATTGTATTTGATATCTTCATTCTTCATGCAATATTCATCATCAAGTTGATAGTATCATATATCATTTTGACTTAGGGTGAAGCATACTAGCAATATCAGGGATTTAAAACTTATGTTTCATGGATATTAAGAAGGAAATCATAAATTTTGAATAATATTAATGTCTTAATCATCATAGCATCCATTTACGTCATTTGGATTCATTTCCATGAAAGATAGTCACCATTAGAGTACCAAAGAGATCAATATTCATTTAGTATCATAAAGATTAAAAAGTTACTGATTTGAATACATAAAATAGTATGGGTGAAAATTAGGGTGAGATTTGTACAAGGTTAAATCTCAATTTAACAAAATGCAAACTAAGTCATATTTGATGTCATGTTTAGGTCCCTTAGTCACAATAGGGCACAATATTGATCCATAAGGAATTTAGAAGTTAAAATAAAATAAGGTTACTGATATAGACCAAGCATAACAACTAGGGGTGTATATAATCAAGTTGAGCATCAAACTAATGATATTTAGCATTAAAGTCCATACTATACATATTTCATGGTTCATTTCACAACACAAAGTCAAAATAGAGCACAAGTGTGGGAAAGTTTGATCATTGTCTCAGCATGCATCAAACATTATTGATTAGGGCCTTGTGTAATTAAGTGGGGGTCATGAATTGATCATGGTTGATCACAATAATCATTATATGCATAAAGAGTCATCATAAGCTTATTTTGGATGTCAGAAGAGCTACAAGTGAATTTGGCCATGAAACCAATTACGCTGGATATATATATATCATTTTTGATATAAATTTTTATGTATAATATGTCATTTTTGGAATTAGGAATAATTTTATAGTTTTTGGAAGATCTAGCATAAATGCATGACAGAAATATTAATACACCTTAGTAGGGCACTGATGTGGCACGCTACCCATTGGTTGGCATTGGGCCATGCAAGCACAAGCAAGGTGTGGGTATGTGGTCATCCTTTGACCACTCAACACCCTTGGACCAAATATTTTAAGAAAGAGAGAGAGAGAGAGGTGAGCCCGTGCAAATGTGGTTGTCCATCCATGATCCAACATTGTGGAGGTCGTTGATCAATGCATATTTATCCATTTTATTTGCATGTTTTGGACCTATATTTTGGAGCATTTTGTAACTATTCTCTAGTTTTAGAGTTAATAATCTTATTTTGTCTTTTTCTAATCAATTAGAGTTTTTATTTGATTTATTGTGCCTTTTGTAGAAAAATAGACAATTTATTTCAAAATTGAAAAATTCTAAAATTACTCTTGGAAGATGTTTGCACAATTTTTCACAGTATTTGATATACATATATATCTGGCACCAAAAATGTTATATCTTTTACATACGAAATCCAATTAGATGTGGAAATATGTGTATGAAAGGAAGTTTAATTTCCTATAAGGGAATCATATTTTTTAAACTACTTTGGAACCTTCACCAGGATCAAAATTTTCTCAAAGTTCTTGTAATGGAATTTTGTAGCCAAGACAGTCGAATAAGTTAATGAGAGGTCAAAGTAATTAAATGAAGGCAATTCAATGAAATTATTCATTATCTATTGAGGAAAAAATAAATGTTTTAAAGATACTCCTTTTACCAGACTTAATGGAAAGTTGATGAATGTCATATGTTATATGTGGAGGAAAGAATACAAGTGAAGACTCAATCAAATTCCAGAATGAGAAAGTCATCAATGCAGTCAAAGTTTTACGAGTGGACTTCAGGCTAAAGCAAGCCACTCGTCGTAGGTTTTTCCCCCTCCTTTCCCCCTATAAAAGGATGTGGGACTCCACAAAAAAGAGGATCCAACTTTTTTATACTCTAGCCTTTTTTCACTTACATCATGTCTGAGTAGTTCCTCCTTATCAAGACATGAAGTGTAATCCCATAATCTCCATATGTTAACTTAGCATCTTCTAAAACTAATTTAAAATATAAAAAAGGTGTTTTTATCCATTTTTATACCTTTGGGCATGATCTGATCAGTCATTCTCTATGACAGTCATGATTTATGATGAAATAACTTTTGGACATCGGATGAGACACATGTGATTTCAGAAGATACCTACTCTGAGAACACATAAGAGGATTGGATAAGGACCTACAAGACCATAGAAAATAAGACCGTAGAAAGCTTAATCAATGAGATCTAATTCCAAAGAGGACAAATCTCCACTGTCTTGACCTCTAAATATCTAAAAGGAACATAAAAGTGGATAATTTAACTATAGAGGTGACGGCGGTGAAACTCGGACTTCTGGTACTCATGAAATATGAATTAATCTTTACTAGTTGATTCTTTTGCTCTTTGTAATCTTCATTTAGATTATTTTGTTAACATCGATTCAATTTTTATAATTTTGTTTTAGCACTTCCAATTTTTACACTTTCAATTCAACAACTTTTATTTCTAGCAACTTTACTTTCTTGTTTAATTTAATCACTCTATCAACTTTGTTTTAAATATTGTTCTTTACTTTTGGTTTCAAACTAACTCTCGACTTTCTATCTCTATGGATCGTTACCTATTGTACTACATCAGTTCATTTATATACAAATAAATTGGTTAGCCATCAAAGAATTTAACTCCAAAGATGATTTTCCTCTCATGATTTTGTGTGTTGGTGGCGACACATCAAATTTGGGTGCCATTGTTGGGGACCAAAGACAGAGTTTTTCAAATCTACATCGCTTTGAGTAATTAGGATCATTGTTTTTTTCTCCCTTTCACCTTTCTTTTTTCCTTCTATTTTCCTTTCCTACCGAGTTCCATTCTGATAGTATAACTCCTCCTTCTATCGAGTTTCTGTTCCAGTAGTACATTTTTTCTATAAATTTTCATACTTACTGCTATTCAATCTTATCCTCTTGAATCATCTAACTTTAGTTTTGTTTTATAATTTTTAGTTTTTTTTTATAATTTCTTAATTTATTTCTATAATTTTTAGTTTTATTTCATTTTTTACATTTTGTTTTTGCTAACTTTTGTTTTAGTTGTTAACAAAAATGGAGTGTCTAGCACCACAAATTGTGCGATGTGTAAGAGGTGGCTCCTCTTATCATGGCATATTGGAATGTCCTAGAATGTCTTCATACAAGGTAAACATGAGAATGTTGCACCTTGTGCATAATATCACACCTTCAAGAAAAAAATATGAAGCATTGCACCTTGAAAGCAATGAAGAAGCAAATCGTTAGGTAGAAAAGGCCCTTGTTGATCAAAGAGAGGTGGTGAGGGATGAGGCAAGAGCTAAAGAGGCCGCTGCACAGGAAGCCCAATGGACTGCAACATAGATGCAACGAACCTTGATTGAGAGATGGACATGTATGGTAATGAAATTAAGGCCACCACAATAGAGGAAATTCGCATAGCTCAAGCAACATCTATATGGGACCGAGACTATCCATATAAGTTAGGAAGTGAAATGATGACTGACTATATACATAAGTTCATGAGCCAAGATTCCTTCAATAAAAAGGTTAAATACTAGAGAATTTCAAGAACCTCTCAACAGTCTCAAGATCCACCACCCTTCTCTATTGCAGGCTCAGATCCAAATCTTTACAATGATCAACCAATCTTGGTTGAGCCTATTGTGGATGATGCACCATCACTCTCCCATGATGAATAGTGGATGATTTTGAATAAGGGCTTCCACATCAAGAGCCTTACACTCCACCTCAAACAATCCTTGTTCCACATCAAGTTTAACCCAATTATGTGATCCCTAAGAAGCTAGAGTAGCCAGAGATGACTTGAACCTAAAGATCCACCAACCACCTCTGAGGTAAACATTGATCCAAGCATTATCAATTACCAAAAAAAGTTGGTTGAGCCTATTCTAGATCACGTATCGGTGGATGATTTTGAAGAAAGGCTTATTCATCAAGAGCCCCATATTCCTCCTCAACCACCCCATGTTCCATATCAGTTTGAACCCAAAGTGGTGATTCCACCTCCACAAGAACCTTACATGGCTCCATTATACAGTGAGGTGATCACTTTGAGCCCATTGAGTTGTGAAGGAATCAGATCTCCATTTCGGCATAGTAAAGGGCCATGATGCCTCATTTAACCTTCATATTGATGAAGCATTACATGAAGAGGAGACATAGCTACACCAGGCTGATAAGACAGTTCCTCCCACGCCAACACCAAATCTATTACATATAGATCCATGTGACAAAGAGAAACCTGAGCTGGATCCTCCACCCAATATATCACTATCAGTGCTACACATAGTGGATTTATCTTATACCACCATCCCTTTAATAAAAACATGACCCACCTTGGGTCTTTGGGGAAGTGTTGACCCTAAAGACAATTGATGAATATTATCAAGTACCCCATCCACACACATCACAATATTTCCTCCACTGATGAAGGAAGATCTGTGGATTCTACTAGAAGTATTGTGAAGTGACAAACAACATCATTTCAACCAATCAGCCCCTCTGAGCTTCCATGACCACCCAATCATTGAATGTACCATGAAGCTTCTCTCTTCAAATATTTGGCCCTCATCGCAATCCCCTTTAGTTGGACATTCTTTGAGCTACCAGGGGCACCTGGTGACACCAAAAAATTTCTTCTCTCCATTTTGAATTTAAGTTGTGCTTGGGATGAGAAAAAATTTAAATTCGGGGTGAAGGTGGGTGGCATGTCTCCCTTCCACCCACTCTATCTTATTTTTCTAGTAGTTATAATTATGTTATTTAGCTTCAAAAAATTTCAAAATTTTCCTTTTTCTTCCTTACTTTTGGCCTTTATCTGGTCAGTCCATTTATGTATATTAATCAAGAAACTTCCTTGAATTAGTGAATCTTCCTGCATCATTCTTCAAAAATTGCCCTTGCTAGAAATCATCTGGTCACCTCTGACCTCTAATAGCACTACCCTTGGGAAAGTTTGGCAAGCCTAAATGGATAGATAGGAATCAAAATGCAATGTGTGTTTATTATAACTATGGAATTAACTTGTAAAGTTACAAATTTTTGTGTGTTTTAGAATGGTTTGAATTGATGTTGTAATACTCCCAAGGCATTGAAATTTTGAAAAATGAGAAAAGCACAAGATTAGTCTCTTGTAAATTGCTTCCTCCACCTTCTTATCTATCCATCTGCCAAAAGAAAAAAAAATCAAAATCCAAGAAAATGTGCCAAACTTCAAGTTCGGGGTGGCACATCCCCTTCCACCCCTTCTTTCGCTTCTTCCATACCCCTCGTAAATTTAATAAGGGCCTACCATCAAGAAAAGATGCCAAAAGAGTACACCAAAATATGTTGTCAATGTAATTACAAACAAAGAAATAAAAAAGTCTCAAGTTGAATAGAGGAGCGACCGCTTCCTTCCAGACCTCCCTTCACCCCACTTTGTATGATGATTGTGATGGCATAATATGTAAATGATTTGATTAATAATAAAGGCAAGCTTCCAGTTTATTTTGTATATTCAATTATGAGATAATGAATAACATAATAAATGTCTAGCGAATGATATTACTCAACGACATGTATCTTCAAGTACGTGACTTGGAAGAATGAGATCATACGGATGTTAAGAGTATATACAATCTCATTTTGTCCCTGATCAGTTGTTATTGTGGAAGGTTTATAGACAACAATAACACATAAGATTAGAGTAAGAGTTGGTTGATGACTAAATCTCATTAGTCATGATATGGCAATATTAAACCAAGCACAGATTTACATGTTAAAGAACGGTGTGTTAGATAGACCCACCGTGAGACTGACACATGGAAGCCATCTTTATGGAAGTAATAGTTAGGTCTCACATTGATGGTGGTGGTTGTGGTTCTTAGACCTAAAATCATTGCACTCATCACATGTCATTGGGTACACTTTGACATCATCAAACACAGTCCTGAAACATGGTTGTTATAAAGGTGATGATTGAGTGACTTTGACACATGGGGATTGACTATGAGTGATAGATATGGGATTTTTCCCTCCGAAAAGAGTATGATATCCCAGGTCTCTTGAGTAGAGAGATTGAGAAAAGTATGGCCATATACATGTGAGTCAATATATGATATTGAGCTTACATATATCTCATCCAGTCTGATCTGGTTCAAGGAACAAGATTGAATAATAATGAGGATGACTGCTCCATGCCTCTAGTTACATATGGATATTAGTGACAAAGGAACTATACAAAAACTATAACACCATACACAGATTGTAGGTTGAATTTGCTCCCCAAATTTCCATTCACTTGGGTAGCAATGATGTGTTACTAGGCACTGCTCATTGCTTGTGATGTGATAAGCTAGTTATGGACATTCAGTGCCAACGTGATATGGGACCTTTAGGGTCACACACAGGAACTTATCTAGAAGAGGAGTTTAATCTTGAATGATGATTGCATTGATTACTAAAGTGTTTAGGTATTTCAATTCATGCAAAAAATCACATGACTAGACTGCCAAACGATCGGTTCAAGTATTGAGACAGTCGTTTGGAGTGCCAGGTTGATGGTATTGTACATTGGTTGGAATTCTACCTGTCCTAGGTTGTGAGATGCTCATTTCACCTATGTGAGAAGACTGTCTAGGATGGTGTGAGATGCCCATCTTGTTTACACTAGATGCCCATTTTAGGAGTGCAATTTGATTATATAAAGGATTGGTGCTGACGTCAAGTTGAGTACTAATTGGAATTGAAATGCCAATATATGTGCAGAACTGGAAGGTATGAAATGACCATTTCACTTAGTGAAACGACCATCTCACTGAGCAAGATGGCCATTTTGGAACACATAGGTTGTGAAACTTCCAGAATTTTTGTAAAAATTCAAGATCTTCCAGTCCTTTCCACTCCCGCTTTAGTCCCGCATTGACTGGGGACTGGGAACCATGACCCTAACCCCTCTTATATATAGAGGAGTAATAGGGGCTTCCTAGAACACAACTATTACATAGACAATTGAGAATTAGGTTCTCTGGGAATTGTTGTCCTCTCTGGTTGTGGTAACCACGAGATCCCAGGAAAGGCCTACCCGACTAGGGAGGGATAGCCACGGGAGAGAAACAACTGAGGATCATTGTTGTGGGAGAGCAGGTCGGTGACTAGTATGCCAATGAGAGGGACAACTCCTTCCTATCCGTTCTAGTAGGACAACAAGAGTTCTAGTTGGTTTGTGTGGACTACTCTAGAGGCAGGAGTCCTTTGGTTGCTGCAAGGAAGGCAACATCAACTCGTAGTCTATGGCGAGATCTGAGGATCTATTGCAGCAGTTTTCTGAGTCTACTGTCTGTGGAGGAGCAGTCAGACGAGTTTGAGTGTGACTAGGAGCTGCACAGATACCGTTGAAGATAGAGTGCACATCTACATCGATGAGGATTGTGATTGGACTTGCTCCAGGACCACGTATATCTTTGTGAAACCATCCATCCCATTGCATAGTTATTGACACGATCTGCTGTTTTGAGAAATGTATCAGTAAAAAATTTATTTCTACTGCCTACTTGATGTCGTATTTTCCAACAGTGGTATTAGAGCCATGTCAATTAATTATGTTTTGGGATAATCGATTTGATCATATTTTTGGTTTTATCATGTTTATTTTTTGCATGCGATGTGAATATTTAAACTGGTTGATGTGCACGTTTATCCAATCACCACATAAAGAACCCAAACGAATATTTATATATATATATGTAATTTACACGCATCACCATAAAATCAATTTTGATAGTGGATGTAAAGCATGGTTATGGACAAAACCCCAGATCAGTGTGCATGGTTGTGATTATTTATTCTTGTTATTAATTGGTCTACGTATCGAGCCTCTCTCTCCTTTCCAAATGTAAATTAATGCTCTTCTTCCTATTTACCCTCGAATGTAACTCGAGGTTTTCCCATATACAATGTAATAATAAATAAGATAGTTTTAATTTATGTTTCAATGTGAGATGATGATCTGCACAAAGGCAAAATGAGCGGCTCATGAGAAGAACCGTTCAACTAGAGGACCGAGGAGGTCAAACGATAGGAGGTAGAACCAATCGACCGATGGCTCAACTGATTGATTGGAGGTGTCTAGATGTTGAATGAACCTGAGAACTAGACAACCACTTTAGAAGAGCCCAACCAAGTGACCAGGAGGTGAGCCTACCAGTTTAAGAGTTGAACCGATCAACCTGAATTTGTTCAAGCACAAGATCTTCACCAACAACAGGTTGCATATGACGTGGACCATAGGTGGTAGTAATTCCTTGTGGCTCCAAGGAATTATATTAGTATGGCCATAACCATCACTTGTGTGTTTTATTTATTGCATGCTCTCATTTGTGGTTATAGTATGTATATGATATGTACTATATATGTGGTGATTGGATAAAGTATATGTATTTATACAAACTCCCTAAAATGTAATATCAAGTCTTAGATGCTTTCTAAAAGTAGCACACATGAAAATCTTGATCGATCAAGTGTGGGCTCTCTAAGGGAGGTGTGTCGTCTATCTCGTAGAATTGTGATGGTATTAATGTGGGCCCGCCAAGTAGGGTGTATTATTATCATGTCGGGTTTTGGATCAGGCTTGACTGGTGATTCTTAGAGAGTCTGGGCCTAGAGGCATGCAGATGATCATGGCAAGGAGTTGTGCATGTCATATATCCAAGAGTTGTATATGACGCAATTGGCATGATTGCCTACCTTAATAATTGGTCATGAGTGCCAACATTGGTTGGGTATTGATGCAATTGTGTTGGATCTTGGCCCACTAGAATATTGTATGCTATAATATTCCAAATTGATATTGAGGGCTATCAATTTGAATAAAATATTGAGAGTGATAATAATTAAAGACCAAATTAATATTGTCAATTTTATCAAATCAAACCAAATCAAAAGGTTCCAATATTTCTTTGTAGAATCAAATGTCAAACACAAACACATTCAAATTGCGATCAGCCCCTTAAGAAGGACAAAATGCGATGAAGTTCCAAAATTGGTTAAGGATTTTGAGAAATGTTCTCATCAATGAGCGAAAGCTCTATGTCCTTGATAGACCAATGTCAGAGGAACCCACTCCATATGTTCCTAAGGCTAAATGGATGCTTATTGGAAGCATGCCAATGGTGTCATAGACATTTGAATACCTAATGCTCTGTTGTATGAACGATGAGTTGCATGAACAACATGAAAACATGGATATTCTCAAGATGGTAACACATCTTAAGAATCATGTAAAGAAAAGAAGGTATAATGTCTCCAAAGTGTTAGTTGAGTGCAAACTGACAAAGGGAAGTCCAATAGAACCCCATATGCTCAATGTGATTTCACATGTGGAATGATTGGGATTTCTCTTAGGTCAAGAGTTGACCATAGATATGATTATGCAAGTGTTGCATGAAACATATAGTCAGTTTATCACATGATTGGCATGTTGATGCCTAAGAAAGGAAGAAGAAGGACAAATTCGTGATCATGATCAATGGAAGTGAGTCCTAGGGAAAAAGCAAGGATAAGAAGTGTTCAGAGGCTAAATCTAAAGCCCAAGTCTTCTACACTCAATATATGGAGAAGGGTAAGTGTAAAAGGAATCTAACCTTTTCACTTAAAGGATAAAAAAAAGAAAGTGCCACCATTGTCACTTGTCTGGACATTGGAAAGAACTATCCTCATTATAGAGGATCTCGGAAAGATGGAAATAGAGATCTCTGCTACAGGACCTAAGAAGTAGGAACCTAGAACTATGCAGAGCAAGGGTTGCTGCCTCTACAGTTGGGAAATGTCATTCATGGACACATAATAGAAAAAGAAAATTGCTATTGTGTACTTGCCAAACATCATATGTTTTGTATGATAAGAACATTATGATTTTTTATGGCAATGCCCTATGTCTCATAAACTATACTTGGTAGTTGTAGAGACAAATTTATATGACACATATATTGAATGACCTGATAACTCAAACTGAATACCTGTAGCATTGTTATCTAGAGCGCATAAATGAGAAATGCATTTCTAGAATCCATATGATGGTTATCTAGACTCTTTTGGTTATTGAACCAATAGAGACATGCATATCTTATTTGTTGTGCAATATGACAAAAGCATCTTCAGTAGATGTAGTGGGAGATCGACTATTCCATTAGGACTAGTACATATTGATGTACATTGACCTTTTAGAATGAATGCTAAAGGTAGTTGCAAATACCTCATTATATTTACTGATACGATCAATAGATATTGAAAGTTCGTATTTGATGAAATATGAACATGAATCTCTTGAGGTGTTCAAGAAGATTATGAATGAAGTTCGTAACTCACTTGGTAAAGTATTAAGATACATTGATGTGATCAATGTTGAAATATGTTAATCAAGACTTTGAGGACCTTATGGGAGCATGGTAGTGTATTATAATGAACTCCACCTAAAACATACTGATGTGTCAGAAAGAAGGTATCACACCTTATTAAGTCATGGTGAGATTATCAATAAAATCTAGCTACTAATCTTACAATTTCTTTTGTGTAAATGCTTTACACTAAAACAATGTGTCGTGTAAATTGGTTCAAAAGACACCATATGAGATATGGCATGGGAAGTGTCCTGATGAGTCTTTTGTTATGATTAGGATTGAAAGCTTGTATAAGAAAATAGTTTCTTAAAAGGCTTTATCCACAAATCACATGAATGTTATCTTGTTGAATACTATTTATATTCCAACTCGACAACAAAGTGTTTGTTTCTAGGATGGCTAAATTCCTAAATGGAAATTAGTTCCAAAGAAATCAGTGGAAGTAAAAAAAGAACTCAAAATGTTCCAAACAAATAAGAAAACATAGAACCTAAAGAGGTACAATACGAATAAGGAGAATCACAAGTTGTTGTGGAATCTCAAGATCCTTATGTAAACACAAAATTCATAGTTCTAGTAGAACATGTCTTGAGTTTTATAGATTCTAATATCTTATAACTTAAAAGACATGCGAGTTGATCATAGAGATGAGTCAAAAACCTACATAGAAACTTTTGAGGGATCAAAATCTGAGAAATGGCTTGAGGCCATAAGATCAATGATGGGCTCCATGTAAACCAACAAGGTATTACCTTGGTGGATCCACCTGAAGGGGTAAAACCCATAGTGGGCATTTGGGTCTTGGTATAAAGACCAACATGGAAAGGTAAATTGGTTGCAAAGAGTTTCAAACTAGTTCAAAGTGTTGAACATGATGAAGTCTTTTCACTAGTTACCATGGTTAAATCCATCTAGATCATGCTTGTTGTTGTAGCTTAGTAAGACTATGAGATTTGGCATATGGATGTTAAAACTGCATTCCTTAATTGGAATAATTAAAAGGATGTGTATGTGACACAGCCTAATGATTTTATAAATCCATTAATGCAAATAAAATCTATAAGCTACAAAGGTCAATCTGTGGATTGAAGCAAGTATCTCAGAGTTGGAATCTTCTATTTGACAAGACATTCAAAGGGTTTGACTTGAGTCATAATGAAGATGGAATCTGTGATTGCAAAAGATTTAGTGGGAGCATATTTAATATTCCACATAATGATGGGAAATAATGTCCTTATCCTATAAATGTTAAAACTTGGCAAGGAAAGCACCTTCTATAAGAAGGGTTTAGGTGGAGCATCCTATGTGATAGGAACCGAGGTCTATAGAGATAGATCTGGAAAGCTTCTTGACCTAAGTAAGAACACATACATTGGAAAGATGTTGAAGGGTTCAACACACAAGACTCAGTGAGAGAAAACATTTCCATATTCAATGGAGTTAGTCTCTCAGGAGCCCCGTGTCCCAATTCTTGTGAAGAATAGGAACACATGGATAGATGTCATATGCATTTGTAATTGGATCTGTCTTGAATGCAATATTATGCACTTATCCCATTATCTCATATGTATTGGACATGACGAGAAGATATTGTTGGGTTTTATGGCCTCGGAGTGGGAAGTAGAAACAAATTTTTTACTATCCATTAACCCATATTAGGAGATTGCATCAAAGACCATGTAATGGAAAGGATGGTTTTAGCAAGATATACCTAGTCTTGGGGCTTTCCCAGCGACAATACCTCGCAGCCATATGCATTCTTCCATGCCATGTCTTAGACGGCGTCTGTGCAGCTCCTGGTCTTCGCCATGGACTCTACCTCCACCATAGACTGTGGCTGATGTGTCCTCCTAAGCGGAAGACATCTCCCGCCTCTGTAGATAGTCCACAGAGACCACCCGGAACTCCTGTCATTCTAGAAGAATTGGCAAGAAGGAGATGACCCTCCTATTGGTGTACTAGCACCAACCTGCTCTCCCAAACTCAGACTACTTTTCTACAGTTGTCTTTCCCTCATTGTGCCTCCCTAGTCGGGTAGCACTTGCTCGGGCTCTCTCGGTTACCAGAACTAGAGAGGACAATAACTTTACAGAGAAACTGATGTTCTAAGTTGTGTATTTTGAGAAGCCCCCAGTACTCCTCTATTTATAGTAGAGGGCAGGGTCAGGGTTCCCAGTTTGTTTGAGAGTAGAAGGATCTGAAAATTCTACAAACTAATTGCACTACGATAGGCAAAATAATCGATTCACAACTGAACTGATTGTTTGGGCAGGTGAGCCAATCGATTCATAACTGAATTGGTCGCTTGGGCAGGTGAATCGATCGGTTCACCCAGTGAACTGGTCATTTCATTTCCCAGACTTGCCCAGAATTGATTTTCCTTATTCGTTTCTAATTAATTTAAAGATTAATCCTTATTTCAGTCGAATTGAACAAATGAAACATGAATGTTTTCCTCCAACCAAGAAAATCCCAATTTCCTCGGTTGGAAGGACTGTGAGCTTCCTGTTTCACTAAGTGAACCAGTCGGTTGGCTCACACCAACCGATCGGCTCACTTGGGTGAACCGGTCAGTTGGCAGTCCTGACATTGCCAATGCAGTCTCCAATTAACATGACACTCTAACCAGCTAGTTCAACACTTGAACTTGATAGTTCTGAGTCCAGTCAGTCAATTGTATGTTTAATTGAGTACCTAAACACCTTTAGTCTCAATCTAAACATCATTCATGGACAATATCCTCTTATAGGGGTATCCAATGTGTGTGACCCTGTAGGTTCCAATTTACATTGGCAATGAATGTTCATAACAACTTATGACATCACAAGCAATGAGCAGAATCTAGTGACTCATCATTTCTACCCAAGTAACTCAGAATGTTGGAGAACAACTTCAACCTACAATCTATGATTTTAGGCAATCTCGGAGCTGATTTCAGGCGATCTTGGAGCTATATTCTTCTTCTTTCGCTGTTTAGACAGGATTATGCTTCTCTTCTTTCTCTTCTCGGGTATTCTGATTGACAAGGGAGATCTCGCCATTTGAGGTATTTTTTTCTACTATATTTTTAGATTCAAAAATTTGGACCTAAAATTACTATGCAATATTAAAAATGAAATAATTGTATTACTACTATTTAATTCCACATTACTAAAATAATGTTATAGAAAATGGCACTTGAAGGTTAATTACTGTTCAAAAAATTATTGTTCCAAATTCCAAAATTATTGTTCTAAAATTTTAATGTTATAGAAAAAATATTGTTCCAAATTTATTTCCAAATTCAAAATTATTGTTCTAAAATCTTAACTACTCTTCTAAAAATTATGTCAAAGTTCTAAAATATTAATTCATGCTCTAAAATATTAATTCATGTTCTACAATATTAATTATTGTTCCAAAGTTAATTTACTGTTCTAAAATCCAAATTACTACTTTACAATGATAGGAACATGGCATCTAGTTCACATTAGCGAAATGTCAAGCTTTGATATGATGGTCAATTTCTCTCTGATGGGTCTTATTCTAGTCGATTTGTTGGACCCATAAATATTTCACTTATCAATACCCTATCCGAACAAAATCATATATCCATACAATACTTGACATCTATCCCAACCACCTCTCTATCAATATATCCTATCTTTTCCCTGGAGAAGATCATATGCTCATATAAGTTGTTGATGATGATGCATACAAAACCTTGCTCTCACTTTCATCTGATGCCTATATTGATGTGTTTCTTGAAGAAATATCTTTCCACCAACATTCTAGTTTCATGAGTCTATTGAATCAATTTCAATCCCAACCATGTAACAGTAATGTAATAGTTGAATGGAATCAACCACCTGAATTCTCTCAAAATCCTACTATTGAGAATATTGGCCTTTAGGTTGAGGAGGGAGAACAAAATATTGAACAAGAAGGTAATGATAAAAATGAAGGTGATAATGATAGTGATTAGGAAGGTGATAATAATAGTGATCATGATAGTGAGTCATCGACTGAAACTGATGATGGGCATGAACATCCATTCCCTGACTCTATTACAACATTGAGTTCTGTTCCATCCATATTTGATAAACAATGGCCCCGACATGAGCACATTGATACCAAGTATGAAGCTTTTCAAAATGAAGAATGGGTGGAAGATATTTGTCAGGAATTCAATCTCAATTACAACCCTTCCGGCACTGAGATATATGAGGGTGCTTTATTTGCATCGAAAGTTGTAATGATTGTGATGATCCAAAAATGGTCGGTACAAAATAATGTCCAATATCATACACAACGCTCAAATAATTATGATCTTATATTTTGTATCCATGACCAAAGATGTCCTTGGAGTTTGACCGCTTTCCAATCCAAAAGATCAGGTGGCATGTGGAAGGTAAAACATTATGGTACAAGCCACAACTGTCAACTAATTGTTCTGAATTAGGACCATCACCAAGTCACATCATCTTATATTGCTCGTATGATAATGCTAATATTAGTATCACAATTGGATATGTTCACACGAGAAATTTGTGACAAGGTGAATGTTGAACTAAACATCCATATATCTTACAAGAAGGCATTTCTAGCGAGAAGGAAGGTTGTCTATAAAATATTTGGAGATTGGGAATCATCATTTCATAATTTGTTGTCATTCTTTATTTCTCTATCAGAATATATTCCAAGAACTATAAATTCCCACCTTGTGGATGATTATACTCTTCAAACTGAAGGCACTCATAAATTCAAGCAGGTGTTCTGGGCATTTGGTCTAGCTGTGAGAGGTTGGGCCTATTGCAGTTCTTACTGCTAATGGCACATTTCTAACAAGAAAATATTCTATCACACTTCTCATTGCATGTGGCATAGATGATGATAATGGTCTATTTCCACTTGCTTTTTCTGTTGTCGAGGCAAAAAATAAGGACTCATGGGAGTGGTTCTTTGGTTCTCTACAAACTTGTATTCCAATCATTCCACATCGTACAGATCTGTGTATTATTTTTTATCGAATGAGTGGCATTTTTCCAGCACTTAAGTCAAAATTTGACTGGGCTCAACATTTTTATTGTCTTCGACATCTTTGTGAGAACTTCCATAAAAAGTTCAAGTCACCGGAATTAAAGGAACTTTTGTGGAAGGTGGGATCCACAACTGATAAACTTGAATTTGATCATCTAATGGATGATATAGAAACCATAGAACTAGCTGCTAAGGAGTATTTGATAGCCCAAAATCTAGTATAGTGGTCTCTCACATATGACAAAGGTTATAGGAATGGGTCATTGTCTAGCATTCATGTTGAAGGGTTAAATGGAGTCTTAAAAGGTGTTAGGGGTTTACCAATACGGGCACTAATTGTTGGCACATATTATCGCTCTATTACAATGTGGTTGGAGAGGCATAATGAAGCATATGGTCGTACACAACAAGAACATAAATGGCCATTTAGGTTTCATAATAAGCTTTTTAATATATCACAGGATGCAGAAAAACTAAGAGTAACACTCCATGTGAACAATGATGAATGGCTTGTTGATGACATGGAAGGACATAAGTTTCAAGTCATAGTGCGTCCAAATGGTGCAAGTGAATGCAGTTGTGGTTTTCTACAGCAATGGCATTTTCCATGTTCTCATGTTTGGGTAGCTGCAAGATCTGTTAATTATGATACTGATGGACTTGTGAGCCCATATTTCACAAATGTGCTTATTTGAATGCATACAGAACTAAATTTGATGGTATTCTCGACAAGAGGTATTGGCATAAATTTCATGAAAGTAGAGGTATTTATCCCTTATTACTTCCAAGGAAATGAAAGCATGCTGGAAGACCAAAGAAAAAAACAAAGGCCTTCAACTATGGATGTTGATCCAAATAAATATACATATCCTTGTCATAAGTGTGGCAGAAGGGGCCATAATAGATGCACTTTTCCTAATGTAATATGATGTTTGGTCATGTAATGTTGCAATTTCAGTTTGTTCAAGTCTTGTAATGTTTGTAATTTCACTTTACTCAAGTCATGTAATGTTTGCAATTTCAATTTACTCAAGTCATGTAATGTTTGCAATTTCAATTTGTTCAAGTCATGTACTGTTTGCTATTTTAGTTTGTTCAATTCATGTAATGTTTGTAATTTCAATTTACTCAAGTCATGTAATGTTTGTAATTTCAATTTGGTCAAGTCTTGTACTATTTTCAATTTCAATTTGTTCAAGTCATGTATTGTTTGCAATTTCAATTTAATGTAATATTTGCATTTTTCATTTAATGTAATATTTGCACTTTTCATAGATATGGATCCTAGACAAGCATCCTTCCGACTCTCCCAGCACCACTTCATGTTGTCACAGTGTCCTATAACTGACCTGGGTGTTTTGGAAAACATTTATTTGGCTAGTTTTGGGCTTATTCATAAGCTACAACCTATCCACCTTGATCCCAATTTAATCACTTCCTTAGTTAACCGGTGGGACAACTCTAGCAATACTTTTAGGTTTCCCTCTTTTGAGATGACTGTAACCCTTTAGGGTGTTGCAGTTCTTTTAGGTCTTAGGATTGATGGCCCACTGGTTATAGCTTCATATCCTTTAGGCATAGATGAGGGGCAATTTTTTTCATGGTCTCACCTTTGTGAGAGTTTCTTAGGAGATTCACCGGATGGGATATCTAAGGGGCATATCTCCTTGATAAGGTTGCGTGAGACCTTTATGGGGATGGATTTCACCTTGGGAGATGAAGAACAACAAAGACAATGAGGATAAGGTATACTAGAGCATATTTCCTATACTTTTTAGGTAGTTACCTTATTTTAGATAATACTGAGAACAAAGCTCATGTATGATACCTCCCACTTGTGTCTGACTTTGCAAGATGTAGCACTCTATCTTGGGGTGTTGCAACTCTAGCATACTTGTATAGGGAGTTGTATAAGGCTACCACCCATTCTAGGAAAACTGCCCACCTGACTGGTTGTATATATTTACTGTAGATGTGGTGTTGGGAGAGGTTAGGAATTGGATGCCCAGGTTCAATGGTCATGAACTGGGGGGAGTGGCCAAAAGATGTTCCCTTGGGTTACATTTAAAGATTTACACAATTTATTTATACATTTGTCAAAACATTTTGTAATGTTTATCTAAATTTAGTTTGTCAATTTAATAGGTGGCCTAAATTTTTTCGAAGGAGTGATACTATGAGAGGATCGGTCCAGTTTTATGATTTAGCATTTGACCAGATTTTGCCCTCTCAGGTATAACTTACTTACTTCTACTAACATGTTGTATGATATATGTTGTATTTTTTATGCAATTTACTTTGTTTTATATGATACATGTTGTATCTATTTGAATAACATACACAGTTTATAACATCCTCAATTTCATAGCTAATGTAAGCCTTTAATGTGAGGCTTAGTAGTAAGTGTATGCCAAGGGAACTAATGAACCTAACCATGGCTAGGTATGTAATTAAGTTCACAAAATTTGTAATACAAGTCGTCTGGTCAACAAATACACACATAATGGCTTAAATGTGTATGATTTTAGTCAGGTGTAGATGAATTTCAATGAATAATTCATGTAGATGGCAATGTGATGAATATATAATATGATGACTTCAGTTACTGGTTTGAGCTCTAAACCAACTTAGGTCTCATTATTAAGGTAGTAAAGTAATGTTGACCTAATATATCATATGGAAGCTTCCGTTGAGGTAATATTGATCCATGCTTTAGTTCCATAACTAAGAATAGATAATGGACCTTTTGAGAGATCAGGGAATTGTCTGGGGGGCCTAGAACCTTATTCAATCATGATTGAGCCAATTAAGATTCACATATGGGTCCTTAGAGTTCAAATTTGGGGTTTTGGCATTTTGTGTTCATTATAAATACTCAATGTAATTTTAGTAGTTGGATAATTGTTATACAAGATCAAGGGAGAAAATTTAGATTTTTTTATTTATTTAGTGGCCTAGGTGATTAAATTAGTAATCGTCTGATTTTTATTTAAAAGACAGTTTTGGATTGTATATATAGTTAGATTCTATCTAGGATCTTTCTCATGTAAAGATGATGATAATATAGTGTTTGTACCAAAATTTGGGATCAATTGGAGCTATGAAATAGACTATTTAATTATTTCTTTAGTTTGGACTTTTATCAAAAATAAGAAGAAAAACAAAATAAAAAAGGGGCGACCCAGTCCACACGGACTGTGAGTCGCGACCCCTATTTGCAGGGACCGAACAGGGTTCCCCTCTAAACTAGATCATCATCCATGATTCTGATGGTGAAGTATTATAAAAGCACCAGTTTGAGTAGAATAGGGGGGTCACGCCGTGTTCCTAGGGTTTGCACTTGAAACCAAGAGAAAGAGGCAGAGTGTGAAGAGAAAACACAAAGGAGGCAACACAAGGAGCTTTTTGTCTAGAGTTTCTATGCTCTGTCCACCCAAGATATGGAGAGTATGTCGTCCAGGCAGAGGAAGAGGAGGCAAAGTTGAGGGGACACTTTGTTGGCGGCGCGAGAAGTAGTTGATGGTGCTAGGCCTCGTCGGAAACCGGGCGCAAGGTGGCCAGAAGGCCCAGCTGTGCGAACAGTGGAATAGGGGGAGCTACTCTGGGCTAACGGGTGAGGAAGGAGGTGGATCCTTGTCTGGATTCATGACCAGCAGACCAACAGGAGGAAAGGGGTGTTGCTTCCTATGACCTTTAGATCTCAAATCAACGGCTGAGGATGATCCAAACTAAGGTACTGTTAAAAATTCATATCTTAGGATTGGGAACTCAGATTTTAGCAAATAAGGAGTTTGTGGAAAGCTTATGATGTCTAGTATCTTATAAAATTGGTTGCAAAGGGTTTTTCAGACGTTTGTTAATTAGTATAATTCGATTTTTAAGATATAGGAGATTTCAATTTTTTGGATATTAAAAATAGGAAACAACTTCATAAATTCTTGAAATTTTAGTAATAACTATATATTGATGTGTTTAACATAATTTCAAAGCTTGATCATTTTGATATGAAGTTTGAATAAGCTTTTTAATGTAAACCCTAATAAGGGTATTTTGGGTATTTCATCCATAGTCTGATTATGAACTGACCTGGTATTTTTATTCAGTACCTTACTACATTGTATGATCACTTTTCTAGAGATTGAATAGAGTTTCTTGTGTTATTATATTAAGTGTGTAATTTTGGACTTAAGTGGCTATTATGTAGAATAATAGATGATTATCTTGAGCAACTAAGTGATATATGTGTAAGTAGATCTGAAATTATTAATCTAGTGGTATTTTCCTTCAATTGCATCATTGATTTAGTATGATTAGTATGACTATGACTGTGATTTATTCTCATTATATGATGTATATGTTCATATTAGTGCATAATACAATTTGTGTCTTTTTTAGCAAAAGATTTTAGAAGAGATTTGATTTAATTTCAACGCCAATATTTTATGATGAGTTTAGACTAAAGTTATGTATAGTCTAAATAAAAGTCCTAATTTGTAGGTTACAAGGTTAGGAAGATGGGGTTTTGATATTTAGAAATAGAAAGAGGGAACATACACTTGGACTAATAAAACTATGATGATATCTAGGTTATTAAAGTTATGGAACTTGGAATCAAGAATTCCTTAAAGATACCCTCAGTACAAGAGGTACGTGGTTCATGCCCATGAGTATTCATATTTTAAGTCACCATGTTTACAAGTACATTAAATACGGCTTTCATGATTTATGTGGTTCAATTTTGGAAGATTTTAATGTTAAGCTATGTGAATAATATTTTCCTCATGGTTCTATGATTATGTAAATTCTTATGCCCAAAATCCCAGATAGAGATATGTTGCTGATAATGTTTGTGATTCATGGGCCATGTCCATGAATAAAATAACGAATCATGTTCTGACACAATTCCTTATAATGATTTAAATTATTGAATAAGATTTCAATATAACATAAGAAAGTAATATATTCATAGTTAGTTAATGATTTGAGATAACTTTGTATCAAGATTTTAAGTTTAAGTATGTTGTTAGGATTTATCATATACATACATATATCCATGTATTAAGATATCAATTAGAATCATGTTTTCTTATATATAGAGATCCAAGAACTAAGTAGTTGATTAGATTCTATAAAATGAGTAATATCTTTAAGTTAAGAACAAGGTGAGAATATAGTTTTGAACATATTAATACATGATCCAATTTTCAAGATAAATGTATTGTTGGGATTAGAATGTGTTGTTAAATGACTTATGGTGATAATATGAATTATGATGCATCAAGTTATGATTAAGTTTCAAGATAAGATTATATAAGATTGTTATTTTAAGGTTTAAGTTATAAGGTGTGGGCTCATATGTAAATATTAAAATTTAGGATAATATTAGATTTAATAAGATCTTATAAAGGTTAAATCATCTTGTCAGAATTCATGTTTTTAGATACTTTTTACTTAAACTACTTTCATAAACTTGACTTAAGGCACTTTGTATACTTAGTCTTTCTATATGTAATTTAGATCCTTTTTCCTAAGCCTCTAGACTCAGTTGTCATATAATTATTATCAATGAGTTCATTCTAATAAATAAGAGTTTCAAATTAAGATGTATCTAGATAACAAGGACATCATATTTAGATTCAGACTTAGATTACTTAGTGTGTGAGTAGTCAGATACTAAATAAAAATTCATGATAAGGGTTTTAGACCCAATCTCAATTAGAAGTAATTGAGATCCATGTTCACATGCAGTTGTAGACTCACTTTATCACTTAAGAATAAAAGATTAAAATTCAGATATAGAATTCAATACATACTCAGTACTCAGTAATCAGTTTCAGATAAGTTTAATTATCAATATTCAGTTTTAATATAAGATAAGTTCAGATTCAGAATTCAGTAAAGCAATCAGTATTCAACTTTAGTTCAGATTAAGAATTAAGTTTAGACTTAAGATAAATAAGTCAAAACCTTCACATAAGACATTATACGATAAGTCCTCATTTAGTAGTCCCGGGATGATTCAGAGGCATTTGTTGCCAATTCAGAGGAGTGTTTACTCCAATTCAGAGGTGTTGCGGCACCAATACAGGGCGTAGCCATGCCAATTCAGAGACATGTCAGTGTCATTCAGGGCATGTAGTGCCATTTCAGGGTACTTCGGTACCAATTCAGGGCGTAGATACACCAATTCAGGAGGACTTATTGTATAATGGTGGCCACAATCAGATAAAAACCATAAGTTTAGAGCATGCACATAATCTCATCCATGAGTATGATGAGAGGGAATTAGATAAGACAAATATGACCCAAACACTTTTGTGGGATCTGATCTCCAAAACCACGATATAAACTCAGCGGAAGCATTCAATTAGCAGCGGAATACAAAAATCATCGGAAATTAAAACTTTTTGAGACAAGATCTTGAAAACCATAAAACTTCTTTCATAGAAAGGAGATAAACAGTTTACATCTCTGTTAAATTACTTCTTGAGTAATTATACACAACATGATACAAAATCTCAAGAGTCAAAACCAAAAATCTCAGACCACTAACTCCAAGGACCTGAGAGTACAGAGACGGCATAGGACTATCTAACTACAAGACTCAGCAGTCAGTATCTCCACCTGAGATTCACTGTTGCTCCTGGTGCTGCTGTTGGTACTGATCACCTGTAGGCTGGTTCCTTCTTCCTCGATGACCACCTAAAAAGTTGAAGTCTACGGGGTGAGACAATTTTAAATAATTGTCCCAGCGAGAGTTATAACTCTCTACTAGAAGCTTTATTATAGAAATCAAAGAACAATATAAGCAATAAAAGCTTTTAAGACAATCAACAGCAGATTGACATTAAGTAGAACAATAGTATTTAGGAAAATGAAGAACATATATACTATGCAGTGTAACATCATTCATGTGTCTCGTAGTTTAACCTAAGCAGATATACTACGCGGTTGATTATGTTTTACAAACATCAGTATGCCCTACGGAGATGAGGTATACCGCTCATACTCCAACCGATCACTGTTAAGTCGCATCGGTATCATACCTAGATCATCAAAAGAGCCGGATTCTTATGACCTCATCTTCCTCAGTCAGAGTGAGGATAAATATACAGGACATTTTGTGTCTCTACTACTATAGCTCACCAGGGTATTCTGGTACTTCGCTATTAGAGTCACAGTGGCATTCTGTACTCTCTTCATCATCGAAAGATTTCTTGTTTATCTCTCATCGATGCGGTATAAGGATTTCCTTGAGAGAATTGTATTACAGCATAAACATATAGTGAAGGGTTGATGGATTAAGATACATCTACATCAATCCTTACACTAGGATGTAAGGATTTACACATCCATATTTGATGCAGCCCTATTTTAGGGCTCCATCATGTGCCATTTTATTTTTAAGTTGCATCTAAACATGTTAGATTACAAGTATTTTCCCCCAATATGATTATCATTGCAAATATGCTTATGGATGCTCTTTGCACTGTATTTCAGGTACTTGGACCATGCTTAGATGGATGAGAGAGAGACGGAGTTCGAGGGTTCCCCCACTCAAGGAGGGACCCAAAGAAGGCCCCAAAGTCTCCCTCAACCTACCACCAGTGGCCAAGAATCGTCTCCAAGCAAAGGCATCTAAGAATTATGAAGGTTGAAGCCATGCTAGCATTAAAAGACCCCATCACGACCGTGGTGCCATGGAACGGCCATGCTGGAAATTGAGCAAATTTACAGGTTGACCGACAAATCATTGCAGCTCAAGCAAGTCAGCCACCACGACCGTGTTGCCCAGCACGGCCGTGTTGGATGAAGATGGAACGGGCGTGCTACTCAGAACGACCTCCTCCCAACTCTGCCACCACGGCCGTGCTACCCAGCACGGCCGTTCTACCTAGTACCCAACACGGTCGTGCTTCCCAGCACGGCCGTGCCACCAGCCTTCGTTTTCACCCACCAACCTGTTAAATTAACACTTAGCCAACACGGCCGTTCCCCTCCACCACGACCGTGCTCACTCCTACCCAGCACGACCGTGCTGGCCAGCGCGGTCGTGCTACCACCCCAAAACCTATACAACTTTCACTGATTTTCCTATTTTGCCCCCACTTAGCCCTAGCCCCTATATAAGCACTAGTTGCTTCTAGGGCTCGAGGGAGAGCACTCCCCAGCCATCACCCAGCTGCTCCCTTGCATCTATTGCTCCCATCCACCCATTTCCTTGCATTCAACCCCATTTCCACCCACTTTCCACTCATTTCCACCATAGAAACCTAGTTTCTCTAGGTTTCTATCCATCAATTCCACCATTTTCATGCACCCCTGCACCATCGGAGGAGGGAGGACGTCTGCAGCTGCTTGGAGGTGAAGAAGAAGGCCACTTCATCAAGCTTCATGGAGTTTCTTCCTCTTCTACCCCTTTCTTTTCATGTTTTCATGATCATGTATAGCTAAGCCCCCTTGTGGTGGGTTGTTTGGGATTAAAATCTTACTTTGATACCATGTTGGGGGATAAATTCTTGTAATGAACTCAATTCATATTTATGATGATTACTTCTTGCTTCCATCTCTTTTCCTATCTTATTGCATGTGGTTTGTGCTTCTTGTATGAATTGCTTGTTTTGAGGTTTTTGATCAAACTTCATCTCTAGGAGGAATTGGGGTGTATGTGGTAATCTTAGGAATTGCTCCTAGGTCCAACTAATGGATCCCTATCTAGCTCCCTTTGTTCCTACATACACACCCCTCCTCTTACAAATGAGTGTGAGATTTAAGTGGCTAGTGTAAGTGAGAGTGATGCAATTGCCTAGGGCCTTCTAAAGGCTAGAGTGGCCAGTAGCATGAGGATTAACCCCTTCATCTCCACTCCCATCTCTACCCTCAACCCTCAATTGTCCACTATCACTTACCCTAGAAACCTAGATTTGGCCAATCTCACTAGAACTACACCTAACCCTAGTCTTCTACTAGTAGTATAGGGTATGCTCTAATGACATTGACCTTGTTGTTTGGTTTGGTAATCTAGATATGAATGGAGCACCATGTATGTTTAATGAACTCCCCCAACTAAAATCGAAGTGACATTTCCCAAACGGCCCACCCACCTTAATCACCTTTGCTTAAACCCTAATCGCTTAGTCTGCTTGTTAATGCTAGCTTAGTTCAATTGCTTTAGTTTAACTTAGTCAATTGCTTGGTTTTACTCTTTAGTGTTAACTTAGGCTTTTGCTCTTGCTAGTGGTTAGTTTAGTTCGTTCTTGCTTCTTGGCTTGCTAGAGTAGTGTAACCCTTCTTGTTCCCGCTTAGTTAGTTTGATAACTTAGTTTGCTTATTTTCATATTCTTTCATAATTTAGTTTCCTTTTCGCATTTCTTACTTGCTCATTAGTATAATCAACCAACAATCAACCTTAAAACCCTAAAAACCTTACTCTCCGCACTAGGAACGTAGCTCACGCCATCTAACTCTAGCGCCCCCTCTATCTCCGCGGATCGACCCCGTACTTGCCGCCTCACCTATACTACGACACGACCCCGTGCGCTTGCAGGCGTAGTGTCTTAGTAGACGTAGGTAGTTAGTGTGGGACCATATAAATTTCAAAAGCACAATCCCATATCCCGTGCCTCCCGACCTCGTGGATTGAACTTATTGCAAGCCTCTAGCGGGGGCGCACCAAGCTTTCTGTAGAAAGCTTGGTGCGCCCCCGCTAGAGGCTTGCAACAAGTGCAATCCACGAGGTCGGGAGGCACGGGATATGGGATTGTGCTTTCAAAATTTATATGGTCCCACACTAACTACCTACGTCTACTAAGACACTACGCCCGCAAGCGCACGGGGTCGGGTCGTAGTATAGGTGAGGCGGCAAGTACGGGGTCGATCCCCGGAGATAGAGGGGGCGCTAGAGTTAGATGGCATGAGCTACATTCCTAGTGCGGAGTGTAAGGTTTTTAGGGTTTTAAGGTTGATTGTTGGTTGATTATACTAATGAGCAAGTAAGAAATGTGAAAAGGAAACTAAATTATGAAAGAACAAGAAAATAAGCAAACTAAGTTATCAAACTAACTAAGCAGGAACAAGAAGGGTTGCACTACTCTAGCAAGCCAAGAAGCAAGAACGAACTAAACTAACCACTAGTAAGAGCAAAAGCCGAAGTTAACACTAAAGAGTAAAACCAAGCAATTGACTAAGTTAAACTAAAGCAATTGAACTAAGCTAGCATTAACAAGCAGACTAAGCGATTAGGGTTTAAGCAAGGTGATTAAGGTGGGTGGGCCATTTGGGAAATGTCACTTCGATTTTAGTTGGGGGAGTTCATTAAACATGCATGGTGCTCGATTCATATCTAGATTACCAAACCAAACAACAAGGTCAATGTCATTAGAGCATACCCTATACTACTGGTAGAAGACTAGGGTTAGGTGTAGTTCTAGTGAGATTGGCCAAATCTAGGTTTCTAGGGTAAGTGATAGTGGACAATTGAGGGTTGAGGGTAGAGATGGGAGTGGAGATGAAGGGGTTAATCCTCATGCCACTGGCCAGTCTAGCCTTTAGAAGGCCCTAGGCAATTGCATCACTCTCACTTACACTATCCACTTAAATCTCACACTCATTTGTAAGAGGAGGGGTGTGTATGTAGGAATAAAGGGGGCTAGCTAGGGATCCAATAGTTGGACCGAGGAGCCATTCCTAAGATTGCCACATACACCCCAATTCCTCCTAGAGATGAAGTGTCATCAAAAACCTCAAAACAAGCAATTCATACAAGAAGCACAAACCACATGCAATAAGATAGGAAAAGAGATGGAAGCAAGAAGTAATCATCATAAATATGAATTGAGTTCATTACAAGAATTTATCCCCCAACATGGTATCAAAGTAACATTTTAAAATCAAACAGCCCACCACAAGGGGGCTTAGCTATACATGATCATGAAAAGAGGAAAAGAAAGGGGTATAAGAGGAAGAAACTCCATGAATCTTGATGAAGTGGCCTTCTTCTTCACCTCCAAGCAGCTGCAGACGTCCTCCCTCCTCCAATGGTGCAGGGGTGCATGAAAATGGTGGAATGGATGGATAGAAACCTAGAGAAACTAGGTTTCTATGGTGGAAATGAGTGGAAAGTGGGTGGAAATGGGGTTGAATGCAAGGAAATGGGTGGATGGGAGCAATGGATGCAAGGGAGCAGCTGGGTGACGGCTGGGGAGTGCTCTCTCTCGATCCCTAGAAGCAACTAGTGCTGATATAGGGGCTAGGGCTAAGTGGGGGCAAAATAGGAAAATCAGTGAAAGTTGTATAGGTTTTGGGGTGGTAGCATGGCCGTGCTGGCCAGCACGGCCGTGTTGGGTAGGAGTGAGCACGGTCGTGGTGGAGGGGAACGGCCGTGTTGGCTAAGTGTTAATTTAACAGGTTGGTGGGTGAAAATGAAGGCTGGTGGCACGGCCGTGCTGGGCAGCACGACCGTGTTGGGTACTAGGTAGAACGGCCGTGCTGGGTAGCACGGTCGTGGTGGCAGAGTTGGGAGGAGGTCGTTCTGAGCAGCACGCCCGTTCCATCTTCATCCAACATGGCCGTGCTGGGCAACACGGTCGTGGTGGCTGACTTGCTTGAACTTCAATGATTTGTCGATCAACCTGTAAATTTGCTCAATTGCCAGCACGACCGTTCCATGGCACCACGGCCGTGTTGGGGTCTTTTAATGCTAGCATGACTTCAACCTTCATAATTCTTGGATGCCTTTGCTTGGAGACGATTCTTGGCCACTAGAGGTAGGTTGAGGGAGACTTTGGGGCCTTCTTTGGGTCCCTCCTTGAGTGGGGGAACCCTCGAACTCCCTCTCTCTCTCTCATCCATCTAAGCATGGTCCAAGTACCTAAAATACAGTGCAAAGAGCATCCATAAGCGTATTTGCAATGATAATCATATTGGGGGAAAATACTTGTAATCGAACATGTTTAGATGCAACTTAAATACAAAATGGCACATGACGAAGCCCTAAAATAGGGCTGCATCACCACCCCAAACTAAAAACATACTTGTCCTCAGGTATGCTCCAATTGAATCTCTCTTTTCCGTTCTTTTCAACAAAAGAAAGTGACAAATGCAAAGCAACAAAAAATTATTGAATATATGGTCTTGGAAATGACTAAGTGCATGTGTCTCACATCTCTCCTCTCCTTCTTTCACAATCCAATCATGAACTGAGCACTAAGGATACAAACTTCCAATATAAAGCATAGAAACACAAGTTGTCCATATGTCCTTTATGTTATTCCGAGTAGACCGTTTCATGTTGGTGTTAATCACAGGTGACTAAGAGCGTTGTTTCACTTTCATGCATTCAGTCTTATGCTTCAAACCACACTAGATGATCCACTTGGCTATAGAAAGGGTAAAGTGAGCTAGATTTGATGTTTTCTAGCTCAATGGGTATAAAAGGAGAAGAAAGGGTTGCGGTAAGATTTGGAGTGCTTTTACACACTCTTCTTTTCTTTATTTGAATGCTCTTAAATAGGAGCATCCTTTTATTTTATTTTTGCTTTTCTTTTCTTTTTCTTTGCCCATGGTGTAGGTAGGGCGCAAGGTGGATAGAGTGAAACAGGGAGATAAAGATGTGGCCACCCCAAACTTTTGGAGGTGGCCACGGCTAATATGTGCACTTTGGCATCTTTTTATGAGGCGGAGGGGTATGAAGATGGTGGAAGAATAGTCGGATCAAAGAGGGGTCATCAATGTAGTTTTCAACATAAGATTCCCTGCATGAAAGCTAATTCAACACTTCACCAAGTAATATCACACCACATGATAGAATGAACACAAAATTCATATTTCTACCAAGTTATTCCATTGGCCTAAAGCGTTTGTCGCTTGCTCAATTCATGATTCAGCCAAAGCATTCACAGGCTTAAGAGATGTGGTTCACATGTAAAAAGTCACAAACAAGACCATCTATCAATAAGATATAAGAATGTAGCATGCATTTGTCACAAGAGTAAACCTTTTCATTTCAAACATTGGAGATTAAGTCAAAACATCCCATCGGAGAAAGAATATTCAAATCTGGGAAAAATTGGCCAAAATGGTGCCAATTTGCACTAAATCACATCTAAACCTACTTTAGGGAATTTTAAAGACATAAGGCAGCAAATCCTACTTATCATGCATAAGAAATTATCAAAAATATATGAGAATGCAATGCATGGTATGAAGAAGCAAAAATTTTGAAAAATTACTCAAAATGCAGAAGTTAACGACATGAATGTGTGAATGCAAGCAGGCACACAGGGTCAAGGTAGTCGAGTATGGTAAGTCAGTCAAACTGTTTGATCATATTGCAAAAATTCAGCACAAGGTACATAGAGAAAAATGCGGCGAAAGAAGGTTTACCGCCCTACCACCCCAAACTTTTAACTCATGATGTCCTCATCATGAAATAGAAGTTTAGACTAGTAGGGTAAAAATGCGTGGGGTTGCGAAAGGCAACCGGCGAGAGCTGGAGTGGTCAAAGTAACTTTTAGGTGAGCATGACAGGGCCACCACGGCCGTGCTGAGCAGCACGGCCATTCTGGCTTTCTTCCTGTAGCTCCTCCATTGAGTTGCAATCTTTTCTTCCACTTTGACCTCCTTCTCGGCTAAACTCTTCAACTTCGTCTTTTCTTTCTTGTGCATGTGCTAAAATGATTCACAAACAGAAAAACTATCAATTATAGTGTGCGTGTGTTTCTTGGAAACCAAAAGAAAGTATGGTAAAAACAAGGTTCGAGAATCTCAAACCACGTGGGTTGCCTCCCACAAGCGCTAAATTTATAGCCTTCAGCCGGGCTTGTTGCTCTTTTTCATCATGTATTGACACCCACGGTGCCCTCCTTCTCTTCTACAGTGATCCTGTCGAGCGCTCTTACGACATGTGCTTCGTCCCAAGGAGTGTACATGGAATAGAAGTATGGGCTCGATCTCCACAGCTCCAGAGGGTCACGATAGCACAAACTCTCGCCGAAGTCTTCATTGGCCAGCTCATCTCTCTGTTCTTTGGTGAACATGAAGAAGTCGAACTTTTTCCTCTTGTAAGTAACCGTCAACGTGCCCTTGCGGATGTTGATTTCAGCTCCCGCAGTAGATAGGAAAGGTCTACCCAATATGAGGTACTCTTATCCATCAATAGGTGCGGTGTCCACTATCAGGAAATCGGTCACATAGGAAATGTTCACTCTTTCATCCATCGACACTATTGTGTTCTGCATGATTCCCAAGAGCTTCCTTTTGGTTCTGTCGCCCAAGATAATGGCACACTCCACTGGTTTCATTTTATTTAGGCCAAGCCGTAGGTACATGCTCCATGGCATGAGACTTGTTCCTGCACCTAAATCAATGAGAGCGTGCTAGACGGGTTGTGTGCCAATGAAGCAAGAAATCAGAGGTACTCCCGGATCACCTCTCTTTTCTGGGAAGCCATTGTCATAGATGAAGTTCACAGATTTTGAGGCAACAATCTCTTCAGTCGGCAATAGCACTAACTTTCTCTTTCCCATGCATATGTCCTTCATCAATGAAAAGAGTGATGTAACACCTATTGTTCCCCGCTTCAAGTTTCCTAGGAGATTCATAACATTTCTGCCCCCTTTTTGGAGAGTCGAACCTTCATGGGGTTGCTTCATTTTTTCATCAACTATCGCCACTGTAGTGGCTGGAACTTGCGGAGGGGTGATGGCGACGTTAGTATCATGTAAAGATCTTGGTTTCCATAAGGACATGGCTTCAAATGTTGCTATGTCTATGATAATTTCTGCATCCCCGAGTGAGAGTGGAGCCAATGAGAGTGCCTCTACATTCACGTCTGGTACAGTAGCAATCTGGGTGTACCTATCATTCTCTGGTGGTGTTTGGGCGGCAATTCCTTCGGAGTCTTCTTTATCTTTGCTAGATCCCTCACGTATCGGGACTTTGCTTCCAACCTCGGTCACTTTCTTTTCCCTTTTTCCGCAGCCTTGAGCAGTTTCTTCACCCCATATGATAGTGATCATACTCACTTGCTCATGTGCAGATGGAGGAGCTTGTGAGGATGGAGGTGGTGGTGGTCTTTGCTGGGGAGGATTAGGATTTTGGAGTATGCAAGCTGGTTGTGGTGGAGGTGGAGGTTGGTAAGTATGTGGAGGTGGTGGGTATTGGTAGTTTAGCGGGGGTTGGTGGGATGGCAGAGCATATGGGTGCAGTGGCCCTTGATATTGTGGAAGTGAGGTTGCTTGGCCACATGGTGGGATGTATGCGGCTTGGTTGGAAGTCACACAGCTTCCATTGTTGTTAGGATTCGTCATAGGTTGATATGGCAGTCTCCCCTCTTCACGGCGAGCAAGTGAGATAGAAATTTGGTCGCGCCTTTGCTCAAGACGGCTGATGCTCTGTCCTTGAGAAGATACCTCTCTCTTTACCTCATCTAGATTCCTCAGTCTCCCGAGTACTTCCTCTTCAAACTTTGAGTTGTAGTGTGGCTTTTGCTGCCCCTATCCTTGCCCATACTCATTCGGTTGTTTCCAAGAGAAGTTCGGGTGGTTCCTCCACTCGGGAGTGTAGGAGTTGGACATTGGGCCTTGGTTGTTGCGGCCACCAAATGAATATAGAGCATTGGCCTCCTCGTCTACGGTATCAACTTCCCTTGTGGGCTGGTTAGAAGGGCCACCAGCTTGATTCTTCATCCACTTCATCATCTCGATCATCATTGCCATCATGTCGGGGTCGGTGGCATTACGTGCGGGAGCCACAGAGGAAGGTGGAGGAGTGTAGTTCCAGCCGCAATGCCCCCCTTTAGTGGAAGCTCAGTGGCGAGAATTCTCGGTAAGATGCTCAAATAATGGCCATGAGTCCTCGGGCGGCTTGGCCATGAACGTGCCCCCGCAAGAAGAATCTACATTGTTTTGGCTCTGCTCCTCAAGCCCGGTGTAGAAGGCTTGAACCAGCTGCAAAAGCGGAACCTCATGATGAGGGCAGTCACGAAGCAACTTCTGGAATCTCTCCCACGCCTCATGGAAGGGTTCGTTCTCTTTTTGAGCGAAGGACGTGATGCATTTTCTCATGTAGGATAACTTGGCTATTGGAAAGAACTTCTTCATAAACTCATTCTTTACTTCACTCCATGTGACGAGCTCTGGCCACGAGACGTATCACTCCTTGGCCTTCTCTTTGAGAGAGAAGGGAAAGAGCATCCTCCGGATCGAGTCGTCGGTGGCAGCAGGCGTGCGGAAGGTCAAACACGTTTCTAAGAACGCATCTATATGGTGATAAGGATTTTCGTTCTCCATTCCGTAGTATGTGGGAAGAAGTCCCAAGAGTGTCGGCGGAATGGAGAACTACTGACCGGGCATCTGGTCCACCAGCGTGGCTATGGGGGAGTTGTAGTTCCCTGGTGTGAAATACTCATGAAGCAGGTGATGTGGCGGTGGAACCTCCGGTGGCGGTTCGTTCTGTGCCATCTCGGCCTCTCGGTGTAGGTTGCGGCGAGCTTGACGTCTTCTTCTCCCAATCTCGGGGTCGTAAACCACCAAGTCGGTGCAAGTCGAATGCGTGCTACGCATGCACAGCTGTCACCTGCGCAAGTCACAAACAAACAACAAGGAACCAAGTTAGCAAACCAATATGCAAGAGTAACACAAAGAATAAATAATAGCAATGGTGAGGGCAAAAGGAAAGGCTAAGCTACACTATCTAACTAGGCCGAGCGCCTCTATCCTCGGAAACGGTGCCAGAAAGCTTGGTGCGCCCCCGTAAGAGGCTTGCAACAAGTGCAATCCATGAGGTCGGGAGGCACGGGATATGGGATTGTGCTTTCGAACTTTATATGGTCCCACACTAACTACCTACATCTACTAAGACACTACGCTTGCAAGCAGATGGGGTCGTGTCGTAGTATAGGTGAGGCGGCAAGTACGGGGTCGATCCGCGGAGATAGAGGGGGTGCTAGAGTTAGATGGCGTAAGCTACGTTCCTAGTGCGGAGAGTAAGGTTTTTAGGGTTTTAAGGTTGATTGTTGGTTGATTATACTAATGAGCAAGTAAGAAATGCGAAAAGGAAACTAAATTATGAAAGAACAAGCAAATAAGAAAACTAAGTTATCAAACTAACTAAGCAGGAACAAGAAGGGTTACACTACTCTAGCAAGCCAAGAAGCAAGAACGAACTAAAATAACCACTAGCAAGAGCAAAAGCCTAAGTTAACACTAAAGAGTAAAACCAAGCAATTGACTAAGTTAAACTAAAGCAATTGAACTAAGCTAGGATTAACAAGCAGACTAAGCGATTAGGGTTTAAGCAAGGTGATTAAGGTGGGTGGTCCGTTTGGGAAATGTCACTTCGATTTTAGTTGGGGGAGTTCATTAAACATGCATGGTGCTCGATTCATATCTAGATTACCAAACCAAACAACAAGGTCAATGTCATTAGAGCATACCCTATACTACTAGTAGAAGACTAGGGTTAGGTGTAGTTCTAGTGAGATTGGCCAAATCTAGGTTTCTAGGGTAAGTGATAGTGGACAATTGAGGGTTGAGGGTAGAGATGGGAGTGGAGATGAAGGGGTTAATCCTCATGCCACTGGCCAGTCTAGCCTTTAGAAGGCCCTAGGCAATTGCATCACTCTCACTTACACTAGCCACTTAAATCTCACACTCATTTGTAAGAGGAGGGGTGTGTATGTAGGAACAAAGGGGGCTAGCTAGGGATCCACTAGTTGGACCTAGGAGCCATTCCTAAGATTGCCACATACACCCCAATTCCTCCTAGAGATGAAGTGTCATCAAAAACCTCAAAACAAGCAATTCATACAAGAAGCACAAACCACATGCAATAAGATAGGAAAAGAGATGGAAGCAAGAAGTAATCATCATAAATATGAATTGAGTTCATTACAAGAATTTATCCCCCAACATGGTATCAAAGTAATATTTTAATCCCAAACAGCCCACCACAAGGGGGCTTAGCTATACATGATCATGAAAACAAGAAAAGAAAGGGGTAGAAGAGGAAGAAACTCCATGAAGCTTGATGAAGTCGCCTTCTTCTTCACCTCCAAGCAGCTGCAAACGTCCTCCCTCCTCCAATGGTGCAGGGGTGCATGAAAATGGTGGAATGGATGGATAGAAACCTAGAGAAACTAGGTTTCTATGGTGGAAATGAGTGGAAAGTGGGTGGAAATGGGGTTGAATGCAAGGAAATGGGTGGATGGGAGCAATGGATGCAAGGGAGCCTCTGGGTAATGGCTGGGGAGTGATCTCTCTCGAGCCCTAGAAGAAACTAGTGCTTATATAGGGGCTAGGGCTAAGTGGGGGCAAAATAGGAAAATCAGTGAAAGTTGTATAGGTTTTGGGGTGGTAGCACGGCCGTGCTGGGTAGGAGTGAGCACGATCGTGGTGGAGGGGAATGGCCGTGTTGGCTAAGTGTTAATTTAACAACTTGGTGGGTGAAAACGAAGGCTGGTGGCACGGCCGTGCTGCCCTGTTGGGTACTAGGTAGAACGGTCGTGCTGGGTAGCACGACTGTGGTGGCAGAGTTGGGAGGAGGTCGTTCTGAGCAGCACGCCCGTTCCATCTTCATCCAATACGGTCGTGCTGGGCAACACGGACGTGGTGGCTGACTTTCTTGAGCTTCAATGATTTTTCGGTCAACCTGTAAATTTGCTCAATTTCCAGCACGGCCGTTCCATGGCACCACGGTCGTGCTGGGGTCTTTTAATGCTAGCATGGCTTCAACCTTCATAATTCTTGGATGCCTTTGCTTGGAGACGATTCTTGGCCACTAGAGGTAGGTTGAGGGATACTTTGGGGCCTTCTTTGGGTCCCTCCTTGAGTGGGGGAACCCTCGAACTCCCTCTCTCTCTCTCGTCCATCTAAGCATGGTCCAAGTACCTGAAATACAGTGCAAAGAGCATCCATAAGTGTATTTGCAATGATAATCATATTGGGGGAAAATACTTGTAATCTAACATGTTTAGATGCAACTTAAATACAAAATGGCACATGATGGAGCCCTAAAATAGGGCTGCATCAATATTCCCCCACATACTCAAAAGTATGTGATCCAGGAGTTCCCTTAGGAAAACCTGTTTCACCATCATATAGTTTCTGACAATGATGGATCTATGATCAGGGATCTACCATAGTATGATTATACTTGATTAGTTAGGTACATTTCAGTAGTCTTTTAACATCATACATTTTCTCAAACATTTAAACATTAGCATAGCAGTTGTGAAAGTAGAATACTATGTGTAACAAGTCTAACTCACATCAATCATTTCTCAATCATCTGATCACAAGTCATCTAATAAGCATGACCTTGATGATACTCTTGGCTCTCATAGCCTATCAGTCTCATAAGATGCCACTTACTAGGTATCAAAATATGTCACTATTCATAAAGCTAATAACATGCTTACAATGAATATAGTATCATAATCCTTACCTGGATATGATCATCATCATATATGAGAACCTACATGATTAATTCAACTGATAATAGTAAACAATTCATATCAAGAGTTGTACCTTCATATTCTTACAAGAGTTAGGTTCCCTGATTTCCATCAATTAGGGTTTACTATTCACAATACATGTTATCACCCTAGAGTTAGGGTTTACTATTCACTTCATGGTGAATTGAACTCATAACATCATTATGTATGAGAAACATCATCATTATTGCCCTCAGATTAGATTAAGATTCATCAATTATCATAATTAGGGTTTCCATGATCTCACATAGGTGGATAATACCCTAATCATGCACATTCATGTACATTGAAGGTATTTTACTTGAATTGCAACCATAAATGGTACTTTCTCTATCCTCTTACTAATATATGGTGATTACATCACTCTAGATTAGGTTGGGACAAGTCCTCATTGACTGTCATAAGCCAAATCACCATTAACATGTCATTAGGGTTTGATTAAAACAAGGTATCACTTGATTGAACCCTTCAAGGGCATAAAGGTAAAATACACCGTTGATCACCATCATAGGTCAAATCATTAGTCACTTAGTCCTTAATGATCTAGGGTACCATTAGGGTTTAGATTAGATCATCATTGAGCCAATTACACCTTCAAACGATTAAGTATAAACAGCCCTAAAAGTCTCCAAACGGTTTCAACCTTCAATCTCCAAACAGTCTTAAGACCGTTTGGGGGCGTTGACCGTTTGGATGGTTTGACATTCAAGACTGCATGGGTCACCAAGACCACATGGGTGCATTGACTGTTTGAGAAAGTTGACCTCCAAACCATTTGAAGCTATGCGACTTGAAACCGTTTGATCTTAAACGATCTTGAGATCGATTGGTCCAAACGACCTTGAGAACATTTGAGCCCAAATGGTCTTGAGGCCGTTTGGCCCCAAACGGTCTTGAGACCGTTTGGTCCAAATGGGCTCAAACCGTTTGGACCTCAAAAGTCAATCAAAGGTTCAAGACCGTTTGGATCCAAACGGTCTCAAGACCGTTTGGACCTCAAAAGTCAATCAAAGGTTATAATCGATTATGGTTATCTATGTTGAAGCCTCCAATTGGTCAAATCTTTGTTAACCACTTGTAAATTGAGTCAATTAGGATTAGCTTTAATCAATTGGACACAAAATTGACCCTCAATTGAAAGCCAATTAGGGTTGAATCCAACTTAATTAGGGTTTTCAATCGGATAGTCATCAATGTTCAACGATGTGAATCAATTCGAGGTTGAACCCATCAATTGACCTCCAATTGGGCCCAAAACTGGCCCAAACGGTCTTGAGATCGTTTGGACATCCTCCAAATGGTCTTGAGACCATTTGCCCAAAGTTTTATCAAAAACTAAGTTGATTGGATAAGGATTGAACCCTAATTAGGTCTAAAATCAGCATTTTTATCAATTCATCAACCTAATGTGATTGGACCCTCAAACCATCAAATTACCTTAACCCTAGACCTCCAAACGGTCCACCAAACGGTCTTGAGACCGTTTGGATGAACCCCCAAATGGTCTTGAGACCGTTTGGGTCCTTCAACCCAAAACTCAACAAGATCTATCCTTGAAATCAGCAAATCAACCTGATTAGGGTTTAGGGGGTTAAAATACCTTCAACTTGTGATTGGTTTGGAATTAGGTTATGATTCTTTGTAGGAATTAAATTCAATATATTTACAACAGAACCTTAAATGTTCGTCCCTTGGTCAACCCTATCAAATGGTCTTGAGACCGTTTGATTCCAAACGGTCTTGCAAGACCGCATGAAATCAAACGGTTTGAGACCGTTTGAATTCAAATAGTTTGCAACCGTTTGGACCAAATGGGTCCAAGGTCATTGGATAAAGTTGCCTAGGAATCCACGCCCATCATCTTCAACCTCTGTTCAGGTCGGTAACTCCACGGATTGCTTGTAAAAGTGCAAGGAAGAAAGGAGGTAGAAGAAGAACTAAGCTTAAATTGCAAGAACATACATATGCATAATAAAGCAAGAAGTTTACAGTTATAAAACACACCTTAAATGTTGTTCCTCGAGCTACAAGCTTCCAAGATTCAAGCCTTTAATGGCGTCTTGAGCTCCACAGGTTGGCCAAAGATGATTTTCCAAGGAAAAGATGGGGATGGTCGGCTAAAACAAGAAACCTAAGTAAGTTAACCATAGAACCAACGTTATATGATGAATTCATCCAAGAATCCGAGCTAGAAGATGGTTCCTTCTCACCTTAGCACTAGTTGGTCGTCTCCCTGAGTTCTAGAGCTCTGCCTTGGTTGGTTGAGCAAGATGAGAAATGAAGAGGAGAAAGGATACGTCTACTTGGTTTGCAAAGGAAGAGGCTTATATATCTTAGGTTGATTTTCACCATAAGGACCTTTTTAGAACATAGATTTCTCATCTAAGTCCCTCCTTCTTTCTAAGGCACGTCTAAACCATCATAACTTATGCAAAGACCATCAAAACTCAAGATTTAAGGGTAAAGAAAACCAACATGCAAACTAAGGTACATATGTGAAGGGTCTCCTTACTCATATTAGGTGAATTTTACCACAAAGATTATTCTTCTCATCTGATTATTCATTGAAGCGCCCCTTTCATCATTTTTACTTTAAATGATGTCAAGAGTCATAAAAGATATTCTAGAAGGTGCATTTTACAAATTGCACCCCATATTTTGGGTAAATTGCACTTTACTCCAAAATTAGGGTTTTTAAGCACAAGGATCATTCCACAAGCTGCATCTTGATGTCCAAGCTTGGGAAATCCATCATACCTCATCATATTCACTCATATAATGTCTCATCCTTAAAGGAACATTTTAACCTGTGAAATTTTGTAAGCTAACCCCTCTAACTGGGTAATTTGCACATAGGTTCCTGCATTACAAAACAATACTACAACTTTGTTTAAAAAGGGGAAAAATGAAAGTGTATGTTCCTGAGGAACTTAATTACATACCAGGGAGTAATCACAAGTATTTAATTACATATTTAGGCAAAACATCTAGGGTTAGTTTATAACCCAGGTCAGGGATGTTACAAATTATCCACCCCTTACAAGGATTTCGTCCCCGAAATCGACAAAACATATTTTTAGGAGAAAAGAGTAGGGTATTTCCTTCTCATCTCATCCTCTAGTTCCCAAGTGGCTTCTTCGACACCACGATGGTTCCAGAGGACTTTCACAAGACTTATATCTTTCTTCTTTAGCTTTTTAATTCTGTTATCCAGGGTTGACACTGGTCCCTCCTCATAAGTTATATCTTCATTCAATTCTACTTCCATAGGTTGTAGAACTGACTCGGTATCAGGGTGACATTTCCTCAGCATAGAAATGTGAAACACAGGGTGTAACTTCTGCAACTCTGGAGGTAACTCTAATCTATAGGCTACCTTTCCAACTCGTTCAATGATTGGATAAGGCCCCATAAATCTAGGAGCTAACTTCCCCTTCCTTCCAAAACGAAGGACTCCTTTCGAAGGTGAGACCTTAAGGTACACTCTGTCTCCAACCTGGAACTCTAAGGGTTTACGACGTCTGTCAGCATAAGACTTCTGCCTATCATGTGCATTCTTAAGTTGTTGTTGTTGTATAACTTTGATCTTCTCTATAGCTTGCTGCACAAGATCAGGACCTAATAACTGATGCTCACCAGTCTCATACCAACATAAGGGTGATCTACAACATCTACCATACAAGGCTTCATAAGGTGCCATATCAATACTATGTTGATAGCTATTGTTATAGGCAAACTCTATCAAGCTTAGGTGTAGTTCCCAACTTCCGGTAAACTGGAGAACACATGCTCTCAACAAGTCTTCCAAGGTCTGTATAGTCCTTTCTGACTATCCATCAGTCTGTGGATGAAAGGTTGTACTAAACCTTAACTTGGTGACTAAAGCTCTGTGTAACTGCTCCCAAAAACGACTTGTAAACTGGGGACCTCTGTCAGAAACTATAGTGATAGGAACTCCGTGCAAACGCACTATCTCTTAGACATACAACTGTGATAACCTTTCAGCAGTATAGGTTGTTTTGACAGGTAAGAAATGCGATGTCTTTGTCAACCTATCAACAATTACCCAGATGGAATCATGTCCTTTGCTTGTCCTGGGTATTCCAACAACAAAGTCCATGGTCACATGATCCCACTTCCACTGTGGTATGGGTAAAGGTTGTATTGTTCCTGCAGGCTTTTGGTGTTCAGCCTTAACTTGCTGACACACAGGATACCTCAAAACAAACTCAACAACATCCTTCTTCATCCCAGGCCACCAATACATATCCTTTAAGTTTCGATACATCTTGGTGCTCCCTGGATGCATAACATACATTGAAGAATGAGCTTCTTCCAAAACTAACTTCCTCAGGTTATCCACATCTGGTACTATCATCCTCCCATGATAGCATGCTACTTGATCATCCAAATCGTGGAAACCAGCTCACTTTTCATCACCATACTCAGATCTAATCTGCTAAACTACATCATCAACTTGCTGTGCCTCCTTTATCTGCTCTCTTAGGGTAGGTTTAATATGCATCTCAGCTAACAAACCGGTTAACAATGACACCTTTAACTGCACATTGTCTTGCCTTAAAGAGATAATCATATCTCTCCTAGAGCATACTAAGGAGTTTAGTTGTGCCCTATCCATTGTTGATGTTGCTGATTTCCTACTCAAGGCATCTGCAACCACATTGGCCTTTCCTGGATGGTAATCAATTGTACAATCGTAGTCCTTGATTAACTCCATCCAACGATGTTGCCTCATGTTAAGCTCATGTTGAGAGAAGATATACTTAAGATTTTTATGGTCTATGAAAATCTGGAATGTCTCTCCGTAGAGATAATGTCTCCAGATCTTCAAGGCATGAACCACAATAGCTAACTCCAGATCGTGTGTCAGATAATTCTCTTCGTGTTTCTTAAGCTGTCGGGAAGTGAAAGAAATCACTTGCTTATCCTACATCAACACAAATCCGAGTCCATTCTTGGAGGCATCACAGAAAACTATATATCATTTACCTTGTTCAGGTAGTACAAGCACAGGTGCACTTGTCAACCTCTCCTTCAACAGCTGAAAAGACCGTTGACACTTATCATTCCAGGCAAAAGGAACATCTTTCTGGGTTAACTTGGTTAAGGGTAAGGCTATAGAACTAAAGTTCTTAATAAACCTTCGCTAGTAACCAGCTAACCCTAAGAAACTTCGAATCTCCGTCGGTGTCTTCGGTTGTTCCCATTGTAGAACAGATTCTACCTTTTCAGGGTCAACACGAATACCCGAGGCAGATACCACATGACCAAGAAAAGATACTTCTGGTAACCAGAACTCACACTTGCTAAACTTAGCGTATAGCTTGTGTTCTCTTAGCAAGGTCAAAGCTTGGCGAAGATGCTATTCATGCTGCTGAGCATCCTTACTATAGATTAGAATGTCATCTATGAAGACGACAACACACTGATCAAGGAAAGGTCGGAAGACTCTATTCATGAGTTCCATGAATGCAGGTGGTGCATTAGTTAGTCCAAACGACATAATTGTGAACTCATAGTGACCATATATTGTCCTAAAGGCAGACTTGGATATGTCATTGTCCTTAATACAGAGTTGATGATATCCAGACCTCAAGTCTATCTTTGAGAAGACTGTTGCACCACGCAATTGGTCAAAAAGATCATCAATCCTCAGCTGAGGATACTTATTCTTTATTGTTACTTTATTGAGTTGTCTGTAATCAATGCACAACCGCATTGACCCATCTTTCTTTTTAACAAACAAAACCGGAGCACCCCAAGGTGAAGTACTCAGTCGGATGAAACCTTTCTCAAGTAACTCTTGAAGATGTTTCTTGAGTTCTGCCATTTCGGCAGGCACCATACTATACGGTGTCTGGTCTATGGGTTGTGTATCTGGGACTAAATTGATTTCAAAATCAATTTCCCGAGGCGGTGCTATACCGGGAAGTTCTTCAGGAAACACGTCCTCGAATTCCCTGACTATAGGAACTTCAGCAGGGTTGGGACTCTCTATGGTAGTATCTACTACATGGGCCAAGAATGCATAACATCCTTGCCTCATCAGCTTATCAGCAACCATAGCTGACACAAGACAGGTGGGTAGAATCTTCCTTTCTCCTTGAAAGATCCATGTGTTGCTTTCATCAGCAAACACAACCAGCTTGGATTCACAATCCAAAACAACCCTATACTTTTCTAAGGTATCCATCCCAAGGATTATATCAAATCCTTTCATATCAAGTGGTATAAGATCCACTTGAATGCGATGATCAGAAAAGAAGAGGATGCAGGGAGAGCATACCTCCAGCAAAACAACAGACCCTCTCAACGGAGTCTCCAATAACAACCTATCTGCCCTATGACTGACTGTCATATTGCAGTTATGAATCACTCTTTGAGTGATAAAGAAGTGCGTAGCACCCGGGTCAATCAAAACAGATACAACACAGGATTTAGACATATCAGAATATAAAAGTTCCATCTGAGCTGCCACAACCCGTGGATTGACCACCGCATCTGGTGGGTTCATAGCATAGAACCTCGCTGTCTCCTGAGGTTGAGTTGGTGCTGATGATCCAGCTTGAGATACTTGTCCACGTCCTCTAGCTGCTCCTTGAGACTGCCTTCTCTGTGATTCCTGTTGATTCTGTCTCTGAGGCTGTGTCACACTGACAGGCCTAGACCTGCAGTCCTTCATCAAATGTCCCACCTTCCCACATTTGTAGCAGCTTCTTTCCAGTTATTGTGGTCTTGGTGGTCTTGTGACTGACATTGATGCTGAACTGCAAGTCTCTTGTGGCGGTAAACTCCATCCTCTACCTCTACTTGGGGACCACTGAGTCTGAGAACTAGATCTAGGTGGTGGAGGTGTAGGTGCAGAGAATCTAGGCTTCTTAAAGTCCCTAGATGAAGAACCTTGGAACTGTGGATATCTCTTTTGGGTTTGCCTTTTCTCGACTACGGATCTCTCTATCCTTCGGACTGACTCAACGAAGGTAGCGAACCTCTCCCGGTTTTTAGAGCAGACACGGGAGTAGTCATGTCGGCATTCAAACCCTTCTCAAACCTTCTGATCCTTTCTTCTTCTATGGCATCCATGTGCGGACAGAACCGCAACAACTCCATGAACTTAGCTTCATACTCGCTAATGTTCATCACGCCCTGCCTCAATCTCTCAAACTGAGAGATCTTCTCGTCCAGGAAGGTCTTCGAGAAATATCTATGGACAAATTCTCGACGAAAGTCTTCCCACGAAATCTCTATTACAGGCCTCTTCTACTCTTCCATGATCCACCAGTGACCAGCACTTCCTTTGAGAAGATAGACAGCATGTCTAACCTTCTCAGCTTCAGGGATGTTCAATATTCTGAAGGCTTTCTCCAACTCAGTTAACCACAGATCGGCATCTGTGGGGTCAGCTATCCCAAAGTATTCGGTAGCTCCGCCACGACGAAGTCGCTCGAACGTATTACCGATACCTTGTCCTTCAGGCTGGACAGGTGCCCTAGGTGCAGGCATGGGCATCCTGTTGGTTATATGTGTCATGGCAATCATAAACTGCCCGAACATGGTTTGAACAGCTGGGTTACCCATATCAGTTGGGTCAAACTGAGGTGGCTCCCTGGGTGGCTCAGATACGGGCTGCTCTATTTCTAGGTTCCTTGCACCTTCCCGAGGTGCAGCAATGCTACTCTCCGCCACATACTCCTCATGTGGCTCAGACACCCTTATATATCTTCTTCTCCTGAGGAGCAGAAGATTCTATTAGATAAGGAAGAAACACTAAAGATAGACTCGACATCCTAAGTCCTATGTCTCTGTAGACTCAGCGAACCTAGAGCTCTAATACCACTTAATTGTGGGCTCCGATCTCCAAAACCACGATATAAACTCAGCGGAAGCATTCGATTAGCAGTAGAATACAAAAATCATTGGAAATTAAAACTTTTTGAGACAAGATCTTGAAAACCATAAAACCTCTTTCATAGAAAGGAGATAAACTATTTACATCTCTGTTAAATTACTTCTTGAGTAATTATACACAACATGATACAAAATCTCAAGAGTCAAAACCAAAAATCTCAGACCACTAACTCCAAGGACCTGAGAGTACAGAGATGGCATAGGACTATCTAACTACAAGACTCAGCAGTTAGTATCTCCACCTGAGATTTACTGTTACTCCTGGTGCTTCTGCTGGTACTGATCACCTGTAGGCTGGTTCCTTCGTCCTCGACGACCACCTAAAAAGTTGAAGTCTACGGGGTGAGACAATTTTAAATAATTGTCCCAGCGAGAGTTATAACTCTCCACTAGAAGCTTTATTATAGAAATCAAAGAACAATATAAGCAATAAAAGCTTTTAAGACAATCAACAACAAATTGACATTAAGTAGAACAACAACATTTAGGAAAATGAAGAACATATATACTATGCAGTGTAACATCATTCATGTGTCTCGTAGTTTAACCTAAGCAGATATACTACGCGGTTGATTATGTTTTACAAACATCATTATGCCCTGCGGAGATGAGGTATACCGCTCATACTCCAACCGATCACTGTTAAGTCGCATCGGTATCATACCTAGGTCATCAAAAGAGCCAGATTCTTATGACCTCATCTTCCTCAGTCAGAGTGAGTATAAATATGCAGGACATCTTGTGTCTCTGCTACTATAGCTCACCAGGGTATTCTGGTACTTCTCTATTAGAGTCGCAGTGGCATTATGTACTCTCTTCATCATCGAAAGATTTCTTGTTTATCTCTCATCGATGCGGTATAAGGATTTCCTCGAGAGAATTGTATTACAGCATAAACATATAGTGAAGGGTTGATGGATTAAGATACATCTACATCAATTCCTACACTAGGATGTAAGGCTTTACACATCCATATTCCCCCACATACTCAAAAGTATGTGATCCAGGAGTTCCCTTAGGAAAACCTATTTCACCATCATAGAGTTTCTGACAATGATGGATCTATGATCAGGGCTCTACCATAGTATGATTATACTTGATTAGTTAGGTACATTTCAGTATTATTTTAACATCATACATGTTCTCAAACATTTAAACATTAGCATAGAAGTTGTGAAAGTAGAATACTATGTGTAACAAGTCTTACTCACATCAATCATTTCTCAATCATCTGATCACAAGTCATCTAATAAGCATGACCTTGATGATACTCATGGCTCTCATAGCCTATCCGTCTCATAAGATGCCACTTACTAGGTATCAGAATATGTCACTATTCATAAAGCTAATAACATGCTTTCAATGAATATAGTATCATAATCCTTACCTGGATATGATCATCGTCATATATGAGAACCTACATGATTAATTCAACTGATAATAGTAAACAATTCATATCAAGAGTTGTACCTTCATATTCTTACAAGAGTTAGGTTCCCTGATTTCCATCAATTAGGGTTTACTATTCACAATACATGTTATCACCCTAGAGTTAGGGTTTACTATTCACTTCATGGTGAATTGAACTCATAACATCATTATGTATGAGAAACATCATCATTATTGCCCTCAGATTAGATTAAGATTCATCAATTATCATAATTAGGGTTTCCATGATCTCACATAGGTGGATAATACCCTAATCATGCACATTCATGTACATTGAAGGTATTTTACTTGAATTCCAACCATAAACGGTACTTTATCTCTCCTCTTCCTAATAGATGGTGATTACATCACTCTAGATTAGGTTGGGACAAGTCCTCATTGACTGTCATAAGACAAATCACCATTAACATGTCATTAGGGTTGGATTAAAACAACGTATCACTTGATTGAACCCTTCAAGGGCATAAAGGTAAAATACACCATTGATCACCATCATTGGTCAAATCATTAGTCACTTAGTCCTTAATGATCTAGGGTACCATTAGGGTTTAGATTAGATCATCATTGGACTAATTACACCTTCAAACGATTAAGTATAAACAGCCCTAAAAGTCTCCAAACGGTTTCAACCTTCAACCTCCAAACGGTCTTAAGACCGTTTGGGGGCGTTGACCGTTTGGATGGTTTGACCTTCAAGACCGCATGGGTCACCAAGACCGCATGGGTGCGTTGACCATTTGAGATATTTGACCTCCAAACCGTTTGAAGCTATGCGACTTGAAACTGTTTGATCTTAAACGATCTTGAGATTATTGGGAAATTACATCGAAACAGAAGACAAGCGGGCAACAAGCTGCGCCGCTAGTCCTTTCTGGATGGAAAAGCCAATCCTTTGAAACACTACATCCATACACTTATGAGACATTACGTTACTATTCATAACTTTTTGGACCCTCTTCAGTAGCTCCACAACTTCTGGTGCTAAGAATCCAAAAGTATCTTGAGATCGATTTGTCCAAACGACCTTGAGATCGTTTGAGCCCAAACGGTCTTGAGACCGTTTAGCCCCAAATGGTCTTGAGACCATTTGGCCTCAAGCGGTCTTGAGACCGTTTGGATCCAAACGGTCTTGAGACCGTTTGGTCCAAATGGGCTCAAACCGTTTGGACCTCAAAAGTCAATCAAAGGTTTTAATCGATTATGGTTATCTATGTTGAAGCCTCCAATTGGTCAAATATTTGTTAACCAATTGTAAATTGAGTCAATTAGGATTAGCTTTAATCAATTGGACACCAAATTGACCCTCAATTGAAAGCCAATTAGGGTTGAATCCAACTTAATTAGGGTTTTCAATCAGATAGTCATCAATGTTCAACGATGTGAATCAATTCGAGGTTGAACCCATCAATTGACCTCCAATTGGGCCCAAACCTGACCCAAACGGTCTTGAGATCGTTTGGTCATCCTCCAAATGGTCTTGAGACCTTTTTCCCAAAGTTTTATCAAAAACTAAGTTGATTGGATAAGGATTGAACCCTAATTAGGTCTAAAATCAGCATTTTTATCAATTCATCAACCTAATCTGATTGGACCCTCAAACCATCAAATTACCTTAACCCTAGACCTCCAAACGGTCTTGGGTTGTCACCAAACGGTCTTGAGACCGTTTGGATGAACCCCCAAATGGTCTTGAGACCGTTTGGGTCCTTCAACCCAAAACTCAACAAGATCTATCCTTGAAATCAGCAAATCAACCCGCTTAGGGTTTAGGGGGTTAAAGTACCTTCAACTTGTGATTGGTTTGGAATTAGGTTATGAATCTTTGTAGGAATTAAACTCAATATATTTACAACATACCCTTAAACGGCTGTCCCTTGGTCAACCCTATCAAAAGGTATTGAGACTGTTTGATTCCAAACGGTCTTGCAAGACCGCATGAAATCAAACGGTTTGAGACCGTTTGAATTCAAACGGTTTGCAACCGTTTGGACCAAATGGGTCCAAGGTCGTTTGATAAAGTTGCCTAGGAATCCACGCCCATCATATTCAACCTCTGTTCAGGTCGGTTACTCCATGGATTGCTTGCAAAAGTGCAAGGAAGAAAGGAGATAGAAGAAGAACTAAGCTTAAATTGCAAGAACATACATATGCATAATAAAGCAAGAAGTTTAGAGTTATAAAGCCCGCCTTAAATGTTGTTCCTAGAGCTCCAAGCTTCCAAGCTTCAAGCCTTTAATGGTGTCTTGAGCTCCACAGGTTGGCCAAAGATGATTTTCCAAGGAAAAGATGGGGATGGTCGGCTAAAACAAGAAACCTAAGTAAGTTAACCATAGAACCAACCTTATATGATGAATTCATCCAAGAATCCGAGCTAGAAGATGGTTCCTTCTCACCTTAGCACTAGTTGGTCGTCTCCCTGAGTTCCAGAGCTCTGCCTTGGTCGGTTGAGCAAGATGAGAAATGAAGAGGAGAAAGGATACGTCTACTTGGTTTGCAAAGGAAGAGGCTTATATAGCTTAGGTTGATTTTCACCATAAGGACCTTTTTAGAACATAGATTTCTCATCTAAGTCCCTCCTTCTTTCTACGGCACGTGCAAACCATCATAACTTATGCAAAGCCCATAAAAACTCAAGATTTAAGGGTAAATAAAACCAACATGCAAACTAAGGTACATATGTGAAGGGTCTCCTTACTCATATTAGGTGAATTTTACCACAAAGATTATTCTTCTCATCTGATTATTCATTGAAGCGCCCCTTTCATCATTTTTACTTTAAATGATGTCAAGAGACATAAAATATATTCTAGAAGGTGCATTTTACAAATTGCACCCCATATTTTGGGTAAATTGCACTTTACTCCAAAATTAGGGTTTTTAAGCACAAGGATCTTTCCACAAGCTGCATCTTGATGTCCAAGCTTGGGAAATCCATCATACTCATCATATTCACTCATATGATGTCTCATCCTTAAAGGAACATTTTAACCTGTGAAATTTTGTAAGTTAACCCCTCTAACTGGGTAATTTTCACATAGGTTCCTGCATTACAAAACAATACTACAACTTTGTTTAAAAAGGGGCAAAATGAAAGTGTATGTTCCTGAGGAACTTAATTACATACCAGGGAGTAATCACAAGTATTTAATTACATATTTAGGCAAAACATCTAGGGTTAGTTTATAACCCAGGTCAGGGATGTTACAACTTTGGTGTAGGTCATGAGACCCATGTACCAGGGTACATGTCTCCAGAATAATGTAAGGTAGAAAGATAAGAATCTAGGTTGAGAAATAAGATACTTTATGTTTTAGTTTACTCACAATTTGATGTTAGTTCATGTTTATAATATTCAATTTTAGTTCTTTAGCAATGTATACTTTAGAATACTCATGCCACTTACTCTAATGACTATTTTCCCCAATGCATGGTTGGGGATGCGATGTCTGAAGGATTTGGAATAGTTGAGGATCAAAGGAACAAGTAAAGGTCTAGGAGATTTTCTAGATTGCCTAGTGGGATGCCATCTACTGAGGTGGTCCAAAGTTTAGACATCTCTTTTTATGCTTAGTCTTGTTACCAGAGCATATTAGATGAGTTGTAGTTTTTTTTTATCAAGGATTGTGTATGAATCAATTTTACTCAATGCAAAGTGTTTCATTTGCTTTAATTGCAATGACTATCATGTTTGTGACACTCCTAGATGAAAAAAAATCATTGCTTCATCTCATGTGTTATGAAAATCTGGGTGTTACAATATGGTATTAGAGAAATTTGGTAAATGGCCACTAGGAAAAGATGATTCTCATAGTCACCCTAGGATGAAGATAAGAGATTAGGGTTTAGGGATAGATTCCTAAAGAAAGATACAATGATCTAGAATGACTAAGAGTTTTCACCTTAGAAGAAATAGAGATGTTATAGATAGATGTCTACCTATTCTAGGTCTCAAGTTTCAACCTAACCCTAGCTAATGATGTTGCTTCTCCATTCTCAATGGTTATGGCCAGCCAATTGAGAATTGAAGAGGAATGTCATAAGCACTAGACTTTGATGCATCTCTCATTTATTATTGGTCTGTGTGGTATGGGACACATGTATTAGTAGGTGAGTGTGAGATAGCATGTCAGGATCTCACATCTCTAGGTATGTGCTTGATCACCACATATCTAGAAATGTAGGAGGTACCTGGAAGGCCTAAGATTAGATGGTCAACTATACCTAATGTTAGAAGCTCATGACAAGGTTGAGGTAGATGCCCTAAGTATAGAGCCAAGTTTAGTTTCATAAACCCTAAGTATGAGGTGATCAATAGAATAAAGTAATAGATAATGCTCACATAAATATTTTATGAAAATACATTACATATCTCTTTTCATGCAAAATTTTGAGCATGTGCACATTAATATGTTAATTGTCAATAAATGAAGAGGTAAGCAGAACCCTAAGGTGGGTAGTAGCCTAGAGAAATTTTGAGGGCGAAATTTATTTTGAGGTGGGTAGAATTATAACATCCTCAATTTCATAGCTAATGTAAGCCTTTGATGTGAGGCTTACTAGTAAGTGTATGCCAAGGGACCTAAAGAACCTAACCATGGCAAGGTATGTAATTAAGTTCACAAAATTTGTAATACAAGTCATCTGGTCAACAAATACACACATAATGGCTTAAATGTGTATGATTTTAGTCAGGTGTAGATGAATATGAATGAATAATTCATGTAGATGGCAATGTGACGAATACATAATATGATGACTTCAGTTACTGGTTTGAGCTCTAGACCAACTTAGGTCTCATTCTTAAGGAAGTAAAGTAATGTTGACCCAATGTATCATATGGAAGCTTCCATTGAGGTAATATTGATCCATGCTTTAGTTCCATAACCAAGAATAGATAATGGACCTTTTGCGAGATCATGGAATTGTCCGGGGGCCCTAGAACCTTATTCAATTATGATTGAGCCAATTAAGATTCACATATGGGTCCTTGGAGTTCAAATTTGGGGTTTTAGCATTTTGTGTCCATAATAAATACTCAATGTAATTTGGTAGTTGGATAATTTTTATACAAGATCAAGGGAGAAAATTTAGATGTTTTTTATTTATTTAGTGGTCTAGGTGATTAAATTAGTAATTATCTGATTTTTATTTAAAAGATAGTTTTGGATTATCTATCTAGTTAGATTCTATCTAGGATCTTTCTCATGTAAATATGATGATAATATAGTGTTTGTACCAAAATTTGGGATCAATTGGAGCTATGAAATAGATTATTTAATTACTTCTTTGGTTTGGACTTTTATCAAAAATAAGAAGAAAAACAAAATAAAAAATGGGGGCGACCCCAGTCCGCGCGGACTGTGAGTCGCGACCCCTGTTTGCAGTGACCGAACAGGGCTCCCCTCTTAACTGGATCCTCATCCATGATTCGGATGGTGAAGTATTATAAAAGCACCAGTTTGAGTAGAATAGGGGGTCACGACGTCGTTCCTAGGATTTGTACTTGAAACCAAGAGAAAGAGGCAGAGTTCGAAGAGAAAACGCAGAGGAGGTGGCGCAAGGAGCTTTTTTTCTGGGGTTTCTATGCTTTGTCCACCCAAGATATGGAGAGTTTGTTGTCCAGGTAGAGGAAGAGGAGGTGAAGCTGAGAGGAAACTTCATTGGCGGCGCGAGAAGCTGTTGATGGCGCTAGGCCTCGCCGGAAACCGGTCACACGGTGGCCAGAAGGCCCAGCCGTGCGAACAGCAGAACAGGGGGAGCCGCTTTGGGCTAACGGAGGAGGAAGGAGGTGGATCCTTGTGTGGATTCGTGACTAGCAGACCAACAGGAGGAAAGGGGCGTTGCTGCCTATGACCTTTATGTTGGATCCTGGATGGGTGACTTAGGTGCTCTAGAGGGGGGGGTGAATAGAGCTGAAAGCACTTAAACAAAATTCATTAAACCTTCAAAATATATGACAAGATTAGGTTGCTAAATAGGTAATTTGAGTGCAACTAAATCATGCATAGCAAGGATAAGAGAGATTGAACATACACCAATAGACAAGCTATTTAGAGTGGTTCCACACTTCAAACTAGAAGTGTGTCAGTCCACTTGCCTAGAGAGGTCAACCTCTAGGACTTCAACCAATTGCACTCTTATATTCATTCATAAGACTTACAATACATGACCCAACAAAGGACTTACCTATCCAATACAAAGAGTCTTCAACCTTACCAAGGACTTACCCACTTTGCAAGAGTCTTCGGCCTTCTCCAAGGACTTACCCACTCTTACACAAGTCTTCGGCCTTGCAGGAATTACCCACTCTTCTTGGATCTTCCGCCTTTGACTTCACCTTCACTCGGAGAAGCTTTCCACCAAGGACTTACCCACTTGAGCTTGAGTCTTCTGCCTTCTCCAAGGGCTTACCCACTCTAGCTCCAAGTCTTCGGCCTTGATCTTCACCAAGGGACTCCTTCCCTTGTTCTTCTTCACCTCTCTTGGACAAGAGAGAGAACCTTCATCTTCAATATAGGAAATGAGAGATGGGGAGGTGGTGGAAGTGAGAGCCTCACAAGATATACAAATAAGACTAGCTCTCTTACAAATCTCCTACTCACTCTAATGGATGTAGCAAGTGATTAAGCTTAGAGAGAGAGAGGAGGCTGTAGGAAGCACTCAACTATAGAATAGGAACCTCACAAGGAGTTTGCAATGAATGCTCAACCTTGGAATGAAGCCCAAGGGGTCCTATTTATAGCTGGGGATGCCTCTTAGCCTTTGGGAACACTTGTGAACGAAAACTAGCCGTTTTGTGGCTTGCAACGGATCTATTTTCACTTGTTGCAACTCCACAACGGCTAGAATTGCTTTTTCTGCATTTCAGTACAGTCCGATCGGCCGAGTTTCTATAAAGGTAATTCGGCCGAACCACTAAGCGACAAGTCTGAAAGATAGACTGTCGGCCGAGTTTCCTTGGAGAAACTCGGCCGATCGGTCGACTTTCAACTTGGACCGATCAGTGGATCGGCCGAGTTTCCCACCATAGAAACTCGACCGAACAGGGATCGGCTGAGTTGGTAACTCGGCCGATTGCCCAGAAAATTCCAGAATATATGGATCGGCCGAGTTTGGAATTCGGCCGACAAAATCCCTGTTATGGGTATTTTGGAATTTTCGTAAAACTGTACAAATGATGCATTTTGTGTCCCAATAATTTTTCTAAGCTTAATTACAAGTCATACAATCATTACAAGTGATTACAAAGCAATTCTAAGGTCATTTACATAGAGATCCCAAATTGCACACTTGTAGCTATGTTGACTTGTCTTTTCTCCAATTTGATATGCGCAAGTTAGGGCATTTGGAGTGTGTCTAAACCTAACCTGAAATCACTCAACGTAGAAGCATTAGACACCAATATGTGGAATGGTTAGTCATCATCAAAACAAGGGTTTAGTCAATTTAGACGTGAGTCAACATTGACCTAATTGACCTTGAGTCAACATTCTCCCCCTTTTTGAAGATGACAAACCATTCCATAAATGTATTGAAAGCTTGTACGTAAAATCATACCTTCGGAGAAACCTAGGGGTTTCAATAGGATTGAGCTCATATGCTCCCCCTCAATTGATGCGCATGGAGTTCTCATACTCCCCCTCAATTGATGCTATTTCTCCTGCATGGTTAGCTTTCATAACATTTATAGAAACTATGTCTTCTACTCATATATGTTCTACACATATATGTCTTCTCCCATTTACCTTCTCCCCTTTACATGGACACGCTTCTTTGCTTCATGTAAGACATGCCTTCTCCCTGTTGTGTCAAAAGAAGACATATCTTTCTCCCCCTTTGTCATTTCAAAAAGGTGGGGGTGTGAAGAAACTAAGAAACACCACTTGTTAAGAGAAAGAAGATAACAAAAGTTATATAAGGAGAGTAGAAGAGCACAGATAGGGGCTTGTCCAAGCATAGAAAGAAAAGCAAGTTAAAGCATATACTTGAACAACCCAAAACATGCAAGATAGGGTGCTGCAGAAAAACAATAAATCGCAATTTTGACCCTCAAGATGATGGAATTTGATCAAAAACCATCAGGGCTCATGGCAAAGCGATGAGCCTTGCTCAGAAGGTAGTTTCTGCATAAAAAACACTATACTTGCAGCAAAAACTGAAACTGGAGCAAAAGCTGCATAAAAATCCACAAAAACTCCAATTTCTACATACCATGTAGATCTATGTACCCTGCATCACAATGTTATGCAAGCAACTCAAGATAGTAGATATGCAATTTAAGGAACAATCTTGAGCCTGTATGAGATAAGATACAAACATAACATATAGATGATCAAGTATACCACTTATTGATAGGGTTAGAACTACATGTATATGAACTACTAGTAGATGATATCACAAGTTAGGACTACTAGTAGGATCTAGATCATAGCAAGAGATACACAAGATAAAGCAAGCTATGAGTAGATGTAGAGATATATCCAAACAAAGAGATATGCAAATTTAAGAAGCATGAAAGGATATAACTCACTAGATATGCATCCTTACCATAAGATGATTACCCCTAAGAACCTCAAGGTTGTATCAAAACAAGATATACACCTAGATAGATGTAGCAAGTTAGAGCACAACGGAAGCGATTTTAGACACAACTAAGAGATCCAAAGAGATCATCATCAAAACCTGCAAAACAACTCAAAGCAAGTAATTGCAACATATAGATATACCAATTTAGAGCAATTAGAGAGATAGAGTTGTAAGCAAGATAGGCAATTAGAACATGGCAGTATGCATATATAAAGATACCAAGGGAGTGCCAAAGAATAAGGCTATTGGTTGAGAAAATCTAGTTGAGAGGGAAATTCTCATTCAATAAGCCAAATGTATATTCTGTGCACAGTGTAATCGGTCGAGTTCTGTGTATTGGCAACTCGGCCGATCGCAGCTGTTGGCAACACCCATTGGTGCCTATCGGTCGAGTTTCACTAGGGCAAACTCGGCCGACAAAACTACTGTAGAAAAAGCACATATTTTTCATAAAACATATCTAGAGGCATGCAAAAGAATACAAACCATATCCAAACATGTCTAAGCAAGTTAGTAATGCACTATAGAAGCATTAGAAATAGTTTTTGAGCAAGAGTGTGAAGAGAATCACAAAATACCACTTTTGACTCAAAAACCATATGTATAGTGCACATTAACTTGACAAAAACAAGTTAGGATAGGTTATAAGCAATAAAACCATTACCTTTGTGCTTACCATTGCTTTTCCACTTGTTGTCACCCTCTACACATCTCACCTTTCTTCTTTCATGTGGATTGAAAAGACAATTTGCAATTCAATACCTCAAGTCAATCCATTTGCAAGTACCTACAAGAAGAAAGATGAAATGGTCCCCAATCATGTTTTTGGGTCCGGAGGGGTTAGCTTAGCAACCCAAGTCCTATTGCTCTTGGGTGCTTTCCTAAAAGGACAACAAATAGAATAATGGCCAAAATCATTGCAATAGTTGCATGTGCCCATAGTCTTGGAACTAGAGGATTCTCCATGGAATATTGGAGGTCCTTTATCTTTGTTGTTCCCTTGACTATTTTCATACCCTAAACCATGTCTACCAATTTGTTTAGTAGTATGGTCTAGGATTTGATTAAGATTCTTTTTACCAACTAAGAATCTTTGCAAAGAAGATCTTAAACTATCATTATCATGCTTAAGAGAAGCAATAGTAGAAGACAATTGATTAATGTTATCTCTAGCATGTAGAAGATCATTTTCTAAGCAAAGAGTTTTAGTTGAAAAGGAATCTCTATCAATATGAAGAGCAGCAACATCATTCTCTCTATTTTTAGAATTACAACAAGATTCATGCCCATTGATTTTAGCAAGTAAGGAGGCATTTTCTAGTTCTAATTCATGCAAAACAAAATCTTTGTTTTTGTTTTCAGATTTAAGAACATCAATGTCATGCATGAGAGAATCAACAATTAAAGTATGTTCTTCATTAGAATTAGGCATGAGAGGTTGAGCTTCTAGAAATTTAATCTTATCAAGTAAACTAGCATTTTCAAGTTTAAGAGAGTCTACTTGGCTAAGACAATCATTTTTATCAATAAGCAAGCAAGAATTTGCATATTCAAGATCATCTAGCTCTATATGCAAATTATCAACAATTTTAGCAAGCTTTTTCTTTTTCTTTTTAGAAGACTTATAAGAGGCACAAATATCATGAATAATAGCAATTAAAGATTCTTTATCCAACGAGTCTAGGTTTACCTCACTTGAGTCTTCACTTGTTGATGCTATAAGAGCAAAATGGCATTCTCCTTCATCACTTGAGCTTGAGCTTGATCCTTCACTTGAATCTTCACTTGAGCTTGAGTTGGAGGAGCCACTTGAGCTTGATTGCCATTTCTTCTTGTGAAGATGGGTCTTTTTGCCTTGTGGGCAATCTTCCTTGTAGTGACCCTTCTTTCCACATGTGAAGCACCGGATGGAGGAGGACTTGCCTTTGTATAGTCGACCTTTTGAGTACATGGCATCTTCTTTAGCTTGAGAGGATGGAGAGACTTGTTCCATGATAGCTTCAATTTGAGCCTTCATTTCAGCCTTCTTCATTCTCTTAAGCTCTTTCTTCTCTTGTCTTTCTACTTCCTCCCTCTTGTCAAGTGTAGCTTCATGTGCTTGAAGATTTCCAATGAGCTCTTCAATAGGAATATCCCTAAGCGACCTTGCTTCTTCAATGGAAGTCACCTTGGATTCCCATCTCTTGGGGAGAGTTCTAAGGATCTTTGAGTTGATCTCTCCACTAGACATAGGATGTCCTAGAACAGCAAGACCATTTAAGATGGTGTTGATCCTTGAGTACATGTTGGCTATGCTCTCCTCCTTTCCCATCTTGAAGTTTTCAAGCAGCCCTTTGAGCATGTAGACTTTGCTTTCCTTCACTTGATCTGTCCCTTCATAAGTGATGCAAAGCTTTCTCCATATCTCATAGGCCGTCTCACAAGAGGAAATCCGGTTGAACTCGGTGGGGGTCATGGAGGCATAAAGGATGTGCATGGCTCTAGCATTCAAGGTTGCTTTCATCACGGTGGCTTCATCCCATTCTTCAATGTTAGTCTTTGGTAGAATGTATGGGATGTTCACCATTTGCCACATCTCGAGACTTGATCCTTGGATGAAGAATTGAAGTCTTCTTCTCCAATAGAGGAAGTTGCTCCCATTGAAGATTGGAAGGCTGGTCGAGAGTCTCCCTCCTAGGTAGTCACCCATCTTCTCCTACTTGTTGAAGTATGCTTGGAGAAGACCTGCTCTGATACCACTTGTTGGATCCTGGATGGGTGACTTAGGTGCTCTAGAGGGGGGGGTGAATAGAGCTGAAAGCACTTAAACAAAATTCATTAAACCTTCAAAATATATGACAAGATTAGGTTGCTAAATAGGTAATTTGAGTGCAACTAAATCATGCATAGCAAGGATAAGAGAGATTGAACATACACCAATAGACAAGCTATTTAGAGTGGTTCCACACTTCAAACTAGAAGTGTGTCAGTCCACTTGCCTAGAGAGGTCAACCTCTAGGACTTCAACCAATTGCACTCTTATATTCATTCATAAGACTTACAATACATGACCCAACAAAGGACTTACCTATCCAATACAAAGAGTCTTCAACCTTACCAAGGACTTACCCACTTTGCAAGAGTCTTCGGCCTTCTCCAAGGACTTACCCACTCTTACACAAGTCTTCGGCCTTGCAGGAATTACCCACTCTTCTTGGATCTTCCGCCTTTGACTTCACCTTCACTCGGAGAAGCTTTCCACCAAGGACTTACCCACTTGAGCTTGAGTCTTCTGCCTTCTCCAAGGGCTTACCCACTCTAGCTCCAAGTCTTCGGCCTTGATCTTCACCAAGGGACTCCTTCCCTTGTTCTTCTTCACCTCTCTTGGACAAGAGAGAGAACCTTCATCTTCAATATAGGAAATGAGAGATGGGGAGGTGGTGGAAGTGAGAGCCTCACAAGATATACAAATAAGAATAGCTCTCTTACAAATCTCCTACTCACTCTAATGGATGTAGCAAGTGATTAAGCTTAGAGAGAGAGAGGAGGCTGTAGGAAGCACTCAACTATAGAATAGGAACCTCACAAGGAGTTTGCAATGAATGCTCAACCTTGGAATGAAGCCCAAGGGGTCCTATTTATAGCTGGGGATGCCTCTTAGCCTTTGGGAACACTTGTGAACGAAAACTAGCCGTTTTGTGGCTTGCAACGGATCTATTTTCACTTGTTGCAACTCCACAACGGCTAGAATTGCTTTTTCTGCATTTCAGTACAGTCCGATCGGCCGAGTTTCTATAAAGGTAATTCGGCCGAACCACTAAGCGACAAGTCTGAAAGATAGACTGTCGGCCGAGTTTCCTTGGAGAAACTCGGCCGATCGGTCGACTTTCAACTTGGACCGATCAGTGGATCGGCCGAGTTTCCCACCATAGAAACTCGACCGAACAGGGATCGGCTGAGTTGGTAACTCGGCCGATTGCCCAGAAAATTCCAGAATATATGGATCGGCCGAGTTTGGAATTCGGCCGACAAAATCCCTGTTATGGGTATTTTGGAATTTTCGTAAAACTGTACAAATGATGCATTTTTGTGTCCCAATAATTTTTCTAAGCTTAATTACAAGTCATACAATCATTACAAGTGATTACAAAGCAATTCTAAGGTCATTTACATAGAGATCCCAAATTGCACACTTGTAGCTATGTTGACTTGTCTTTTCTCCAATTTGATATGCGCAAGTTAGGGCATTTGGAGTGTGTCTAAACCTAACCTGAAATCACTCAACGTAGAAGCATTGGACACCAATATGTGGAATGGTTAGTCATCATCAAAACAAGGGTTTAGTCAATTTAGACGTGAGTCAACATTGACCTAATTGACCTTGAGTCAACACTTTACATCTCAAATCAACGGCCGAGGATGATCCAAACTAAGGTACTGTTAAAAATTCATATCTTAGGATTGGGAACTCGGATTTTAGCAAATAAGGTGTCTGTGGAAAGCTTATGATGTCTAGTATCTTATAAAATTATTTGCAAAGGGTTTTTAGACATTTGTTAATTAGTATAATTCTATTTTTAAGATATAGGAGATTTCAATGTTTTGGATATTAAAAATAGGAAACAACTTCATAAATTCCTAAAAATTTAGTAATAACTATATATTGATGTGTTTAACATAATTTCAAAGCCTGATCATTTTGATATGAAGTTTGATAAGCTTTTTAATGTAAACCCTAATAAGGGTATTTTGGGTATTTCATCCATAGTCTGATTATGAAATGACCTGGTATTTTTATTCACGACCTTACTACATTTTATGATTACTTTTCTAGAGATCGAATAGAGTTTCTTGTGTTATTATATTAAGTGTGTAATTTTGGACTGAAGTGGCTATTATGTAGAATAATAGATGATTATCTTGAGCAACTAAGTGATATATGTGTAAGTAGGTCTGAAATTATTAATCTAGTGGTATTTTCCTTCGATTGCATCATTGATTTAGTATGATTAGTATGAATATGATTGTGATTTATTCTTATTATATGACGTATATGTTCATATTAGTGCATAAGATTATTTGTGTCTTTTTGAGCATAAATATTTTAGAAGAGTTTTGATTTAATTTCAACGCCAATATTTTATGATGAGTTTAGACTAAAGTTATGTATAGTATAAATAAAATTCCTATTTGTAGGTTACAAGGTTAAGAAGATGGGGTTTTGATATTTAGAAATAGAAATAGGGAACATACACTTGGACTAATAAAACTATGATGATATCCAGGTTATTAAAGTTATGGAACTTGGAATCAAGAATTCCTTAAAGATACCCTCAGTACAAGAGGTAAGTGGTTCATGCCCATGAGTATTCATATTTTAAGTCACCATGTTTACAAGTACATTAAATACGGCTTTCATGATTTATGTGGTACAATTTTGGAAGATTTTAATGTTAAGCTATGTGAATAAGATTTTCCTCGTGGTTCTATGATTATGTAAATTCTTATGCCCAAAATCCCGAATAGAGATATGTTGCTCACAATGTTTGTGATTCATGAGCCATGTCCATGAGTAAAATAACGAATCATGTTCCGACACAATTCCTTAGAATGATATAAATTATTGGATAAGATTTCAATATAAGATAAGAAAGTAATATAGTCATAGTTAGTTAATGATTTGGGATAACTTTGTATCAAGATTTTAAGTTCAAGTATGTTGTTAGGATTTATCATATACATAGATATAGCCATGTATTATGATTTTAACTAGAATCATGTTTTCTTATATATAGAGATCCAAGAATTAAGTAGTTAATCAGATTCTATAAAATGAGTAATATCTTTAAGTTAAGCACAAGGTGAGAATATAACTTTTGAACATATTAATACATGATCCAATTTTCAAGATAAATGTATTGTTGGGATTAGAATGTGTTGTTAAATGACTTATGGTGATAATATGAATTATGATGCATCAAGTTATGATTAAGTTTCAAGATAAGATTATATAAGATTGCTATTTTAAGATTGAAGTTATAAGGTGTGGGCTCATATGTAAATATTAAAATTTAGGATAAGATTAGAATTAATAAGATCTTATAAAGTTTAAATTGTCTTGTCAGAATTCATGGTTTTAGATACTTTTTACTTAAACTACTTTCATAAACTTGACTTAAGGTACTTTGTATACTTAGTCTTTCTATATGTAATTCAGATCCTTTTTCCTAAGCCTCTAGACTCAGTTGTCATATAATTATTATCAATGAGTTCATTCTAATAAATTAGAGTTTCAAATTAAGATGTATCTAGATAACAAGGACATCAGATTTAGATTCAAACTTAGATTACTTAGTTTGTGAGTAGTCAGATACTAAATAAAAATCCGTGATAAGGGTTTTAAACCCAATCTCAATTAGAAGTAATTGAGATCCATATTCACATGCAATTGTAGACTCACTTTATCACTTAAGAATAAAAGATTCAGATTCAGATATAGAATTCAATACATGCTCAGTACTCAGTAATCAGTTTCAGATAAGTTTAATTATCAATATTTAGTTTTAATATAAGATAAGTTCAGATTCAGAATTCAGTAAAGCAATCAATATTCAGCTTTAGTTCAGATTAAGAATTAAGTTTAGAGTTAAGATAAATAAGTTGAAACCTTCACATAAGACATTATACTATAAGTCCTTATTCAGTAGTCCTGGGACGATTCAGAGGCATCTGTTGCCAATTCAGAGGAATGTTTACTCCAATTCAGAGGTGTTACTCCAATTCAGAGGAATGTTTACTCCAATTTAGGGTGTAGCCATGCCAATTCAGAGACACATTAGTGTCATTAAGGGCATGTAGTGCCATTTCAGGGTACTTCAGTACCAATTCAGGGTGTAGATACGCCAATTTAGGAGGACTTGTTGTATAATGGTGGCCACAATCAGATAAAAATTGTAAGTAAAAGATATCCTAGTTTAGAGCATGCCCATAATCTCATCCATGAGTATGATGAGAGGGAATCATATAAGACAAGTATGACCTAAACACTTTAGTGTAGGTCATGAGACCCATGTACCAGGGTACATGTCTCCAGAATAATGTAAGGTAGAAAGATAAGAATCTAGGTTGAGAAATAAGATACTTTATGTTTCAGTTTACTCAGAGTTTGATGTTAGTTCATGTTTATAATATTTAATTTTAGTTCTTCAGCAATGTATACTTTAGAATACTCATGCCACTGACTCTAATGACTATTTTTACAATGCATGGCTGGGGACGCGATGTCCGCAAGATTTGGAGTAGTTGAGGATCAAAGGATTTGGAGATTTTCCAGCTTGCCTAGTGGGGTGCCATCTACCGAGGCGGTCCAGAATTTAGACATCTCTTTTTATGCTTAGTCTTGTTACCAGAGCATATTAGATGAGTTGTAGTTTTCTTTTTATCAAGGACTGTGTATGAATCAATTTTACTCAATGAAAAGTGTTTCATTTTCTTTAATTGCAATGACTATCATGTTTGTGACACTCCTAGATGAAAAAAAATCATTGCTTCCGCTCATGTGTTATGAAAATCTGGGTGTTACATAGTTAGCTCCTTACACTGCTGATATTCTAGAGAGACTTCCAGCCTCGTGTCAAGAGAGTCGTGATATTTGGTTGGCACGAGTGCCTTTAGTGTGCTACACACTAGTAGAGTGGCACTTCCCTGACAGAGTACTTGAACAATTTGGATTTGTTCAAGTACAACCTACTATGGAGTTGCCACACCTTAGTAGGATATATGGGAGGGGTCATGCGACTAAGGACTGGTTGCATCATTATAGGCGGGAGGTGTAACTGTGGAACAACAAGCATGAGAGCTTAGTTCCCCCTCCACCAATGGAGACAGTCTTCAATCCACAAGTACACTATGCATGGTATCATCCCCAGTACGTATTGCCCCCTCTAGCTCAGCCTCCAAATACATACTACCCCCAAAGTTATCGTCAACAACAATTTGTGAGTATCATTATTATTTCTTTTACAAACTATTATTATTTATCTTTAATATTTATAATATATGTCATTGGTCTTTATTATTTATACATACTTTGTTTGAATAGGTGGAATCACATGTACAGATCCGAGCGGCTTTACAGCATGCCCCTATACAGATCAGAGATGACATATATGGCATCTAGGGGAGTTACTTTGACAGTCTTCCCGACTATGCTTGCCTGTATGATCCCATACCCACTCATACCATAGCCCCTGTGCCCACTCCTACTCCTACTCCTACTCTTGTGTTGACTGCTCCTAAGCCCACTCCCCACTTCTCAATTCATGGGATGGGGACCAACAGGCTCATACTATACATGAGTTGGTTTCATTTTCTTCATCCATCACCCCACCTCTACCATCATCCTACTACAGAGCATGTTCTTCTTCTGTTCCATGCACTCCACTCCACTCCCACCACATGTTATTCATGAGACTCGACCACCACCCTATGTCGCATACTCACCGAATCCATTAGATTTCTCTGGATACACCCCCCTAATGCTTCACATCCTAGTTTTCAGAGACCCCTCACCCCACCTCTAGTTTATCCTTACTTCCCAGGTGCTCTTCAGGTTGCTGCTACACAGCTGTCCCCAGTTAAGGCGTCTCCAGATGACTTCGGTACTCAGGAGCCAGATGTACAGGGAGGTGGGTGAGGACATTGTGGGCATGGAGGACGTGCTTAGTTTTTCATATATTTTAATGTGTTGTATATATGCCTTTGTGAAGGCATTTATTTGGCTTTTATGTGGATCTATCATATTATGATTTCACATTGGTTCATTTTGGATCTATCATATTATTCTGTTGTGTATTATTTTTTTGTCAAGTTGGTTCATGTTTTAACCTTGCTTTTAATTGATATCTCATTTTTTTGAATTAATTTCTTCTTATATTAACAATTAGGAACCAACTAGCGTTGGTTGCAATACCACTTCTATAATCCATATGCATGTTCAGAGCTATTGAAATTAACAAATTTATAATAATTGGCTATATTATAGACATTCAAATACAAGTGAACGAATTGTAAATGTATAAATATAATCAATATTGTTAATATACAAATTAATAAGCGTGAAAAAATAATAATGAATACAAAAAAAATTGAAAAATTTACAAACGTCCCCATGCAGGACACATTGCTTTCCTGTGGGGCCAATACATCCCTGTCGGAGACGTATTGCTCTGTCACATAACAATGTGTCCCGGCTGGCGATGCATTGGTCCTATAGTAGGGTAATGCGTCCCGCGTCAGGACGCATTACTCTGCGGTGGAACCAATGTGTCCCGTCCCTAGACGCATTGCTCTCTCATAGAGCAATACGTCCTGACGTGGGATACATTGCCCTGTTGTGGGACCAATGTGTCACCAGCCGGGAGGCATTGCTCAGCGACAGAGCAATAAATCTCTGACAGGGATGTATTGCTCCCCAAATGTGCCATTTTGGGAATTAAGTTCAAGAACGTGCTATTCTGGGAATTAAAATGGCCAAATGTTCCATTTTGGTTTTTTGCCCATAATCAATGCTCATATCCTACTCTAACCTTTTACATCTCTTTGTCTTGCATGATTCTTTATGCAAAAACATAGTTCTTCTCCAACCATCTTCCATCCATCAACCTCGACAACCACTTGTAAGTATTCACACCTCCATCGCAATCATCAGCTCACCAACCATAAATCTAAATCCATTATAAAAGGAATTGAGGAAGGACCAGAAGTGAGAGCTTTATTGCTTGGATGAATGTTTCAAGAGAAAGATATTGTCATTAATGTGTAACCAAATGAATAGGATGCTTTATTTCAGTAAAGGTTAAAGGAAAGGTATGGAGTACCATTTGATGAGTCGTCATCTTTCTTCATAAATTGTTGTATGGAGTGTCTTTTGATGAGTCATAAACATGATGCATATATTTTTGTAAGGAATCATAATCCTTTTGATGACTCATCACCTTATTTCCTCTTTTGTGAGCTTTTCTTAAGTTGATTATTATCTACAATCTATTAACGCCATAAATGCACGATGAAAATATAATCAAAGGTCTGACTATCTCATAAGTTAGAGCTTTTAGATTTGTATTCACTCTTTTATCTTATATTGGATCTTTCTTTTATGAAATTTATATACAATTAAGTATCTTATACTTATAATGTAACATTAAGGCCTTTAATGCTCATTTAAAAATTAATTACACATCTTTAAAGTTAAATGCTAAATTGGAATTCCCTTTCTTGCTAAGTCAACCTCAAGAAGAATTTATCTCTTATAATAAGTAGTTTCATCAAATGGGACTTTCGATTAATATGATCTCCTGAGAATTAATATTGAAACACTGGCTTTTGTGAAAAGTGAGACTACATACATTTTTACTTCTTTCTTTTATCTACTCGACTTTGGAATAAGTCCTTGAAATAAGTCGTACTCTATTTATCAAACTCTCTGACATGACTGAATTGATTACATTTGAGAAACTAATAAAAAGGATAAATGATGAGATTTTACTTGTTCATTGTGATGTTCAATGAATTTCGGCATGGTTTAATATGACTAAGATGTTTATTGTTGACATTCCACCACTGAAGAGTTGGTTTTATAGTTCCAGAGCCGGTGAGGACCGGAAGATCAGGATTGATATATGTGTTATGTTATGTTTGGATATGGATCATATCCTTGGGATGATTCAAGTTAAGGGAGGAGGAATAGCATATCCCTTACACCTACCCCACCTTGAGGGAAGCCAAAGTACTGTTGGTCTATGAGATAAATCATCAAAGGTTGTGTATAACAACTATTGAGGTGATGGCACCTGCACTAGGCCGCCAGACCATGGAGAGATATGGTTGGAGACTGACCCCACCTCAAGGGCAGAGCATGGGATGTAGGACTACCCTTTGAGTAGGCATCAAATTAGGGGCTTACAAACCACACCAGCGATGTGTCGTGGGACAGAGGAAGTTGTAAGGGTAGAATTAGCACATGTTTAATGGCGGTGTCTATGTGACATGTCTAACGACGATGTGTGATGTGAATATATATATTGTTGTTACTCATGGTCTATGTGACCTTAGTTGTGGTTGCATGCCATGAGTTGGATCTAGGGTTGGTTAATAATCCTTCTGGAGTGAGTGGGGAATGAAAAATAAAATGATTCATATGTTATTTGGTCTCTCATTATGTTTTTATTTTATTATTACATGCTCCAACTTTCACACCATATACTTTATTTTTATGTTCCTTATTATTTACAAATATCTGTCTCATGTTATCAAATGTTTTAATATTCATATGATCTTCTTAAACTTTTATGCCTCTCCATACTTAGACATTTGTCTAACTCCTCTTGCTACAGTTCTTGTTCCCCACCCAACGTATGTTATAGAAGGATTCAAGTTTCATCGTGTGGCTTTTCTGACAAGATCCTGGTGGGATTAGCAGTAGGCTAATGTGATCAAATGCTTAGTTGATGTTCAGATGTTTAAATGCTAATCAAGTGAATGTAATATTTGAAACATTGATGTAATTCATTTCATGTAATATAACATTTGAAGATGTAATAAAGTTGTGTAGTTGCTATCTATTGCTTTATGCTTCTTCCATAACACCCTTAGGTTTTAATCTCCATTAATTAGAGTTCATTGTGGAGGCTAAAATCTGGAGACATTACAAACTATGCTACACATCCGCCATGAAAACCATTTTAGGATGACACGTATCAATTGTATATATAACATATGATATATGTATATTAGTTTGTGGTCGCATGTGGTATTTAGTTGGATATGCACATTAGTCAGTTTAAATATTCGCAACGTATGCAATAAATAAATAATGGTAAAACCAAAATCCAATCATATCGATTTATCCCAAAATATAGTACGTTGATGTGGCTTTGATACCAATGTTGGATTTTATGGCCTCAAAGTAGGCAGCGGAATAAAAAATTTACTAACCATTAACCCATAACAGGAGATCGCATCAATGACTATGTAATAGGAAGGATGGTGTTAGCGAGATATACCTAGTCATGGGGCTTGCCTAGTGATAATACCTCACAGCCATGTGCGGTCTTCCACGCCATGTCTTAGACGGTATCTGTATAGCTCCTAGTCTTTGCCATGGACTCTGGCCTCCACCACAGACTACAGATGACGTGTCCTCCTAAGCGGCAGACATCTCCTGCCTCTACAGATAGTCCACATAGACCACCTGGAACTTCTGCCATTCTAGAAGAATTGGTAGGAAGGAGACGACCATCATGTTGGTGTACTAGCACCAACCTACCTCCCTAGTCGGGTAGCACTTGCTCGGGCTCTCTCGGTTACCAAAATCAGATCGGACAACAACTTTGTAGAGCAACTGATATTCTGATTTGTGTGTTCTGAGAAGCCCCAATACCCCTCTATTTATAGTAGAGGGCAGAGTCAGGGTTCCCAGTCTGTTCGGGAGTAGAAGGATCTGAAAATTCCACAAACAGATTACACTGCGACAGGCAAATCGATTGGTTCACAATTGAACTGATCATTTAGGAAGGTGAGCCAATTGGTTCATAACTAAACTGGTCATTTGGGCAAGTGAGCCAATTGATTCACCCAGTGAACCGATCGTTTCACTTCCTAGACTTGCCCACAATTGACTTTCCTTATTTGTTTCCAATTAATTCAAAGATTAATCCTTATTCCAATCGAATTGAACAACTAAAATGTGAAAGTTTTCCTCCAATTAGGAAAATACCAATTTCCTCAGTTGGCAGGACTATGAGCTTCCCATTTCACCAAGTGAACTGGTTGGTTGGCTCACAGCAGCCGATCAACTCACCTGGGTGAACCGGTCGGTTGGCAGTCCTGACATTGCCAATGCAGTCTCCAATCAACCTGACACTCTAACTAGCTAGTTCAACACTTGAACTTGATAGTTCTGAGTCCAGTCAGTCAATTGTATGTTAATTGAGTACCTAAACACCTTTATTCTCAATCTAAACATCATTCATGGATAATCTCCTCTTCCAGGGGTATCCTATGTGTGTGACCATGTAGGTTTCAATTTACGTTGGCGGTGAATGTTCATAACAACTTATGACATCACAAGCAATGAGCGGAATCTAGTAACTCATCATTGCTGCCCAAGTAACTCAAAAAGTTGGAGAACAACTTCAACCTACAATTTGTGATTAGCATTACCGTGATCGTATAGTTCCTTTGTCACTGACATCTGGATTGAAGTCGAGGCTTGGAACATCATCCTCTTTAACATTCAATCCATGTTCCTTGACCTAGAGCAGACTATCTAAGATGCATGTGAGTTCACATATCATATATTGAATCACATGAGTATGGTCGTACAATTCTCAGTCTCTCTTATCAAGGGGCCATGGATATCATACTCCTTTGTAGGAGGGACAAATCCCATCTCTATAACTCACAATCTATCCCCATGTGTAAAAGTCACCCAACTATCACCTTTATAACAACCCATGTTTCAGGACTGCATTTGATGATGTCAAAGTGTACCCAACAACATGTGACGAGTGCAGTGATTTTAGGTCTAAGAGCCATTATCACCACTATCACTGTGAGAGACGATTGTGACTACTATTCCATGGTATCCATGTATCGCTCTCAAGGTGGGTCTGTTCGTTATACTGTTCTCTAACATATATATGTGTGCTTGACTTGATATCATATATCATGACTAATGAGACTCTATCATCAATCAACATACACTCTAGTCTTATGTATTATTGTTGTCTATTTTGCTTCCACAGTAATATCTGACTAGGGACATAACAAGAATGTATGTACTCTTATCATACATATGGTCTCATTGTTCAGGTCCTCAACCTGAACATATATGTCATCGAGTCACATCATTCTTTAGACATCTATCATGTATGTGTCATCATCTCATGAGTTAGACAAACATAATAGATGGAATTACCTTTATCATTATAAAATCAAGTGGCATATGCTTCATTGCAATCATCATATGATTGGCTCTCTGGGCATACTATACCAATAGACTCCCACTTTCACTTAGAGCCAATCACCCACGAATCATATTCCAAGTGATCTTAACATATCCATCATGTTTATGATGCACAAGTGCTTTTATAGTAGGTAAGAAACATTTGCTTCAAGTCAGTATATTACATGTTTCACATCCTCTCACTGTACGACAACTCGTATGAGATGGAAGTGTCGTAGTATGCTATCTGAAATTCCTTTGCATAACCACTTAGCTTCATTGTTGTCACAATATTACTATTGAGTCACAAATGGTCAAAACCTCCTATAAGTTCATCCATATGAAATTCTAGATGCATACAATATCCTTTACAGTTTTCATAACACTAAGGTACTCGGCTTCTTATTGTAGAATCAATCAATTGTTTTATGTTGGAACATTTCCAACTAATAATTCTTATTCCAAGGTTAAAACACAATTTTGTCATTTCAGAAGCTTGCATCGGTGTAACTCTTTACACCCAACTCTTCCTTATTACCATAATTAAAGAACTAATCATTTTGATACTTCACAAGTACACAAAGATGTCCTTCATGGTATTCCAGTAACTCTTACTGGAGTTGAAATATATTCATTTGTCATGTCCAATACATACGAGATAACTAGATATTTATATCATCTTGCCATACAAGATGATGATTTCATATCTTCTTGTCATGTCCAATCCATACAAGATGATGAGTTCATATATTCTTGTCATGTACAATACATACAAGATAACTAGTTCATATTTTATTATCATGTCCAATACATACAAGATAACGAGATGAGTTCATACGTCATAGATCTAATTGTGAATGCATATGGCATCTATCTATGTATTACTTGTTCTTCATAAGAATTGGGACACTCAGCTCCTGAGAGACTAACTCCATGGAACATGGACAAGTTCTCTCTCACCATGCTGAACTCATTCAGCATCTCACCAAAGTATGTTCTCTTTCCTAGGACAAGAAGCCCTCTTAATCTATCTCTATAGATCTTGACTCCTATCACATAGTATTTCTCCAAAAACCTTTTAGAATGCACTTCGTTTCTAGTTTTTGTAGTATAAGGATGATACTCCCCATCAATATGTGGAATATATGCTCCCCAATTCTTATAATCACACATTACATCTTCATTCTGACTCAAGTCAAACTCTTTGGCTATCTTGTCAAATTGAAGATCTAGTTCTAAGGTGCTTGCTTCAATCCAAAGATTGATCTATGTAGCTTTATAGACTTTATTTGCATTATTGAATTTATAAAACCTTTAGGTTGTGTATACACATCCTGCACAATATTCTATTTAAGGAATGCGGTTTTAACATCCATATGCCAAATCTCAGTCATATTAAGCTACAATGGCAAGCATTATCCAGATGGATTTATCCATGGTAACTACTGAAAAGATTTCATCATGTTCGACGCCTTGAACTTGTTAGAAACTCTTTTCAACCAACTTACCCTCCATGTCAGTCTTCTTCTGGAAGACCCAAAAGTACCCTATGGGTTTTACCCCTTCAGGTGGATCAACCAAGATCATACTTTTTTGATGTACATGGAGTCCATGTTGGATATCATGGCTTCAAGCCATATCTCAGTTTCCGGCTCTCATTAGCTTTTAGGTAGACTGTTGACTTCATATGATCAACTCACCACCTTCTTGTCCATAAGATATCATATATCATTCAAGCTCTAGGCGTGTTCTACCAGAATCATGAGTTTTGTGTGTTAGTTAAGGAACTTTGAGATTCCACAACATTTTGTGATTCTCTTTATTCCCAATGTAAAGCATGTGCCCAAAAGGAAATTTGAAGTTTTAGATAGTAATCACACTGTTATAACCCCAATTTTTGGGTTCAAGTGGTGAGAAATATAATTTCTCATATTAAAGATGTTTGAACAAATAATCATATATTTGGTTGTGAATAATTGGATTTCGTTTAAAATAGCCTTGTTGTTTGATTTGTGGGCTTTATTGGCTATTGGGCCCAATAACAAGGAAATAATAAAGAAAATTCAATTAGTAAATGGATAATTGAATATTTGAGAAAAGAAAAATGTGGAAACCTCTAGAAGGCATATCCAATGAGGATTTTGTGCCTCTTGGGTTCCTTGGTACCAAGGAGTCCAAGGTTGCAAAGAGAAAGCAATAAGAAAAGAAAAGTTTATTAAGTATTCCTTTAGTAAGAAAGAAATTGAAAATAATGTTAAAATGTTGGAAATAAGTGGGAAAAGGTATAATTAGGTGATCCATTGTGGAATTTCGTGTTCCAAGGATTTATAATGATAAAAGGAATGCCAATAAGGAAAATAAAAGAGAAATAAAGAGAAATCCTCAAAAATAGATATTTTAATGAAGAAATAAACAAGATAATGTGAAATAATGCATAATGATGCATCTAGAAGGATAATAAGTATCCAATAAAAAGAATTTCGACATAATGGAGTATCTTGGGATCCAAGGAGTCCCAATAAAGAGGAAATAAAGAGAAAATACTAAAAAGGCAAAATAAGAGGATGCATTATTAAGGAATTATGTGGTGTTGCAATAAAGGGGTATTTTTCTATTAAAAGAAAATAGAAACTCTATCTAATGGATTAAAGAGCAAGAATAAGGGGGATAAGAAAGAGGAATTTCGAATTTCCTATTTACTCAAATATTAGAAAATATCAAAAGTTAAAGAAGAGAGAGAGAAGGTTTCTTCTAATTGAAGGAATCATATTCCAATTGGAAAGAGGCTTTGTTTTCGTGGGCAAGCATACAGGGAGCATGGCTACCCTCCTATATAAAGGAAAGAGTACATGGCTAAGCCAAAAGAAGGGTTCCACGCATCTCTCTCACCTTTCTTCTTGTACTTGCACATAAAAAACCCTAACGAGGGTGTAGACCTATCTCTGGAGCAACAAGGGTTGGGTTGGTGGTCCTGTTGGAGACTCTAATGTCCCACGACATCAACCAGTTGCTTGGTGGCCATCCTTCCACCCTGACCGACGCGAAACTACAGCCGTGTTGCTTCTTGATGACCTTGTGTTGCAGATCTATAGCTCTCAAATGAGCTGCCTCTGCCACAATCTAGGCGGTGCCCCAGGGGCGCCAAGGTGCGGCGGAGCTAAGGCACCCCCTTGCGGACGTCCTTGAGTCTCCAGGAAGAGGAGGCAGGCCGCGGGAGGGCAGCTACTGACGGCTAGGGCGGCTGGCGTGAGCTTGAAGATGACGGAAGGGTGTTGGACCGTTATGCCCTCCGCGGGCTAAAGACTAACCTGACTTAACCGAAGGCATCATGGTCATTTCGAAATGTTTCCAAAAGAAGGCAACATTGCATGAGTCGGAGATGACGTGGCACAATCTCATTGGCTGTGGTAAGTGATTTATTGCAAAAATCATATCTAATGATTGGTAACTCCGATTAGGACAAGTAATATATGAATTTTGATCATAAGAACACAACGAATTCAATAAAAATAGTTTTGTAGCCTGAATCTGATCATCGTTCGAAAAGTAGTATAAATTATCATATTTGATTAATTAAAGATTAAGAAACCCAATTTTGATATGATTAATGTGTTTAATAGGGTTTAATGGATCTTTAGAGTTTATATTAACCTATTAATCGTAAAAAGGTACATTTAGATCTAAAAGAATGATCTTTGTACATAATTGTCTTAATTTAGAGTTTCATATACCTATGTTTACATGAATGGGCTTAGAAACCCTAATTTGGGAAAATATGCCTTTTAATGGTTTTAATTGTGCAAATCCATGAATAGGATGGAGTTATGATGTTCTAAATCCAATTTGAATATAAAAGTTCCTATTATGGATAGAAACCCAAAATGTAGTAATTAGGGTTTTCTAATGAATAAAAGGTAGAGTTATGGCAAATGAGTTCATATGTTAATTAGACCCTAATGAACTTGGAAATTGAAGATTGATGTGGATAATGATCTTGTTATGGATTAAAAGGATAAAATAGTAGCTTTAATGAAAAAGAAGCTTAATTGATGATTAATGTGCCTGTAATATGAAAATAGGATTATATTTTGTTAAGATAACCTTAATATTGAAGAATAGATGAGATAATTGGGGTTTGTAAGTAATGGCATAAAATTAGGGTTTAATATGGTAAAGGATGAAGGAAAACCCTAAATGCAAAACGAAACCCTAAAATGGATACAAAAACCTTAGGAAGCGATTTCAAGTTGAATAGAAAGGATCTTGATAAAGTGTGTAGTAAATGGAATACATGTGTTTTTCAAGATTCTTGATTATGTGGTTGAATTTCTTCCTTGGATTGCTTTCTTGGTTGGAATTGATATTAGCTTGAGAAATCTACTGAACAAGTATGTGGTTACGATTATGAATAACTGCTTTAGTTTCCCGATGGATTCCCGGATGTTTAATCGCATTGAATGCAACTAAACTGTTTGGATGTTCATATTGCAAATTATAATATGGCTATGACTATCACAAAGAATATATGCCTACAAACTCAGATCATGGTTCTCTCTGTGGCATTATAGCTAACCCAGTACATGGCTGCCTATGGGTAGGTCCATCAGGTTAGAGAAAGACCTAGTACATGGCTACCTATTGGGTAGGTCCATCAGGTCTATGGATGACCTAGTACATGGCTACCTATTGGGTAGGTCCATCATGTCTATGGATGACTTAGTACATGGCTACCTTTGAGGTAGGACCATCAAGTCACATCGAGTTAGATATTGGGCTATCTTTGGGTAGTGCCATGCGACTCTATTACCTAAAAGAGAGGTGATATCCATGTCCACTGCAGGGACAGCCCAGAGTTCGAGAATATGTATGGATTGAGTTGTATGGCTTAAAATGTAATCCTGATTGTTAAATGATTAATTGAATGACTATATTGTTAACATAGTTGAACATTATCTGTTTCCTCCACATACCAGCTTCGGCTGACTGTCGTTTTGTTTGTCGGCGATTTAGGTACAAATCTCAAAAGTACAAACAGTAAAGCGACACATTGTGAATTCGAGAATTAAAGAACAAGGAGGAATTAGTTAGAATAGTTCAGCTGTGGTTAGAAGTTTAGTTTATTCCAAACTTTTCAAAGGTATGCAAAATTTATTTTCTTACAGCTTTTCAGTATAGTAGGTTAAAAATTGATAATTATTCTTGGTTAATTGTCGAACCTTTGATCCGAAAGTCATGGGTGTGGCTTCAACCTCTCGGTCTCCCTTAATTGGGTGTTATCGGGAGGTGGGGTCGTAACATTTGGTATCAGAGCATGGGTTCCTCAGTTAACCATTAATAATTATTAAATTTTACAAACTCCATAGAACCCAAGGGAGTTATTAGAGGATTATCCGAAAGACAGATATTCCTATGTAGGTCTCTCGGTATTAGAGGATTATCTGAAAGACAGATTATTAGAGGATTATTAGAGGATTAAAGGATTATCAAAAAAATATTCCTGTGTAGGTCTCACGGTATGCTTGGCCGACCAACATGCATCCACATGCAGCCAGTTAAACATGACATGCAAGACATGGTGATACACTCTAGTAGTGTCTCGACCACCATGTCATCCCCCAAAATAGGGGGCTAATATGCAAATTGTCACCTATAGCATGTTCCTTCTCTCTCCTAGCTTCATGAGAGAGAGAGAGAGTGGTTCTTTTTTGGAACTTACTGAAATTGAATATGATACATACAAAAGGATCAGTATGAAGTGGCAATTTTCTCTGTTTAAGGTGTGTGTTGAGGGATTGAATCAAATGAGCTCATGAATAAATGTATAATTGTGATTGATGAATGAAATATGTGGTAATAGAAACTAGAGTTTCGTGTGTGTGAATATCCCTAATGAACCATTATGCACCATGATGATATTACTAATGATAGATTGATATAGATTGTGATATGTAAGGAATAAAATATATTAGATTGATATGTAGATGGAAAATAAGAAATGGATATATTGATATAGATTGTGATATGTAAGGAATAAAATATATTATAATAACTTAAGTATGAGGAAGTCTTTTATAGGTTAGCTTTAAATATATATCAATTGAGCTAAAATGAATGGCATATAGTAAAATCAGACTATAAAGGTCTTGAAGGAGAGAGAAACTACATGAGTAAGTAAGTTTAGAATGATTTGTTCCTAAAGTAGTAGTGAATATGAAATGAAAGAAGTTAAATTGATGAATATGAAATGATGTGAAAATGATGAAAATTTCTAGATGGATCTTAGAACTTAACCCTAATAGAAGGAGCTATGAGATTGAGACCTTAAAGGTTACACCACCACAATTTAGGAGTCAGTCATTTGGTGTGACTTTGGAGATAAATCCTTGATGTGAAAGTCTATGTCAATGAGGAATAGACTATGATGAAATGAAATTTTGGAATATGTGAAATATGATTATATGTGACATGCAATGATGATATTTGATATGTTGTTATGTTGGTTCCTAACTTATGTTCCAGAGATGAGGATGTGAGACTCTTTAGGTAACCATGTTGTGGACCAGGGATTGTTGTTCATATCTTAATTGGCACAGATAAACCCTAAGATAATGACAGTGAGTCATTGATATGACAATCAAACATGGTGATTTCTACTTTTTGAGGTACAACCCAAGTATATTTAGGGCAAATGAACAAAAGATGACAAGCTATGTAGAATATGATTTAATTGTTTGTTACATTCCTTGTACTGCTAGTTGATGATTTACTATTGTTTATTATGTTTCTTATTGTGGAAAATAATCACACTATTATATATATTTTCTATTTCATATTTTGATCTATCTTGTTGACAAGTAGTAAATGTTATGACTTATATCTACTTTGAATATGATTTGGATTGCTTGCCATTTATTTTTATTGTTTCATAGACATGTCTTATGTGAACTTTAGCTTCAGTACTATATGATCTATTCCTAGTCTGACTTGTTGGGCATCACAAAGATGATGTTATTGTTATGTATTGATTCAAAATTTTTACATCTTGACTTGTTATTCATACTTAAGCATTTTTAATCTGAACTAAAAAGCATCTACTGATTCGTACATATACATTCTCTAAAAGATGTTTTAAAGTTGGATTTAGTCTAAATATTTACATTATTTGATATATTAGATTATTATCATAAACCGAATTGGATTAGATATTAGAAGTATCTGTTAGAATTTTCGATATGCACATATTTATTTTAAGTTCATTATACTTAATATGATATTGATGCATGCACTCATCTTGAGAGGGGGTTATCCACTCACTTGGGCTCTATATGAGACTCATCAGGTTGTTTCAAATATTTTTAGGTATGATGGTAACTAGCTGAGAGATTATGACAAAGAAGATGTAAATAGAATAATCTAGGTAGATTAAAATGTCCTTGTACTCTATCTTCTTGGGATGGGTAACAAACAGAGTTGTTTTTTCATATTTATCTACCTAATGGAAACTGAATCTTGTATGAGTAATAAATCTTGATTCTAGTTTTAGTGGAGTTGAATATGAAGTGTGGTGATTAAATATGTTGTCATTGATGTGATATTGTTACGAGATTTTATTAGAAAGAAAAAGGATTTTTTGTGTGTTTTTCATAATCACATTTGTTGAAAATTAGTTGTCATGCTTCATATTCTAGGTTTAGTTTTTCATTTACCCTCTAATGGATGGCATTAATGCTAATCAAAAGAGAGGTCCTGACAAGGTGATATCAAAGTGTGGTTAGACGAGTCTGTAGGGAAAATAGGATCTAGGGCTAGATGATAATATGGATGCTGGATAAAACTTGAATCATATGCATACTGACTGAAATCAGTATCCAGATACTTTGGTCATGTATTTGGGTATTGAGATAAGCTTGTATGGCATTGTTGAATGTACTTTCTTAGAGTTAAAATACACAAGCTTTCCCAAAATAGGCTACATAGCCAAGAAGGAGATCAACTAGTCATTAATAGGCATATTTCTCACCACATAAAGATGGAAATACTTTATCTCTTACAGAAACAAAGGAGAAAAATAGAAGAAAAGATTAATCCCATTGAGGAGAAGTGGCTCTTTATCCTTATCCTCCAGATGGGTTGTATCTCATCCTTTGGGTGCATTATCCTTGATCTTCTAGAATCCTTCACGTCAAGTCCCATTGATTCTACCCTAAACAACATCATGGATGGATGGATGCAGGTGGAATGCCGATGGAGATGTTTGGAAGGTGGTTGATAGTGATGGAAGATGATGGAGTTCCATGCAGGGTGATACAAACCAATGTGTTAGATGTAATGGTGAGATCTAGAGCCCTCTTGGGGCGTCCAACATTCAGAACAAAAAGATGCATAAACATTGGCTTTGCGTTCAAGGAAGGTATTTATAAAGGAAGGTGAAAATTTGTGAATGTGAGTGAACTCTACTTGATTTGAGGCAAAGAGAATCGATTTCACACCATTGGTTTGGCATCCGTTGGGTGTGATCTTTATTCTTGGGCCGCCCGGGTGCACAATCGGGTGTGTCATTGGTTTTGGACCGTCGGGGTGTGACCCTCAGGGGGCACTTTTGGGGTGTGATTGTAGGGAGGCACCATTGGCATTGTCCCCCAATGGAAAAAAGGTCAAATTATTAAGCACAGAAAATTGAGTTGAGTTGGATGAACACAACCTGGTTTTGCACCATCATAAGATAGTTCATTGATGTGCTCCATTGATTTATTCCTTTGGTTGTAGCAATTGACTTTGATCATTGGGTGTAGTCTTCAATCTTTATTGTTGGGCATATTCATTGACATTTGTTGTCAGGTTTAGTCATCAACCTTGATTGTCAGAGTGCTTGGATTTTCCACTGTGAAGGAATGAAACTGACTCGGTTTCAGGGAAACTAGGTCAGTTTCTTCAACTGAATTAGGGAAACTATAATGAATTCGGTGCCTGCAAGTATCAAATTTGGTAAGTTGAGAAATCCATAACTTTGAAAAGAGATAATTTATGAGAAGTTAAGTATCTAATTATTTTGTGAAGATCAATGCTAGTATATTCACATTACTATAGTTAAATCATTCGCATAAAATGCATAAATTTGAGTGTTGTTAGTAATCCATCTGTAAAAAGTTCATAGTAACTAAGTCACAATTGGGGGATTTTCAAAGTAATTACCACTCATAATAAAAAAAGTTAACATGATAGAAAAGAGATACATGGTAAAAAAGGGTTTAAAATGAAGAAGGTAAATCTTGAGAACAAATAGTTATTCAAAATTCCTTCACATTTTGGTCTAAAATTGTAACAACCTTTCCAAGTGGAGCACATACATATGCAAAATCATTAACGAATAAACATATTGGAATTTCAAGGTGGTATGATACAATTACGAATTTAATGTGATAGCATTAGTATTGAGGCATTTTTGAGTTGGTTAGTAAAAATACTTTCACAAATTTAGCATATATGACTTAGTTAGGGTCACTGTCACATCTACTTTACCTAAAAAATGGTAGAATTGGAAAGATATATGAGTGAGCTAGGATATCATTACAATATCCTCATGCCTCTTGTTTTGTCGACAAATAGATTTTCTTTAGAAGATATGTGAATTTGATTTAATTTGTGTTAATATCTAAGAGTTTGGAATGCCATGGTTTTTATTATGACCTTGAATTTCATATAGCTAAGAAGAGTTCATAGGAAAACTCAAAGGAGTGTATTTCTCTAATATATTTTCAATCGTTTTTCAATACAAATTGATTTTCCATAAAATTAGACGTTGCATAATATTTTTTTGCTTGTTGTTTTGTCGATGTTGAGTGTAAAATGGAAAGACAGCTATGCTATCGAGTAACATCATCATTATTAACTAAATATTAAGAAAAATATATAACCAAATTATTACATAGAGACAATTTATAACAAAATATGTCATCTAAGTTACCCAATACATGTGGTGGAGGAGTTCAATTGAGACATGGTAGTGGGTAACACTCTTGAGGAGACGTAGGGAGTAGGGGGTGGCCTTATTGCAAGTTTATAGAAAATAATAGGTTTTTTGGGAAATAAATATGCCTTCTTAATATACAAAATATGAAATTATTTTTCATTGAAATTCCATACCTCTAAGAAGATAAAAATAAATTCTTATTGTCTTTTGAGGCTCTGATTTGTATATTTATTTATGGTATTCATTGTTGATACATAACAAAGTGTTCATGTCCCCATTTTAATATTATAGAATCTTTTGTTATCATTGTGACTTAGACATAATGCAACCCCCCTCCAAATCTTGACATGAATTTGACTTAAGCATTCTTCATTACATAAATCTTATAACATGATGAATTGATCCGTAAATATGTGCATCTGTCTATAATGCCAACTTAAGAGCACATGATTGTTAGGAAAGCTCAGAATGCTAGGAAATCCCATAATGACATGAACGCCCATGATTTGGCTATAAAAGCCCATAATTGGCTTGAAAGCCCATAACGACCCCTTGAGGTCCATGTTTCGAGAACCATATAAAAATCAATTCAATTCCATTTGGTCATGAGCTTTTTTGGTCCTCCTATGATGGTCAAAAGATGCATAAAGGGTTCTTTCCTGTGGACATTTGGAGGCATGTATTAAGAGTGAAGCTACTTGGAGGAGTTGTTAGTAGGGACAAGGGTTTTATTGAAGATCTGGCTATAAGGAGGGCAACTAAGGTTGTCCACTTGATGCAACTACTCCCCCATTTGCATGATCCACAAAGAGAGCTTCTTTTATTACATGTTTGTATGGGTACGACCAAGCTTATGTTCAGGTTAAGGACATGCCAACCCGCATTCATGAAGTAGGCTGCAACATGGCTTGACAAAGGGCTACGTAGGTCCATTGAGGATATTGTGGTATGTGGAGGTCCTTTTTTTTGGAGATCTCTAATGGCCAGTGTTATCCTTTCCTATTAGACTTGGTGGTTTAGGTCTGTATTCTATAATGGAGGCTTCTTCATATACTTTTTTTCCTCTAGAGCCCAATCTTAGGTGCTCTAAGATCATATTTTATGAGGCAATGAGAGACATGGTACGGATTTTGATTTTAAGTATGGTTTAGATTGTCTATGTGTAACAATTCTGTTTTTTGACCTTACCTATTGGTTGTGCCACAAAGGGAAGGGCAGTTGGAATCTGAATTTAGAACCTGAAACCTTCAAGGACCCCTGCAACTTTATTACAGGGTCGAACACATGGATGTGGGGATGCTTAGGATGCTTAAGATCTCGCACTTAAGTCAGATAAACCAATATGATTGTTGATAAAAGTATGGAGCTAGAACTAGTCTAACAGATTGTCACGAAATAAAACAAAACAAAGAAAAGAAAACAAAACAGAGTCTGTAGGATTGTACTCATCCTAGAGAAGGAGTTCCTGGATATGTAACCACAAGTTGGGCAGTTTACGCACCCGTTCTTGGGCGTAGACAACCCTCAAACACCCGAGCAAGCAACCTACATCCAAACATGGTACATACTGTGGTATCTGTTCCTGTGGGGTCATCCTACTTGCTCTCACACAACGTGACTAAAACTCATCAATGACATGTAACCTCTCTCGAGGATGACAAATCAGCACCCTAGAATATTCTAGATACACTCTCAGGTCTAGAATGTTCTGAGGTGCCATGAACAAGTGTAATCTGGGAAGAACCAGGTAGTGGGCCCGACTATGCCGAGTTGGATCCGGTAATACCCAGGTCTACGGTTCTGCATAGATCACCTTGAACCATTCTCTTTTCATATTCTAATCCAAACTACCTTCTCTTATCTATTTCTATAATAAATCTCTCAATATAGGTAGAAATAGAAGTTCCAGCAAGAAAGAGATAAACCAAACTAGCAATCATAACCAAAGAGAGAAGATAGAATAAGAAACGTACTAGATCTAGAATAAAACTACTTGATTAAGGTAAAAGTACATAAACATGCCCAAAACATGCTACATAACCAAGAAGGAGCTCAACTAGCCATGGACAAGCATAGTTGGCACCAAACAAAGATGGAAGAACATCATTTGTACAAAAACAAAGGAGAATAATAGAAGAAAGAAGAAGAAGAGATTTAGCATGTAGAGGAGACATGTCACTCACTCCTTAGCCTCCGTATAGGCCGAATCTCATCTCTGGGTCCTCCTCCTTGATATTTTGGACTTCTTAGCCTCCTTTCTCTTTGATTCCTCCCCAAACAGTAGCTTGGTGGGTGTATGGAGGTGGAAGATGGTTGAGAATGGTGGGATATGGTTGAATGGTGGTGGAAAATGGTGGGAGATGGAAGAAAACTGGAGGAACGGACATAAGACGAGCACCTGAACCTTTCTAGACCTTGAAACCCTCCCACGGGGCTCTGGGAACCAAAACAGGTCGGGACCCCATGCTCAAGATTTTCTTCTTGCTATTCCCATTGATGGCCTTGGACTGCATATGTCACCAATAGAGTATTGTACTATTTTCAAACATCATCTTATGCTTCTTTTATTCCTAATTGATGAGGCATGTCTAGTATGTCAAAAATCCTACTTAGACACTTTTGAGGAGAACGCTGTTCACTGTAGAGAACTTTTAGGTTTCAAATATAGCCATGATATTATCAGAGATGTTGTTTATGATGTACTTAGACACGTTGGAGTTGCCTCTAAGAAAGAATCACCTATGAATTTTTTGACAAATCTACAGGAAGGGAGATCGACACTTAGACCTGAAGATGTTCTAATTTTTTTCTAGATGGGAGGAAAACATGCATTTGCTATTTTAACTAGAGTTTCTCCATTAAAGGGCCTGAAAGGTGGCCTAGAAAGCTGCCTCAGTTGAAGTGGTCAAGCGTGAGAAAGCATGTATTGACAAACAACATGTCTTTATCCCTTTCATATTTGATAATTTTGGGTTCTTAGCGCCTGAGGCAGTGGAACTTCTCAAGAGGGTCCAAAAAATTATGCATAGTAATGCTATGACTCTGTAACATACTAGATCTCGGACTCTATCATGGAAGTTAACATTTTGGACTTAGCCAAACAAGGTTGAAGGTTAGACCTAAATAGATGATTAGTATAACCCCAATGATCTAATGCATGTATAGATCACCTTAATATAATATAATGTTCTAACATTAATCTTAGGTTTATAATGGATACATAAAATATGCCACATAACTCATTTTGGTGGTAATATGAAGATAAGTAACTTAATTGGATGAATAAATTAGATAATGAACTGTTAATGGGTCATATGACATATCATATAAAAATAAGTCTCAAAAGTCGAAACAAACTTCAAATTCAAAATCTACATATCAAAATTAGCCTACATGTCAAATTTCATCTAATTTGGACAACCTTGACATATTAGGATAAGTTTAGGAGAGAGAAAATGAGTAAATGGCATAAGTAATGAATAATGTGATTATATAATTTAAAAATATGTAAATAATGCAAATTCATATACAACACATCAAAGATAACTTGTGGATGAAGTTTGGTCCAATTTGGATGTTGTTTGTGCAAGTTATGCAATTTTAGGTACATTTTGGACTTTTCTGCAATTTACCCAATTGAGAGGTTTTCTTTGAAAATTATCACATTAATTATAATCCTTATATATTCCCTTACCATTCTCGAGTTTTTGAACCATAGGGCGCCTAGTTGTACCTTGGTTTGAAGGTGTTACTTCCCAAGGGCATTTTAGGGATTAATCTCTTTATAAATGAACTTATCTTTAGAAGCTATCAACCAATGTGGTTATCTCTTTGATTGGAGGTCGTTTGGTATTGCCTATAAGTGTCCATAAACTTAAATTTGATATTCAAGAAGTCTCTATGAGCCATCCTCTTGCATGGCCATGAAATCCCTAGGCAAATGACACATGCAAAGTTCCATGGACACCTCATGCTGGACGTCTTCCTTATACATAATGGTTTGCATGCCCATTGGAATCCTTAGCATTGAACACATGGAAAGTAACTTGACACCTTGTTCTTGACTTATTATTTTTCCATAAAGGCTTACATTTCCATGGACACCCTTATACATGACACATGGAAAGTCTCATAGAGACCTCATACTTAACCTCTTTCTTTATATAGCCATATCTACCCCTTCCCAACTCCCAATTAAAAAAAATCTTACTCTCCTTTATTTCCTCTATCTTAGAGCATCATTCCAACTCTATTTTTCCATGAAGGTTTTGTCCCAAGGTAAAATGAGGTGCCTACCTTGGTGAAGAAGGCTCCTAGGGTTCCAAATTTCTCTATTTAGGATTTCTTAAGCTCCTCCTTGCTGATTTTGACCAAAACTAGTAAGTATCCTCCTTTCTTTCCCTATTTTCATATTGTTAGTCTTCCTTCCACCTTTCTCCAGGTCAGAACCATGGCCTTCCATGGTGAAACCCCACCTAGAACCCATAAACACATCATCTCCATGTTCTTTTCTTAGGATTTTGCACCTATAAAGTGGATAGGGTGCTGCTTGCTTGAGATAGGAGTTTTGTTAAAGAAACTAGCCTCTCTAATCTTGGAAACCTTACTTATTGGATCTATCCACCTTCCCTAGAGGTTCTTTGGAGGCCTAGGCTTGGATCTGGTATTGACTTGGACTGTTTAGACTCTAAAGTTGAGGTATGATTTATCCCCTATTCTTCTATGTTGAGCAGTTCACCTATGCTTATTCATTCTCTTTGTCCTATGGACATTAGCCTATACACAATGTCTTTTATTTTGAAAATCATGGTTCATGTGAACTACCTTATTTGATATTGATCATGTGATCATGGATATTCTTTTGAACTATTATCTTATGCTTTGTTCATGATGGAACCCTAAAAGATGACATGTGATGTCTTTTTCCCACTTATGAGGTGGATGCATATGTTGGTCACTTATGTGGTGACTAGTTTATACATTCTAACTATACTTGTTAGTTGCCTCTACATTTAACATGCTACGTGATTCAGTAGCACTAGAGTAGTGTAATTGCATTGATTTTATGGAAGATGTGTTATTTCCTACCTAGCAGATGTGATATTTTCTTCTCTTTTGGGATGGAAAGGAACCTCATACCTAGGGAAAGATGTGTGATTCTTGGCCCATCTTTTATATATTTAGGAGATTAAAAGTATTCCTTTCTCTATCAGGTTTCTAGTTTATGAGACTTGACTGCATTTGTGTTTATATTGTTCTAGGGCTATGTTTATCTCACATGCATGTAGGTTGATGATATGGGGTGTGTGCCCTAATTCTTTACATGTGCTTGTGTGGCACAATCTTTGTGTTTTATTAATGGAAAGTATTCTTTTGTTATCATATGATTTCAATTCCTTATGTCTTGATACCCATTTGGGTGGTCCTTATCCTTTCTATGGGAAGCCTTTTATATTTGATGTCTTTTATTCCATATATTTCTCAATTTCCTATTTAGTATGCACATACCAACCTTTACTAATGTCATCCATTTTCTCTTCTTGCTGGGGTATGCTACCAACCCTAGGTGAAGGACTTGGATGATATGGCATGAAGTTTTGGACTAGCTTAAGGAGTTAAAGCTTGGAGGCAAAGTTTTTATGGTTTAGATTTCCCTCTACTCATATCCTTATGTTGTATCATACACGTAAACCTTTATGGGATATTATGATGTACTTTTGTAATAACCTTATTATAAATTGAATATAGTCAACATTTTTATTCCACTGCTATACTTTAGTTGTTTTGAATACCATTTATTGAAATTTGAAAATGTTACACCTATTCCAGCATACCTTTGAGTGTGTTTGGAATGCATGTTTTATTCTTCATTTTTATTCTTTAGTAAGGGGTGATCTTGCCCCCTTACAGCATGGTATCAGAGCCCATGGTAGTCGGAATCTAACTATTTCAATTTTTTCTCCCTAGTTAGAATACTTGCCTTACCTTTAAGTGACATGTTTGCCCTAGAGTTGATCAATAGATGATGAAGGGTTGATTTAGGATCATATAGTTTTCACATTAGAATAATGATGAATAGATGCTTAAAATACTTACAAGTAAAAGATGCATGAGTAACCATAGTAACTTGAGGTTGTTTAGCTTGGCTTATAGGCAGCTACTAGGACATGAAGTTGAAAGCAAAGGTGTCTAGAAAGGATCATGGTTTGAGGACTGGAAAGATTTTCCTCCTCACCACTAGCTTGGTTTATGAGGACTCCCGAATCCATATGATACCGGCCTGGCCTGAGCTGATATGAATTGTTCAAAATAGCATGCTTATAGGCAATAGTACCCTTAGACATCTATATGATTTATCTTTAGGGACCCTAATATGTTGAACTAGTCTCCCAGCTGTAAATACTTGTTTGAGGATAGACAAGAGAAAGTTAACCCATAGTTCATAGTTAGTCTTTACAAGTTATGTTTTTTTTGCATGATGCTTATGTAGTTGGATGAAAGGATGTGTAGTTGAACCTTTTGTACCAAAAGAATAGTTTTTACTTAATAAGATGAATCCTTTAAGGGGCGGTGAATAAGTTGTTTTCTTATATGTGTATGTTTTAATTTCGAGGAAGAAATCCCTTTAAGGGGTGGTGTGCTGCAACATACTAGATCACGTACCCTACCATGGAAGTTGACATTTTGGACTTAGCCAAACAAGGTTGAAGGTTAGACCTAAATAGATGTGTAGTATAACCCCAATGATCTAATGCATGTATAGATCACCTTAATATAACCTAATGTTCTAACATTATTCTTAGGTTGATAATGGATACATAAAATATGCCGCATAACTCATTTTGGAGGTAATATGAAGATAAGGAACTTAATTGGATGAATAATTTAGATAATGGGCCGTTAATGGGCCATATGACATATCTCATAAGAATAAGTCTCAAAAGTGGAAAAAAACTTCAAATTCGAAATCTACATATCAAAATTAGTCTACATGTCAAATTTCATCTAATTTGGACAACCTTGAAATATTAGGATAAGTTTAGGAGAGAGAAAATGAGTAAAAGACATAAGTAATGAATAATATGATTATATAACTTCCAAATATGGAAATAATGGTAAATTAATTATTCAACGGATCAAAGATAACTTGTTTATGAATTTCGGTCCAATTAGGATGTTATTTGTGCAAGTTATGCAATTTTAGGTACATTTTAGACTTTTATGCAATTTACCCAATTGAGAGGTTTTCTTTGAAAATTTCCACATTCATTATAATCCTTATTTATTCCCTTACCATTCTCGAGTTTTTGAACCATAGGGATCCTAGTTGCACCTTGGTTTGAAGGTGTTACTTTCCAAGGGCATTTTAGGGATTATCCTCTTAATAAATGAGCTTATCTTTAGAGGATATCAACCAATGGGGTTATTTCTTTGACTGGAGGTTGGTTGGGATTGCCTATAAGTGTCCATAAACTTACATTTGATATTCAATAAGTGTCTATGAGCCTTCCTCTTGCATGGCCATGAAATCCCTAGGCGAATGACACATGGAAAGTTCCATGGACACCTCATACTAGACTTCTTCCTTATCCATAAAGGTTTGTATGTCCATAGGCACCCTTAGCATTGGACACATGGAAAGTAACTTGACACCTTGTGCTTGACTTCTTCCTTATCCGTAAAGGCTTTCATGTCCATGGACACCCTTATACATGACACATGGAAAGTTTCATAGACACCACATACTTGACCTCTTTCTTTATATAGCCATATCTACCCCTTCCCAACACCCAATTCAAAAATTGTTGCTCTCCTATATTTCCTCTATCTTAGAGCATCATTCCTACTCTATTTTTCAACAAAGTTTCTATCCTATGGTAAAAATAGGTGCCTACCTTGGTGAAGAAGGCTCCTAGGGTTCCAAATTTCTCTATTTAGGATTTCTTAAGCACCTCGTTGGTGATTTTGGCCAAAACTAGTAAGTATCCTCCTTTCCTTCCTTATTTTCATGTTGTTAGTCATCCTTCCACCTTCCTCCAGGTTATAATTATGGCCTTCCATGGTAAAACCCCACCTAGAACCCATAAACACCTGATCTCCATGTTCTTTTGTTAGGGTTTTTCACCTCTAAAGTGAACAACAAGCTTCTTGCTCGAGATAGGAGCTTTGTTGGAGAAACCAACCTATCTAAGCTTGGGAACATTACTTATTGGACCTTTCCACCTTCCCTAGAGGTTCTTTGGAGGCCTATGCTTGGATATAGTATTGACTTGGACTGTTTAGACTCTAAATTTGAGGTATGATGTATCCCCTATTCTTCTATGTTGAGCAATTCACCTATGCTTATTCATTTTCTTTGTCCTATGGACATTAGCCTATACACAATGTCTTTTCTTTTGAAAATCATGGTTCATGTGAACTACCTTATTTGATATTGATCATGTGATCATGGATATTCTTTTGAACTCTTATCTTATGCTTTGTTCATGATGGAACTCTAAAAGATGACATGTGATGTCTTTTGCCCACTTATGAGGTGGACATATATGTTGGTCACTTATGTGGTGACTAGTTCATATATTCTGACTATACTTTCTACTTGCCTCTACATTTAACATGCTATGTGATTCAGTAGCACTAGACTAGCGTAATTGCATTGGCTTTTATGGCAGACGTGTTATTTCTTGCCGAGCAGATGTGATATTTCCTTCTCTTTTGGGATGGAAAGGAACACCATACTCAGGGTAAGATGTTTGATTCTTGGCCCATGTTTTATATATTTGGGACATTGGAAGTATTCCTTTCTCTATCAGGTTTCAAGTTTATGAGACTTGGTCGCCTTTGTGTTTATAAATTTGTAGGGCTATGTTTATCTCATATTCATGCAGGTTGATGAAATGGGGTGTGTGCCCAAATTCTTTATATGTGCTTGTGTGGCATAATCTTTATGTTTTAATAATGGCAAGTATTCTTTTGTTATCATATGATTTCAATTCCTTTTATCTTGATACCCATTTGGGTGGTCCTTATCCTTTCTATGGGAACCCTTTTATATTTGATGTCCTTTATTCCATATATTTCTCAATTTCCTTTTTAGTATGCACATACCAGCCTTTATTGATGTCATCTATTTTCTCTTCTTACTGGGGTATGCTTCAAACCCTAGGTGAAGGACTTGGATGATAATGCATGAAGTTTTGGACTAGCTTAAGGAGTTAAAGCTTGGAGACAAATTTGTTATGGTTTAAATTTCACTCTACTCAGATCCTTATGTTGTATCATACATGTAAACCAATACGGGATATTATGATGTACCTTTGTAAAAACCTTGTTATAAATTGAATATAGTCAATATTTTTATTATGCTGCTATAATTTGGTTGTTTTGAATACCATTTATTGAATTTTGAAAATGTCACACCTATTCCAGCATACCATTGAGTGTGTTTGGAATGGATGCTTTATTCTTCAATTTTTCTTTAGCAAGGGGGTGATCCCACCTCCTTACAAACTCCTAGGTCTATGGATGTGGTTTTTCAGAGGATTGGATTTGCCATCCAAAAGGGACTGGCGGCATATCTTGCTTCCCATCTCGGTTCTATTTCATTGTAATAAGTTCTACTGATTGTCTATTGAACATTAACATTACCATTAACTAGTTTATAGGATTGCAGCTTGCTACCAAGAACTTTTCCACAACTCCCACATTTCAACTAATCTATACACATGTCAAACATTAACAAAGTACAATAATCTCTGTGGAAGATGAACCCGATAAAATGGTTAGGCCCTAATGGAACCAATGCTAGGTTTCTCCAAAAAAATTGGAATCACATATATTTTTCTAATTTCTAACTGTATATTTATACTTTGTAGGTTTACGGATTGACAATTACTTGCCCAACTCAATACTTGTGTGGATTCCCTAGAACAATACTACAAAATCTTGTAACCATCATCGACCAATAACACTAAATGTCAGTTGAAGTTAATATAAAAAAATTCTAGTGGAAAGGATCAAACCCTTGCTACCATATTGGACATATCCCATATAAAGAACTTTTGTCATGGGAAGAAGAATTTTCGACAACTTTATTTGTGTTCAAGAAGTTATACACTCAATTTGGTCTAAAATAGGGAAAATAGATTCTTCTACTTCAAACTAGACCTTTACAAGGAATATGATAGAATGAGATGAATATTTATACACAACACTGTGCGAATAGACACTATACCTCCGATCCATATAAAGATGATAACAAATCTCATCATATCCAATGAGATAGCTGTAACCATCCATGTTTAGGGTTTACTTGGATGATTGCATGTTTAACTAGATTGATCATTTGTAGAGATTGATTAGTGAGGGCAGTCTCATTTTTTATGCTTTTAACCTAATGAGAAACTCTATATATGCTTTTATTTCAAATAATTAGGGTTTTAGAATTGAAAACTTTAATCATCCAGAATTAGAGTTTTGCTAGCATATAAATACATAATTTGATAAGTATAGTGGTACACTTAATGATTTTTAATATTTTATATACAACTCTGATTTAGTTAAATTTGGATAGGAACTGGAGAACCTAAATGTAAGAATTATTGCAAATTACTGAATTATCAGATGTTTTATGACCTCATCTGAATTACCCCAGAACAAACTCAGTCGACCATGTATTTAAAATGAAATGTAATAGTATGATATTTGAACTTTATCTTTTTATCGATACATCCAACTGATCTGAACTTTTAATTGTAGTTTTAATTCAATTTTAGGCATATTTTGAATTTGCATAATTTTTTTATGATGTTAGACTGATCCAGAGAGGGTTGTCGGTCAAGTTTGTCTTGGATAAACTCAATCGATCATGCATGACAGGATGTGCTGCAAGCTAGGGATCACCAGGTAGTACTTCCTTCAACAAGGGGTCACAGGGAGGGGACATAGCACAATTCTAAATAGAGGAGGGTTTGCCAAAAGATTGGATCAAATGTAGGACTCTAATATTTGATTTTTATTTATTTATTGGTAGCTCTTATTGATTTGAAATTTTTATTGAAGCTTTGAAATGTTGTTTCAGACAACTTGATAATTTACCATAATTACTAGAAGAGTTTTGACCTATTCAATAATGATTTTTAGTAATATTTTTATTTCAAAAAATTCTCCTACAATAAAAAAAGTGTAAGGTTGGGTCAATTTACAATTGACCCAAGCACCTTAATTAAACTATATGAGAAACCTAGCAATCAAGAAGATATCATAGTTTGTGAGTCATTCTAGAGAAATAAAATTCTAGAGAGAGGGAGAGTTAGGGTTTGAGTGAGATAGATGGTGGAGATGTTGACCTAGGGCTATATCATCCAGGAAATGACAAAATCAAGTATGTTTAGCTTCTTTGTATAGTCTTTCATGGTGAATCTTCTCTATCATGTCAAGATCCCATACCTCTTATGATTTGATTCGAAATGATATCAAATCTCCCTCTTTTCTCACTCTTTCTCTCATATTCTCTATTTCTAGAGTTTCCGAGTTAAGATGAGGAAGAAATGCATTCAATAGCTAGAACCTTGGTGGTTTTCGTTTGGCCTACACATTTTTAGGAGCTTGTCACCTTAGGTGACTGTTTCTCTTCCTATTAACCTATGTAATCATGTTGGAAGCCTAATCATATCCAACTAAAATAATTAAGATCATCGCTAAGACTTGGATGCAATTGTATAACGAATTGGGATGATTTTGGGAAAAGAAATGCTAATGATTTAGATCCTTTACCATTGATTAATATTTGTTGAGTTCCTAACCTATTGATTTATGTTCTATGAATCATCTATGGACATAGAATTATTTTGTTTCACACGAATATTTCTTAGAACCAATTATTGAATGATATTCTTTTAAATTAAGTTGACATGTATAGAATAATACTGAATTGTATTAGAATGAATTATACAAGTGTATTTTTGAGACTTACTGAAATTGAATATGATACATACAAAAGGATCAGTATGAAGTGGCAATTTTCCCTGTTTAAGGTTTGTGTTGAGGGATTGGATCAAATGAGCTCATGAATAAATATATAATTGTGATTGTTGAATGAAATATGTGGAAATAGAAACTAGGGTTCCGTGTGTGTGAATATCCCTAATGAACCATTGTGCAACGTGATGATATTACTAATGATATGATTCTTATGATGTGTTGAACTAAGATGACATCTTAAATCCTTGACATGTAGTATTAAGTCGAGTATGAGAGATAAAGATCAAAGTTCTATATAATCTTGTAAATTTGATGAAACTCTTGAGTGTAGGCATTATTACATCATTTGAAGGTGATATGCCTTATGAAGATAATATAAGACTAATGTTTGTATTCTAGTAAAATATATGGAATATGGGAAAACCCACATGAATGCTAGACTTTTATACAAGTCACATGATGATGAATCAAGAGATGAATATAGACTAAAGAATAAGAAGAAGAGACCCTAATTTGTGGTACCTTCTGATTTGAGAGTTTTATAAAGGAGGGAACGATTTCTTTTATTTTACAAAAATGCTATTATGAGTTAAATGACATGGTACATGTATGTAGATGGAAAATAAGAAATGGATAGATTGATATAGATTGTGATATGTAAGGAATAAAATATATTATAATAAATTAAGTATGAGGAAATGTTTTATAGGTTGGCTTTAAATATATATCGATTGAGCTAAAATGAATGACATATAGTAAAATCAGACTATAAAGGTCTTGAAGGAGAGAGAAACTACATGAGTAAGTAAGTTTAGAATGATTTGTTCCTAAAGTAGTAGTGAACATGAAATGAAAGATGTCAAAATGGATGAATATGAAATGATGGGAAAATGATGAAAATTTGTAGATGAATCTTAGAACTTAACCCTAATAGAAGGAGCTATGAGATTGAGACCTTAAAGGTTACACCACCACAATTTAGGAGTCAGTCATTTGGTGTGGCTCTGGAGCTAAATCCTTGATGTGAAAGTCTATGTCAATGAGGAATAGACTATGATGAAATGAAATTGTGGAATATGTGAAATATGATTATATGTGACATGCAATGATGATATTTGATATGATGTTATGTTGGTTCCTAACTCATGTACCGAAAATGAGGATGTGAGCCTCTTTAGGTAACCATGTTGTGGACCAAGGTTTGTTGTTCATATCTTAATTGGCACGGATAAACCCTAAGATAATGACAGTGAGTCATTGACATGACAATCAAACGTGGTGATTTCTACTTTTTGAGGTACAAACCAAGTATTTTTAGGGAAAATGAACAAAAGATGACAAGCTGTGTAGAATACGATTTAATTGTTTGTTACATTCCTTGTACTTCTAGTTGATGATTTGCTATGGTTTATTTTGTTTCTTATTGTGGAAAATAATCACACTATCATATAGATTTTCTATTTCATATTTTGATCTATCTTATTGACAAGTAGTAAATGTTGTGACTTATATCTACTTTGAATATGATTTGGATTGGTTGCCATTTGATTGTATTGTTTCATAGACATGTCTTATGTGAACTTCAGCTTCAGGACTACATGATTTGTTCCTGTTCTGACTTGTTGGGCATCACAAAGATGATGCTATTGTTATGTATTAATTCAAAATTTTTACATCGTGACTTGTTATTCGTACTTAAGCATTTTTAATCTGAACTAAAAAGCATCTACTGATTCATACATATACATTCTCTAAAAGATGTTTTAAAGTTGGATTTAGTCTAAATATTTACATTATTTGATATATTAGATTATTATCATAAACTGAATTGGATTAGATATTGGAAGTATTCATTATAATTTTTGATATGCACATATTTATTTTAAGTTCATTATACTTAATATGATGTTGATGCATGTACTCATCTTGAGAGGGAGTTATCCACTCACTTGGGCTCTATATGAGACTCATCAGGTTGTTTCAAATATTTTTAGGTATGATGGTCACTAGCCAAGAGATTATGACAAAGAAGATGTAAATAGAATAATCAAGGTAGATTAAAATGTCCTTGTACTCTATCTTTTTGGAATGGGTAACATACAACGTTGTTTTTTCATATTCATCTACCTAATGGAAACTGAATCTTGTATGAGTAATAATTATTGATTCTTGTTTTAGTGGAGTTGAATATGATGTGTGGTTATTGAATATGTTGCCATTGATGTGATATTGTTACGAGATTTTATTAGAAACAAAAAGGATTTTTTTGTGTGTTTTTCATAATCACGTAAGTTGGAAATTAGTTGTCTTGCTTCATATTCTAGGTTTAGTTTTTTAGTTTCCCTCTAATGGCTGGCATTAATGCTAATCAAAAGAGAGGTCCTGACAAGGTGATATCAGAGTGTGGTTAGACGAGTCTGTAGGGAAAACAGGATCTAGGGCTAGATGATAATATGGATGTTGGATAAAACTTGAATCATATGCATACTGACTAAAATCGGTATCCAGATACTTTGGTCATGTATTTGGGTATTGAGATAAGCTTGTATGTCATTGTTGAATGTACTTTCTTAGAGTTAAAGTACATAATCTTTCCCAAAATAGGCTACATAGCCAAGAAGGAGATCAACTAGTCATTGACAGGCATGTTTCGCACCGCATAAAGATGGAAATACTTTGTCTCTTACAGAAACAAAGTAGAAAAATAGAAGAAAAGATTTATCCCATTGAGGAGAAGTGGCTCTTTCTCCTTATCCTCCAGATGGGTTGTATCTCATCCTTAGGGTGCATTATCCTTGATCTTCTAGACTCCTTCACCTATAGTCCCATTGATTCTACCCTAAACAACATCATGGATGGATGGACGGAGGTGGAATGCCGATGGCGATGTTTAGAAGGTGGTTGATGGTGATGGAAGATGATGGAGTTCCATGCAGGGTGATACAAACCAATGGGTTGGACGTAATGGTGCGATCTAGAGCCCTCTTGGGGCATCCAACATTAAGAACAAAGAGATGCATAAACATTGGCTCTGCGCACAAGGATGGTATTTATAAAGGAAGGTGAAAATTTGTGAATGTGAGTGAACTCTACTTGATTTGAGGCAAAGAGAGTCGATTTCACACCTTTGGTTTGGCATCCGTTGGCTGTGATCATCAGTCTTGGGCCTCCCGGGTGCACAATCGGGTGTGTCATTAGTTTTGGACCATCGAGGTGTGACCCTCAGGGGGAACTTTCGGGGTGTGATTGTAGGGAGGAACCATTGGCATTGTCCCCCAATGAAAAAAAGGTCAAATTATTATGCACAGAAAATTGAGTCGAGTTGGATGAACACAACCTAGTTTTGCACCATCATAAGATAGTTCATTGATGTGCTCCATTGATTTATTCCTTTGGTTGTAACCATCGACTTTGATCATTGGGTGTAGTCTTCGATCTTTTTTGTTGGGCATATTCATTGACATTTGCTGTCGGGTTTAGTCATTGACCTTGATTGTCAGAGTGCTTGGATTTTCCACTATGAAGGAATGAAATTGACTCAGTTTTAGGGAAACTAGGTCAGTTTCTTCAACTGAATCAGGGAAATTATCATCAATTCGGTGCCTGCAAGTATCAAATTTGGTCAGTTGAGAAATCCACAACTTTGAAAAGAGATAAATTATGAGAAGTTAAGTATCTAATTATTTTGTGAAGATCAATGCTAGTACATTCACATTACTATAGTTAAATATTTTGCATAAAATGCCTAAATTTGAGTGTTGTTAGTAATCCATCTGTAAAAAGTTCATTGTAACTAAGTCACAATTGGGGGACTTTCAATGTAATGACCACTCATAATAAAAAAAGTTAACATGATAGAAAAGAGATACATGGTAAAAAGAGTTTAAAATGAAGAAGGTAAATCTTGAGAACAAATAGTTATTCAAAATTCCTTCACATTTTAGTCTAAAATTGTAACAACCTTTCCAAGTGGAGCACATACATATGAAAAATCATTAACGAATAAACATATTGGAATTTCAAGGTGGTATGATACATTTAGGAATTTAATGTGATATCATTAGTATTGAGGCATTTTTTAGTTGGTTAGTAAAAATACTTGCACAAATTTAGCATATGTGACTTAGTTAGGGTCACCGTTACATCTACTTTACCTAAAAATTGGTAGAATTGGAAAGATAGATGAGTGAGCTAGGATATCATTACAATATCCTCATGCATCTTGTTTTATTAACAAATAGATTTTCTTTAGAAGATATGTGAATTTGATTTAAATTGTGTTAATATCTAAGAGTTTGGAATGCCATGGTTTTTATTATGACAATGAATTTCAGATAGCTAAGAAGAGTTCATAGGAAAATTCAAAGAAGTGTATTTCTCTAATATATTTTCAATCGTTTTCCAATACAAATTGATTTTCCATAAAATTAGACATTGCATAATATTTTTTTGCTTGTTGTTTTGTCGATGTTGAGTGTAAAACAGAAAGACAACTATGCTATCGAGTTACATCATCATTGTTAATTGAATATTAAGAAATATATATAACCAAATCATTACATAGAGATAATTTATAACAAAATATGTCATCTAAGTTACCCAAGACATGTTGTGGAGGAGTTCAATCGAGACATGGTAGTGGGTAACACTCTTGAGGAGTCGTAGGGAGTAGGGGGTGACCTTATTGCAAGTTTATAGAAAAGAATAGGTTTTTTGGGAAATAAATATGCCTTCTTAATAGACAAAATATGAAATTATTTTTCATTGAAATTCCATACCTCTAAGAAGGTAAAAATAAATTCTTATTGTCTTTTGAGGCTCTGATTTGTATATTTATTTATGGTATTCATTGTTGATACATAACAAAGTGTTCGTGTCCCCATTTTAATGTTATATATTCTTTTGTTATCATTGTGACTTAGACATACTGCAACGCCCCACCAAATCTTGACATGAATTTGACTTAAGAATTCTTGATTACATAAATCTTATAACATGATGAATTGATCTGTAAATCTGTGCATCTCTCTATAAAGCCAACTTAAGAGCACATGATTGTTAGGAAAGCTCAGAATTCTAGGAAATCTGATAATGACATGAATGCCCTTGATTTGTCTATAAAAGCCCATAATTGGCTTGAAAGCCCATAACGACCCCTTGAGGTCCATGTTTCGAGAACCATATAAAAATCATTTCAATTCCATTTGGTCATGATCTTTTTTGGTCCTCCTATGATGGTCGAAAGATTCATAAAGGGTTGTTTCCTGTTGACATTTGGAGGCATGTATTAAGAGTTAAGCTACTAGGAGGAGTTGTTAGTAGGGACAAGGGTTTTATTGAAGATCTGGCTATGAGGAGGGAAACTAAGGTTGTCCACTTGATGTAGTTACTCACCCATTTGCATGATCCACAAATAGAGCTTCTTTTATTTTGTTTTTGTATGGGTACAACTAAGCTTATGTTCATGTTAAGGACATGCCAACCCGCATTCATGAAGTAGGCTGCAACATGGCTTGACAAAGGGCTACGTAGGTCCATTGAGGATATTGTGGTATGTTGAGGTCCTTTTTTTTTTAGATCTCTAATGGCCGGTGGCATCCTTTCCTATTAGATTTGGTGGTTTCGGTCTGTATTCTATAATGGAGGCTTCTTCATATACTTTTTTGGCCTCCAGAGCCCAATCTTGGGTGCTGTAAGATCATATTTTATGAGGCAGTGAAAGACATGGTATGGATTTTGATTTGAAGTATGGTTTAGATTGTCTATGTGTAACAATTTCATCTTTCGACCTTACCTATTGGTTGCACCACAAAGGGGAGGGCAGTTGGACTTTGAATTTATAACCTGAAACCTTCAAGAACCCCTGGAACTTTATTATGGGGTCGAACACAGGGACGTGGGGACGCTTAAGATCTTGCTCTTAAGTCAGATAAGCCAATATGATTGTTGACAAAAGTATGGAGGTAGAACTAGTCTAACAGATTGTCACAAAATAAAATAAAACAAAATAGAGTTTGTAGGATTGTACTCATCAGAGAGAAGGAGTTCCTGGATATGTAACCACAAGTTGGGCAGTCTATGCACCCATTCTCGAGTGTAGACAACCCTCAAACACCCGAGCAAGAAACCTACATCCAAACATGGTACATACTGTGGTATATATTCTTGTGGGGTCATCCCACTCACTCTCACACAACGTGACTAAAACACATCAATGACATGTAACCTCTCTCGAGGATGACAAATCAGCACCCTAGAATATTCTAGATACACTCTCAGGTCTAGAATGTTCTAAGGTGCCATGAACAGGTGTGATCTAGGAAGAACCAGGTAGTGGGCCCGACTGTGTTGGGCTGAGTCCAGTCATGCCCAGGTCTACGGTTCTGCATAGATCACCTTGAACCGTTCTCTTTTCATATTCTGAATCAAACTACCTTCTCTTATCTATTTCTATAATAAATCTCTCAATATAGGTAGAAATAGAAGTTCAAGCAAGAAAGAGATCAACCAAACTAGAAATCATAACCAAAGGGAGAAGATAGAACAAGAAACATACTAGATTTGGAATAAAACTACTTGCTTAAGGTAAAAGTACATAAACATGCCCAAAACATGCTACACAACCAAGAAGGAGCTCAACTAGCCATGGACAAGCATAGTTGGCACCAAACAAATATGGAAGGACATCATTTGTACAAAAACAAAGGAGAACAGTAGAAGAAATGAGATGAAGAAGAGATTTATCCCATAGAGGATACATGGCTCTCACTCCTTAGCCTTCGTATAGGTCGGATCTCATCTCTGGGTCGTCCTCTGTGGTCTTCTGTACTCCTTATCCTCCTTTTTCTTTGATTCCTCCCCAAACAACATCTTGGTGGGTGTATGGAGGTGGAAGATGGCTGAGAATGGCGAGATACGCTTGAATGGTGGTGGAAAATGGTGGGAGATGGAAGCAAACTGGAGGAACGGACATAAGACAAGAACCTCAACCTTTCTAGACCTCGAAACCCTCCCACGAGTCTCTGGGAACCAAAATAGGTCAGAACCAACACGTGGAACCTCCAAAAATTCAGAACCCCTCTCCAACTTGTGAAGGGTGGATATTTATAGGAGGAGGAAGAGGGTCGCAATACCTACCTCGGTCTTGGTCATGTCATGGTCGAGGTGGATGCCTTGGTAGCGGTCATTCTACAGTCGAGGTTGGTGCAGCAGTCGTGCCTCAGTCTCGGTCACAGCCAGGGTGGATGCCTCGGTCACGGTAGGGCCGTGGTTGAGGTAAATCCCACAGTCACGGTCATGCCGCGGTCGAGGTAGATCCTGCGGTCATGGCGTTGTCTTCTAGGTCGTGGTCGCGACATCCTTCTTGGTTACGGTCGTGCTGTCAAAGCCCAAACCCACCCCCATGGGGGGGGCTTTTACCGGTGGTCGAGTGGCCTGCGTTGATGAACCTTGTAATTAGCGAGGATGCATTCTGATAAAGGACTAACCATCGAAAATAGGATCCAAGATACAACAGTCTCCTAAGCTGGTGCACATAGTGCGATGCTTAGTCCACCGCAACCGTGACGGATGGAAGCCTAGCCATCGCAAAAACCATGAGTTGGGGAGAAATCTTAAAGAATAGATATCTTTTCAAGTTTGGTTCCTACAAGTCCCAAAATTGACTAGTTAGGCAACTTTATCTATGAAAAGATGTAAATTTCTAAAAGATAAGGAGATAGGGTTATTTTGGGCATATTAAGGCTATAATGACACAAAACCATAAATAAATGCTTAGCATAGATGCCTAAATTTGGGTGTTATTGCCTATTTTGGTAATAAGGACCCCCCCAAGAAAAATCCCAGAATGCTTTGGTGAGTTCCCTTTTTAGCAAAATTATTAAGGACATGGAGTTTGAGTTTCACATGACTCTTAGACGAAAAGTAGTTTTTTAGTGTTTACAAGTCGAGCATGCTCAAGATTTTCTTCTTGCTATTCCCATTGATGGTCTTGTACTGCATATGTCACCAATAGAGTATTGTACTATTTTCAAACATCATCTTATGATTCCTTTATTCCTAATTGATGAGGCATGTCTAGTATGTCACAAATCCTACTTAGACACTTTTGGGGAGCACGGTGTTCACTGTACATAACTTTTAGGTTTCAAATATAGCCATGATCTTATCAGAGATGTTCTTTATGATGTACTTAGACACATTGGAGTTGCCTCTAAGAAAGAGGCACCTATGATTTTTTTGACAAATATACAGGAAGGGAGATCGACACTTAGACCTGAAGATGTTCTGATTTTTTTCTAGACGGGAGGAAAACATGCATGTGCTAATTTAACTGGAGTTTCTCCATTAGAGGTCCTGAAAGGTGGCCTAGAAAGCTACCTCAGTTGAAGTGGTCAAGCGTGAGAAAGAATGTATTGACAAACAACATGTCTTTATCCCTTTCATATTTGATACTTTTGGGTTCTAAGCACCTGAGGTGGTGGAACTTCTCAAGAGGGTCCAAAAAATTATGCATAGTAATGCTCTGACTCTGTAACATACTAGATCTCGGACCCTACCATGGAAGTTAACATTTTGGACTTAGCCAAACAAGGTTCAAGGTTAGACCTAAATAGATGTTTAGTATAACCCCAATGATCTAATGCATGTATAGATCACCGTTATATAATATAATGTTCTAACATTAATCTTAGGTTTATAATGGATACATAAAATATGCCACATAACTCATTTTGGTGGTAATATGAAGATAAGTAACTTAATTGGATGAATAAATCAGATAATGGAACGTTAATGGGTAATATGACATTTCACATAAAAAGAAGTCTCAAAAGTGGAAACAAACTTCAAATTCAAAATCTACATATCAAAATTAGCCTACATGTCAAATTTCATCTAATTTAGGCAACCTTGACATATTAGGATAAGTTTAGGAGAGAGAAAATGAGTAAACATCATAAGTAATGAATAATGTGATTATATAACTTAAAAATATGGAAATAATGGAAAATTCATATTCAACACATCAAAGATAACTTGTGCATGAAGTTTGGTCCAATTTGGATGTATTTTGTGTAAGTTATGCAATTTTAGGTGCATTTTGGACTTTTCTGCAATATACCCAATTGAGAGGTTTTCTTTGACAATTATCACATGCATTATAATTCTTATTTATTCCCTTACCATTCTCGAGTTTTTGAACCATAGGGAACCTAGTTGCACCTTGGTTTGAAGGTGTTATTTTCCAAGGGCATTTTAGGGATTAATCTCTTTGTAAATGAGCTTAGCTTTAGAAGCTATCAACCAATGTAGTTATCTCTTTGATTGGAGGTCGGTTGGGAATTCCTATAAGTGTCCATAAACTTACATTTGATATTCAAGAAGTCTCTATGAGACGTCCTCTTACATGGCCATCAAATCCCTAGGCGAATGAAAATGGAAAGTTCCATGGACACCTAATGCTGGACTTCTTCCTTATACATAAAGGTTTGCATGTCCATTGGCACCCTTAGCATTGGACACATGGAACGTAACTTGACACCTTGTTATTGACTTCTTACTTATCCATAAAGGCTTACATTTCCATGGATAGCCTTATACATGACACATGGAAAGTCTCATCGACACCTCATACTTGACCTCTTTCTTTATATAGCCATATCTACCCCTTCCCAACTCCCAATTAAAAAACTATTACTCTCCTTTATTTCCTCTATCTTAGAGCATCATTCCTACTCTATTTTTCCATGAAGGTTCTATTCCAAGGTATAATAAGGTGCCTACCTTAGTGAAGAAGGCTCCTAGGGTTCCAAATTTCTCTATTTAGAATTTCTTAAGCTCCTCCTTGCTGATTTTGACCAAAACTAGTAAGTATCCTCCTTTGTTTCCCTATTTTCATGTTGTTAGTCTTCCTTACACCTTCCTCCTGGTCGGACCCATGGCCTTCCATGGTGAAACCCCACCTAGAACCCACAAACACCTCATCTTCATGTTCTTTTGTTAGGGTTTTTCACCTATAAAGTGGATAGGGTGCTTCTTTCTTGAGATAGGATCTTTGTTAAAGAAACCAACCTCTCTAAGCTTAGAAACCTTACTTATTGGACCTATCCACCTTACCTATAGGTTTTTTGGAGGCCTAGGCTTGGATCTGGTATTGACTTGGACTATTTAAACTCTAAAGTTGAGGTATGATGTATCCTCTATTCTTCTATGTTGAGAAATTCACCTATGCTTATTCATTCTCTTTGTTCTATGGACATTAGCCTATACACAATGTCTTTTCTTTTGAAAATCATGGTTCATGTGAACTACCTTATTTGATATTGATCATGTGATCATGGATATTCTTTTGAACTATTATCTTGTGCTTTGTTCATGATGGAACCCTAAAAGATGGCATGTGATCTCTTTTGCCCACTTAAGAGGTGGATGTATATGTTGATCACTTATGCGGTGACTAGTTTATATATTCTAACTATACTTGTTAGTTGCCTCTACATTTAACATGCTACGTGATTCAGTAGCTCTAGAGTAGTGTAATTGCATTGATTTTTATGGAAGATGTGTTATTTCCTACCGAGCATATGTGATATTTCCTTCTCTTTTGGGATGGAAAGGAACCTCATACCCAGAAAAGATGTGTGATTCTTGGCCCATCTTTTATATATTTAGTAGTTTGGAAGTATTTCTTTCTCTATTAGGTTTCAAGTTTATGAGAGTTGACTGTCTTTGTGTTTATATTGTTCTAGGGCTATGTTTATCTCACATGCATGTAGGTTGATTATATGGGGTGTGTCTGTCCTAATTATTTACATGTGCTTGTGTGGCACAATCTTTGTGTTTTATTAATGGAATGTATTCTTTTGTTATCATATGATTTCAATTCCTTTTATCTTGATACCCATTTGGGTGGTCCTTATCCTTTCTATGGGAAGCCTTTTATATTTGATGTCCTTTATTCCACATATTGCTCAATTTCCTATTTAGTATGCACATACCAGCCTATACTAATGTCATCCATTTTCTCTTCTTGCTGGGGTATGCTTCCAACCCTAGGTGAAGGAATTGGATGATAAGGCATGAAGTTTTGGACTAGCTTAAGGAGTTAAAGCTTGGAGAAATTTTTATTCCACTGTTATACTTTAGTTGTGTTGAATACCATTTATTGAAATTTGAAAATGTTATACCTATTCTAGCATACTTTTGAGTGTGTTTGGAATGGATGTTTTATTCTTCAATTTTTCTTTAGTAAGGGGGTGATCTTGCCCCCTTACATCATGGTATCAGAGCCAATGGTAGTCGGAACTTGACTATTTCAATTTTGTCTCCCTAGTTAGAATACTTGCCTTTCCTTTAAGGGACATGTTTGCCCTAGAGTTGATCAATATATGATGAAGGGTTGATTTAGGATCATATAGTTTTCACATTAGAATAATGATGAATAGATCCTTAAAATACTTACAAGTAAAAGATGCATGAGTAACCATAGTAACTCGAGGTTGTTTAGCTTGGCCTTTAGGCAGCTACTAGGACATGAAGTTGAAAGGAAAGGTGTCTAGAAAGGATCAGGGTTTGGGGAATGGCAAGATTTTCTCCGCACCACTAGCTTGGTTTATGAGGACTCCCGAATCGATATGATACCGGCCTAGCCTGAGCTGATATGAATTGTTCAAAATAGCATGCTTATAGGCAATAATAGCCTTAGACATCTATATAATTTATCTTTAGGGACCCTAATATGTTGAACTAGTCTCCCAGGTGTAAAGACTTGTTTGAGGATAGACAAGAGAAAGTTAACCCATAGTTCATAGTTAGTCTTTACAAGTTATGTTTTTTTTCGCATGACGCTTATGTAGTTGGACGAAAGGAAGTGTAGTTGAACCTTTTGTACCTAAAGAATAGTTTTAACTTAATAAGATGCATCCTTTAAGGGGTGGTGAATAAGTTGTTTTCTTATATGTGTATGTTTTGATTTTGAGGATGAAATCCCTTTAATGGGTGGTGTCTTGCAACATACTAGATCTCGTACCCTACCATGGAAGTTGACATTTTGGACTTAGCCAAACAAGGTTGAAGGTTAGACCTAAATAGATGTGTAGTATAACCCCAATGATCCAATTCATGTATAGATCACATTAATAAAACCTAATATTCTAACATTATTCTTAGGTTGATAATGGATACATAAAATATGCCGCATAACTCGTTTTGGTGGTAATATGAAGATAAGGAACTTAATTGGATGAATAGTTTAGATAATGGGCCGTTAATGGGCCATATGACATAGCTCATAAGAATAAGTCTCAAAAGTGGAAAAAAACTTCAAATTTGAAATCTACATATCAAAATTAACCTACATGTCAAATTTCATCTAATTTGGACAACCTTGAAATATTAGGATAAGTTTAGGAGAGAGAAAATGAGTAAAAGGCATAAGTAATGAATAATATGATTATATAACTTCAAAATATGGAAATAATGGTAAATTAATTATTCAACAGATCAAAGATAACTTGTGGATGAATTTTGGTCCAATTAGGATGGTATTTGTGCAAGTTATGCAATTTTAGGTATATTTTGGACTTTTATGCAATTTACCCAATTGAGAGGTTTTCTTCACAAATTTCCACATGAATTATAATACTTATTTATTCCCTTACCATTCTCTAGTTTTTTAACCATAGGGCACCTAGTTGCAACTTGGTTTGAAGGTGTTACTTTCCAAGGGCATTTTAGGGATTACCCTTTTAATAAATGAGCTTATCATTAGAGGCTATCAACCAATGGGGTTATTTCTTTGATTGGAGGTCGGTTCGGATTGCCTATAAGTGTCCATAAACTTACATTTTATATTCAAGAAGTGTCTATGAGCCTTCCTCTTGCATGGCCATGAAATCCCTAGGTGAATGACACATAGAAAGTTCAATGGACACCTCATACTGGACTTCTTCCTTATCCATAAAGGTTTACATGTCCATAGGCACCCTTAGCATTGGATACATGGAAAGTAACTTGAAACCTCGTTCTTGACTTCTTCCTTATCCATAAAGGCTTTCATGTCTGTGGACACCCTTATACATGACACATGGAAAGTCTCATAGACACCTCATACTTGACCACTTTCTTTATATAGCCATATCTACCCCTTCCCAACCCCCAATTCAAAAATTGTTGCTCCCCTTTATTTCCTCTATCTTAGAGAATCATTCCTACTCTATTTTTCAACAAAGTTTCTATCCTAAGGTAAAAGGAGGTGCCTACCTTGGTGAAGAAAGCTCCTAGGGTTCCAAATTTCTCTATTTAGGATTTCTTAAGCTCCTCCTTTGTGATTTTGACCAAAACTAGTAAGTATCCTCCTTTCCTTCCCTATTTTCATGTTGTTAGTCTTCCTTGCACCTTCCTCCAGGTTAGAATTATGGCCTTCTATGGTGAAATCCCACCTAGAACCCATAAACACCTCATCTCCATGTTCTTTTGTTAGGGTTTTTCACCTCTAAAGTGGAGAAGGTGCTTCTTGCTCGAGATAGGAGCTTTGTTGGAGAAACCATCCTCTCTAAGCTTGGGAACCTTACTTATTGGACCTATCCACCTTCCCTAGAGGTTCTTTGGAGGCCTAGGCTTGGATCTAGTATTGACTTGAACTGTTTAGACTCTGAAGTTGAGGTATGATGTATCCCCTATTCTTCTATGTTGAGCAATTCACCTATGCTTATTCATTCTCTTTGTCCTATGGACATTACCCTATACACAATGTCTTTTCTTTTGAAAATCATGGCTCATGTGAACTACCTTATTTGATATTTATCATGTGATCATGGATATTCTTTTGAACTCTTATCTTAAGCTTTGTTCGAGATGGAACTCTAAAAGATGACATGTGATGTCTTTTGCCCACTTATGAAGTGGACGTATATATTGGTCACTTATGTGGTGACTATTTCATATAATATGACTATACTTTATACTTGCCTCTACATTTAACATGCTATGTGATTCAGTAGAACTAGACTAGCGTAATTACATTGGTTTTTATGGAAGACATGTTATTTCTTGACGAGCAGATGTGATATTTCCTTCTCTTTTGGGATGGTAAGGAACCCCATACCCAGGGCAAGATGTGTGATTCTTGGCCCATGTTTTATATATTTGGGACATTGGAAGTATTCCTTTCTCTATCAGGTTTCAAGTTTATGAGACTTGGTCGCCTTTGTGTTTATAAATTTGTAGGGCTATGTTTATCTCACATGCATGCAGGTTGATGATATAAGGTGTGTGCCCAAATTCTTTATATGTGCTTGTGTGGCATAATCTTTATGTTTTATTAATGGAAAGTATTCTTTTGTTATCATATGATTTCAATTCCTTTTATCTTGATCCCCATTTGGGTGGTCCTTATCCTTTCTATGGGAACCCTTTTATATTTGATGTCCTTTATTCCATATATTTTTCAATTTCCTTTTTAGTATGCTCATACCAGCCTTTATTGATGTCATCTATTTTCTCTTCTTGCTGGGGTATGCTTCCAACCCTAGGTGAAGGACTTGGATGATAAGGCATGAAGTTTTGGACTAGCTTAAGGAGTTAAAGCTTGGAGACAAATTTGTTATGGTTTAAATTTCCCTCTACTCAGATCCTTATGTTGTATCATACATGTAAACCAATACGGGATATTATGATATACTTTTGTAATAACCTTGTTATAAATTGAATATAGTCAATATTTTTTTCTGCTGCTATACTTTGGTTGTTTTGAATACCATTTATTGAAATTTGAAAATGTTGCAACTATTCCAACATATCATTGAGTGTGTTTGGAATGGATGTTTTATTCTTCAATTTTTCTTTAGTAAGGGGGTGATCCCACCTCCTTACAAACTCCCAGGTCTATGGATGTGGTTTTTCAGAGGATTGGATTTGCCATCCAAAAGGGATTGATGACATAGCTTGTTTCCCGCCTCCGTTCTATTTCATTGTAATATGTTCTACTGATTGTCTATAAAACATTAACATTACCATTAAATAGTTTATAGGCTTGCATCTTGCTACCAAGAACTTTTCCACAACTCCCACATTTCAACTAATCTATACACATGTCAAACAGTAACAAAGTACAACAAGCTCTGTGGAAGATGAACCCGATAAAATCGTTAGTCCCTGATGGAACCTATTCTAGGTTTCTCCAAAAAATTTGGAATCACATATATTTTTCTAATTTCTAACTATATATTTATACTTTGTAGGTGTAATGATTGACAATTGCTTGCCCAACTCAATACTTGTATTGATTCCCTAGAACAATACTACAAAATCTTATAACCATCATCGACCAATAACACTAAATTTCAATTGAAGTTAATATAAAAAAATTCTAGTGGAAAGGATCGAACCCTTGCTACCATATTGGACATCCCCCATATAAAGAACTTTTGTCATGGGAAGAAGAATTTCAAACAACTTTATTTGTGTTCAAGAAGTCATACACTCAATTTGGTCTAAAAGAGGGAAAATAGATTCTTCTACTTCAAACTAGACATTTCCAAGGAATATGATAGAATGAGATGAATATTTATACACAACACTGTGTGAATAGAAGCTATACCTCCGATCCATATAAAGATGATCACAAATCTCATCATATCCAGTGAGATAGTTGTAACCATCCATGTTTAGGGTTTATTTGGATGATTGCATGTTTAACTAGATTGATCATTTGTAGAGATTGATTAGTGAGGGTAGTCTCATTTTTTATGCTTTTAACCTAATGAGAAACTCTATATATGCTTTCATTTCAATTAATTAGGGTTTTAGAATTGAAAACTTTAATAATCTAGAATTAGGGTTTTGCTAGCATATAAATACAAAATTTGATAAGTATAGTGGTACACTTAATGATTTTTAATATTTTATATACAACTCTGATTTAGTTAAATTTGGATAGGAATTGGAGAACTTAAATGTAAGAATTATTGCAAAATACCGAAGTATGAGATGTTTTATGACCTCATCTGAATTACCCCAGGACAAACTCAGTCGACCACATATTTAAAATGAAATGTAATAGTATGGTATTTGAACTTTATCTTTTTATCCATACATCCAATTGATCTGAACTTTTAATTGTAGTTTTTAAATTCCATTTTAGGCATATTTTGAATTTGCATATTAATTTGAAATTTTTATTGAAGCATTGAAATGTTGTTTCAGACAACTTGATAATTTACCATAATTACTGGAAGAGATTTGACCTATTTAATAAATTATTTTTGGTAATATTTTTATTTCAAAAAATTCTCCTACAATAAAAAAAAGTGTAAGGTTGGGTCAATTTACAATTGACCCAAAAACCTTAATTAACCTATATGAGAAACCTAGCAATCAAGAAGATATCATAGTTTGTGAGTCATTCTAGAGAAATAAATTCTAGAGAGAGGGAGAGTTAGGGTTTGAGTGAGGTAGATGGTGGAGATGTTGACCTAGGGCTAATGATATCCCATCCCTCTTATGATTTGATTCGAAATGATATCAAATCTCCCTCTTTCCTCACTCTTTCTCTCGATTTCTCTGTTTCTAGAGTTTCTGAGTTAAGATGAGGAAGAAATGCATTCAATATCTAGAACCTTGGTGGTTTTCGTTTGGCCTACAAATTTTTAGGAGCTTGTCACCTTAGGTGACTGTTTCTCTTCCTATTAACCTCTGTAATCATGTTGGAAGCCTAATCATATCCAACTAAAATAATTAAGATCATCGCTAAGACTTGGATGCAATTGTATAACCAATTGGGATGATTTTGGGAAAAGAAATGCTACTGATTTAGATCCTTTACCATTGATTAATATTTTTCGAGTTCCTAACCAATTGATTTAAGTTCTACGAATCATTTGTGGACATAGAATTATGTTGTTTCACACGAATATTTCTTAGAAACAATTATTGAATGATATTCTTGTAAAATGAGTTGACATGTAAAGAATAATATTGAATTGTATTAGAATGAATTATACAAGTGTATTTTTGAAACTTACTCAAATTGAATATGATACATACATAGGGATCAGTATGAAGTGGCAATTTTCCCTATTTAAGGTTTGTGTTGAGGGATTGAATCAAATGAGCTCATGAATAAATATATAATTGTGATTGATTAATGAAATATGTGGAAATAGAAACTAGGGTTCTGTGTGTGTGAATATCCCTAATGAACCATTGTGCGCCATGATGATATTACTAATGATATGATTCTTATGATGTGTTGAACTAAGATGACATCTTAAATCCTTGAAATGTAGTATTGAGTCGAGTATGAGAGATAAAGATCAAAGTTCTATATAATCTTATAAATTTGATGAAACTCTTGAGTGTAGGCATTATTACATCATTTGAAGGTGATATGCCTTATGAAGATAATATAAGACTAATTTTTGTATTCTAGTACAATATATGGAATATGGAAAAAACCCACATGAATTCTAGACTTTTATACAAGTCACATGATGATGAATAAAGAGATGAATATAGACTAAAGAGTAAGAATAAGAGACCCTAATTTGTGGTACCTTCTGATTTGAGAGTTTTATAAAGGAGGGAACAATTTCTTTTATTTTACAAAAATGCTATTATGAGTTAAATGACATGGTACATGTATATAGATGGAAAATTAGAAATGGATAGATTGATATAGATTGTGATATGTAAGGAATAAAATATATTATAATAAATTAAGTATGAGGAAGTCTTTTATAGGTTAGCTTTAAATATATATCTATTGAGCTAAAATGAATGGCATATCGTAAAATCAGACTATAAAGGTCTTGAAGGAGAGAGAAACTACATGAGTAAGTAAGTTTAGAATGATTTGTTCCTAAAGTAGTAGTGAACATGAAATGAAAGAAGTCAAAATGGATGAATATGAAATAATGGAAAAATGATGAAAATTTGTAGATGGATCTTAGAACTTAACCCTAATAGAATGAGCTATGAGATTGAGTCCTTAAAGGTTACACCTCCACAATTTAGGAGTCAGTCGTTTGGTGTGGCTCTGGAGCTAAATCCTTGATGTGAAAGTCTATGTCAATGAGGAATAGACTATGACGAAATGAAATTGTGGAATATGTGAAATATGATTATATGTGACATGCAATGATGATATTTGATATGATGTTATGTTGGTTCCTAACTCATGTACCGAAAATGAGGATGTGAGCCTCTTTAGATAACCATGTTGTGGACCAGGGTTTGTTGTTCATATCTTAATTGGCATGGATAAACCCTAAGATAATGACAGTGAGTCATTGACATGACAATCAAACGTGGTGATTTCTACTTTTTGAGGTACAAACCAAGTATTTTAGGGCAAATGAAAAAAAGATGACAAGCTGTGTAGAATATGATTTAACTATTTTTTACATTCCTTGTACTGCTAGTTGATGATTTGCTATTGTTTATTATGTTTCTTATTAAGGAAAATAATCACACTATTATATAGATTTTCTATTTCATATTCTGATCTATCTTGTTGACAAGTAGTAAATGTTGTGACTTATATCTACTTTGAATATGATTTGGATTGCTTGCCATTTGATTATATTGTTTCATAGACATGTCTTATGTGAACTTCAGCTTCAAGACTACATGATCTGTTCCTGGTCCGACTTGTTGGGCATCACAAAGATGATATTATTGTTATGTATTGATTTAAAATTTTTACATCTTGACTTGTTATTCATAGTTAAGAATTTTTAATTTGAACTAAAAAGCATCTACTGATTCGTACATAGACATTCTCTAAAAGATGTTTTAAAGTTGGATTTAGTCTAAATATTTACATTATTTGATATATTAGATTATTATCATAAACTGAATTGGATTAGATATTAGAAGTATCGGTTAGAATTTTTGATATGCACATATTTATTTTAAGGTTATTATACTTAATATGATGTTGATGCATGTACTCATCTTGAGAGGGAGTTATCCACTCACTTGGGCTCTATATGAGACTCATCAGGTTGTTTCAAATATTTTTAGGTATGATGGTAACTAGCGGAGAGATTATGACAAAGAAGATGTAAATAGATTAATCAAGGTAGATTAAAATGTCCTTGTACTCTATCTCTTTGGGATGGGTAACATACATAGTTGTTTTTTCATATTCATCTACCTAATGGAAACTGAATCTTGTATGAGTAATAAGTCTTCATTCTAGTTGTAGTGGAGTTGAATATGATGTATGGTTATTAAATATGTTGTCATTGATGTGATATTGTTACGAGATTTTATTAGAAACAAAAAGGATTTTTTGTGTGTTTTTAATAATCACATTTGTTGAAAATTATTTGTCTTGCTTCATATTCTAGGTTTAGTTTTTGAGTTTCCCTCTAATGGCTGGCATTAATGCTAATCAAAAGAGAGGTCCTGATAAGGTGATATCACATTGTGGTTAGATGAGTCTGTAGGGAAAATAGGATCTAGGGCTAGATGATAATATGGATGCTGGACAAAACTTGAATCATATGCATACTGACTAAAATCGGTATCCAGATACTTTGGTCATGTATTTGGGTATTGAGATAAGCTTGTATGTCATTGCTGAATGTACTTTCTTAGAGTTAACGTGCATAAGCTTTCCTTTGGTTGTAACCATCGACTTTGATCGTTGGGTGTAGTCTTCGATCTTTGTTGTTGGGCATATTCATTGACATTTGCCGTTGAGTTTAGTCATCGACCTTGATTGTCAGAGTTCTTGGATTTTCCACTGTGAAGGAATGAAACTGACTCAGTTTTAGGGAAACTAGGTCAGTTTCTTCAACTGAATTAGGGAAACTATCATCAATTTGGTGCCTGCAAGTATAAAATTTGGTAAGTTGAGAAATCCATAACTTTGAAAAGAGATAAATTATGAGAAGTTAAGTATCTAATTATTTTGTGAAGATCAATTCTAGTACATTCACATTACTATAGTTAAACATTTTTCATAAAATGCCTAAATTTGAGTGTTGTTAGTAATCCAACTGTAAAAAGTTCATAGTAACTAAGTCACAATTGGGGGACTTTCAATGTAATGACCACTCATAATAAAAAAATTTAACATGATAGAAAAGAGATACATGGTAAAAAGGGTTTAAAATGAAGAAGGTGAATGAGAACAAATAGTTATTCAAAATTCCTTCACATTTTGGTCTAAAATTGTAACAACCTTTCCAAGTGGAGCACATACATATGCAAAATCATTAATGAACAAACATATTGGAATTTCAAGGTGGTATGATACAATTAGGAATTTAATGTGATAGCATTAGTATTGAGGCATTTTTGAGTTGGTTAGTAAAAATACTTGCACAAATTTAGCATATGTGACTTAGTTAGGATCATTGTCACATCTACTTTACCTAAAAATTGGTAGAATTGGAAAGATAGATGAGTGATCCAGGATATCATTACAATATCCTCATGCCTCTTCTTTTGTCGAAAAATAGATTTTCTTTAGACGATATGCGAATTTGATTTAATTTGTGTTAATATCTAAGAGTTTGGAATGCCATGGTTTTTATTATGACCTTGAATTTCATATAGCTAAGAAGAGTTCATAGGAAAACTCAAAGGAGTATTTTTATCTAATATATTTTCAATCGTTTTCTAATACAAATTGATTTTCCATAAAATTAGATGTTGCATAATATTTTTTTGTTTGTTGTTTTGTCGATGTTGATTGTAAAATAGAAAGACAGCTATGATACCGAGTAACATCACCATTTTTAACTGAATATTAAGAAAAATATATAACCAAATTATTACATAGAGACAATTTATAACAAAATATGTCATCTAAGTTACCCAATACATGTTGTGGAGGAGTTCAATCGAGACATGGTAGTGGGTAACACTCTTGAGGAGTCGTAGGGAGTAGGGGATGACCTTATTGCAAGTTTATAGAGAATAATAGGTTTTTTGGGAAATAAATATGCCTTCTTAATGTACAAAATATGAAATTATTTTTCATTGAAATTCCATACCTCAAAGAAGATAAAAATAAATTCTTATTGTCTTTTGAGGCTCTGATTTGTATATTTATTTATGGTATTAATTTTTGATACATAACAAAGTGTGCATTTCCCCATTTTCATATTATAGAATCTTTTGTTATTATTGTGACTTAGACATAATGCAACACCCCTCCAAATCTTGACATGAATTTGACTTAAGCATTCTTGATTACATAAATCTTATAACATGATGAGTTGATTCGTAAATCTGTGCATCTCTCTATAATGCCAACTTAACAACACATGATTGTTAGGAAAGCTTAGAATGCTATGAAATCCCATAATGACACGAATGCCCATGATTTGGCTATAATAGCCCATAATTGGTTTGAATACTATAACAACCCCTTGAAGTCCATGTTTCAAGAACCATATAAAAACCAATTCAATTCCATTTGGTCATGAGGTTTTTTGGTCCTCCTATCATGGTCGAAAGATGCATAAAGGGTTGTTTCCTGTTGACATTTGGAGGCATGTATTAAGAGTGAAGCTACTTCGAAGAGTTGTTAGTAGTGACAAGGGTTTTATTGAAGATCTGGATACGAGGAGGGCAACTACGTTTGTCCACTTGATGCAGCTACTCCCCCATTTGCATGATCCACAAAGAGAGCTTCTTTTATTACATTTTTGTATGGGTACGACCAAGCTTATGTTCAGGTTAAGGACATGACAACCCGCATTCATGAAGCACGCAACAACATGGCTTGACAAAGGGCTACGTAGGTCCATTGAGGATATTGTGGTATGTGGAGCTCCTTTTTTTTGGAGATCTCTAATGGCCAGTGGCATCCTTTCCTATTAGAATTGGTGGTTTAGGTCTGTATTCTATAATGGAGGCTTCTTCATATACTTTTTTGGCCTCCAGAGCCCAATCTTGGGTGCTCCAAGATCATATTTTACGAGGCAGTGAGAGACATGGTATGGATTTTGAGTTTAAGTATGTTTTATATTATCTATGTGTAACAATTCCGTCTTTCGACCTTACCTATTGGTTGCCCCGCAAAGGGGAGGGTAGTTGGTCTTTGAATGTATAACCTGAAACCTTCAAGGACCCCTGCAACTTTATTACGGGATCAAACACAAAGATGTGGGGACGGTTAGGATGCTTAAGATCTCGCTCTTAAGTCAGATAAGCCAATATGATTGTTGATAAAAGTATGGAGCTAGAACTAGTCTAACAGATTGTCACAAAATAAAACAAAACAAAGAAAAGAAAACAAAACAGAGTGTGTAGGATTGTACTCATTAGAGAGAAGGAGTTCCTAGATATGTAACCACAAGTTGGGCAGTCTATGCACCCGTTCTCAGGCGTAGACAACCCTCGAACACCCGAGCAAGCAACCTACATCCAAACATGGTACATAATGTGGTATCTATTCCTGTGCGATCATCCCACTCGCTCTCACACAACGTGACTAAAACTCATCAATGACATGTAACCTCTCCCGAGGATGACAAATCAGCACCCTAGAATATTCTAGATACACTCTCAGGTCTAGAATGTTCTGAGGTGCCATGAACAGGTGTGATCTGGGAAGAACCAGGTAGTGGGCCCGACTGTGCCAGGCTGGGTCCGGTCATGCCCAGGTCTACGATTCTGCATAGATCACCTTGAACCATTCACTTTTCATATTCTGATCCAAACTACCTTCTCTTATCTATTTCTATAATAAATCTCTCAATATAGGTAGAAATAGAAATTCAAGCAAGAAAGAGATCAACCAAACTATTAATCATAACCAAAGAGAGAAGATAGAACAAGAAATGTACTAGATCTGGAATAAAACTACTTGCTTAAGGTAAAATTACATAAACATGCCCAAAACATGCTACATAACCAAGAAGGAGCTCAACTAGCCATGGACAAGCATAGTTGGCACCAAACAAAGATGGAAGAACATTATTTATACAAAAACAAAGAAGAACAGTAGAAGAAAGGAGAAGAAGAAGAGATTTAGCCCGTAGAGGAGACGTGGCTCTCACTCCTTAGCCTCTGTATAGGTCAGATCTCATCTCTGGGTCGTCCTCCTTGGTCTTCTAGACTCCTTAGCCTCCTTTCTCTTTGATTCCTCACCAAACAGTAGCTTGGTGGGTGTATGGAGGTGGAAGATGGCTGAGAATGGTGGGATACAGTTGAATGGTGGCGGGAAATGGTGGGAGATGGAAGAAAACTGGAGGAACGGATGTAAGACGAGCACCTCAGCCTTTCTAGACCTCGAAACCCTCCCACGGGGCTCTGGGAACCAAAACAGGTCGGAACCAACACGTGGAACCTCCAAAAATTCAGAACCCCCCTCCAGCTCATGAGGGGTGGATATTTATAGGAGAAGGCGGAAGAGGGTCACGACACCTACCTCGATCGTGGTCATGTCATGGTCAAGGTGGATGGCTTGGTCGCGGTCATTCTAAGGTCGAGGTTGGTGCAGCGGTCGCGGTCATGCCTCAGTCTCAATCACGGTCAGGGTGGATGCCTCGCTCATGGTAGGGACACGGTTGAGGTAAATCCCACGGTTGCGGTCATGTCGCGGTCATGGTAGATCCCACGGTTGTGGCTTTGTCTTCTTGGTCGTAGTCGCGACATCCTTCTTGGTCACGGTCGTGGTGTCATGGCTTAAACCCACCCCCACCGGGGGGCTTTTACCGGTGGTCGATGGCCCGCGTCGATGAACCTTCTAATTAGCAAGGATGCATTCTGATAAAGGACTGACCGTCAAAAATAGGGTCCAAGATACGACCATCTCCTAAGCTGGTGCACATAGTGTGATGCTTAGTCCACCACGGCCATGACAGATGGAAGCCTAGCCGCCGCAAAAACCATGTGTTGGGGAGAAATCTTAAAGAATAGATATCTTTTCAAGTCCGGTGCCTACAAGTCCCAAAATTGACTAGTTGGGCAACTCTATCTATGAAAAGATGTAAATTACTAAAAGATAAGGAGATAGGGTTATTTTGGGCATATTAAGGCTATCGTGACACAAAACCACAAATAAATGCTTAGCATAGATGCCTAAATTTGGGTGTTATTGCCTAATTAGTTAATAAGGACTCCCACCCCCCCCAAGAAAAATCGCAGAACGCTTTGGTGAGTTCCCTTTTTAGCAAAATTATTAAGGACATGGATTTTAGTTTGACATGAATCTTAGACAAAAAGTAGTTTTTTAGTGTTTACAAGTCGAGCATGATCAAGATTTTCTTCTTACTATTCCCATTAATGGCCTTGGACTGCATATGTCACCAATAAAGTATTGCACTATTTTCAAACATCATCTTATGATTCCTTTATTCCTAATTGATGACGCATGTCTAGTATGTCACAAATCCTACTTAGTCACTTTTGGGGAGCACGCTGTTCACTGTAGAGAACTTTTAGGTTTCAAATTTAGCCATGATCTTATCAGAGATGTTCTTTATGATGTAGTTAGACACGTTGGAGTTGCCTCTAAGAAAGAAGCACCTATGAATTTTTTGACAAATCTACAGGAAGGGAGTTCGACACTTAGACCTGAAGATGTTCTAATTTTTTTCTAGATGGGAGGAAAACATGCATGTGCTAATTTAACTAGAGTTTCTCCATTGGAGGGCCTGAAAGGTGGCCTAGAAAGCTACCTCAGTTGAAGCGGTCAAGCGTGAGAAAGCATGTATTGTCAGACAACATGTCTTTATCCCTTTCGTATTTGATACTTTTGGGTTCTTAGCACCTGAGGCAGTGGAACTTCTCAAGAGGGTCCAAACAATTATACATAGTAATGCTATGACTTTGTAAGATACTAGATCTCAGACCCTACCATGGAAGTTAACATTTTGGACTTAGCCAAACAAGGTTGAAGGGTAGACCTAAATAGAAGTTTAGTATAACCCCAATGATGTAATGCATGTATATATCACCTTAATATAATATAATGTTCTAACATAAATCTTAGGTTTATAAAGGATACATAAAATATGCCACATAACCCATTTTGGTGGTAATATGAAGATAAGTAACTTAATTGGATGAATAAATTAGATAATGGACCGTTAATGGGTCATATGACATATAACATAAAAAGAAGTCTCAAAAGTGGAAATAATCTTCAAATTCAAAATCTACATATCAAAATTAGCCTACATGTCAAATTTCATCTAATTTGGACAACCCTAACATATTAGGATAAGTTTAGGGGAGAGAAAATGAGTAAACGACATAAGTAATGAATAATGTGATTATATAACATAAAAATATGGAAATAATGGCTAATTCATATTCAACACATCAAAGATAACTTGTGGATGAAGTTTGGTCCAATTTGGATGTTGTTTGTGCAAGCTATGCAATTTTAGGTACATTTTGGACTTTCCTACAGTTTACCCAATTGAGAGGTTTTCTTTGAACATTATCACATGCATTATAATCCTTACATATTCCCTTACCATTATTGAGTTTTTGAACAATAGGGCACCTAGTTGCACCTTGGTTTGAAGGTGTTACTTTCCAAGGGCATTTTAAGGATTAATCTCTTTATAAATGAGCTTATCTTTAGAAGCTATCAACCAATGTGGTTATCTATTTGATTGGAGGTCAGTTGGGATTGCCTATAAGTGTCCATAAACTTACATGTGATATTCAAGAAGTGTCTATGAGCCGTCCTCTTGCATGCCCATGAAATCCCTAGGCGAATGACACATGGAAAGTTCCATGGACACGTAATGCTGGACTTCTTCCATATACATACAGGTTTGCATGTCCATTGGCACCCTTAGAATTGGAAACATGGAAAGTAACTTGAAACCTTGTTCTTGACTTCTTACTTATCCATAAAGGGTTGCATTTCCATGGACACCCTTATACATGACGCATGGAAAGTCTCATAGACACCTCATACTTGACCTCTTTCTTTATATAGCCATATCTACCCCTTCCCAACTCCCAATTAAAAAACTATTACTCTAGTTTATTTCATCTATCTTAAAAAATCATTCCTACTCTATTTTTCCATGAAGGTTCTGTCCCAAGGTAAAACGAGGTGCCTACCTTGGTGAAGAAGACTCCTAGGGTTCCAAATTTCTCTATTTAGGATTTCTTAAGCTCCTCCTTGCCAATTTTGACCAAAACAAGTAAGTATCCTCCTTTCTTTCCCTATTTTCATGTTGTTAGTCTTCCTTCCACCTTCCTCCAGGTCGGAACCATAGCCTTCCATGGTGAAACCCCACCTAGAACCCATAAACACCTCATCTCCATGTTATTTTGTTAGGGTTTTTCACCTATAAAGTGGATAGGGTGCTTCTTGCTTGAGATAGGAGTTTTGTTAAAGAAACCAACCTCTCTAAGCTTGGAATCCTTACTTATTGGACCTATGCACCTTCCCTAGAGGTTCTTTGGAGGCCTAGGCTTAGATATGGTATTAACTTGGACTATTTAGACTCTAAAGTTGAGGTATTTTGTATCCCCTATTCTTCTATGTTGAGCAATTCACCTGTGCTTATTCATTCTCTTTATCCTATGGACATTAGCCTATACGCAATGTCTTTTCTTTTGAAAATCATGGTTCATGTGAACTAACTTATTTGATATTGATCATGTGATCATGGATATTCTTTTGAACTATTATCTTATGTTTTGTTCATGATGGAACCCTAAAAGATGACATGTGATGTCTTTTGCCCACTTATGAGGTGGATGTATATGTTGGTCACTTATGTGGTGACTAGTTTATATATTCTAACTATACTTGTTAGTTTCCTCTACATTTAACATGCTACGTGATTCGGTAGCACTAGAGTAGTGTAATTGCATTGATTTTTATGGAAAATGTGTTATTTCCTATCGAGCAGATGTGATATTTCCTTTTCTTTTGGGATGGAAAGGAACCTCATACCTAGGGAAAGATGTGTGATTCTTGGCCCATCTTTTATATATTTAGGAGAATGGAAGAATTTCTTTCTCTATCAGGTTTCAAGTTTATGAGACTTGACTGCCTTTGTGTGTATATTGTTCTAGGGCTATGTTTATCTCACATGCATGTATGTTGATGATATGGGGTGTGTGCCCTAATTCTTTATATGTGCTTGTGTGGCACAATTTTGTGTTTTATTAATGGAAATTATTCTTTTGTTATCATATGATTTCAATTCCTTTTATCTTGATACCCATTTGGGTGGTCCTTATCCTTTCTATGGGAAGCCTTTTATATTTGATGTCCTTTATTCCATATATTGCTCAATTTCCTATTTAGTATGCACATACCAGCCTTTACTAATGTCATCCATTTTCTCTTCTTTCTGCGGTATGCTTCTAACCCTAGGTGAATGACTTGGATGATAAGGCATGATGTTTTTAGACTAGCTTAAGGAGTTAAAGCTTGGAGACAAAGTTGTTATGGTTTAGATTTCCCTCTACTCAGATCCTTATGTTGTATCATACATGTAAACCCTTATGGGATATTATGATGTAATTTTTTAATAACCTTATTATAAACTGAATATAGTCAACATTTTTATTCCACTGCTATACTTTAGTTGTTTTGAATACCATTTATTGAACTTTGAAAATGTTACACCAATTCCGGCATACCTTTGAGTATGTTTGGAATGCATGTTTTATTCTTCAATTTTTCTTTAGTAAGGGCGTGATCTTGCCCCCTTACAACATGGTATCAGAGCCCATTGTAATATCCCTGACCTGGGTTATAAACTAACCCTAGGTGTTTTGCCTAAATGTGTAATAAAATCCTTGTGATTATCTTTTGGCATGTAATTAAGTTCCTAAGGAACATATATTCCTTTTTCTGTCCCTTTTGAATAATGTTGTAATATTGTTTTGTGATACAGGGACCATGTGCAAATTACCCAGTTAAGGGGTTAACTTGCAAAATTTCACATGTTAAGATGTTCCTTTGATGATGAGACATCATATGAGTGAAAATGATGAGGAATGATGAATTTTCCCCAAGCTTGAGCATCAAGATGCAGCTTGTGGAATGATCCTTGTGCTTAAAAACTCTAAATTGGAGTAAAGTGCAATTTACCCAATTTAAGGGGTGCAACTTGTAAAATACATCATCTAGAACATCTCTTATGACTCTTGTCATCATTTAGAGTAGAAATGATGAAAGGGACACATCAATGAATAAACAGATAAGAAAAATGATCTTGTACATAAAATTCACCATGTATGTGTAAGAGGACCTTCATGTGTATACCCTAGTTGAAGGTTGATCTTTTCTACCCTTAGATCTTGAATTTTGATGAACTTTGCTTAAGTTTATATGGCTTGGACGTGCCTTAGAAATAAGGAGGGACTTAGATGAGAATCCCATGCTTTAGAGGTCCTTATGGTGCAAAATGGCCTTAAGGTATATAAGTCTTTTTCCTAGTAAGCCAAGTAAACGATTCCTCATTCTCTTCACTTCTCTTGTTTCTCAAAACGACCAAGGCTGAGCTCTGGAGCTCAGGAGACGATCAACTAGGAGCTGAGGTGAGAAGAACCATCCTCAAGCTCGGTTTCTTGCATAAATTCATCTTTTAAGGTTGGTTTTGTGGATAATTCACTTAACTTTCTTGTTCTAGCCATCTTTTCCCAACCTTTCCTTGGAGAAAAACCCTTGGCCGACCTGTGGAGCTCAAGACACCATTAAAGACTTGAAGCTTGGAAGGTTGGAGCTCAACGAACGACCTTAAGGTGGGTTTTATAATTCTAAACCTTTTGCTTTGTTATGCATACTTTTATTCGTGCAAATAATAGTTAGTTCTTCTTCTTCCCCATCCTTCTTTGCACCCTTGCAAGCTTTTTCCTGAAGAACAGACCTTGGTTTCAAGGTTGAAGACAAGGGGCGTTAATACCTATGTTGGTCCTTATCCAACTTTACTAAAAGATCTTGGACCAATAGGTCAAACGATCTCACACTCGTTTCAATCCGAACAGGTTCAATAGGTCGGTTTGGCCAAACGGGTTCCAACCCATTTGAGGGCGTTGTCCAAGCGTTGACCGTTTGGGATTTCTGTTCAAAATTATGTAGGCTAATGACCCACCAAATTTGAGGGGTTAACTCCATAGGAATCGTAGTTTGAAGGCCAATCAATTAGGCAATCGAATTGAATTAAGTGCTGTTTTCTAAACTAATTAACTTGAATCTTTGGGCAAATGGGTTCCAACCCATTTGAAGGAGTTGACAAAGAATTGACCATTTGGGATTCCTGATCATAATATATTGAATTTCATTTCTACCAAGAATCATGATCTAATTCCTAACCAATTAAGAGTTGAAGGCATTTCAACACCCTAACCCTAATCGGGTTAAATTTGCTGATTTTCATATAGATTTTGATGAGTGTTGGGTTGAAGGACCCAAACGAGTTCAAACCCGTTTGGGGGTTCATCCAAACGATCTCACACTCGTTTAGTGACACCCCAAGACCGTTTGAAGGTCTAGGGTTAAAGAAATTTGATGGTTTGAGGGTCCAATCACAAGATATTGATAAATTGATGAATAGTGCTGATTTGTAATTTAATTAGGACTCAACCCTTATCAAATCAACTTAATTTTGGTCAAACTTTGGGAAAACGGTCTCAAGACCGTTTGGAGATCATCCAAACGATCCTAAGACCGTTTGGGCTAAGTTTGGGCCCAATTGGAGTTCAATTGATAGGTTCAACCTTGTTTTGATTCACATTGTTGAAAATTGATGAGTGGCCAATTGGAAACCTTAATTGAGTTAACTTAACCATAATTGGCTTTCAATTGAAGGTCAAATTGGTGTCCAATTGATTGAGGCTCATCTTAATTGACTCAATTTGTAAGTGGTTAACATGGCTTGGGCCAATTGAAGGCTTCAACTTAAGGAATCCTTTTCAATCATGACCTTTGTAATACCTTTCATGTTCATGCGGTTTAGACCCAAACGAGTCCACACTCGTTTAGACCCAAACGAGTCTACACTCATTTAGACCCAAACGAGTCCACACTCGTTTAGACCCAAACAAGTCCACACTCATTTAGACCCAAACGAGTTCACACTCGTTTAAGCCCAAACGGGTTCACACTCGTTTAGGTCCAAACGGGTCCACACTCGTTTGGACTCAAATGGGTCCACACCCGTTTGGACTCAAATGGGTCCACAACCGTTTAAGGTCAAGAGGGTCCACACCCGTTTAAGGTTCAAATGGGTTGAAGGTTGAAGGTTAAACCCTAACCTAATTGAAGACTTTCAAGGATGATTCTACTTAACCACTTGAAGGTATAAATGGTTCAATAATGATCCAATCTAAACCATAATGGTAACTTAAGACATTAAGGAACTAAGTGACTAATGAAGTGACCCATGATGATGATCAAAGGGTAATTTACCAAAATGCCCTTGAAAGGTTCAATTGAGTAATACCTTGTTCTAGCCAAACCCTAATCACTCAATAGTGGTGATTTGGTCTATGTTAATCAAAGAGGACTTAATCCAACCAAATCTAGAGTAGTGTAATCACCATCTACTAGTAAGAGGAGAGAGAAAGTACCAATTATGATGGAAATTCAAGTAAAATACCTCAATATACATGAATGTGCATGATTAGGGTATAATCCACCAGATGAGATCATGGAAACCCTAAATATGATAATTGATGAATCTTAATCTTATCTGAGGACTTTAATGATGATGTTTCTCATACATGGTGATGTTATGAGATCAATTCACCAATAGGTGAATATTAAACCCTAATTCTAGGGTGATGACATGTATTGTGAATAGTAAACCCTAATTCTAGGGAGATGACATGTATTATGAATAGTAAACCCTAATTGATGAAAATCAGGGAAACCTAGCTCTTGTTTGAGTAGGGAGATACAACTTCTTTAAATGAGTTATTTATTGTTATCAGTTGATTTAATCATGCAGGTTCCTATATGAGGATGATCATATCCAGTGATGGATGATGATACTATATTCATTGAAAGCATGTTGTTAGCTTTATGAATAGTGATTTATCCTAATGCAGGTTAATAACATCTTATGAGATTGATAGGCTGTGAGAGCCATGATTACCATCAAGGTCATGCTTTAAGAGATGACTTGTGATGAGAGTATTGAGAAATGATAATTGAAGAGAGTTAGGCTTGTTACATTTAGTATTCTACTTTCATAGCTGTTGTTCTAATGATTAATGTTTGAGAACATGTATGATAGTAAAAGAATACTGAAATGTACCTAACTAATCAAGTATAATTATTCCATGTAGAGCCCTGATCATAGATCCATCATTGTCAGAGACCAAATGATGGAGAAACATGTTTTCCTAAGGGAACTCCTAGAGCACATACTTTTGAGTATGTGGGGTATATGGATGTGTAAAACCTTACATCCTAGTGAATGAATTGATGTAGATGTAACTTAAATCCATCAACCCTTTCACTATGTGTTTATGCCGGGGTGATGTAATACTAATCTCCCGAGGAACTCTTTTATACCGCATCGATGAGAGATAAACAAGAAATCTTTCGATGGCGAAGAGAGTACAGAATGCCACTGTGACTCTAATAGTGAAGTACCAGAATACCCTGGTAAGCTATAGTAGCAGAGACATTAGATGTCCTGCATGTTGATCCTCATACTGATTGAGGAAGATGAGGTCATAAGAATCCGGCTCTTTTGATGACCTATGTATGATACCGATGCGACTTAATAGTGATCGGTTGGAGTATGGGCGGTATACCTCATCTCCGCATGGCATAATGATGTTTGTAAAACATAATCAACCGCGTAGCATATCTGCTTAGGTTGAACCACGAAATACATTGGTTGATGATTCATTACTTAGTATTCATGTTTTTCATATTCCTTAAATGTTGTTGTTCTAATTGATAACAATCTGCTGTTGATTACCTTAGAACTTTTATTGCCTATGTTATTCTTGGTTTCTATAATAAAGCTTCTGGCGGAGAGTTATAACTCTCGCTGGGACAATTATTTAAAATTGTCTCACCCCGTAGATTTCTACCTTTAGGTGGATGTCGAGGTCGAAGGAACCGATCTGCAGGTGGACAGCAGCAACAACAGCAAATTCAGGAGCAGCAGTGACTTCAGGTGGAAACACGGTGCTGTCTAGTCTTGTAGTCAGAATAGTCTTATGTCGTCTCTGTACACTCAGGTCCTAGGAGTTTGTTGATCTGAGAATTTTGAAATCTTGAGATTTTGTATCATGACATATATCATCACTCGAGAAGTGATTTATCAGAGATGTAAACAGTTCATCTTACTTTTATAAAAGGAGTTTCAGGTTTTTAAGATCTCGTTTTCGAAAAGTTTTAATTTCTCGTGATTTTCGTATTCCGCTGTTAATCGAATCACTTCCTCTATGTTTATCTTGTGTTTTGGAGATCAGAGCCCACAATTAAGTGGTATCAGAGCTCTAGGTTCGCTGAGTCTACAGAGACATAGGACTTAGAGTGTCAAGTCTATCCTTAGTACTTCTTTCTTATCTAATAGAGTCTTCTGCTCCTCAGGAGAAGAAGATAATTAAGGATGTCTGGACCACAGGAGGAGTATGAGGCAGAAAGTAGTGTTGCTGCACCTCGAGAAGGTGCAAGGAACCTAGAAATAGAGCAACCTATGCTGGAGCCACCTTTGGAGCCACCTCAATTTGACCCAGCTGACATGGGAAACCCAGCGGTTCAGACCATGTTTGGGCAGTTTATGACGGCCATGACACATATCACCGACAGAATGCCCATGCCTGCACCTAGGGCACCTGTCCAGTCTGAGGGTCAAGGTATCGGTAAAACGTTCGAGCGACTTCGTCGGGTCAAAGCAACTGAATATTTTGGAACAGCTGACCCTGCTGATGCTGATCTGTGGTTAACTGAGTTGGAGAAAGCTTTCAGAATCCTTAACATCCCGAAGGTGATAAGGTTAGACATGTTGTCTATCTTCTCAAAGGTAGTGCTGGTCACTGGTGGACCATGGAAGAGCAGAAGAGGCCTGGAATAGAGATCTCGTGGGAAGAATTTCGTCGGGAGTTTGTCCGCAGATATTTTCCAAAGACCTTCCTGGACGAGAAGATCTCTCAGTTTGAGAGACTGAGACAGGGTTTGATGAACATTAGAGAGTATGAGGCTAAGTTCATGGAGTTCTTGCGATTCTGTCCGCATATGGCTACCACAGATGAAGAAAGAATCAGAAGGTTTGAGAAGGGTTTGAATGCCGACATGACTACTCCTATGTCTGCACTAGAAAACCGGGAGAGATTCTCTACCTTTGTTGAGTCAGTCCGAAGGATAGAGAGATCTGTAGTCGAGAAAAGACAAACCCAAAAGAGATATCCACATATCCAGGGATCTTCATCTAGAGACTTTAAGAAGCCTAGATTCTCTAAATCTACACCTCCACCACCCAGATCGAGTTCTTAGACTCAGCGGTCCCCAAGTAGAGGTAGAGGACGAGGTTTACCGCCACGAGAGACTCACAATTCAGCATCAATATCGGTCACAGGACCGCCAAGACCACAACAACTGGAGAGAAGTTGTTCTAACTGTGGGAAGGTGGGACATCTGATGAAGGACTGTAGGTATAGGCCTGTTAGTGTGACATAGCCTCTAAGGCAGGATCAACAGGGATCACAGAGAAGGCAGTCTCAAGGAGCAGCTAGAGGACGTGGGCAAGCGTCCCAAGCTGGATCATCAGCACCACCTCAACACCAGGCGACAGCGAGGTTCTATGCTATGAACCCACCAGATGCAGTGGTCAATCCATGGATAGTGGCAGGTCAGATGGTACTTTTATATTTTGATATGTCTAAATCCTGCGTTGTATCTGTTTTGATTGACCCAGGTGATACGCACTCCTTTATCACTCGAAGGGTGATTCATAACTGCAATATTACAGTCAGTCATAGGGCAGATAGTTTGTTGCTTGAGACTCCGTTGAGAGGGTCTGATGTGTTGCAGGAGGTATGCTCTCCCTGTGACCTCTTCTTTTCTAACCATCGCATTCAAGTGGATCTTATACCACTTGAGATGCAAGGATTTGATATAATTCTTGGGATGGATACCTTGGAAAAGTATAGGGTTGTCTTGGATTGTGAATCCAAGCAGTCTGTGTTTGCGGATGAAAGCAACACATGGATCTTTCAAGGAGAGAGAAAGATTCTACCCACCTATCTTGTGTCAGCGATGGTTGCTGATAAGTTGATGAGACAAGGATGGTATGCATTCTTGGCCCATGTGGTAGATACTACCATGGGGAGTCCTAACCCTGCTGAAGTTCCTGTAGTCAGGGAATTTGAAGATGTATTTCCTGAAGAACTTCCAGGTGTGCCACCGCCTCGGGAATTTGATTTTGAAATCAATTTGATCACAGATACACAACCTATAGCCCATACACCGTATAGGATGGTGCCTGCTGAGATGGCAGAACTGAAGAAGCAGCTTCAAGAGTTTCTTGAGAAGGGTTACATCTGACCGAGCACTTCACCCTGGGGTGCTCCAGTTTTGTTTGTTAAAAAGAAAGACGGGTCAATGCGGTTGTGCATTGATTACAGGCAACTAAATAAAGTAACAATAAAGAATAAGTACCCGTTGCCGAGGATTGATGATCTTTTTGACCAGTTGTGTGGTGCAATAGTCTTCTCAAAGATAGACGTGAGGTATGTATATCATCAACTCCGTATTAAAGATAGTGACATATCCAAGTCTGCCTTTAGGACATGATATGGTCACTATGAGTTCACGGTTATGTCGTTTGGACTAACCAATGCACCGGCTGCATTCATGGAACTCATGAATAGAGTTTTTCGACCTTTCCTTGATCAGTGTGTTGTCGTCTTCATAGATGACATTCTGATTTATAGTAAGGATGCTCAGCAGCATGAACAACATCTTCGTCAGGCTCTAACTTTGCTAAGACAACATAAGCTATACGCTAAGTTTAGCAAGTGTGAGTTCTGGATGCCGGAGGTATCTTTTCTTGGACATGTGGTATCTGCCTCAGGAATTCTTGTTGACCCTAAAAAGGTAGAATCTGTTCTACAGTGGGAACAACCGAAAACACCGACGGAGATTCATAGTTTCTTAGGGTTGGCTGGCTATTATCGAAGGTTCATTAAGAACTTCAGTTCTATAGCCCTACCCTTGACGAAGTTGACTCGGAAAGATGTTCCTTTTGCCTGGAGTGATAAGTGTCAACAGTCTTTTCAGCTATTGAAGGAGAGGTTGACAAGTGCACCTGTGCTTGTGTTACCTGAGCAAGGAAAAGGATACATAATGTTCTGTGATGCCTCCAAGAATGGACTCGGATGCGTGTTGATGCAGGATAAGCAAGTGATTTCTTTTGCTTCACGACAGCTTAAGAAACACGAAGAGAATTATCCGACACACGATCTGGAGTTAGCTGCTGTGGTTCATGCCCTAAAAATCTGGAGACATTATCTCTACGGAGAGACATTCTTGATTTTCACAGATCACAAAAATCTTAAGTATATCTTCTCTCAGCATGAGCTTAACATGAGGCAACGTCGCTGGATGGAGTTAATCAAGGATTATGATTGTACAATAGATTACCATCCAGGAAAGGCCAATGTAGTTGCAGATGCCTTGAGTAGGAAATCAGCAACATCATCCTCTGATAGGGCACAATTAAACTCTTTAGTATGCCCTAGGAGAGATATGCTTATCTCCTTAAGGTAAGACAACGTACAAATGAAGGTGTCATGGATTGTCGGGTTGTTGGCTAAGATGCATATCAAACCCACCCTAAGAGAGAAGATTAAGGAGGCACAGCAAGTTGATGTTGTAGTTCAACAGATCAGATCTGAGTCTGGTGATGAGAAGCAAGAAGGTTTTCATGAATCAGATGATCAAGTGGCATGCTATCATGGTAGGATGATAGTACCAGATGTAGATAACCTGAGAAAGTTAATCCTGGAAGAAGCTCATTCTTCAATGTATGCTATGCATCCAGGAAGCACCAAGATGTATCGAAACTTGAAAAATATGTATTGGTGGCCTGTGATGAAGAAGGACGTAGCTGAGTTTGTTCTGAGGTGTCCAGTGTGTCAGCAAGTTAAAGCTGAACACCAGAAGCCTGCAGGAATAATGCAACCTTTACCCATACCACAGTGGAAGTGGGACCATGTAACCATGGACTTTGTTGTTGGCCTACCTAAGACAAACAAAGGACATGATTCCATTTGGGTAGTTGTTGATAGGTTGACTAAGACAGTGCATTTCTTACCTGTCAAAACAACCTATTCTGCGGAGAGGTTATCACAGTTGTATGTTCAAGAGATAGTGCGTTTGCACGGAGTTCCTGTCACTATAGTTTTTGACAGAGGTCCCCAATTTACAAGTCATTTTTGGGAGCAGTTACACAGAGCCTTAGGCACCAAGCTAAGGTTTAGTATGACCTTTCATCCACAGACTGATGGAGAGTCGGAAAGAACCATACAGACCTTGGAAGACCTGTTGAGAGCATGTGTTCTCCAGTTTACCGGAAGTTGGGATCTACACCTAAGCTTGATAGAGTTTGCCTATAACAATAGCTATCAGCATAGTATTGATATGGCACCTTATGAAGCCTTGTATGGCAGACGTTGTAGATCACCCTTGTGTTGGTATGAGACTGGTGAGCATCAGTTGTTAGGACCTGATCTTGTGCAGCAAACTATAGAAACGATTAAGATAATACAACAACAGATTAAGACTGCACAGGATAGGCAGAAATCTTATGCTGACAAGCGTCGTAGACCTTTAGAGTTCCAGGTTGGAGACACTGTGTATCTCAAGGTCTCGCCTTGGAAAGGAGTCCTTCGTTTTGGAAGGAAAGGGAAGTTAGCTCCTAGATTTATGGGGCCTTATCCAATCATTGAACGAATTGGAAAAGTAGCCTATAAACTAGAGCTGCCACCAGAGTTACAAAGGTTACACCCTGTGTTTCACATTTCTATGCTAAGGAAATGTCACCCTAATATTGAGTCAGTTCTACAACCTATGGAGGTAGAATTGAATGATGATATATCTTATGAGGAAGGACCAGTGTCAATCCTTGATAACAAAATTAAAAATCTAAAGAAGAAAGATATAAGCCTTGTGAAAGTCCTCTGGAACCACCGTGGTGTTGAAGAAGCCACTTGGGAACTAGAGGATGAGATGAGAAGGAAATACCCTGCTCTTTTCTCTTAATACGTTTTATCGATTTCGGGGACGAAATCCTTGTAAGGGGTGGATAATTTGTAACATCCCTGACCTGGGTTATAAACTAACCCTAGGTGTTTTGCCTAAATGTGTAATAAAATCCTTGTGATTATCTTTTGGCATGTAATTAAGTTCCTAAGGAACATATATTCCTTTTTCTGTCCCTTTTGAATAATGTTGTAATATTGTTTTGTAATACAGGGACCTTGTGCAAATTACCCAGTTAAGGGGTTAACTTGCAAAATTGCACATGTTAAGATGTTCCTTTGATGATGAGACATCATATGAGTGAATATGATGATGAATGATGAATTTTCCCCAAGCTTGAGCATCAAGATGCAGCTTGTGGAATGATCGTTGTGCTTAAAAACCCTAAATTGGAGTAAAGTGCAATTTACCCAATTTAAGGGGTGCAACTTGTAAAATACATCATCTAGAACATCTCTTATGACTCTTGTCATCATTTAGAGTAACAATGACTAAAGGGACACATCAATGAATAAACAGAAAAGAAAAATGATCTTGTGCATAAAATTCACCATGTATGTGTAAGAGGACCTTCATGTGTATACCCTAGTTGAAGGTAGATCTTTTCTACCCTTAGATCTTGAATTTTGATGAACTTTGCTTAATTTTAGATGGCTTGGACGTGCCTTAGAAAGAAGGACGGACTTAGATGAGAATCCCATGCTTTAGAGGTCCTTATGGTGCAAAATGGCCTTAAGGTATATAAGTCTTTTTCCTAGTAAACCAAGTAAACGATTCCTCATTCTCTTCACTTCTCTTCTTTCTCAAAACGACCAAGGTTGAGCTCTGGAGCTCAGGAGACGATCAACTAGGAGCTGAGGTGAGAAGAACCATCCTCAAGCTCGGTTTCTTGCATAAATTCATCTTTTAAGGTTGGTTTTGTGGATAATTCACTTAACTTTCTTGTTCTAGCCATCTTTTCCCAACCTTTCCTTGGAGAAAAACCCTTGGCCGACCTGTGGAGCTCAAGACACCATTAAAGACTTGAAGCTTGGAAGCTTGGAGCTCAAGGAACGACCTTAAGGTGGGTTTTATAATTCTAAACCTTTTGCTTTGTTATGCATACTTTTATTCGTGCAAATAATAGTTAGTTCTTCTTCTTCCCCATCCTTCTTTGCACCCTTGCAAGCTTTTTCGTGAAGAACAAACCTTGGTTTCAAGGTTGAATACAAGGGGTGTTAATACCTATGTTGGTCCTTATCCAACTTTACTAAACGATCTTGGACCAATAGGTCAAACGATCTCACACTCGTTTCAATCCAAACGGGTTCAATAGGTCGGTTTGGCCAAACGGGTACCAACCCGTTTGAGGGCATTGACCAAGCATTGACCGTTTGGGATTTCTGTTCACAATTATGTAGGCTAATGACCCACCAAATTTGAGGGGTTAACTCCAAAGGAATTGTAGGTTGAAGGCCAATCAATTAGGCAATCGAATTGAATTAAATGTTGTTTTCTAAACTGTTTAACTTGAATCTTTGGGCAAACAGGTTCCAACCCGTTTGAAGGAGTTGACCAAGCATTGACCATTTGGGATTCCTTATCATAATATATTTAATTTCAGTTCGACCAAGAATCATTATCTAATTCCTAACCAATTAAGAGTTGAAGGCATTTCAACACCCTAACCCTAATCGGGTTAAATTTTCTGATTTTCATATAGATTTTGATGAGTGTTGGGTTGAAGGACCCAAACGAGTTCAAACCCATTTGGGGGTTCATCCAAACGATCTCACACTCGTTTAGTGACACCCCAAGACCGTTTGAAGGTCTAGGGTTAAAGAAATTTGATGGTTTGAGGGTCCAATCACAAGATATTGATAAATTGATGAAAAGTGTTGATTTGTAATTTAATTAGGACTCAACCCTTATCAAATCAACTTAATTTTGGTCAAACTTTGGGAAAACGGTCTCAAGACCGTTTGGAGATCATCCAAATGATCCCAAGACCGTTTGGGCCAAGTTTGGGCCCAATTGGAGTTCAATTGATAGGTTCAACCTTGTTTTGATTCACATTGTTGAAAATTGATGAGTAGCCGATTGGAAACCTTAATTGAGTTAACTTAACCATAATTGGCTTTCAATTGAAGGTCAAATTGGTGTCCAATTGATTGAGGCTCATCCTAATTGACTCAATTTGTAAGTGGTTAACATGGCTTGGGCCAATTGAAGGCTTCAACTTAAGGAATCCTTTTCAATCATGACCTTTGTATCACCTCTCATGTTCATGCGGTTTAGACCCAAACGACTCCACACTCGTTTAGACCCAAACAAGTCTACACTCGTTTAGACCCAAACGAGTCCACACTCGTTTAGACCCAAACGAGTCCACACTCATTTAGACCCAAACGAGTTCACACTCATTTAAGCCCAAACGGGTTCACACTCGTTTAGGTCCAAACGGGTCCACACTCGTTTGGACTCAAATGGGTCCACACCCGTTTGGACTCAAATGGGTCCACAACCGTTTAAGGTCAAGAGGGTCCACACCCGTTTAAGGTTCAAATGGGTTGAAGGTTGAAGGTTAAACCCTAACCTAATTGAAGACTTTCAAGGATGATTATACTTAACCACTTGAAGGTATAAATGGTTCAATAATGATCCAATCTAAACCATAATGGTAACTTAAGACATTAAGGAACTAAGTGACTAATGAAGTGACCCATGATGATGATCAAAGGGTAATTTACCAAAATGCCCTTGAAAGGTTCAATTGAGTAATACATTGTTCTAACCAAACCCTAATCACTCAATAGTGGTGATTTGGTCTATGTTAATCAAAGAGGACTTAATCCAACCAAATCTAGAGTAGTGTAATCACCATCTACTAGTAAGAGGAGAGAGAAAGTACCAATTATGATGGAAATTCAAGTAAAATACCTCAATATACATGAATGTGCATGATTAGGGTATAATCCACCAGATGAGATCATGGAAACCCTAAATATGATAATTGATGAATCTTAATCTTATCTGAGGACTTTAATGATGATGTTTCTCATACATGGTGATGTTATGAGATCAATTCACCAATAGGTGAATAGTAAACCCTAATTCTAGGGTGATGACATGTATTGTGAATAGTAAACCCTAATTCTAGGGTGATGACATGTATTATGAATAGTAAACCCTAATTGATGAAAATCAGGGAAACCTAGCTCTTGTATGAGTAGGGAGATACAACTTATTTAAATGAGTTATTTATTGTTATCAGTTGATTTAATCGTGCAGGTTCCTATATGATGGTGATCATATCCAGGTATGGATGATGATACTATATTCATTGAAAGCATGATGTTAGCTTTATGAATAGTGATTTATCCTAATGCAGGTTAATAACATCTTATGAGATTGATAGGCTGTGAGATCCATGAATACCATCAAGGTCATGCTTTAAGAGATGACTTGTGATGAGAGTATTGAGAAATGATAATTGAAGAGAGTTAGGCTTGTTACATTTAGTATTCTACTTTCATAGCTGCTGTTCTAATTATTAATGTTTGAGAACATGTATGATATTAAAAGAATACTGAAATGTACCTAACTAATCAAGTATAATTATTCCATGTAGAGCCCTGATCATAGATCCATCATTGTCAGAGACCAAATGATGGTGAAACATGTTTTCCTAAGGGAACTCCTAGAGCACATACTTTTGAGTATGTGGGGTATATGGATGTGTAAAACCTTACATCCTAGTGAATGAATTGATGTAGATGTATCTTAAATCCATCAACCCTTTCACTATGTGTTTATGCCGGGGTGATGTAATACTAATCTCCCGAGGAACTCTTTTATACCACATAGATGAGAGATAAACAAGAAATCTTTCGATGGTGAAGAGAGTACAGAATGCCATTGTGACTCTAATAGTGAAGTACCAGAACACCCTGGTAAGCTATAGTAGCAGAGACATTAGATGTCCTGCATGTTGATCCTCATACTGATTGAGGAAGATGAGGTCATAAGAATCCGGCTCTTTTGATGACATATGTATGATACTGATGCGACTTAATAGTGATCGGTTGGAGTATGAGCGGTATACCTCATCTCCGCAGGGCATAATGATGTTTGTAAAACATAATCAACCGCGTAGCATATCTGCTTCGGTTGAACAAAGAAATACATTGGTTGATGATACATTACTTAGTATACATGTTTTTCATATTCCTTAAATGTTGTTGTTCTAATTGATAAAAATCTGCTGTTGATTACCTTAGAACTTTTATTGCATATGTTATTCTTGGTTGCTATAATAAAGCTTCTGGCGGAGAGTTATAACTCTCGCTGGGACAATTATTTAAAATTGTCTCACCCCGTAGATTTCTACCTTTAGGTGGATGTCGAGGTCGAAGGAACCGATCTGCAGGTGGACAGCAGCAACAACAGCAAATTCAGGAGCAGCAGTGACTTCAGGTGGAAACACTGTGCTGTCTAGTCTTGTAGTCAGAATAGTCTTATGTCTTCTCTCTACACTCAGGTCCTAGGAGTTTGTTGATCTGAGAATTTTGAAATCTTGAGATTTTGTATCATGACATATATCATCACTCGAGAAGTGATTTATCAGAGATGTAAATAGTTCATCTTACTTTTATAAAAGGAGTTTCAGGTTTTGAAGATCTCGTTTTCGAAAAGTTTTAATTTCTCATGATTTTCGTATTCCGCTGTTAATCGAATCGCTTCCGCTATGTTTATCTTGTGTTTTGGAGATCAGAGCCTACAATTAAGTGGTATCAGAGCTCTAGGTTCGCTGAGTCTACAGAGACATAGGACTTAGAGTGTCAAGTCTATCATGCTTTAAGAGATGACTTGTGATGAGAGTATTGAGAAATGATAATTGAAGAGAGTTAGGCTTGTTACATTTAGTATTCTACTTTCATAGCTGTTGTTCTAATGATTAATGTTTGAGAACCTGTATGATATTAAAAGAATACTGAAATGTACCTAACTAATCAAGTATAATTATTCCATGTAGAGCCCTGATCATAGATCCATCATTGTCAGAGACCAAATGATGGTGAAACAGGTTTTCCTAAGGGAACTCCTGGAGCACATACTTTTGAGTATGTGGGGTATATGGATGTGTAAAACCTTACATCCTAGTGAATGAATTGATGTAGATGTATCTTAAATCCATCAACCCTTTCACTATGTGTTTATGCTGGGGTGATGTAATACTAATCTCCCAAGGAACTCTTTTATACCGCATCGATGAGAGATAAACAAGAAATCTTTCGATGGCGAAGAGAGTACAGAATGCCACTGTGACTCTAATAGAGAAGTACCATAATACCCTGGTAAGATATAGTAGCAGAGACATTAGATGTCCTGCATGTTGATCCTCATACTGACTGAGGAAGATGAGGTCATAAGAATTCGATTCTTTTGATGACCTATGTATGATACCGATGCGACTTAATAGTGATCGGTTGGAGTATGAGCGGTATACCTCATCTCCGCAAGGCATAATGATGTTTGTAAAACATAATCAACCACGTAGCATATATGCTTAGGTTGAACCACGAAATACATTGGTTGATGATACATTACTTAGTATACATGTTTTTCATATTCCTTAAATGCTGTTGTTCTAATTGATAACAATCTGCTGCTGATTACCTTAGAACTTTTATTGCCTATGTTATTCTTGGTTGCTATAATAAAGCTTCTGGAGGAGAGTTATAACTCTCACTGGGACAATTATTTAAAATTGTCTCACCCCGTAGATTTCTACCTTTAGTTTGACGTCGAGGTCGAAGGAACCGATCTATAGGTGGACAACAGCAACAGCAGCAAATTCAGGAGCAGTAGTGACTTCAGGTGGAAACACTGTGTTGTCTAGTCTTGTAGTCAGAATAGTCTTATGTCGTCTCTGTACACTCAGGTCCTAGGAGTTTGTTGATCTGAGAATTTTGAAATCTTGAGATTTTGTATCATGACATATATCATCACTCGAGAAGTGATTTATCAGAGATGTAAACAGTTCATCTTACTTTTATTAAAGGAGTTTCAGGTTTTTAAGATCTCATTTTCGAAAAGTTTTAATTTCTCGTGATTTTCGTATTCCGCTGTTAATCGAATCGCTTCCGCTATGTTTATCTTGTATTTTGGAGATCAGAGCCCACACCCATGGTAGTCGGAATCTGACTATTTCAATTTTATCTCCCTAGTTAGAATACTTGCCTTACCTTTAAGTGACATGTTTGCCCTAGAGTTGATCAATAGATGATGAAGGGTTGATTTAGGATCATATAGTTTTCACATTAGAATAATGATGAATAGATCCTTAAAATACTTACAAGTAAACGATGCATGAGTAACCATAGTAACTTGAGGTTGTTTAGCTTGGCCTTTAGGCAGCTACTAGGACATGAAGTTGAAAGAAAAGGTGTCTAGAAAGGATCAGGGTTTGGGGATTGGCAAGAATTTCCTCCGCACCACTAGCTTGGTTTATGAGGACTCCCAAATCCATATGATATCGGCCTGGCCTGAGCTGATATGAATTGTTCAAAATAGCATGCTTATAGGCAATAGTAGCCTTAGACATCTATATGAATTATCTTTAGGGACCCTAAAATGTTGAACTAGTCTCACAGGTGTAAAGACTTGTTTGAGGATAGACAAGAGTAAGTTAACCCATAGTTCATAGTTAGTCTTTACAAGTTATGTTTTTTTTGCATGATGCTTATGTAGTTGGATGAAAGGAAGTGTAGTTGAACCTTTTGTACCTAAAGAATAGTTTTGACTTAATAAGATGAATCCTTTAAGGGGTGGTGAATAAGTTTTTTTCCTATATGTGTATGTTTTGATTTCGAGGATGAAATCCCTTTAAGAGGTGGTGTGCTGCAACATACTAGATCTCGTACCCTACCATGGAAGTTGACATTTTGGACTTGGCCAAACAAGGTTGAAGGTTAGACCTAAATAGATGTGTAGTTTAACCCCAATGATCTAATGCATGTATAGATCACCTTAATATAACTTAATATTCTAACATTATTCTTAGGTTGATAATGGATACATAAAATATGCCGCATAACTCATTTTGGTGGTAATATGAAGATAAGGAATTTAATTGGATGAATAAATTAGATAATGGGCCGTTAATGGGCCACATGACATATCTCATAAGAATAAGTCTCAAAAGTGGAAACGCACTTCAAATTCGAAATCTTCATATCAAAATTTGCCTATATGTCAAATTTCATCTAATTTGGACAACCTTGAAATAGTAGGATAACTTTAGGAGTGAGAAAATGAGTAAAAGGCATAAGTAATGAATAATATGATTATATAATTTCAAAATATGTAAATAATGGTAAATTAATTATTCAACGGATCAAAGATAACTTGTGAATGAATTTTAGTCCAATTAGGATGTTATTTGTGCAAGTTATGCAATTTTAGGTACATTTTGGACTTTTATGCAATTTACCCAATTGAGAGATTTTCTTTGCAAATTTCCACATTAATTATAATCCTTATTTATTCCCTTACAATTCTCGAGTTTTTGAACCATAGGGCACCTAATTGCACCATGGTTTGAAGGTGTTACTTTCCAAGGGCATTTTAGGGATTACCCTCTTAATAAATGAGCTTATCTTTAGAGGCTATCAACCAATAGGGTTATTTCTTTGATTGGAGGTCAGTTGGGATTTCCTATAAGTGTCCATAAACTTACATTTGATATTCAATAAGTGTCTATTTTCCTTCCTCTTGCATGGCCATGAAATCCCTAGGCGAATGACACATGGAACGTTCCATGGGCACCTCATACTGGACTTCTTCCTTATCCATAAAGGTTTGCATGTCCATAGGTACCCTTAGCATTGGACACATAGAAAGTAACTTGAAACCTCATGCTTGACTTCATCCTTATCCATAAAGGCTTTCACGTCCATGGACACCCTTATACATGACACATGGAAAGTCTCATAGACACCTCATACTTGACCTCTTTCTTTATATAGCCATATCTACCCCTTCCCAACTTCCATTTCAAAAATTGTTGCTCTCCTTTATTTCCTCTATCTTAGATAATCATTCCTACTCTATTTTTCCACAAAGGTTCTATCCTAAGGTAAAAGGAGGTTCCTACCTTGGTGAAGAAGTCTCCTAGGGTTCCAAATTTCTCTATTTAGGATTTCTTAAGCTCCTCCTTGGTGATTTTGACCAAAACTAGTAAGTATCCTCCTTTCCTTCCCTATTTTCATGTTGTTAGTCTTCCTTCCACCTTCCTCCAGGTTAGAATTATGTCCTTCCATGATGAAACCCCACCTAGAACCCATAAACACCTCATCTCCATGTTCTTTTGTTAGGGTTTTTCACCTCTAAAGTGGAGATGGTGCTTCTTGCTCGAGATAGGAGCTTTGTTGGAGAAACCAGCCTCTCAAAGCTTGGGAACCTTACTTGTTGGACCTATCCACCTTCCCTATAGGTTCTTTGGAGGCCTAGGCTTGGATCTAGTATTGAATTGGACTGTTTAGACTCTGAAATTGAGGTATGATGTATCCCCTATTCTTCTATGTTGAGCAATTCACCTATGCTGATTCATTCTCTTTGTCCTATGGACATTAGCCTATACACAATGTATTTTCTTTGTAAAATCATGGTTCATGTGAACTACCTTATTTTATATTGATCATGTGATCATGGATATTCTTTTGAACTCTTATCTCATGCTTTGTTCATGATGGAACTCTAAAAGATGACATGTGATGTCTTTTCGCCACTTATGAGGTGGACGTATATGTCGGTCAGTTATGTGGTGACTACTTCATATATTCTGACTATATTTTCTACTTGCTTATACATTTAACATGCTATGTGATTCAGTAGCACTAGACTATCATAATTGCATTGGTTTTTATGGCAGACGTGTTATTTGTTGCCGAGTAGATGTGATACTTCCTTCTCTTTTGGGATGGAATGGAACCCCATACCCAGGGCAAGATGTGTGATTCTTAGCCCATGTTTTATATATTTGGGACATTGGAAGTAGTCCTTTCTCTATTAGGTTTCAAGTTTATGAGAATTGTTCACCTTTGTGTTTATAAATTTGTAGGGCTATGTTTATCTCACATTATATTTGATGTCCTTTATTCCATATATTTCTCAATTTCCTTTTTAGTATGCACATACCAGCCTTTATTGATGTCATCTATTTTTTCTTCTTGCTGGGGATGCTTCCAACCCTAGGTGAAGGACTTGAATGATAAGGCATGAAGTTTTGGACTAGCTTAAGGAGTTAAAGCTTGGAGACCAATTTGTTATGGTTTAAATTTGCCTCTACTCAGATCCTTATGTTGTATCATACATGTAAACCAATACGGGATATTATGATGTACTTTTGTAATAACCTTGTTATAAATTGAATATAGTCAATATTTTTATTCTGCTACTATACTTTGGTTGTTTTGAATACCATTTATTGAAATTTGAAAATGTTGCACCTATTCCAGCATAGCATTGAGTGTGTTTGGAATGGATGTTTTATAATTCAATTTTTCTTTAGCAAGGGGGTGATCCCGCCTCCTTACAAACTCCCAGGTCTATGGATGTGGTCTTTCAAAGGATTGGATTTGCCATCCAAAACGGACTGGCGGCATAGCTTGTTTCCCGTCTCCGTTCTATTTCATTGTAATAAGTTCTACTGATTGTCTATTAAACATTAACATTACCATTAACTAGTTTATAGGCTTGCATCTTGCTACCAAGAACTTTTCCACAACTCCCACATTTCAACTAATCTATACACATGTCAAACATTAACAAAGTATAACAACCTCTGTGGAAGATGAACCCGATAAAATCGTTACGCCCTGATGGAACCTATGCTAGGTTTCTACAAAAAATTTGGAATCACATATATTTTTCTAATTTCTAACTATATATTTATACTTTGCAGGTGTACTGATTGACAATTGCTTGCCCAACTCAATACTTGTGTTGATTCCCTAGAACAATAATGCAAAATCTTGTAACCATCATCAACCAATAACACTAAACGTTAGTTGAAGTTAATATAAAAACATTCTAGTGGAAAGGATCAAACCCTTGCTACCACATTGGACATCCCCCATATAAAGAATGTTTGTCATGGGAAGAAGAATTTCAGACAACTTTATTTGTGTTCAAGAATTCATACACTCAATTTGGTCTAAAAGAGGGAAAATAGATTCTTCTACTTCAAACTAGACCTTTCCAAGGAATATGATAGAATGAGATGAATATTTATATACAAAATTGTGCGAATAGAAGCTATACCTCCGATCCATATAAAGATGATCACAAATCTCTTCATATCCAGTGAGATAGTTATAACCATCCATGTTTAGGGTTTACTTGGATGATTGCATATTTAACTAGATTGATCATTTGTAGAGATTGATTAGTGAGGGTTGTCTCATTTTTATGCTTTTAACCTAATGAAAAACTCTATATATGCTTTTATTTCAAATAATTAGGGTTTGAGAATTGAAAACTTTAATCGTCCAGAATTAGCATTTTTCTAGCATATAAATACAAAATTTGATAAGTATAGTGGTACACTTAACGATTTTTAGTATTTTATATACAACTCTGATTGAGTTAAATTTGGATAGGAACTGGAGAACTTAAATGTAAGAATTATTGCCAAATACTGAAGTATCTGATGTTTTATGAACTCATCTGAATTACCCCAGGACAAACTCAGTCGACCACATATTTAAAATGAAATGTAATAGTATGGTATTTGAACTTTATCTTTTTATCGATACATCTAATTGATCTGAACTTTTAATTGTAGTTTGTAAATTCCATTTTAGGCATATTTTGAATTTGCATAATTTTTTATGATGTTAGACTGATCCACATAGGGTTGTCGGTCAAGTTTGTCTTGGATAAACTCAATCGATCATGCATGACAGGACGTGCTGCAAGCTAGGGATCACTAGGTAGTACTTTCTTCAACAAGGGGTAATAGGGAGGGGACATAGCACAATTCTAATTGGAGGAGGGTTTGCCAAAAGATTGGATCAAATGTAGGAGTCTAATATTTGATTTTTATTTATTTATTGGTAGCTCTTATTGATTTGAAATTTTTATTAAAGCTTTGAAATGTTGTTTCAGACAACTTGATAATAAAATAATTACTGGAAGAGATTTGATCTATTCAATAAATGATTTTTAGTAATATTTTTATTTCAAAAAATTCTCCTTCAATAAAAAAGTGTAAGGTTCCCAAGCACCGTAACTAAACTATATGAGAAACCTAGAAATCAAGAAGATATCATAGTTTGTGAGTCATTCTAGAGAAATAAAATTCTAGAGAGAGGGACAGTTAGGGTTTGAGTGAGGTAGATGGTGGAGATGTTGACCTAGGGCTATATCATCCAGGAAATGACAAAATCAAGTATGTTTAGCTTCTTTGTATAGTCTTTCATGGTGAATCTTCTCTATCATGTCAAGATCCCATCCCTCTTATGATTTGATTCAAAATGATATCAAATATCCCTCTTTTCTCACTCTTTCTCTCATATTCTCTGTTTCTAGAGTTTCTGAGTTAAGATGAGGTAGAAATGCATTCAATAGCTAGAACCTTGGTGGTTTGCATTTGGCCTACACATTTTTAGGAGCTTGTCACCTTAGGTGACTGTTTCTATTCCTTTTAACCTCTGTAATCATGTTAGAAGCCTAATCATATCTAGCTAAAATAATTAAGATCATCGCTAAGACTTGGATGCAATTGTATAACCACTTGGGATGATTTTGGGAAAAGAAATGCTACTGGTTTAGATTCTTTACCATTGATTAATATTTGTCGAGTTTCTAACCTATTGATTTAAGTTTTATGAATCATCTGTGGACATAAAATTATGTTGTTTCAGAAGAATATTTCTTAGAACTAATTATTGAATGATATTCTTATAAAATGAGTTGACATGTATAGAATAATACTGAATTGTATTAGAATGAATTATACAAGTGTATTTTTGAAACTTACTGAAATTGAATATGATACATACATAAGGATCAATATGAAGTGGAAATTTTCCCTGTTTAAGGTTTGTGTTGAGGGATTGAATCAAATGAGCTCATGAATAAATATATAATTGTGATTGATGAATGAAATATGTGGAAATAGAAACTAGGGTTCTGTGTGTGTGAATATCCCTAATGAACCATTGTGCACCATGATGATATTACTAATGATATGATTCTTATGATGTGTTGAACTTAGATGGCATCTTAAATCCTTGAAATGTAGTATTGAGTCGAGTATGAGAGATAAAGATCAAAGTTTTATATAATGTTGTAAATTTGATGATACTCTTGAGTGTAGGCATTATTACATCATTTGAAGGTGATATGCCTTATGAAGATAATATAAGACTAATGTTTGTATTCTAGTAAAATATATGGAATATGGGAAAAACCCACATGAATGCTAGAGTTTTATACAAGTCACATGATGATGAATCAAGAGATGAATATAGACTAAAGAGTAAGAAGAAGAGACCCTAATTTGTGGTACCTTCTGATTTGAGAGTTTTATAAAGGAGGAAACGATTTCTTTTATTTTACAAAAATGCTATTATGAGTTAAATGACATGGTACATGTATGTAGATGGAAAATAAGAAATGGATAGATTGATATAGATTGTGATATGTAAGGAATAAAATATATTATAATAACTTAAGTATTAGGAAGTCTTTTATTTGTTAGCTTTAAATATATATCGATTGAGCTAAAATGAATGGCATATAGTAAAATCAAACTATAAAGGTCTTGAAGGAGAGAGACACTACATGAGTAAGTAAGTTTAGAATGATTTGTTCCTAAAGTAGTAGTGAACAATAAATGAAAGAAGTCAAAATGGATGAATATGAAATGATGGGAAAATGATGAAAATTTGTAGATGGATCTTAGAACTTAACCATAATAGAAGGAGATGTGAGATTGAGACCATAAAGGTTACACCACCACAATTTAGGAGTCAGTCGTTTGGTGTGGTTCTGGAGCTAAATCCTTGATGTGAAAGTCTATGTCAATGAGGAATAGACTGTGATGAAATGAAATTGTGGAATATGTGAAATATGATTATATGTGACATGCAATGATGATATTTGATATGATGTTATGTTGGTTCCTAACTCTTGTACCAGAGATGAGGATGTGAGCCTCTTTATGTAACCATGTTTTGGACCAGGGTTTGTTGTTCATATCTTAATTGGCACAGATAAACCCTAAGATAATGATAGTGAGTCATTGACATGACAATCAAACGTGGTGATTTCTACTTTTTGAGGTACAAACCAAGTATTTTTTAGGGCAAATGAACAAAAGATGACAAGCTGTGTAGAATACAATTTAATTTTTTGTTACATTCCTTGTACTGCAAGTTGATGATTTGCTATTATTTATTATGTTTCTTATTGTGGAAAATAATCGCACTATTATATAGATTTTCTATTTCATATTCTGATCTATCTTGTTGACAAGTTGTAAATGTTGTGACTTATATCTACTTTGAAAACGATTTGTATTGCTTGCCATTTGATTGTATTGTTTCATAGACATGTCTTATGTGAACTTCAGCTTCAGGACTACATGATCTATTCCTGGTCTGACTTGTTGGGCATCACAAAGATGATGTTATTGTTATATATTGATTCAAAATTTTTACATCTTGACTTGTTATTCTTACTTAAGCATTTTTAATATGAACTAAAAATAATCTACTGATTCATACATAGATATTCTCTAAAAGATGTTTTAAAGTTGGATTTAGTCTAAATATTTACATTATTTGATATATTAGATTATTATCATAAATTTAATTGGATTAGATATTAGAAGTATCCATTAGAATTTTTGATATGCACATATTTGTTTTAAGTTCATTATACTTAATTTGATGTCGATGCATGTACTCATCTTGAGAGGGATTTATCCACTCACTTGGGCTCTATATGAGACTCATCAGGTTGTTTAAAATATTTTTAGGTATGATGGTAACCAGCGGAGAGATTATGACGAAGAAGATGTAAATAGAATAATCAAGGTAGATTAAAATGTCCTTGTACTCTATCTTTTTGGGATGGGTAACATACAAAGTTGTTTTTTCATATTCATCTACCTAGTGGAAACATAATCTTATATGAGTAATAAGTCTTAATTCTAGTTTTAGTGGAGTAAAATATGATGTGTGGTGATTAAATATGTTGTCATTGATGTGATATTGTTACGAGATTTTATTAGAAACAAAAAGGATTTTTTTGTGTGTTTTTCATAATCACGTTTGTTGAAAATTAGTTGTCTTGCTTCATATTCTAGGTTTATTTTTTCACTTTCCCTCAAATGGCTGGCATTAATGCTAATCAAAAGAGAGGTCCTGACAAGGTGATATCAAAGTGTGGTTAGACGAGTTTGTAGGGAAAATAGGATCTAGGGCTAGATGATAATATGGATGTTGAATAAAACTTGAATCATATGCATACTGACTAAAATCGGTATCCAGATACTTTGGTCATGTATTTGGGTATTGAGATAAGCTTGTATGGCATTGCTGAATATACTTTCTTAGAGGTAAAGTACATAAGCTTAACCAAAATAGGCTGCATAGCCAAGAAGGATATCAACTAGTCATTGACAGGCATATTTCGCACCACATAAAGATGGAAATACTTTGTCTCTTACAAAAACAAAGGAGAAATATAGAAGAAAAGATTTATCCCATTGAGGAGAAGTGGCTCTTTCTCCTTATCCTCTAGATGGGTTGTATCTCATCCTTAGGGTGCATTATCCTTGATCTTCTAGACTCCTTCACCTCTAGTCCCATTGATTCTACCCTAAACAATATCATGGATGGATGGACAGAGGTGGAATGTCGATGGAGATGTTTGGAAGGTGGTCGATGGTGATGGAAGAAGATGCAGTTCCATGTAGGGTGATACAAACCAATGGGTTGGACGTAATGGTGAGATCTAGAGCCCTCTTGGGGCGTCCAACATTAAGAACAAAGAGATGCATAAACATTGGCTTTGCGTTCAAGGAAGGTATTTATAAAAGAAGGTGAAAATTTGTGAATGTGAGTGAACTCTACTTGATTTGAGGCAAAGAGAGTCATTTTCACACCTTTGGTTTGGCATCCGTTAGGTGTGATCGACAGTCTTGGGCAGCCCGGGTGCACAATCAAGTGTGTCATTGGTTTCGTACCATCGGGGTGTGACCCTCAGGGGGCACTTTCAGGGTGTGATTGTAGGGAGGCACCATTGGCATTGTCTCCAAATGGAAAAAAGGTCAAATTATTAAGCACAAAAAATTGAGTCGAGTTGGATGAACACAACGTGGTTTTGCACCATCATAAGATAGTTCATTGATGTGCTCCATTGATTTATTCCTTTGGTTGTAACCATCGACTTTGATCGTTGGGTGTAGTCTTCGATCTTTGTTGTTGGGCATATTCATTGACATTTGTCGTTGAGTTTAGTCATCGACCTTGATTGTCAGAGTGCTTGGATTTTCCACTGTGAAGGAATGAAACCGACTAAGTTTTAGGGAAACTAGGTCAGTTTCTTCAACTGAATCTGGGAAACTATCATCAATTCACTGCCTGCAAGTATCAAATTTGGTAAGTTGAGAAATCCATAACTTTGAAAAGAGATAAATTATGAGAAGTTAAGTATCTAATTCTTTTGTGAAGATCAATGCTAGTACATTCACATTACAATAATTAAATATTTTGCATAAAATGCCTAAATTTGAATGTTGTTAGTAATCCATATGTAAAAAGTTCATAGTAACTAAGTCACAATTGGGGGACTTTCTAATTAATGACCACTCATAATAAAAAAAAGTTAACATGATAGAAAAGAGATACATGGTAAAAAGGGTTTAAAATGAAGAAGGTAAATCTTGAGAACAAATAGTTATTCAAAATTCCTTCACATTTTGGTCTAAAATTGTAACAACCTTTCCAAGTGGACCACATACATATGCAAAATCATTAACGAATAAACATATTGGAATTTCAAGGTGGTATGATACAATTAGGAATTTAATGTGATAGCATTAGTATTGAGGCATTTTTGAGTTAGTTAGTAAAAATACTTGCACAAATTTAGCATATGTGACTTAGTTAGGGTCACAGTCACATCTACTTTACCTAAAAATTGGTAGAATTGGAAATATATATGAGTGAGCTAGGATATCATTACAATATCTGCATGCCTCTTGTTTTGTCGACAAATAGATTTTCTTTAGAAGATATGTGAATTTGATTTAATTTGTGTTAATATCTAAGAGTTTGGATTGCCATGGTTTTTATTATGACCTTAAATTTCATATAGCTAAGAAGAGTTCATAGGAAAACTCAAAGGAGTGTATTTCTCAAATATATTTTCAATCGTTTTCCAATACAAATTGATTTTCCATAAAATTAGACGTTGCTTAATATTTTTTTTCTTGTTGTTTTGTCGATGTTGAGTGTAAAATGGAAAGATAGCTATGCTATCAAGTAATATCATCATTGTTAACTGAATATTAAGAAAAATATATAACCAAATTATTACATAGAGACAATTTATCACAAAATATGTCATCTAAGTTACCCAATAATTGTTGTGGAGGAGTTCAATCGAGACATAGTAGTGGGTAACACTCTTGTGGAGTCATAGGGAGTAGGGGGTGACCTTATTGAAAGTTTATAGAAAAGAATAGGTTTTTTGGGAAATAAATATGCCTTCTTAATATACAAAATATGAAATTATTTTTCATTGAAATTCCATACCTCTAAGAAGATAAAAATAAATTCTTAGTCTTTTGAGGCTCTGATTTGTATATTTATTTATGGTATTCATTGTTGATACATAACAAAGAGTTCATGTCCCCATTTTAATATTATATAATCTTTTGTTATCATTGTGACTTAGACATAATGCAACGCCCCTCCAAATCTTGACATGAATTTGACTTAAGCATTCTTGATTACATAAATCTTATAACATGATGAATTGATTCGTAAATCTGTGCATCTCTCTATAACACCAACTTAAGAGAACATGATTGGTAGGAAAGCATAGAATGCTAGGAAATCCCATAATGACACAAATGCCCATGATTTGGCTATAAAAGCCAATAATTGGCTTGAATGCCCATAACGACCCCTTGAGGTCCATGCTTCGAGAACCATATAAAAATCAATTGAATTCCATTTGGTCATGAGCTTTTTTGGTCCTCCTATGATGGTCGAAAGATGCATAAAGGGTTGTTTCCTGTTGACATGTAGAGCCATGTATTAAGAGTGAAGCTACTTGGAGGAGTTGTTAGTAGGGACAAGGGTTTTATTGAAGATCTAGCTATGAGGAGGGAAACTAAGGTTGTCTACTTGATGCAACTACTCTCCCATTTGCATGATCCACAAAGAGAGCTTCTTTTATTACGTTTTTGTATGGGTACGTCCAAGCTTATGTTCAGGTTAAGGATATGCCAACCCGCATTCATGAAGCAGGGTGCAACATGGCTTGACAAAGGGCTACATAGGTCCATTGAGGATATTGTGGTATGTGGAGGTCCTTTTTTTGGAGATCTCTAATGGCCAGTGGCATCCTTTCCTATTAGACTTGGCAGTTTAGGTCTGTATTCTATAATGGAGGCTTCTTCATATACTTTTTTGGCCTCTAGAGCCCAATCTTGGGTGCTCCAAGATCATATTTTATGAGGCAGTGAGAGACATGGTATGGATTTTGATTTTATGTATGGTTTAGATTGTCTATGTGTAACAATTTTGTCTTTCGACCTTACATATTGGTTGCGCCACAAAGGGGAGGGCAGTTGGACTTTGAATTTATAACCCGAAACCTTCAAGGACCCCTATAACTTTATTACGGGGTCAAACACAGGGACGTGGGGATGCTTAGGATGCTTAAGATATCACTCTTAAGTCAGATAAGCCAATATGACTCTTGATAAAAGTATGGAGCTAGAACTAGTCTAACAGATTGTCATGAAATAAAAGAAAACAAAGAAAAGAAAACAAAATAGAGTCTGTATTATTGTACTCATCAGAGAGAAGGAGTTCCTAGATATGTAACCACAAGTTGGGTAGTCTATGCACCCATTCTCAGGCATAGACAACCCTCGAACACACGAGCAAGCAACCTACATCCAAACATGGTACATACTGTGGTATCTGTTCCTGTGGGGTCATCCCACTTGCTCTCGCACAACGTGACTAAAACTCATCAATGACATGTAACCTCTCTCGAGTATGACAAATCAGCACCCTAGAATATTCTAGATACACTCTCAGGTCTAGAATGTTCTGAGGTGCCATGAACAGGTGTGATCTGGGAAGAACCAGGTAGTGGGCCCGAATGTGTCGGGCTGGGTCCGGTCATGCCCATGTCTACGGTTCTGCATAGATCACCTTGAACCGTTCTCTTTTCATATTCTAATCTAAACTACCTTCTCTTATCTATTTCTATAATAAATCTCTCAATATAGATAGAAATAGAAGTTCAAGCAAGAAAGAGATAAACCAAATTAGCAATCATAACCAAAGAGAGAAGATAGAACAAGAAACGTACTAGATCTGGAATAAAACTACTTGCTTAAGGTAAAAGTACATAAACATGCCCAATCATGCTACATAACCAAGAAGGAGCTCAACTAAACATGGACAAGCATACTTGGAACCAAACAAAGATGGAAGAACATCATTTGTACAAAAACAAAGGAGAATAGTAGAAGAAAGGAGAAGAAGAAGAGATTTTGCCCGTAGAGGAGACATGACTCTCACTCCTTAGCCTCTGTATAGGCCGAATCTCATCTCTGGGTCATCCTCCTTGGTCTTATGGACTCCTTAGCCTCCTTTCTCTTTGATTCCTCCCCAAACAGTAACTTGGTGGGTGTATGCAGGTGGAAGATGGTTGAAAATGGTGGGATATGGTTGAATGTCGGTGGAAAATGGTGGGAGATTGAAGCAAACTGGAGGAACGGACGTAAGACAAGCACCTCAGCCTTTCTAGACCTCGAAACCCTCCGACGGGGCTCATTCTGATAAAGGACTGACCATCGAAAATAGGGTCCAAGATACAACTGTCTCCTAAGCTGGTGCACATAGTGCGATGCTTACTCCATCGTGGCCACGACGGATGGAAGCCTAGCCATCACAAAAACCATGTGTTGGGGAGAAATCTTAAAGAATAGATATATTTTCAAGTTTGGTGCCTACAAGTCCCAAAATTGACTAGTTGGGCAACTTTATCTATGAAAAGATGTAAATTACTAAAATATAAGGAGATAGGGTTATTTTGGACATAGTAAGGCTATAATGACACAAAACCATAAATAAATGCTTAGCATAGATTCCTAAATTTGGGTGTTATTGCCTATGTTGTTAATAAGGACTTTGCCCCTCCCCCCCCAAGAAAAAGCGCAGAACGCTTGGTGAGTTCCCTTTTTAGCAAAATTATTAAGGACATGGAGTTTGAGTTTGACATGACGATTAGACGAAAAGTAGTTTTTTAGTGTTTACAAGTCGAGCATGCTCAAGATTTTCTTCTTGCTATTCCCATTGATGGCCTTGGACTGCATATGTCACTAATAGAGTATTGTACTATTTTCAAACATCATCTTATGATTCCTTTATTCCTAATTATGAGGCATGTCTAGCATGTCACAAATCCTACATAGACACTTTTGGGGAGCACGCTGTTCACTGTAGAGAACTTTCAGGTTTCAAATATAGCCATGATCTTATCAGAGATGTTCTTTATGATGTACTTAGACGTGTTGGAATTGCCTCTAAGAAAGAAGCACCTATGAATTTTTTGACAAATCTACAAGAAGGGAGATCGACACTTAGACCTAAAGATGTTCTAATTTTTTTATAGACGGGAGGAAAACATGCATGTGCTAATTTAACTACAGTTTCTCCATTATAGGGCCTGAAAGGTGGCCTAGAAAGCTACCTCAGTTGAAGTGGTCAGGCGTGAGAAAGCATGTATTGACAAACAACATGTCTTTATCCCTTTCAGATTTTATACTTTTGGGTTCTTAGCACCTGAGGCGGTGAAGCTTCTCAAGAGGGTCCAAAAAATTATGCATAGTAATGCTATGACTCTGTAACATACTAGATCTCAGACCCTACCATGGAAGTTAACATTTTGGACTTAGCCAAACAAGGTTTAAGGTTAGACCTAAATAGATATTTAGTATAACCCCAATGATCTAATGCATGTATAGATCACCTTAATATAATATAATGTTCTAACATTAATCTTAGTTTTATAACGAATACATAAAATATGCCACATAACTCATTTTGTTGGTAATATGAAGATAAGTAACTTAATTGGATGAATAAATTAGATAATGGACCGTTAATGGGTCATATGACATATCACATAAAAAGAAGTCTCAAAAGTTGAAACGAACTTCAAATTCAAAATCTACATATCAAAATTAGCCTACATGTCAAATTTCATCAAATTTGAACAACCTTGACATATTAGGATAAGTTTAGGAGAGAGAAAATGAGTAAATGGCATAAGTAATGATTAATGTGATTATATAACTGAAAAATATGGAAATAATGGTAAATTAATATTTAACACATCAAAGATAACTTGTGGATGAAGTTTGGTCCAATTTGGATGTTGTTTGTGCAAGTTATGCAATTTTAGGTACATTTTGGACTTTTATACAATTTACCCGTTTGAGAGGTTTTCTTTGAAAATTATCATGTGCATTATAATCCTTATATATTCCCGTACCATTCTCGAGTTTTTGAACCATAGGTAGCCTAGTTGCACCTTGGTTTGAAGGTGTTACTTTCCAAGGGCATTTTAGGGATTAATCTCTTTATAAATGAGCTTATCTTTAGAAGATATCAACCAATGTGGTTATCTCTGTGATTGGAGGTCGGTTGGGATTGCCTATAAGTGTCCATAAACTTACATTTGATATTCAAGAAGTCTCTATTAGCCGTCCTCTTGCATGGTCATGAAATCCCTAGGCGAATGACACATGGAAAGTTACATGGACACCTCATGCTGGACTTCTTCCTTATACATAAAGGTTTGCATGTCCATTGGCACCCTTAGCATTGGACACATGGACACCCTTATACATGAAGCATGGAAAGTCTCATAGAAACCTCATACTTGACCTCTTTCTTTATATAGCCATATCTACCCCTTCCCAACTCCCAATTAAAAAACTCTGACTCTCCTTTATTTCCTCTATCTTAGAGCATCATTCCTACTCTATTTTTCCACGAAGGTTCTATCCCAAGGTAAAATGAGGTGCCTACCTTGGTGAAAAAGGCTCCTAGGGTTCCAAATTTCTCTATTTAGGATTTCTTAAGATCCTCCTTGCTGATTTTGACTAAAACTAGTAAGTATCCTCCTTTTATTCCCTATTTTCATGTTTTTAGTCTTCCTTCCACCTTCCTCCAGGTCAAAACCATGTCCTTCCATGGTGAAACCCCACCTAGAACCCATAAACACCTCATATCCATGTTATTTTGTTAGGGTTTTTCACATAAAAAGTGGATAGGGTGCTTCTTGCTTGAGATAGGAGCTTTGTTAAAGAAACCAACCTCTCTAAGCTTGGAAATCTTACTTATTGGACCTATCCACCTTCCCTAGAGGTTCTTTGGAGGCCTAGGCTTGGATCTGGTATTGACTTGGACTATTTAGACTCTAATTTGAGGTATGATGTATCCCCTATTTTTCTATGTTGAGCAATTCACCTATGCTTATTCATTATCTTTGTCCTATGGACATTAGCCTATACACAATGTCTTTTCTTTTGAAAATCATGGTTCATGTGAACTACCTTATTTGATTCTGATCATGTTATCATGGATATTCTTTTGAACTATTATCTTATGCTTTGTTCATAATGGAACCCTAAAAGATGACATGTGATGCCATTTGCCCACTTATGAGGTGGATGTATATGTTGGTCACTTATGTGGTGACTAGTTTATATATTCTAACTATACTTGTTAGTTACCTCTACATTTAACATGCTACGTGATTCAGTAGCACTAGAGTAGTGTAATTGGATTGATATTTATGGAAGATGTGTTATTTCCTACCGAGCAGATGTGATATTTCCTTCTCTTTTGGGATGGAAAGGAACCTCATACCCAGGGAAAGATGTGTGATTCTTGGCCCATCTTTTATATATTTAGGAGATTGGAAGTATTCCTTTCTCTATCAGGTTTCAAGTTTATGAGACTTGACTGCCTTTGTGTTTATATTGTTCTAGGGCTATGTTTATCTCACATGTATGTAGGTTGATGATATGGGGTGTGTGTGCCCAAATTCTTTACATGTGCTTGTGTGGCACAATCTTTGTGTTTTATTAATAGAAAGTATTCTTTTGTTATCATATTATTTCAATTCCTTTTATCTTGATACCCATTTGGGTGGTCCTTATCCTTTTTATGGGAAGCTTTTTATATTTGATGTCCTTTATTCCATATATTGCTCAATTTCCTATTTAGTATGCACATACCAGCCTTTACTAATGTCATCCATTTTCTCTTCTTGCTGCGGTATGCTTCCAACCCTAGGTGAAGGATTTGGATGATAAGGCATGAAGTTTTGGACTAGCTTAAGGAGTTAAAGCTTGGAGACAAAGTTGTTATGGTTTAGATTTCCCTCTACTTAGATCCTTATGTTGTATCATACATGTAAACCCTTACGGGATATTATGATGTACATTTGTAATAACCTTATTATAAATTGAATATAGTCAACATTTTTATTCCACTGCTATACTTTATTTGTTTTGAATACCATTTATTTAAATTTGAAAATGTTACACTTATTCCAGCATACCTTTGAGTGTGTTTGGAATAGATTTTTTATTCTTCAATTTTTCTTTAGTAAGGGGGTGATCTTTCCCCATTACAACATGGTATCAGAGCCCATGGTAGTCAGAATCTAACTATTTCAATTTTGTCTCCCTAGTTAGAATACTTGCCTTACCTTTAAGTGACATGTTTTCCATAGAGTTGATCAATATACGATGAAGAGTTGATTTAGGATCACATAGTTTTCACATTAGAATAATGATGAATAGATCCTTAAAATACTTACAAGTAAAAGATGCATGAGTAACCATAGTAACTTGAGGTTGTTTAGCTTGGCCTTTAGGTAGCTACTAGGACATGAATTTGAAAGAAAAGGTGTCTAGAAAGGATCAGAGTTTGGGGAGTGGCAAGATTTTCCTCCGCACCACTAGCTTAGTTTATGAGGACTCTCGAATCCATATGATACCGGCCTGACCTGAGCTGATATGAATTATTCCAAATAGCATGCTTATAGGCAATAGTAGCCTTAGAAATCTATATGATTTATCTTTAGGGACCCTAATATGTTGAACTAGTCTCACGGGTGTAAAAATTTGTTTGAGGATAGACAAGACCAAGTAAACCCATAGTTCATAGTTAGTCTTTACAAGTTATGTTTTTTTTGTGCATGATGCTTATGTAGTTGGATGAAAGGAAGTGTAGTTGACCTTTTGTACCTAAAGAATAGTTTTGACTTAATAAGATGAATCCTTTAAGGGGTGGTGAATAAGTTGTTTTCTTATATGTGTATGTTTTGATTTCGAGGATGAAATCCCTTTAAGGGGTGGTGTGCTACAACATACTATATCTCGTACCCTACCCTAGAAGTTGACATTTTGGACTTAGCCAAACAAGGTTGAAGGTTAGACCTAAATAGATGTGTAGTATAACCCCAATGATCTAATGCACATATAGATCACCTTAATATAACCTAATGTTCTAACATTATTCTTATGTTGATAATGGATACATAAAATATGCCACATAACTCATTTTGGCAGTAATATGAAGATAAGGAACTTAATTGGATGAATAATTTATATAATGGACCATTAATGGGCCATATGACATATCTCATAAGAATAAGTTTCAAAAGCGGAAAAAAACTTGAAATTTGAAATCTACATATCAAAATTAGCCTACATGTCAAATTTCATCTAATTTGGACAACCTTGAAATATTAGGATAAGTTTAGGAGAGAGAAAATGAGTAAAAGTCATAAGTAATGAATAAATTGATTATATAACTTCAAAAATATGGAAATAATGGTAAATTAATTATTCAACATATCAAAGATAACTTGTGGATGAATTTTGGTCCAATTAGGATGTTATTTGTGCAAGTTATGCAATTTTAGGTACATTTTGGACTTTTGTGCAATTTACCCAATTGAGAGGTTTTCTTTGCAAATTTCCACATGCATTATAATCCATATTTATTCCCTTACCATTCTCTAGTTTTTGAACCATAGGGCGCCTAGTTGCACCTTGGTTTGAAGGTGTTACTTTCCAAGGGCATTTTAGGGATTACCCTCTTAATAAATGAGCTTATCTTTAGAGGCTATCAATCAATGGGGTTATTTCTTTGATTGGAGGTCGGTTGGGATTGCCTATAAGTGTCCATAAACTTACATTTGATATTCAATAAGTCTCTATGAGCCTTCCTCTTGCATGGCCATGAAATCCCTAGGCGAATGACACATGGAAAGTTCCATGGACACCTCATTCTGGACTTCTTCCTTATCCATAAAGGTTTGCATGTCCATAGGCACCCTTAGCATTGGACACATGGAAAGTAACTTGAAACCTCATTCTTGACTTATTCCTTATCCATAAAGGCTTTCATGTCCATGGACACCCTTATACATGACACATGGAAAGTCTCATAGACACCTCATACTTGACCTCTTTCTTTATATAGCCATATCTACCCCTTCCCAACTCCCAATTCCAAAATTGTTGATCTCCTTTATTTCCTCTATCATAGAGCATAAATCCTAGTCTATTTTTCCAGAAAGGTTCTATCCTAAGGTAAAAGGAGGTTCCTACCTTGGTGAAGAAGGCTCCTAGGGTTCCAAATTTCTCTATTTACGATTTCTTAAGCTCCTCCTTGGTGATTTTGACCAAAACTAGAAAGTATTGTCCTTTCCTTCCCTATTTTCATGTTCTTAGTCTTCCTTCCACCTTCCTCCAGGTTAGAATTACGGCCTTCCATGGTGAAACCCGACCTAGAACCCATAAACACCTCATCTCCATGTTCTTTTGTTAGGGTTTTGCACCTCTAAAGTGGAGAAGGTGCTTCTTACTCGAGATAGGAACTTTGTTGGAGAAACCAGCCTCTCTAAGCTTGGGAACCTTACTTATTGGACCTGTCCACCTTCCCTAGAGGTTCTTTGGAGGCCTAGGCTTGGATCTAGTATTGACTTGGACTGTTTAGACTCTGAAGTTGAGGTATGATGTATCCCCTATTCTTCTATGTTGAGCAATCCACCTACGCTTATTCATTCTCTTTGTCCTATGGAAATTAGCTTATACACAATGTCTTTTATTTTGAAAATCATGGTTCATGTGAACTACCTTATTTGATATTGATCATGTGATCATGGATATTCTTTTAAGCTCTTATCTTATGCTTTGGTCATGATCGAACTCTAAAAGATGACATGTGATGTCTTTTGCCCACTTATGAGGTGGAAGTATATGTTGGTCACTTATGTGGTGACTAGTTCATATATTCTGACTATACTTTCTACTTGCCTCTACATTTAACATGCTGTGTGATTCAGTAGCACTAGACTAGCGTAATTGCATTAGTTTTTATGGCAGATGTGTTATTTCTTGTTGAGCAGATGTGATATTTCTTTCTCTTTTAGGATGGAAAGGAACCCCATACCCAGGGCAAGATGTGTGATTCTTGGCCCATGTTTTATAAATTTGAGACATTGGAAGTATTCCTTTCTCTATCATATTTCATGTTTATGAGACTTGGTCGCCTTTTGTTTATAAATTTGTAGGGCTATGTTTATCTCACATGCATGCAGGTTGATGATATGGGGTGTGTGCCCAAATTCTTTATATGTTCTTGTGTGGCATAATCTTTATGTTTTATTAATGGCAAGTATTCTTTTGTTATCATATGATTTCAATTCCTTTTATCTTGATACCCATTTGGGTGGTCTTTATCCTTTCTATGGGAACCCTTTTATATTTGATGTCCTTTATTCTATTTATTTCTCAATTTCCTTTTTAGTATGCACATACCAGCCTTTATTGATGTCATCTATTTTCTCTTCTTGCTGGGGTATGCTTCCAACCCTAGGTGAAGTACTTGGATGATAAGGCATGATGTTTTGTACTAGCTTAAGGAGTTAAAGCTTGGAGACAAATTTGTTATGGTTTAAATTTCCCTCTACTCAGATCCTTATGTTGTATCATACATGTAAACCAATATGGGATATTATGATGTACTTTTGTAATAACCTTGTTATAAATTGAATATAGTCAATATTTTTATTCCACTGCTACACTTTGGTTGTTTTGAATACCATTTATTGAAATTTGTAAATGTTGCACATATTCCAGCATACCGTTGAGTGTGTTTGGAATGAATGTTTTATTCTTCAATTTTTCTTTAGCAAGGGGGTGATCCCACCTCCTTACAAACTCCTAGGTCTATGGATGTGTTTTTTCAGAGGGTTGGATTTGCCATCCAAAACGGACTGGTGGAATAGCTTGTATTCCGTCTCCGTTCTATTTCATTGTAATAAGTTATATTGATTGTCTATTAAACATTAACATTACCATGAACATGAACTTAATCTTGAACAATAATCTTTAACATGATGGTATTTCTCCCTCTTGAAACTTGACCTTTAAGTTCATAAATGATTGATCATTAATCATAATATTTAATTGTAATGAGCATGATAACCATAAGACATAGCATATAGCAATCATCAAGCAATTTATATATGGACATTGTTAGATCATTGAATTTTGAAATTTAAAGCATAATTCATAAATCATACATAGCATTCAATTCAACCAATGTACATATGTATAGTGTCATGACCCGTTGACCATGTAGCGAAGTAGATCCTAAGTTGGTCTGTTTGATCTTGAGTCAAATCCTAAGTATCCTGAGATTTGTGCAAACCATAATGTCTTGTAATCAATACACCTTATATCAAATACCAACTTAACTATCTAACCCTAATTTTGTATACATGAATTCTTAATGTTGAATTAGATCCAAGATGATCTTTTTATGTAAATAAGTTATACTTCACATATAAGGTCCAATTCAACAAGTTATCATCATTGATTTCACTAATATTATGTAATTAGGGTTTGTCACATATGAAATCACATAAAGATAACATATTTATATACTTTTTGAGTCAGCATGGGAATCTGGATATTAAACTAATTTTATTGAACCCCTCACATTTTTCTGAGTAGTATTCATATATTACTTGTCTCCATATGACATACCAATTAATTATTATAATTATTCCAAGTTTTAACTTAACTATCCAATCAAAGCTTGCCAACTAGGCAACCCAATCGGCAGGGTCCGCAGCCAATCGACTTGTGCCTCGCTGGCACCCAGCCCCACCTAGAGTTAAGTGAAAAATAGGGTGAAAGTTTGATATCACCCTTACCTCGACACCGTGGATGCAGGGGTAGAATTGTGTTTCTGTAGATGGTTGTCTTCAACCTCCACGACTCCCTCTATCACGAACACGTTCCTCGAGTGAGTAAAAACAAAGGTTGACTTGGAGCCCTCAGACCCCAGAGCAAAAGGCAAGGATACATGGGTCTCCAATTCGTCTCGTCAGACTCTCCCATGGATTCAATTAGCTGTAGGGAGGATGAAGAAACAAGTACAAAGAATATGTTCTTCAGCGAGGTCCATGGGGAGGGCTAGGGTTTGTGAATAAGTTTAGTAAGAAAATTGAGGGTTGGGAGAGCAATCTTCGAGTCCAAGAGAAACTCACAGCCAAACATGGATATCACAGGGGAAAACCACCCATTAAATAGAGGTCTGGCTATTGACGTCGACCACCCACGGAGATGTCATTTTGGAAAATCTTTATGGAACTATGCAGAAACTCCCCCCGAACTTATCTAAGAAGTTTCCAGGCTCGTTCATCAATCATTATTAGAGGAAATAAAAAAAAGGGAACTACCAACTCCAGTTTCCTACTTTGGTAAAGGGTGGGAGATCATGCAGGCTTCGTTGGATGTTTAATCCAATGGTCCAAAAGTATGTGTGACACATTAACTGGAAGGGACCAAGGTTTCCTATTCTGAAATAAAATGTGACACATTACATTTATTCCCAAGGACCCCTCCACTTTATGGAATCCTAACTAATTCATAACCATTCTCGTTCATTCTGATTGGTCCCAAATTTTAAAGGACAACTTTTAATGATTAAATATATGAGTGCGAACGATTTGGGGCCTAAATACAAAAGATAGATATCCTTTTCTTGCCCCTTAAGTAATTGACTTATTTGATTCGCTTAAGGCATATAATAACTCTTTTCCTATCCAAACATGGCAACCAATCCCATTTTTGTATATTTTCTCTTTGAGTTCAATATAAGACTAGACAAATCTTATTAGTTGCATTTATCTTATCTTTTTTAGAAATTTCCACAAAATTCCTTATTTAGTTATTTAACTTTAATGTAATTCAATGATTCGTTAGATAATTGGGGAAATACTTCCCTTATGAGATCCCTTGTATCATAATTTGAGATAATAATTTATTGCATATATAAATGTTATTTCGACTACCTTTTACCTCTTTTTGAGTAACTTACTTTGAGGAGAGAGAAAAGTCAAGAATTATACTTCTTCTTATATAGAAAGCCATAATAAGTAGGAGGAAAACTTCTTGTCCAAGGCATATACTCCATATTTAAAGCCCTATTTCTCTTTCCCCTTCTATTTCATTTTAAAAAAAAATTTCAAGAATAGGAGAGAGAGAGAAAGTGAGAAGATAAATGCTAGTTTTCCTTTTTATGTATATTGGATTCATTTAATCATAAAGAAATCTAATTAAAGGAAGCATATTTCATTTTCTTTATATGCAAAACCTCATTTAAAGGATTCAATATTTGGGGCAACTTGCATTAAAGTCCATGTTTTCAAATTTATATTTGGAAATTTGCAAATAAGACCCTAAACTTATTTAATTAAAAAAATCGGGATGTTAAAATTCTACCCACTTAAACAAATTTTGTCTGCGAAATTTCCGCATAATACCTACATTAGGGTTCTACATATTCTATATACACTAATCATCTTAAGGTCTCATTATCATAGTAAAACAATATTTGAACCACATTATTAAAACCAACATGTGGGTATTCCACTACTGAATCTATCTCATATCATCATTGTCATGACAAAGGACCTTTCTCTCCTCTCCTCTAGGGGTACTGATTCCACCATGGATCTTACTTGCTTATCAAATATCTACTTGTTGTATGCATGTTTGGTCTTACTATATGTTTGATTAGGTTTAGGTAACTATAGGTATCAAACTCTAAATGCAACTCTTGTTTTCTTCATCACCTTTGGATACATGATGGTTGGTCATATATTCGAGGTGACTTATCTTATCATACTTATCTTAGTACCCCCCTTATGCACGTCCCATACCACACACACTTGAAAGGACAAAACAAGTATGATTATGCATATAAGATTTTCTTTACAAAACCCCATGAGCCTGATTTCCATACCACAAACACGTGTCAAAAATAGTGAGAATGCTATATACAATTCTAGAGTTAACATAAAAGTCCAAAGCATCTAGACACTTAACCCTAATCCTGATCTAAACCTTTATATCATATCTAAACCTCTACTTTGGTTTCCCATATCTTTAACTTAATCTTCTATACCTAGGGCTTAGAACATGTGAATCTTTAGATTAATGGCCATCTACTCGTTGCTCTGATACCACATTTAAATAGCCCTCCAAGTACATACATGATAGCAGAAGAAAATCCTATGTTGTCCATAACATGGGCCACTTGGCTTGGAGGAACATTATAAAACATTATATACAATAGCAACCAGATAAATCAAACTACATGCATTAGTTGGAAATATAGATTCATACATTGTTTTTTGAAAGAGAAAACTAATAACATCAACTATATCATCCTTTAACTATAATTGAATATGTGAAAGGTGGAACAAATTTAGGGCATAAATCTTCTCTGAGACTTGATATTAGATCTTCTAAGGTGTAGATGGCACCCCATCAAGGTAAGTCATGAGATCTTCTACTTTGAAGCACTCACTTCAAATACCTTTGCTCCCTGATCTAAGGACATCTAGTCCCATGACTATGTGAAAACAAAGACACACATTAGTAAGCGGAACTATACATTTTATAAGAACTGAAAATAAAACATGTATACTTGACTTGAGAGAAAATCTTGACATGAATTTGACATAAGCATTCTTGATTACATGAATCTTATAACATGACGAATTGAGTAGTAAATATATGCATCTCTCTGTGACACCCACTTAAGAGCACATGATTGCTAGGAAAGCCCATAATAGTATGAATGCCCATGATTTGGTATAAAAGTCCATAATTGGCAGGATGCCTATAACGACCCCCTGAGGTCCCTGATTTAAAAACCATATAAAAACTGATTCAATTCGATTTATCTTAACATTAACATTACCATGAACATGAACTTAATCTTGAACTACAATCTGTAACATGATGAGATTTCTCCCTCTTGAAACTTAAACTTTAAATTCATAAATCATTGATCATTAATCATAATCTTTAATCTTAACGAGCATGATAACCATAAGACAGCATATAGAAATCATCTAGCAATTTATATATGAACATGATTAGAGCATTGAACTTTGAGATTGAAAGCAATATTCATAAATCATACATAGAATTCAATTCAACCAATGTACATATGTATTTTTTTAGGGCACCATGCTTCTATCTATTCATTGGCTAAATCAGTCGAAAGAGCTTCAAGTACATAGTTTGGATAATCTTGCATAAGATAAAAACTACACTACTCTCTACTTTAGCCTTTACTACGCGGTGGGCTACTTCATTACATTCTCTACGACAATGTGTAAAAGAGCAAGAAAGGAAAATCCTACTGAGGTGTTTAATATCCTCAATTACAGTATCGAGCAGATCCCTCTGTTCTTCCGCACCCTGAACTGCCCGTATCACTATGAGATAGTCTGATTCGATCTGGACATTTGAGATTCCTCGCTGCAAGCTTTTCTCCATGCCTATGCGTAGCGCCCAGACTTCCATAGTTGCCGTGTCAGCTGGCTTATTATCCAGTACCCCCTCTATTGCTACAGCTGCTCCATCTGTATCTCTGCAGACCAACCCCGCTGCCATCCTTCCTTGTTGGCCTACCGTTGCATCCCAGTTTAACTTGACAATGTCTCCCTCGGGTTGTTTCCAGTTCTGTTTCTTCCTCATCTCCCCTCTCGTCCCCTTTGCCATTTCCCTTTCTTTTTTATATTCAGTGATCCACGCCTGATAAGAGTTCTTTGTATACTCTACTGGTCTCTGTGAAGAGTCAAAGATCCTGCTTTTTCTCGCTGTCCAAATTGCCCACAGTGTAGCCAGCATCGCCACGTTTTCATCCTCTCTCCCATCTTGCAATAGTGCGGGCAGTGCATCGGGCACTGGTTGATCCTGCACCCTGCGTATCTGGTCCTGTACTTGCGTCTCGCTCTTTGACCATAGGCTCTTCGCATTGTCACAACGGAAAAGCATGTCCAATGGACTCTTTCTCGCGCTCGTAGTTGCTACAGACTCCTGTTAGGTGGCAGTGGCGATCAAACAGTCTCCCCAACATTGCGAGAGCTCCTGTCATATACCGCCATAAAAAATTTGCAGCTTTGGGCGGCATCCCCTCTTCCAGATCGCACTCCATTTTCTCTCAGTCTCCCCATTGCGATATTCTTGCAGCTCCTACATGTTTAGTCTCCCTGTCCAGTACTCGGATCTTACAGTATAGTGACCATTGTTACTTGGCCACCAGTATCTCAAGTCCTTTTGCGTTTGATTGCTAATGGGTATCTCCAGAATTTTCTCAGCTGCATGTGTATGGAAACATCTTCTTATCTTCGTTTCATCCCATCCTCCGCCCCTTTCCTTCAACAGTTGACTAACCGCAGTGATCTCTTCTCCATCCATTGTCCTGTGTTCCAATATACTCCCTCCGTAAATTAGGAACCCAGGGATCCTCCCAAATGTTAATTGTTGATCTGTCCCCCACCCTCCACGTCAAGCCCTCCAACAGTAATGATTTTGACCCCCAGGTGCTTCTCCAAACGTAGCTCGGATTATGTCCTCGTCTAGCCTGGAGGATGTCTGTGCTCGGGAAGTATCTCTCTTTGAATACTCTGTGCGCCAGCGTATCTTGCCGGTGATATAGCTGCCAGATTTGTTTGGGAAGAAGGGCTTGGTTAAAGGTATGGAGATCCCTAAAACCCATCCCTCCAAGCTTGTTTTGGCTTTTACAATGCATCCCAGTTGACCCAAGTTATCTTCCTCTCCTTTTCTTTTGCCCCCCATCAGAAGCGTGCAATGCTTCGATTAATGACATCTAATGTGCCACTTGGTAGTTGAAAGATGCTCACAAAATAGGAGGGTATAGCTTGTGCCACCACTTTTATGAGGACTTCCTTTCCCGCCTTTGACAGCATCTTTTTCTTTCCATCCTTGCAATTTTTTCTATACTCGCTCCTGGACATAGATGAACACGTGCTTCTTTAATCTATCGATCATGGTAGGTAGGCCCAAATATCTCTCATGCCTATCCACTTGTCGTAACCCAATGATTTCTTTTAACTCCCTTCTTCATTCTGCTACTACCCCTTTGCTGAAGGAAACCTCCGTCTTGGATAGATTAATTTTCTGACAAGATGCTTGTTCATTCTGGCTGATTATCTCAGCTACTTTCAAGCACTCCTCCTTAGTCGCCCTAGCAAAGGGAATAGAGTCATCTATAAAAAAGAGATGTGAAATGTGAGGGCCTCGCTGGCTCGCTCTCACTCCATGCATTTTATTTTCATGGGCAACGTTATTTAAAGAAGTTGAAAAGGCTTCTGTACATAGAATAAAGAGGTACAGGGAAAGAGATTGCCTTACCAAGTTGACCTAATCCCTTGCCTAAGAGAGAGCACAGTCAATTTGACAGATCTGGTTGAACTATATATGAGATAGATATAGTTCAACTATGTAGTGATATGAGTTTGTATATTCTTGAGCATGGTCTTATGTTCTCTTCCATGTTGTCGAAGTAAGTACATGAAGAACTTGGTACTAGATTGAAGTTTAGTGAACCATATCACCCTTGACTGATAGACAATCAAGAGAGTATGATCCAGACTTCAGATGGTCTGATGAAAGCATGTGTGCTCATTTAGGGTGATTCGTGGAAGTAGTTCATGCCCCTAGCAGAGTTTTCTTGTTTTGATAGCCACCATAGCCAGTATCAGGATGTAAGAATCTCTATAAGGGAGGTTGATGGAGCTAGAACTTACACCAAAAGATTACTCTTCCAATGGAAGTCCTAATATGCACCAAAAACCCTAGAGAGTTGATATCCTCTCTAGGTTTACCTACAACTGGTGCTAGATAAATGCTTCAACCCCACAAGAGTGTGGAAGCCTTATCATAGTACAAATTTAGGATCGAACCTAAAGGACAACGTTAAGAATCTGAGTGTCTTTTTCTTATTTCGTATCAATCTAAGTTAATCATCTAAGACCAGAAGTTTGATTTGAGTTATTTAACCTAAACATGCAAAAGCAAAGGCAAGAATAAAAACTAGTTTAATGATTAAAATCTAAGATTAGAAAATGATGATGGGTCACTGGGGTGATGCGGGTATTCGCCACCACTACACATGAATTGTACTTGTACCAAACATAGCAAGACTTGTAAGCAAGATACATGGATGTTGTACAATATCGATGTCTTATAGGACAAGAGTAATGCACACATCCTTCATGGGTTGAGTAACTCACATCCGGTACATATCTACGTGTCAATGAAGATATGTAGTCTCCGAAGAGAAAATCTTACTCAACCTCGTGAAACGTGCATCGGAAAACTAACAAGCGAGCGATAATTACCAAATTGATTAGTATCCTTATAGACTATCCCTCTTTCGAGGATATAGCTACGAGAAACGTGAGAGTGTTGCAACGTTAGGCATTCCCGAACGAATGGTCAAGTACTTTGCACCACTCTCTCCTCAGAGTGTGTTCCTCGACCTGTCAAGGTTGCACTTTTGTACGTCAACTGATTCCATTTCATAGTACAAAAGTACAACGATGGAGGTGAGTTTACTCCACTCTTTAGAAAGCGTTCCTAGATACCGAAACGGATGCGCGGAGGATACACACACCAGAAACCAAAACTAAATCAGTATTCGAGTCTTCAAGAGCAGTCAGAAACAAACCACAATGAAAGACAATAGATGCATACAAGAATGCGGCCAACATTCAAGCATGTATGAAACGATTTAGTATTGAATCGGAATGATAACATCTTTTTAGTACAAGTTACAAAACATAGGCAGCGGGGCTAGTCCCCGCACCCCAGTGAATGGAACTACTCGTTCCTCATAGAGGGAGCAACAAAGAAAGAGAAGGGAGAGAAAGAAAGCATCGTCGGAGCAGAAGAGTAGATCTGTGACAGTCTGGTGTAGATCGTCGCAGTCTCCGGGACTTCTCCGTTGTGGTTAATGACGCATATCTCTCCGCCTCGATCGTCGTGTCTACCTCCGGGATTGCACGGGTAGAATGAGGTAGAACAATGGTAGAACGATGATGGAGGTGAGATGGTGATGGAACAGCCTTCTAGATCTATCCCCAGTCCGGTAGCTTTCCAGATCTGTGCTCAGACCGGGATCCTGGGGATGTGGGTGAAATTTGGTCAAAAACTGTGTTCGGGCAGTCTGACGGCGTCTCGACACTGGTCTCGGTCCGGCAGCCTTTAGCCGTGAAATTTGGTCATAAAATGTGCTCGGGCTACTGCTGGATCGTTGCTGTTGTTGGTGAAGAGGAGGGTGTCGGTGCTCATGGCGGGCTGAGTGATGGCGGCAGAGCAAGGTTGGTGAAGAAGACGACGCCGGCGGTCGCGGACAGCAGTGGTGTCGATGGGTAGGTTGATAAAGGCAGTGCTCTTCCATTCGTGTGTAGAGAGTATGAGCAGGGTGACGATGGTGATCGGATGGCGTTGCAGGTGCTCGCATAGTAGCAGCTCATCACGGTTTGTAAGTGGAAGCATCTCCATGCATGTGCGACGGTGGTGGAGCAAGGTTGCTGCAGGTGGGTGGTGAATTTGGATGGCGGCAACGCTCATGGTTTGAGATTGAGCACCGTCGATGCTGCTGACGGTGTGGTAGACGATGTCGGCGCTTGTGGCAAGAAAGCCGTAGTGGGCACCGTCATTGCTACTGATGGTGACGCCGGCGCTTGTGGCAAGAAGGTCGTCGTGGGAAGCGATGGTGTCAGCGAGCATGTCACAACACCAGCGAAGATGCTAGTTGCTGTTGCGATCTTGATTCTCCACTAGCCAAACGGTCTTCACAGCAGTGAAACAGTCTTCATGCATGTGCTAATCCACATGGTTTGGAATGCATGCGACCATACGGTCTTCATTGCTAATTCAGTCATCACTTCTTGGACGTTCAAACGGTCTTGAGACCACATGGGCTCAAACTGTCTTGAGACCGCATGGGCTCAAACGGTCTTGAGACCGGATGGGCTCAAACGGTCTTGAGACCGCATGGGCTCAAACGGTCTTGAGACCGCATGGGCTCAAACGGTCTTGAGACCGCTAGAGTCAGTGTTATAGGGGTCATGACCGTTAGTGACAGTTGAGGATGATCTGCAGAGGAGAGAGAATGTGAGTAGGGAAAATGAGATCTAATAAGCTGGAAACTAGGGTAATTTGAGCTAGTAATGCACTATTTACACAACACTAAAAGGATACTTAAAGTAGGCTAAAATGAGGGTAATCCAGTCGATATGAGGCACAAAAATCCTAGAATTGGCGACTGTAATGATGAATCTGGAGGATTCATCACCACACCAAACTTAAGCGTTGCTCGTCCCGAGGAACGGTAAACTTAAGACAGTCGACAAAAAGTGAATGTCAGAATTTTCACAAAAAAAGAGAAAGGGAAAATGAGACAAAATAACATTAGGGCGAAAATGTCAGAAGTCCTTTGAATTGGTGACTGAGGATGGATCTAGAGGATTCATCACCACACCGAACTTAAGCGTTGCTCATCCCGAGAAACGGGAAACTTAAAATAGTCGCCAATGAAATCGTTCATCTCATGATTGCCTCATCCTATTGTCATATCGTAATTTTGTTCATGGCTCAGATCGATACAACATTAGAGCTTCCTTAGATCACGAAATACATCTTATGATATCCTCATTTCTGAGTTCACTTTGCTGAAGTACTTCCTTCTCACTCTCTGTTGTATCGGTCATGTTAAAGAGTATTATGAGACTTTGAACAGACCCACAGAATCAACAATATGCATACGATCTGTCACTGGTGTTGAAAAAGGAGGGAATGGGGGTATGATCAAAAGATAAGAGTCTCTCCTCTCATTGAATCAAGACTCTTATTATTAGTTGACTCATCGAGATACTTTGAATGATTTATGCACAACTCTGGTTGACTTAGCCTTATACCCGAATTTTTTTCTTTCTAAAGGTAACTCAAAAGTGTGTATAGGTTGGCTTAAGGCTTTTGGCTATTTTACCTCTTTGAGAGGAGGTAAGGAGGTTATTTTTGGATCCTTAGGATCTCACTACCGGTCATGACACATCTGCCTTTATGAGGGAAGCTAATGTACCGGTCGGACAAGACCTTTATTGGTTATCCTTATTCAGGGCACAACTCTCATGTTTTTATTCACACTCTGGCTTTTATTCATTCTCACCTGGCTTAGGAGAAAGGGTATTTTTGGATTGTTGCATATTTGGGCTGCCAGGCCTCTTTTTGGAATTGGGGTAGATTTTTCGCCAACCTTGGTATGTGCACAATCATCATTGTATACTCTTTGAATCAAGAAAAGAAGGTGATACACCCCTGTTATGTATTTAGGGGTATGGAAGAAGCGGTAGTGGAAAGAGGGGTGTGGTGTACTACACCGAACTTAGAGTTTGGCAAAGTTCTAGTTTACACTAGAAAAAGGTGTGGTTTACCACACTGAACTTAAAGCTTTGGCATGATTGGTGAGCGGGGGGATATGAAAAATGAAGGAAGAAGTGTAGAAGAGAGTTCATATCATGATGTAGTTTGCTTAGTGATTCCATGCGACAGGTCTCTTTTCTCCATCACACTCTGCTCAAAAAGAGACATGATTAAACATCAAATGAGAAATCCATACAACAGATCCATTAATCAGATAAAGGCGTGATGTTTTTGATCTATCTCAGTCTTATTGAAGTGTATCATCTTTTTATGTTTGAGGGTATGACATTAGGCTTCATAGACTATTCAAGATGAAAAACACGCATTGGCTAGTTTTAAGCATTCTTTTCTTGGAAATTTGCAACGAAAAGAGGTGATGATCACAGATTCGAAAAACAAAAGCCGACTAGATAAAGGCTTTATTTTTGGAAGACTACAGAAAGGCAGAAAAATTATGAAAAAGAAAATAGAATGGAAAAAAAGGAAGCAATAAAGATAGAGGGTGGAGTGAAAGTCATACCACCCGCCCTCCACCTTGAACTCATGAATTCTCTCTTTTTTGAGCAAAAAATAGGTTCGAGGTGGAGGGGAAGGGTTGCACAATGTTAACCAGGCGGTCCTCGTAGTTGGAAGAAGGTGCGGCAAAGATGTCTCACGATAGTTGGTGCCGAGAATGAGGAAGTGGCCCGAACAACCTATTGACTGGGTGGTTGTGGCGACTCGAATGAGTCTTCTGGAGGACTAGGATGCACATTTCTTTCGCCTCGTTGTCCGCCTAGAAGAATCCAGAGACCTTCCCCCATCAGCGAGGGAGGTGAAATATAAGCAGTTGAAACTGGAGGACTATGCGAGAAATCAAGTTTATGCCCACTTGTGCCCTCCAGCTGTGGCTCACCCTCGAAGTTCAAAGTAAAACTGCTTTCTTCAAAATCTAGGGCAGTTGATTGAGGGTCGGCCACTTGAACTTCGTCCTGTCTAGGATCAGGTGGTGGATCCGGTTCCGGCTTCATTTCATCACCTGGCTTTTCTTGTGTGGGATATGGTAGCCAGGATGACGTTTCTTCATCAGAGGAGTTATTTTGAGAAGTATCATTATCTTTATCAATGTTGAAATTGGTAAGAGCGTCGTTCTTCTTTTCAAGGTTTTGTTCAGAATTTTCCTCGTAGAACATCCTTAGTTCATCCAAGTAACTAGAAAAGGATTTGACTGGTAAAACGAACTCTTGCTCGGGTAAGGAAATCATGGGATCCTGAGATAGAGGTTCCAATGATGTATCTTCATGGGAAGGATTAGTCCATGACATATCGTTTTGAGGGCTAAAATCCCCTGATGAACCCATTTCTTCGATATTGGGACTAATATAAACCATTTCTGAGTCATGTTGTTGTTCCAGTTCTTCTTCATAACACTCCTCTGGTTCTATTGAGTGCTCGGGAAGAGTTTCTATGGGAGGAATGGAACCTAGATCAGGTAATGGGCATATCTCAGTTTCTTGAATATCGGGAGGGACTTCTTCATAGGGATGAGTGACTATAGAGGGATAGGTTTGTGACTTGATGTCTTCCCAAGGGTCCTTTTTGTCATTACAAGAGTTTACGGTAATATCGTAATTCGTTCCAAAGTCAAGAGATGGCTCATGTTTCTCTTCATAGTGCACTATCATCTCGTTCAAGTGACTAAGAGTAGTTTCAATAGAAAGATCATGATCTTGTTTGAGGACTAGCTCCGTCTGGACTTCTTGTGGTGGTGGTAGTTCAGGTAACATCATCTCATGAAAAGGACCTGTCATAGGATTGTCATCTTGAGACCTGTCATCCTCCCTTGATTTTGTTTCATCAGTGAGAGTGGTATGGTCCATTTCTGAATCAAGATCTTGATCAGTTCTATCCTCAAAGTTTGTCCCTAGATCAGCCGAATGATTAGAAATTTCTTCATAAGGATAGTTCATATCTTGTTCCAAAAATGGAGACATTTGATTCTCATGTATGAAAGACATATCTTTGTCTGAATCGGTCACATATCCATCCGATTCTGACTGCGAAGGAGTGTAGAGTCCTTGCAACATTAATCCTTCTTTTACGGATTTTATTGATGAGACAACTGAAGTTGAAAAGATTTTGTCATTGAGGGAATCGATTATCGCCGATTGCTCTTCAATGGTTGGATTTGAGTCTATGAAGTCAGAAGGTGGGTAAGTATTGAAGTTTATTTCCAATTGATCTCCTGACTGTAGAGAATCCCCGTATTGGCTACTCATCCTTCCCTCTAAGAGCATAGTGCATGAGTCATTATCCAAGTCAGACCCCGGCTCGAATAGTAATTCCTTTCCTTGTGACATTATGAGTAAATCATCTTTGAGTTCAGTTGTTAGCCATGAGGATAGTTCCTCACCTTGCACTAATGCCTGAAGATCATTGGAAGGCATATCCCACATGATTTCATAATCATCATCGTAATTGATTTCAACATGTGGAGTAGGGATGTTCTTAGTTGAAATAGGTGCTTGTTCTACATGTTGCTCAGGAGTGTTGACATGTTGCATAAGTTGATCAAAATCGGCTATCAACTTCTTAGTCGTGGTTGTCTGATCAGCTAGTTGTTGAGCCACCGATGTCTGTAAAGCACATAGTTCTTCCATCAATGTGTGTCGATCTTCATAAAAAGGCTCTTCACTGCACCCGTTGGGTTGATATTGGTAATAGCTCTCCTCATCATTGTATTGAGTTGCATTGTTTTCCAGGTTCCCTCCTTCATTGCAGTCTACACCTTGAAATCCACCATAGTTAGGTTTTTCATAGTAGCCTCCAGGGTGATATGGATTATAACTTGTGTTATATCCATAGTTGTATGGAGAGGCTGCTTTGAGTTTCCCGACTATACGATTCACGATTACTTGATGTAGAGCTATCACGTTGAGAGGAGGGACATTGAAGCAGTAAATTGATGCATGAGAATAGTCACCACATAGTTGACATCTAACGGTTGGTGGTGTCGACTGCTTCATTTTGAAGAGAGTTGGTACCTGAAATCAAGGAAAGAGTGTATCAGGCTTGACCAACCACTTCAAATCCAAGAAGATATGCGAGATTAAGCCCTTCACTTTTTAGGTTTTTGAAAAGAAAATGAAAAACCCTAGAGAAACCTAAATCGACACGAAATTTGAAAGAGACGATTCTTATACCGTTGTCCCCAGAAACGACGCCATTTTTTGATGGATCTAGAACTTACACCAAAAGATTACTCTTCCAATGGAAGTCCTAATTTGCACCAAAAACCCTAGAGAGTTGATATCCTCTCTAGGTTTACCTATAACTGGTGCTAGATAAATGCTCCAACCCCACAAGAGTGTGGAAGCCTTATCATAGTACATATTTAGGATCGAACCCAAAGGAACACATTAAGAATCTGAGTGTCTTTTTCTTATTTCGTATCAATCTAAGTTAATTATCTAAGACCAGAAGTTTGATTTGAGTTATTTAACCTAAACATGCAAAGCAAAGGAAAGAATAAAAACTAGTTTAATGATTAAAATCTAAGATTAGTAAATGATGATGGGTCACTGGGGTGATGCAGGTATTCACCACCACTACACATGAATTGTACTTGTACCAAACATAGCAAGACTTGTAAGCAAGATACATGGATGGTGTACAATACTGATGTCTTATAGGACAAGAGTAATGCACACATCCTTCCCGGGTAGAGTAACTCTCATCCGGTACATATCTACGTGTCAATGAAGATATGTAGTCTACGAAGAGAAAATCTTACTCAACCTCGTGAAACGTGCATCAGAAAACTAACAAGCGAGCGATAATTACCAAATCGATTAGTATCCTTATAGACTATCCATCTTTCGAGGATATAGCTACGAGAAACGTGAGAGTGTTGCAACGTCAGGCATTCTCGAACGAATGGTCAAGTACTTTGCACCACTCTCTCCTCAGAGTGTGTTCCTCGACCTGTCATGGTAGTGTTGGCTAAATGGACATCTATAAATCCCTTTGTTTTGATTATGACAAACATTTCATTCTGATTGATCTAACGAGCTACTTGAGTGTGCAGGATTAAGGTGGATGACAAAGCAACTAGGGAAATCCATATGCTTACATGTTTATGTTTTCATGCAATGTAATCGCTTTGTAAAAACTTGTACAAATATATAATGTACAAGTACTTAGATTGCATGTAAATCAAGCGTTAGATTCTCCCTAGCTAAACACCACATTTAGATAAGTCATTCCCTTCAAATAGGATCACATTTGCACACTCATACATATAGTTAGTGCCTAAATTGAAACATTGAAACAGGATCAATCTCGGTCGACAAACTCCTCGACCGAGACACTCTCGGTCGACAATCTTCTCGACCGAGAAAGATCCAAAGTAGCCGTTAGACACAACAGACAAGTTAGTTGGCAGTTGGAGAAAGACGTTGCAAATCACTTGTTCCAGAGTGCCTGTAGGTCGACAAAAGTTCGACCGAGTAGGTATCTCGGTCGACCATTCCTCGACCGAGATTGTCTCTGACAGCAACTTCAGAATTAATTAATTAGCCGTTGTTAAAGCAATAACTTTGTACCTAACGGCTAGTTAAGCACTTAAAACCCCTAGAAGTTGTCTAGATCATCCTTAAGCATCCTTAGGCCATTTCTATAAATAGGACAAGCCATAGGACACTCAAACCCACTTGTTACACTTGAGAAATCCTTGAGCATACTTTGAGCAATTTGTTTGTGAGCAATTTGAGCATTGTGACAATTGGCCATTTCATTCCTTAGCTCATAATTCGTGTCCTATAGGCTAGTATCTCCTACCCACTGCAATCACAAGTCCACACACTTGGTTAGGAGATCTATACGCTTGATCTAGGCAAATCAAGCCTTGGGCTACAAAGGATAAGTTGTAATTTCCTTTTTCTTTCTTGTTCTCTTTTACCGTTTGTACTCTCCTTGCTACTCCTAGGTTGGAGGTTGCTGATTGGAGAGGGTGGAGTTCTTCTTGGTGAAGAAGGTGACTTTGAGCTACTTCAGAAGGCTGGTACAACGGGAGGTTACTTCTAGAGAGGAAGGCTACTTCAAGGGGGAGCTTGGAGTTACTTCAAGAAGGCTACCTCAAAGTTGGTGCACCTACTTCAAGTGAAGGCTGTTCAAAGGGTGTAAAGGAAAGTATTGTATTTTGTATAAATCCTTGGGAAGGTAATAAAATAAATACTTTCAAAATCCCGGTTGGGTAAGCAACCGGGTAGTGGACTGACAACTTTAGTAGTTGCTAAAGTTGGAACCACTCTAAACACCTGTCTCCTTCTTCTAATTTCAATTGTGGTTGTTTGAGTTCAATAAATTGTTAAAATTATTTAAAAACTCTATTCACCCCCCCTCTAGTGTTTTTCAATTGGTATCAGAGCAGGCTTCAAGGAATCCTAACAAGGTCTTGAAGAAATGGGTGATGGAGTGCTCAACAACCTCAACCTCGAAGGGACACTTGTTGCTAGGCCTCCAGCGTTCGATGGAACAAACTACCAATATTGGAAAATAAGGATGCAGTTCTATTTCCAAGGCATCAATTGGGACTTATGGAGAATGGTGTCAACCCCATATGAGCTCCCTCAAATTCAATTTGCAGAATGGGATGCAAATACGGTAAAGCTGGCCCAAATGAATGCAAAAGCTGTAAGCATTTTATATTGTTCTATTTCACTAGGAGAATTTAATAGAATATCTAATTGTGACACAACCTATGATATTTGGCATAGACTGTCCATAACCTATGAAGGTACAGTCCAAGTCAAAAATTCCAAAATTAGCATGTTTAAACAAAAATTTGAACACTTTCATATGGATTCTAATTAATCAATTAGTGAAATGTTTGCAAAATTCTCTACTATTGTTAATGGTTTAAGTACTCTAGGAAAACCTATCCCTGAAGAAGATCAGGTGTCAAATATCCTTCGTTCACTTCCTCCAAAATATAAGCCAAAGGTAACAACCATTGAAGAAGTAAACGACCTCACTCGACTGAAAATGGAGCAACTTATTGGCAACTTAGAAGCTCATGAAGCAACCCTAGAAGAGGAAGAAAGAAGAGCACGTGAACTTCAGCAAGGAAAGAAGAAGGATGTGGCTCTAAAAGCTTCAAAGGCTGTCACACAAGAAAGTGAGGAGTTAAGTGAAGAAGAGGGAGAAGAAGCCTTGATAGTAAATGGTAAGAAATACAAAAGATTTAAATCTAACAAAATTTCCAGCTCTTCTTCTACCCCTCCTAGGTGCTTTGAATGTGGGAAGAAAGGGCATTTCAAAAATGAATGTCCTAAAGCAAAGAAAGGAAATAAAAGCTCACACAAGAAGAAGGGAGAAAAAGCCTATAAAGCTGCATGGGACGAGTCAAGTGACAGTGAAAGCGGAGAAGAAACCGTGGATTGTCTAATGGCAAGAGAAGATGATGAAAACTCTCAAGAGGTAAGCCTACTTGATCTTTCTAAAGAAGAGTTAGTCACTAGTCTACAAGAAATTCATGATAAGTATGTTGATGTCAAGAAGAAACTAAAGAAGGTTATCAAATCAAATGACGAGCAAATTGCAAAATTAGATAATCTTTCTTCTGAAAAGAATAACATTGATCTTGAGAATTTGTCTTTAAGAACATCTTTAGATGATTGCACTAGAAAGCTACTCACTTTAGAAACAAATGTTGATCTTCTTTCTAAAGAAAAGACTGACTTGTTAGCTAAACTAAAAGATTTTCAGACTCAACCTATTTTGTGTAACCATCTAGACTATGATAATGTTATAAAAGAAAGAGATTCATTGTTATCTGATTTAGATCAAGCAAGAAATGATCTATACAAGAAAATGAATGATATTGCTCAGCTGCAAAGAGAACTTTATGAGTTAAGAAGAAAAAATATACTTGATAACATTCTAAGCATTGGTACTGTTTTCAACGGAAGAAAAGGTTTGGGATATGCTCCAAAGAAAAATCAACCCAAAAGAACTCAAACTATGTCTGTACCCAAGAACACAATGGCTAGAAAGAGAAATGAAGTTGATTCTATTACTTGCCATTTTTGTTTACGTCTTGGACACTATTCCTTTTCATGCCCTTATAAAACTAAGGATTCTGAATTATTTTGGGTCCCAAAACCTCAAACTTAGAAGAGTCAAATAGAATTTAGTTGAGATATGACCAAAAAGCTCCATCTTGCTATTTATATTGTCTTATCTCAACTAAACAAAAGATTTCATGCTTATTGTTAATTTTCTGCATTGTTGTACTGAAACAGAAACTTAATCGGTCAAAGTATTGTCGACCGAACCATTAATCGGTCGAAGTATTGTCGACCGACCGAATGTCTGAAACATATCAAAATTTACAGCAATTATTTCGGTCGAAAATTGGTCAACCGAGCTACATTTCTGTGTTTCCTGGTTTGTAATACAGTAATCTTCTCGATCGACAATTTGTCAACCAAGACATATGTCAGTCGAACAATTGTCGACCGACTGGACTTCTGATTCAGAACTCTTATACAAATCTGTACTTAAATGATTCTAACCATATCGGACCATCACATGGGTACCAAAATCTACATTTTAATGCAGGAATGGGTGGTTGACAGTGGATGTTCCAAACATATGACCGGGAACAAGGATGCATTCAAAACCTTTGAAGAAAAGAAAAGTGGAACAGTCACATTTGGAGACAATGGTAAGGGAAAAATCATTGGAATAGGTAATGTTGGTACAAACCTCGAAATAAAGAATGTTCTACTCGTTGATGGTTTGCACCATAATTTGATAAGTGTTAGTCAATTATGTGATAGTGGTTATGATGTGTTATTTAACAAAACTTGCTGCAAGTTATTGATAGAAAACACTACAAATGTTGTGTTATGAAGGAAATAGAATTTGAAAATCATACATTTGAAGAATTTTGCACATCTCAAGGGTACACTCATAATTTTTCTGCTCCACGCACCCCTCAACAAAATGGTATAGTTGAAAGGAAAAATCGATCACTACAAGAAATGGCTAGAACTATGATGCTTGAACACAACACACCCAAAACCTTTTGGGCTGAAGCTGTAAACACTGCATGCTATGTGTTAAATAGAGTAACTGTTCACTCTCATTTAAAGAAAACTCCATATGAAATAATACATTCTAAGAAACCTAGAGTTGACTATTTTCATACCTTTGGCTCTACATGCTATATCTTAAATACCAAAGATGATAGAGATAAGTTTGACTCAAAATCACACAAAGCATTCTTTTTGGGATATTCCACTTCTAGCAAAGATTTTAGAGTATATAACACTATATCTAGAAAAGTTGAGGAATCTATTCATGTTTCTTTTCATGAAGAGTCCAAATCTGAAAATCTAGAAATCTTAGATCTCACTAATCAATTCGAAAATTTAAACATACCAAATGATTGTGAGAAAGGTACTACAAATAATCACCAAGCTGAACCACAACCTACACCTAGGCTTATAAAAGATCATCCTCAAGAATTAATTATTGGAGATCCTAATGATAAAGTCAAAACTCGGTCTTCCTTTAAAGATGTTGCAAACATGGCTTTTGTTTCTATCATTGAACCTAAAAAGATATCTGAAGCTCTTAAAGATGACTATTGGATAATAGCCATGCAAGAAGAATTGAATCAATTTACTAAAAATGATGTATGGGATTTAGTTCCTAAACCACAAGATAAAACCATAATAGGAACTAAATGGGTTTTTAGGAACAAGCTAAATGAGGCAGGAGAAGTAATAAGGAATAAAGCTCGGTTAGTAGCACAAGGATATAATCAACAAGAAGGAATAGATTTTGATGAAACGTATGCACCGGTAGCTAGACTTGAAGCTATTAGAATGTTACTAGATATTACTGCACATAAAAACATCAAACTCTACCAAATGGATGTAAAAAGTGCATTTCTAAATGGCATCATTCAAGAAGAAGTATATGTTGCCCAACCACCTGGTTTTGAAATACCGGAAAAAGGTGACTATGTTTATAAACTTAAGAAAGCACTTTATGCTTTAAAACAAGCTCCTAGAAATTGGTATGAAAGACTCAAGACATATCTTTTTGATAATGGTTTTTCTATTGGAAATTCAGATTCTACTTTATTTTTCAAAACATATACATCTGATTTCCTAGTTGTGCAAATATATGTTGATGACATTATTTTTGGATGGTTATTTACATTCTGATTCATCAGTACATCTCTGTATCATCTCATCTCAAGAGTCATAACATTGACTGCCCAGTTAAACTATATATGAGCAGTATACAAAATCTCGAGGCATAAAGCCAAAAATATCAGATCTATATCAAACCATCTACTGACTCATAGGACCTGAGAGTACAGAGACGACACATAGGACTCTCTCTATATACAAGACTTGACAAACAGTGTCTCCACCTATGGATCACTGTTGTCCTTGCTGTTGTTGCTGCTGCTGTGGCTGTTGTTGCTGCTCAGCCACTGAAGGGTTTCTTCTTCCTCGACGTCTACCTAAAAAGTTGAATTCCACGGGGGTGAGACAATTGAAAATTATCCCAGTGAGAGATATAACACTGTGCCAGAAACATTGTTATTGCTGGTAATATAATAACATTGAGCAATAGAATTATAAATATTCAACAACAGATAAATCATTGATTGAGCTAAGTAGAGCAGTATTCTCTATGCAATCATTTCAATTATAATTTGATTAAGTAGCAAGTCATTCATTTCATAAGGAATATGAAGAACATGTATATCCTTTATCTTTCTAAGACATAATAAACAATGTATCATCCAACATTGATTCTTATAATTCAACCCTAAGCAAATATGCTACACGGTTGATTACATTTTACAATCATATTTATGCCCTGAGGAGATGAGGTATACCGCTCATACTCCAACCGATCATTGCGAAATCGAAATCGGTACCATACATAGGTCATCAGAAGAGTCGAATTTCTATGACCTCATCTTCCTCAGTCAGTGTGAGTAACAACATGCAGGACATCTCGTGTCTCTGCCAAAATAGCTTTCCAGGGTATACTGGCAACTTCACTATTAGAGTTACATTGGCATGATGTACTCTGTTCGCAATCGAGGGATTTCTTGTTTATCTCGCATCGATTCGGCATTAACATCATCCCGGCATATACATATAATGAAGGATTGAGAGATTTAGTATTTATCTCACATCAATTCCTCCATTAGGGCGTAAGGATATTCACGCCCATTACCCCCACATACTCAAAAGTATGCTCTCCAGGAGTTCCCTTAGGAAAACCTATTTCACCATCACCTAATTGCTGACGATGATGGATCTATGGTCAGGGCTCTGCATGATATCATTTCACTTGATTAATTAAGTACATTACATCATTCTTTTAGCATCATACATGTTTTCAATCATAAAACATTATGACAATTGCTATAAAGAATGAATACTATTTCTATCAAGTTCATTTCACAACTTAATTAATCACTGGGATCTCAATCCCTTATCATCTCATCATTATGATTCAAGAATATGGGTGTTCAAACCCTGAGGTCATCAAAACACATGTTACCACTTTAACTAGTAACTTAATGCCATCAAGTCATCTGACAGTGTAAACATGATAATTGTAATGCAGGTATCTCACATGGCTCTTACATCCTATCAATCTCTTTTGTTACCTTTCACTAAGTAACATAGAATATCATTGCTTACAAAGCTCATAAAGTACTTTCAATAAACAAAGCATCATAGCTCATACCTGGATATGTTCAATATCTCATAAGACCTGCATGATTAATACAGATGATAACAGATACATCAATTTCCTATTAGCACAATGTAAAATAATTATGACATCATTGTTCAAGGGTTATACCACTCTGCCCTTGCTATGGTTCGGGTTTCCCTTTTCAATTTAATTAGGGTTAATCATCCCCTTTAGCTCAAATAGGGTTAAGGACTCATCATGTCATTGTCCAACCTTAGAGATTCTTAGTATAAAGTATAACCCAGAATTAGGGTTTCACATATTCATTCATCTTATTTGAATTAGGGTTTACTCTTCACATCACATCACCCTTGATTAGGGTTTATAACCAACAACCCATAATTAGGGTTTACTATTCATATCACATTACCCTAGGTTAGGGTTTACTATTCACCCCAAGTAGGAGTGAGCATCAAAGTACCTTGAATTAAGGTTTATCATGTCATCACTATGAATTAAGTTCATACCATCATCATGTATTAGGAATTCACCTATTAATGCCCTCAATTAAGGTTATGATTTATCATCCATCATAATTAGGGTTTCATGATCTCACTATGAAGGATCATACCCTAATTAGACATTCATTAATATTAGAAGTCCAATACTTAATTATCATCCATGTAGGAAATCTTCTCTTTCATCTTCTAGAGATGATGTTTGCTTCAGTCTTGATTAGGTTAATTCAACTCACTCTTGAGGAAGAATTGACATCATGGGTTATGTCATTGTCACCATGACCATTAAGGCTTAATTATTCAAAAGGTACTAATCACCTCATCCCATTAAGATGTAATTACTATAATCATCTTTGATTACATCATGTATTAGTCAACTAATCACTTTGTCCTTTGACCACTTTAAGTACTCATGCGGTTTTGGTTAATTATACACCAAATGATTTTGGCCGTATAGACCCTAAACGGTCTTGACCAAATCAGACCTCAATCGGTCTTGCATAAAAGCATCCAAACGGTCTAAGACCGTTTAGACCTCCAAACGGTCTTGGGTGACCATTGAAACCGTTTGCTAAAGTAGGTGGTGAAGACCGTTTGCCCAAGGTGGACTTTTGAAACCGCATGAACTCAATCGGTTTGGAAACCGCATGAACCTAAACGGTTTGGGATCGTTTGGTCCCAAACAGTATTGAGACCATTTGGTCCAAACCTCCTCAAAACCGCAAGGACCAAAAATAGTCTCAACAAGTCATATTGAATTAGTGTTTCCAATGTTGGTTCCTTCCACCATTGAATTCATGTAACCGATCATCAACTGGACCAATCACCATACTTCAATTGAGTTGAATAGGTCAACCTTAAACTGATTTGACCCTCAATTAATCATCAATTAGGGTTTGAATCAATTGGATTAGGGTTTGGAATCGATGATCCTTCAACATTAATCAATGTGAGATTGGTAACTTTGAAACCATTGAACCTTCATCCAAATTGAACATGACCTGACCCAAAATGGTCTTGAGGTCGTTTGTATGACCCCCAAACGGTATTGAGACCGTTTGCCCATGTCCACTAAAAAATACAAGTCAACCAATTAGGGTTTGGTTCATTGGATTGCTCACCAAATCAGCAATTGATTACTCGTCAACTCAATACCTTTAGATCTCCAAACACCTAACCATAGTCAACCCTAGACCTCCAAACGGTCTTGGGTGACCCCCAAACGGTCTTGGGATCATTTTAATGACCTCCAAACGGTCTTGATACCGTTTTCCCATCACATCATCATCAACCATGTCATTCAACTAAGGTTTGGATCCTAGGATTGGTCACCAAATCAACAATTGATTGTACATCAACTTAATATCTTTAGACCTTCAATTGCTCAACCATACTTAACCCTAGACCTCCAAATGGTCTTAGGTGATCACCAAACGGTCTTGAGACCATTTGGGTGATCCCCAAATGGTTTTGAAACCGTTTGGGTCAATCAATCCAAAAGATCAACTCATTCCAATGCAAAATCAACACTTAGCCGATTAGGGTTAATACCATATCTTTGGATTTTCCAACACTTAACCATATCCAACCCTAGACTTCCAAACGGTCTTGGGTGACCCAAAAACGGTCTTGGGACCGTTTGGGTGATCCCCAAATGGTTTTGAAACCATTTGGGTCAATCAACCCAAGTTTCAAACTCAAACACTTATGAAATCAGCACTCGACCCGATTAGGGTTTTGGTGATTGTTGCACCTTTAACTCATGAACCAATTGGAGTTAATCAATTATAATTGATGGGTAATTAACCTATATCATTATAAACAAATCCTCAAATGGTAAACCCTGGTCAACATCACCAAACGGTCTGAAACCGTTTCCCTCCATGCAGTTTAATGAAACTGTTTCATTCCAAACGGTTTGGGAAACTGTTTGAGCAACTAAGGAGATCGTTTGACCTGGGATTTTTCTTTGGATAAACATCTAGGATGATGTCATCATCGTCCTCCTTAGAAAAACCAAGAACAACAACCGTTTTTCATGGGAATTTCAGCTATGAACCAAACGAGTATCAAATAGAAAAGAGTAACCAACGATTATTATAGAAATGGATGCAATAGCAATGATTAAGGGTTTGAGTTATAAAACCTGCCTCAAATCTGATCTCCAAGCTCCACGGCTTTAATGGTGGATGGAATTCCAGCAACTGCCCAAGGTCCGTTCTTGAGCTATTGGATGAAAAAGATGGCTAGAATTGGAAATCGGGTGAAGAAAACCAAGAATCAAGCATTGCTTTAGGGTTTCCACCATGAATCTGAGGTAGAAGATGATCAAAACCTTACCAACAGGTTGTGTTTGTCCTTCTCCTGCTCCTGAGATCTTCCTTGGTCGGCCAAAGCAAAGTGATAAGAGAAAAACTAAGGAAAAGTCCTTATGTGTATTGGAAAAAGAACATGTATAAGAGATTTTCAACGAAAGAGAAAATGGATTATTTTCTTTTAATTCCAAAATAATTTCCATCAAATCCCCCTCCATTTATTGGCCACGAAGCCATATTCATGTTCTTGAAAAACCTCTCCATTATCCAAAGATTAATGGAAAAGAAATTAAGCACCTTAAAGAGTTTTATATTAATATCCATCCTTTTAGTGGATATTACTTTTTATTATAATAATGTGAGTGGCTTCCACTCAACCAAGATATTTTTGTGCCACAGCAAGGCACAAGCTCGTCCAACTCTATTGCAAACACATCCTTCAACTTTTGGTTGAAGGGCTCCTTAATTTATTTATTTCTTTTTGCATTAAATTAAATTAAAGTCCCATATATGCTTAAATCTTGATTATTTTAATGTCAAGATTCTCTCTCCTCCATGATAATTCAATTGAGGCACCCCTCTCATTTTATTTGCTCTACTTGATGCCAAGAAACATGAGAGACCCTCTAGAGGTGGTAATTTTCATGTTGAACCCTAGGTTTTGGGTAAATTGCACATTACACCAAAACTAGGTTTTAATGCACAAGAATTGCTTCACAAGCTTTATCTTGGTGCCCAAACTTGTGGAAACCATACCACTACATTATATTCATTCTTATGATGTCTCAACATCATAGGAACATCTTATCATGTGCAATTTGCAAGTTAACCCCACAACTTGGGTAATTTGCACTTTAGTCCAAAATTAACAAAACAATGCTTCAACATTATTCAAAAGGGACTAAAATTGAAATATAAGTTCCTTAAAAGCCTTAATTACTTTTCAAAAGATAAGAGCAAGAATCTAATCATCTTTATTAAACAAAACACCTAGGGTTAGTACATAACCCAGGTCATGGATGTTACAAATTATCCACCCCTTACAAGGATTTCGTCCCCGAAATCATAAACAAAACATTTTAAGAGAAAAGAGTAGGGTATTTCCTCCTCATTTCTTCCTCTAGTTCCCATGTTCATTATGCACACAATTTAGTGACATTATGCAAAAAGAATTTGAAATGAGCCTCATGGGTGAACTAACTTTCTTTCTTGGTTTTCAAATTAAGCAAACACCTGCCAGAATATTCATAAGCCAAGAAACATATACTAAAGAATTCTTAAAACGTTTTGGGATGGATCAGTGCAAACATGCTACTACTCCTATGGCTACTTCTATTAAAATTGATAAGGATGAAAATGGGGAACCTATTGATGATTCTTTATATAGAGCCATGATTGGTAGTTTTCTTTACTTAACTGCTTCTAGACCGGACATTATGTTTCCCGTTGGTCTTTGTGCTCGATTTCAATCACAACCTATGCACTCTCATTTTCTAGCAGTTAAACGAATTCTTCGTTATCTAGCTGGCACTACTTGTTTTGGTTTATGGTATCCAAAAGGACAATCCTTGGATTTTAAAGCTTATACTGATGCGGATTATGCTGGTTTTCGCCTTGATCGCAAGAGTACTAGTGGTGGTTGTTTCTTGTTAGGGAGAGCTTTAGTATCTTGGTTTAGCAAGAAACAAAATATGGTTGCCCTATCTACAACTGAAGCTGAATATATGGCAGCTGGGTCTTGTTGTGCTCAAGTGCTTTATATGCAACAAGTATTAAACGATTATGGTTTTACTCTTTCATCTACGCCTATTTTTTGTGACAACACGAGCGCTATAAACTTAGCACACAATCCTATTTTACACAGCCGAGCTAAACATATTAAAATCCGTCATCATTTTTTAAGGGATCACATCTCCAAGAATCATGTTTCCCTTCATCATGTTGATACGGAAGATCAATTGGCTGATATTTTTACAAAACCGCTTCCACTAGATCAATTTAACAAAATTAGGAAGCAACTGCTTATCACTCCTTTGGAAGATGTTTTCTTTGATATTTGTGCTACTTAAACAAAAACTCTTATTTGAATCATGATATTTTGGCTTTTAAATGGACATCTTTTTCATTAGATTTGATGGGACATCTAATTAAGGGGGAGTTTTTATTTCTAAACGGATATCTTTTTGAAATGACAAAGGGGGAGAAATAAATATAAAACTAAAACTTAGAAACACTCAATCAATGAGTTTCATAAATAAACTCTTGGCTTTACATTGAAAGTTGTTATATTCCCTAGTGAATTGGATTTCATGTTCCAAAATTCAAGGGAAATAATAAGCACACATTTTATAACCAAGAGGAAAAGCTAAAAAAGGTAATCTAAAGGTATGAAACTCATATGGTTCATATTTCCTTTATTTATATTTTTGGAAATGTTTGTCATCTTCAAAAAGGGGGAGATTGTTGGCTAAATGGACATCTATAAATCCCTTTGTTTTGATTATGACAAACATTTCATTCTTATTGATCTAACGAGCTACTTGAGTGTGCAGGATTAAGGTGGATGACAAAGCAACTAGGGAAATCCATATGCTTACATGTTTATGTTTTCATGCAATGTAATCGCTTTGTAAAAACTTGTATAAATATATAATGTACAAGTACTTAGATTGCATGTAAATCAAGCGTTAGATTCTCCCTAGCTAAACACCACATTTAGATAAGTCATTCCCTTCAAATAGGATCACATTTTCACACTCATACATATAGTTAGTGCCTAAATTGAAACATTGAAACAAGATCAATCTCGGTCGACAAACTCCTCGACCGAGACACTCTCGGTCGACAATCTTCTCGACCGAGAAAGATCCAAAGTAGCCGTTAGACACAACAGACAAGTTAGTTGGCAGTTGGAGAAAGACGCTGCAAATCACTTGTTCCAGAGTGCCTGTCGGTCGACAAAAGTTCGACCGAGTAGGTATCTCGGTCGACCATTCCTCGACCGAGATTGTCTCTGACAGCAACTGCAGAATTAATTAATTAGCCGTTGTTAAAGCAACAACTTTGTACCTAACTGCTAGTTAAGCACTTAGAAACCCCTAGAAGTTGTCTAGAACGTCCTTAAGCATCCTTAGACCATTCCTATAAATAGGACAAGCCATAGGACACTCAAACACACTTGCTACACTTGAGAAATCCTTGAGCATACTTTGAGCAATTTGTTTGTGAGCAGTTTGAGCATTGTGACAATTGGCCATTTCATTCCTTAGCTCATAATTTGTGTCCTATAGGCTAGTATCTCCTACCCACTGCAATCACAAGTCCACACACTTGGTTAGGAGATCTATATGCTTGATCTAGGCAAATCAAGCCTTGGGCTACAAAGGATAAGTTGTAATTTCATTTTTCTTTCTTGTTCTCTTTTACCGTTTGTACTCTCCTTGCTACTCCTAGGTTGGAGGCTGCTGATTGGAGAGGGTGGAGTTCTTCTTGGTGAAGAAGGTGACTTTGAGCTACTTCAGAAGGCTGGTGCAACGGGAGGTTACTTCTAGAGAGGAAGGCTACTTCAAGGGGGAGCTTGGAGTTACTTCAAGAAGGCTACCTCAAAGTTGGTGCACCTACTTCAAGTGAAGGTTGTTCAAAGGGTGTAAAGGAAAGTATTGTATTTTGTATAAATCCTTGGGAAGGTAATAAAATAAATACTTTCAAAATCCCGGTTGGGTAAGCAACCGGGTAGTGGACTGACAACTTTAGTAGTTGCTAAAGTTGGAACCACTCTAAACACCTGTCTCCTTCTTCTAATTTCAATTGTGGTTGTTTGAGTTCAATAAATTGTTAAAATTATTTAAAAACTCTATTCACTCCCCCTCTAGTGTTTTTCAGGTAGCACTTTTGTACATCAACTGATTCCATTTCATAGTACAAAAGTACAACGATGGAGGTGAGTTTACTCCACTCCTTAGAAAGCGTTCCTAGATATCAAAACGGATGTGCGGTGGATACACTTACCAAAAACCAAAACTAAATCGGTATTCAAGTCTTCAAGAGCAGTCGTAAACAAACCACAACGAAAGACAATAGATGCATACAAGAATGCGGCCAACATTCAAGCATGTATGAAATGATTTCTATTGAATCGGAATGATAACATCTTTTTAGTACAAGTTACAAAACACGGGCAGCGGGGCTAGTCCCCGCACCCTAGTGAATGGAACTACTCGCTCCTCATAGAGGGAGCAACAAAGAAAGAGAAGGGAGAGAAAGAAAGCATCGTCGGAGCAGAAGAGTAGATCTGTGACAGCCCGGTGTAGATCGTCACAGTCTCCGGGACTGCTCCATTGTGGTTGATGACGCCTGTCTCTCTGCCTCGATCGTCGTGTCTACCTCCATGATTGCACAGGTAGAATGAGGTAGAACAATGGTAGAATGATGGTGGAGGTGAGATGGTGATGGAACAACCTTCTAGATTTGTCCCCAGTCAGACAGCTTTCCAGATCTGTGCTCAGACCGGGATCCTGGGGTTGTGGGTGAAATTTGGTCAGAAGCTGTGCTCGGGCAGTCTGGCGGTGTCCCGACACTGGTCTCAATCCGGCAGCCTTTGGCGATGGTCAGATAGATCCCCCAAGACCATGCCTCTACCCTTCTATTTATAGGCTTGCCAAAATATCTTGGGCCCAGGAGTCACGCCTTGTGCGTGCCCTTTTGTCCCATACAATTTCTAATTCATACGGTTTTCTCTAATAATGCTCATATAGTTTTGCCTTTCCTTGCCATTCGGTTTCAGTGGTTGCGGTCCTACGCTCACGATTGCTCATGCGGTTTCATATGCAATTGCCCATGCGGTTTCATATGCAATTTCCCATGCGATCTTGCTACTCCATTTGAATGGAGCGCTCCATGCGGTCTTGTGCCGTGCGTTCTCATGCCCACGCGGGGTCATGCGGTCTTCACTTCACATTGCTTCATGCAGTTTCACATCCTAGCAGCTGCAAGTGTCTAAACGGTTCACGTGGACAACTACTGATCTTTCGCATGCGTTCTATTTATCATGCGTTCTTCAGCCTCATGTGGTCTTAAATGGTCTCGGTCCCACGACCTTCCTTTGCAACAACCCCATGCGGTCTCGCATGCAATTGGCCATGCAGTTTGCGTGGCAAATCAGCAACCGGTCTTGGCAGCTTCACTTTGGCGCAATGCAGCACTCCGTCACGTGGACTCATGCGTTTTACTTCGCAACTATTCATGCGGTTTCGGCTCAAGCGAGCAAACGATCTCGGTCGTCATGCGATTTCGTAGCTGTTGTTGTGGGTGCTGCTTGGCAGCTCATTCAGAGGTGAACGGGTTTCGTCATTGTTGCTGGACAGTGCGGGAGGCGCCGCAGTTGCTGGTTGTAGGGTGTGCATGCAAGTCGTGAGAAGAAGAGGATAACGGCGGCACTACTACTGGATCATTGTTGTTGTTGGTGAAGAGGAGGGTTTCGGTGCTCGTGGAGGGATGAACGATGGTGGTGGAGCAAGGTTGGTGAAGAAGACGACGTCGGCGGTCGCGGACAGCAGTGGTGTCGATGGGTAGGTTGATAAAGGTGGTGCTGATCCGTTCATGTGCAGCGAGTATGAGCAGGGAGACGATGGTGATCGGATGGCATTTCAGGTGCTCGCACAGTAGCAGCTCGTCACGGTTTATAAGTGGAAGCATCTCCATGCATGTGCGACGGTGGTGGAGCAAGGTTGCTGCAGGTGGGTGGTGAATTCGGACGGCGGCGGTGTTCATGGTTTGAGATCGAGCACCGTCGATGCTGCTAACGGTGAGGTAGACGATGTCGGCGCTTGTGGCAAGAAATCCGTCGTGGGCACCGTCGTTGCTGCTGATGGTGATGCCGGCGCTTGTGGCAAGAAGGCCATTGTGGGCAGCGGTGGTGTCAGTGAGCAGGTCACAGCACTGACAAAGATGCTAGTTGCTGCTGCGATCTTGATTCTCCACTAGCCAAACGGTCTTCATAGTAGCAAAACAGTTTTCATGCATGTGCTAATCCAAACGGTTTGGAATGCATGCGGTCCAACTCCACGAGGACTATTGGGGAAACTCCCAGTAGTGCACAAAATTGAGACATTAAAGGATTTTTAGATCCATTTTTTTATCCTCCTGGTGGGTCAGGAGAGAGAGAGACATATTTGATTCCTCATGCTACAGTTTCCCCCTTTCCTAAAACAAGATGGTGGTAGGAGACATTGGATAGCTGTTAGATCCCAGATCTGAGGGTCCAAATTTCACGCACCCATCCAAAGGCCAGTACTAGGAATTCTAATTTAAATGCAAATCGTGACATTTGAAGATATCCTTCTCACTTTAGGAAATATTACAAAAATCATATCTCCTAAACCACTTATCTGGTTGATCCCAAAATTTATAGAAAAGTCCATAATGATTTAACCTAATTGTGTGCCAAGTTTGGGAATCAAATTCAAAAGTATGAGCGAATTTTCTTCATATGTAAGTTATCTCTTAATAAGGCATATTTTAGACATATTTTCTCTCTCTTACATCTTTTATTCTCTTTATTTGGATTCCTATTACCATTAGAAACCTTGTAGATTCAAAATATCATCCATGATGATTTAATCATGCATCTTTCCACATATTTCTCTTTTTTTCTTTATTATCTCAAATTTCCTTCTTAATTATGCATTAAATGATTTCTTCTTTTTCTTTTAATCATATTGGACTCATTAACATCTTATGATCCACGAAATCACATGCACAAAGGAAATATCACAAAGGAAATCCATTCAATGCATATAATTCATACAATTCCCATAATCATACATTTTATTGGAGAAATTGCATCTCAAACTAAAGGGCTCTGCCCCTCTTTTCTATGGAAATAGAAGTACCAGGCCAACCGGTTAGGTCCAAGGAACCTTCTGCTGCTCCTGTGTTGCCTGAAGATCAGGACACCATGGGATTTTGTTCGGTCTATTCTACCCATCGACAGTGTGATGGTTTGGTCCCGGGTAGCCATCTCCTCCAGTAATTGAGGACTCAAACAAATTTGGGAGGCTTGGATGAAGACCCCCACGATGGTAGTTGCCCCAACACGACTCTAGACTGTAGAGTCAACCAAGGGGTTAACCATGGTAAGGTGCTAGTTCGCTATCAGATGAGTATCATGAGGTTGAAGAAAGGTTTCACTGAAAAAACCTTTATGCCCCCACCGAGCGCAAGACGTTAAGCTTAAAGGTGAAGGGAAGTAGTGCCCTTTCTTCTAGACCCAACACTTTATCCACTAGAAGCGGAGCACTGACATGGCCAAAGCCCATTGGCTGGTCGAGGTCCACATGGAAATGAGAAGAGTGGGCCACAACACTGACGTGGTGGCTTCCCATTGGCCAAAAGTAAGTTATTTTTCATAAATCCTAACTATTTATGCATAGAACAGATTAAGACATGTTATATAAGAAAATTGATCAAAAAATTCAAGGAATCCAATAAAAATATTATTGAAGAATGAATCTGTTCATAGATCAAAAAGTATGCAAACTTTCTATCTTTAATGCTTTCATGAATAAGAAACCCTAATTTGATGATTAATGAAATTGGGAAAGGTCATATGGATATTTTATGTGAATATTAACCTATTGTTAATAAAAAGGATGTTTTGAATCCAAAAAGATGATCTGTGTGCTTAATTGGTTCATTTAGGGTTTCATATGAATAAAGTGCATTAATGGGTTTAAAAAACCTAATTTAGGTTAATATAACTTCTAAGGGTTTTAATTGTGAAAATCCATGTTTAAGATAGAGATATTATGTCCTAAAGCCAATTTGAGAATAAAGGATCCTTAATATGGATAATTCGAGTGATTAGGGTTCTATGTGTAGAAAAGCTATTTTAGGGTTTGTTGACCCAAAAAGATAAAGGTTGAGAAACTGATCTAAGAAACCATAATGAATCCTAATGAGACCTAGAAACCTTATAAAGGTGTCCCAAGTCAATAAGGAGTAGTTTGGGGATATGATTGTGACAATTAGGCATTATATATGTTTTTAAGATCAATTTTTGCATGATTGATTGATTGAATTGCTTGATTGGACATCTAGTTAGATTTGGATATATTTCTTCTTTGAGATCTCCAAAACAAGTTTGTGGCTACGCTTATGACTAATTTCTCTAGTTTCACTATGATTTCTGAGGTTTTATCGGTTGCTTAGAAATAATGTCTTGGTTGACTTTTATTTCATGCAAGTATAAAGTGACTATGACTATCACCATAAGTATATTTGCATGACTAGATCAGGTCCTAGTCCTTCTCTGTAGCTTTGATGATGATGAGATGGATGACCTAGTACATGGTCTACCCTTAGTGTAGGATCATCAGGTTATTATGAGTCAATGTGTTGGTCTACCCTTGGGTAGGACCATACGACTACGCATCCCTATGTAGTGATCTACCTGTAAGGTACGATCATTGGGGTTATTTGCGATCTACCATATGAGAGAGGTAGTATCCATGTCCACTGCAGGGACAACACAGAGGCAAGGATGTGTAGGGATTGAGTAGTTATGTTTAATATGTAAAGTTTGATATGTTAAGAAATAATTTGGTTGTATTATGTTGTTACAAATAGATGCAAGATTTTGGTTTCCCCACATACCAGTATACTGACTGACGTTTTGTTAGTCAGCATTTTAGGAATATCTACAATTGGACAAATAGTAAAGTGGAACTTGTGAAGAATAAAGTTAAATCATAAAGGAGGATTTAGTTAGATAGAATTCTATAGTGGGTAGAAGTTCCAGAATCCTATTTTTGAAAGGTATGTGAAAAGTAATTTTTTATCCTATTTTAAGCTTAGTCTTTGGTATAATTTATTAATTATTTTTTATTATTTGCAAAACCATTGATCCTATTTTGGGATAGCGTCTCTGACCTCTTGGTATTCCTTCATTGGGGGTTATCGAGAGGCGGTGTCGTTACATAATGACATGTGATGAGTGTAGTGATTTCAGGTGTAAGAACCACAACCACCACCTTCACTAAGAGAGATGAGTATCACTACCATTTATGGCTTCCATGTGTCACTCTCAAGGTGGGTTTGTCTGATACACTATTCTCTAACAAGTATCTTTGTGCTTGGTTTGATATCACATACCATGACTAATGATATTCTATAATCAACCAACACACACTCTACTTTTATGTGCTATTGCTGTCTATCTGCCTTCCAAAGTAACATACGACTAAGGAAATAATAAGAATTTACATACTCTTAACATCCTTATGATCTCATTGTTCAGTTCACATACTTGAAGACTTATGCCATTGAGTATTGTCATTCTTTAGACATCCATCATGTTTCCTCATTATCTCATAACTAAGTGAAACAAAATGAATTGCAAGCTTACCTTTATTATTAATAATAAAGTCCTATGGCATCACATGATTGGCTCTCTTAGCATACCATACCAATAGACTCCCACTTGTACTTAGAGACAATCACCCACGAATCTAATTCTTAGTGATTTCAACATGTCCATCATATTTTTGTAGTGCTAGTGCTAACCCAGTGGGTTAGCAAAATTTTGCTCTAGTTGGTATATTACATGTTCCTCATCTCTTTGTTGTACAATATGAGACAAAAGTTCCATAATATGATATCTGATATTCCATGCCTAACTGGTAGCTCCATTGTTGTCATAGTATCTCTACTGTGTCATCAATGGTCAAACCATATTTACTTTCATCCATAAAACTTATAGATTCACATAGTATCCAGTCATGTGTTTATAACACTAGGATACTCAAATTCTATTATAGAATTGAATGAATGGTCCGTAGGTCAGAACTCTTTCCAACTCTTAAATACACACTTTTATATTTCTATCACTTTTGCCATTTTGGAATCATGCATCAGAGTAATTGTTTACACCCAACTCTTCCTTTTTTCCATCATCTAGGAACACATCCTTTAGTGCTTCTCAAGTACTAATGGATATCTTTTAATGACATTCCAAAGAACCTAATTGGAAACGTATGTATCATATAATCATTTCTAGTACATACAAAATTATGGGATGAGTATGTTATATAGCATACATGATAGATCCAATTGTTGGTGCATATAGTCTCACTCATGTCTTTCTATTCTTCACAAGAATTAGAACATAGGGTTCATGAGAGACTAATCTGAATTCTCTCTCATGGAATCCTTCATGCTGAACTCTTTCAACAGTTTGCTATTGTACGTGCTCATTCTTAGGTTATGAAATTTTCAAGAAATAACTCTATTGATCTTAATCCCTATCACATAGGATGTTTCATCTAATCTTTCATATCTGAATGTGTTTCCATGCCAAGTGTCAATACTTACAGTACTAAGATTTTGTTTCAAATCAATATGTGGAATATTCATATATGCTCCCACTTAATCTTTTGTAATCACAAATTTCATATTGTAGCTTGATTCAAGTCAAACTCTTTGACTGTTTTGTAAAGTCAAAAGATCCCATCTCTGAGATGCTTGCTTAAATATTTTATATTGATCTTTGTAGCTTATAGACTTTATTTGCATTAATGAAGTTATAAGACCTTTAGAATGTGTCACATACACATTCTATAAAATATTCACTTTAAGGAATCCAGTCTTAATCTTCATATGCCAAATCTCATAGTGTATTCTAGTTGCAACAACAAGAATGACAATTGGTAAAGGCATTTCATCATGTTCAATACTTTGAAAGGATTTGAAAACCTTTATAACCAATTTGTCTATTTAGGTTATCCATGTTGCGCTTCCTCTTCTGAAAACCCAGCTGCACCCTTGGGGTCTTATACCTTTAGATGGTAATAGCAAGGACATACATTTTTAGTTAACATGGACTCCTTATTGGCTTTGAGCCATTTCACATATTCTGGTTCTCAATATCTTCTAGTTGATTTGTTGGCTCATCATCTTATGACCAACCTATCTGAGTTGTTGGATTCACAATCTTTCAATCTCATATGTGTTCTACTAGAACTATGAGGTTCTGTGTTACATGAGAGACATGAGATTCAACAAAAACTTGTGATTCTCACTTGTTCTCACTGTACCTTCTTGTTGACTTCGAACCTTTCAATTCTACTTTTACTCATACTGATTCTCTTGGAACTTAGTTATCCTATCAAGAAAACACTTTTGTTATCAGATTGGGACTAAAAGTAGCTTTCAAAAATCATGGTTTGGGGATAAACCTTTTCAAGAAACTACCTCTTTTGTTTATGTTTCATTCCTTAAGACGTATTGGGACCTTCCCATATCATATCACATATGATGTCTTTTAAACCATTTTAATATGGTGCTTGGTTTTAGTGCTTAGTATATGTATCCATGAGGATATCAGAAGATTATATCAAATGATAATCACATCATGACCCATCAGGATGTAATTCCTTCTTTCTGACGCATCGTCATGTTCAAGTGTAGTTGACTTGTAATACACTATCACGTCTATCCAGAAGGTTCTCAAATCTATTGATGTAAAGTATTTCAATATTTGATCATATCAAAGTTTCTTAATACTTTTATCAAAGTCATACTTCATTATAATCTCCATGAACACTTCAAGAGATTCACATTTGCATTTTAGCAAATATAAAGCCTACATCAAATGAGATTATCATTGAATGAAGTACAAACAACTATCTTTAGCATTTATTATATAAGATCTCCATACATTAACATGTATAAGGCCTAATGGAATGTTCCTCCCACTACATTTAGTGAAGGGTATATTGTCATATTGCTCATAATTGAGACTTGCATGTTTCTTATTTGTTAAATAACTATGACAAAGTGAGTTTTTATAATATTTTCTCTCTCTTTAAAGTTTTATTATCAAATTTGTTGACCAAAATACCCTCATATACTTTCCTCACTCAGTTGAACAAAGATGTGTCACAAATTGCAAAAATGCAAACCCTAGTATGTTATGATGATAAAATACATGTGATAATGTATTTAGTAAATGAACATATCAAACTTTCGAAATTGGACCCCAAAATTATACCATAGTCACTTTTTGACATCATGAAGCTTACCTTAAAATTTCATTCTAGTTGGATAAGTCATTTGAGAGATATAAGAATTTGAAATCATGTATAGTACATCATTAATTTGAACCCTAGGATCTAAGTTTAGGAATTATTTGAATCAAATGTGTGACATTATGTGTCACGCAACCCTTTGAAACTTGGGTGCGGGCCTTGGTATAGGACGAGTTATTTCTGGCATTTGATCAACGATCCTACAGGGGAGACTTTGTATCCTACCTCCCGCAGGACCCGGGCTTTGGCCCCAACTGAACGACGACCGAATCCTTGCTCCCCTGTGCTTAGCTACCAACATCCTCACAAAAGGAACGTGATATTTCTCCTCTCCTCTCCAAACCGAGGTCATCCATCTCTATATCAACCCTTCTCACCCTTTGAGATGGGAGAACAAACTCCCGCTTTTTCACCCTTCTCTTGGAAGCGACGGTAGATTTTAGGGATCCATTCCCTCGACCACCATGTGTCTATTTAAGGACTTCAACAACTTTTCTGAGCTTCCTTTTATCATCCCTGGCCCTCAATTTGGACGAAGCACACCCCTTCCTCCCATACCTCAAGCACCCTCTGCTCACCTGACCTTGACCCCCCCCTCACTCCAGTGGCTCACTCCATTCAATCGAGCATAGCTACACCATCAGAGGACCTCGGTGGGATGATCACCACCTTCGGCTAGAGTCACAAAGGTCCATAAGAACGGGTCAACAAACCTCACAACTGAGCTCCAAAAGCTTCACCACCGACGAGGTTGGAGCCATCTCAGAGCTGCGGGAAGATTGCAAACTCATTAATAGACCTCCACAAAGCTTTCAACTTCCTCAATTCAACCTAAGGGCAGGTAACCCTCATTTTCACTCCTCGGTTTGTTTCAGTCTATTTTGATCAAAGTTTAGTGCCCGGATCTCCCTAGTCGACGATCTTGACCTCCCCGCCACCGTCGTGAGTCTGCAGACTCAATCCAACCATCAGATTCGCCCAACTCTTCCTAGAACCCCACCTGCACTGTGATCTACCCTCCCTTGTTCTCTCACTGCAACCATGGCGCGAGCGGGGAACATTCAGAGGGGTGTTTTTACCACCTCACCCATACCCGAGGATCGACCCAACTTAAGGGCCAGGGGTATTCCCGACCTTCTACCCGCCTGGCCCCTCTTCATCCGAGCGCCTACTCACGGGTTAGCTGGATGGTCTGATTAGTTGGATCCCTCACATGATCTGCAAAGTAGAGCTCGCAATCCTTTATTTATTTTTCATTTAATTCTTCCAGAAATTACCTGATTGGTCAGAACTTGCATAAATGATTAAAAATAGCTCTGACGGCCAATAAATACCCATAAAATAGTGACGTTCTCAGAAAAATGAGGAGAATCTATAAAAAGTATCACATGAACTTGTGCTAAACCCTAGAGTGACATATTTCTTTAACATAGTGATATGATCCTTTTTTTAATTAAATTTGTGAAAAGTAAAGTTAGGAATAAATGACCATAGCTGTTGTAAAACTGTGAAGCACTAATCTAACTCTGATTCTTTTAACTCGATGTCCAAATTTTTTTGATCTATAATAATGAGGTTCAAACCTATATCACATATGTGACTCTCTTTTCTCTCACCTTCACTAATGGTGATTAAACAAAGACCAACTTCCCTAAGTACCTTCGTCTGTATCCTGACCCCAAAACCTAGATTTATCCTCCCTTTTATCTTAGCTCAGATTAAGACATGAACTACTTAAGGAAAACCCTAGATCTAACTCAAATTCTTGAATCTTAAGGAGACACCCTTAATGACCTAAACCCTAACAAGAAACCATAATGTTAAATGATGAGAACCCATGGTGATTTTAGGTTTTTGTTTATATTTTAGGGTAATCTACTCTCTTTTCATAATCTAGGACTTATGGAATCTAGATCTGAAAAGTAAAGGTACGTGGTCTTATAAGTATAAGACTAGATTTCTGGTTGCCTATGATATGTAATATCTTGAATGCTCATATTTGGATATAATTGCTTGGTTGAATTAGTGCGAGTTATGCTTTGCCAAATCTAATAGAACATAAATGATTATGATGGGTTGTAGTTACTAGAGCACATAGCCTGGTGTGGATGTATGTTGCCTAGCATGGATGTATGGTTCCTTGGCCCACGTTAGATCTAAGATGATGTTATATTGCCCACCCTAGATGTAAGTCAAGTGCAATATGTGTAGTACAACCACATCAAATTAAATGTAATAATAGGAATGTTTACTTGATTTTCACCCTAAGAAATGGTTTTATCTCCCTTTCTTCCTTTTCTAATATTTTTCCTTTATGCAACCTTATTATTGTAGCTTTTTACCACGTACCAACTTTGTTGATGTTTTTGTTTCTCATGTTTTCTAGGTGCAAGGAACAATTGACAAACAAAGTGAAATGCATGCTCAAAGTACCTGAAGGCATAAATTAATAAGCATGGAGGATTTATTAGAGAAATCTATTCCTCTTATCTTATTCTTTCTAGATGTTAGTTTATTTTCCTATTTTATGTTGAGGATGACTGAGATCCTATGTAATAAAGTTAACTTTCTCTAGAACAATATTCTCTCTCTCTATGTAATGACTTTACTTTATCCTTATGAATGAATGTTTGTGTGGATTTATGAGATGATGTGGACTTTGATCTTGGCTCAATCTCTGATTTTAGTTGATTACCTTAATCTCTTATATTTTCCCTTTTGACATCTATAGATATGAGTGCACGCATATCTGTGAATGTCACTATGGAAAGTATATAGAAATTGGGGTCGTCACAGTTGGTATCAGAGCCAATGTTCACACATCAAGTCACATGAACTTCATTCACCATATTTTTAGTCTATGGTAGTCCTTGAGTCAGGGATGTGAAGGGTGGAGGTGTCTAGGATAGCATTTGTCATGGGTCTAACTAAAGCCTCCAAGCCATTTAGCTTGGCAATCCCGAGGCTACCTTTATGGCAGTATAAGTCTACCTGGCCAATACCCTAAGTGTCCCCTATTCTTGGGCGTACCTTAATTTAGGAACCTTCTCATCTATAGATTTTCCCTCTCATCCATTCTATAGGAAAATTTTCCCTCTCATCTATGTTTTAAAATAAAATTTTCCCTCTTACCTCTGTTATAAGGTTAGGAAGGAGTCTCTCTATTTAGAAAGTCCTAAGGATAGACTAATAAGGATTTTAGGATATCCTCCATAAGTCATAACATTAAGAACATTAATAATTGATAAAGGTGAATAATGAAATATCATGTGATGATAATAATGATAATGACGAGAATAATTGTTCAAGTAATAAATCTAATATCACTACTACATAAAATGTTTTTTACAATGGGAGATAGACAAAAGTTCTGATGAATGTGTTGTAGTTAGCATACTTATCACAACAAGCCTATTTTTGTGTTGTATATTGTATATTTTATACAACATAAGTCATTTACAACATGCCAAACATGTTGTAGTATAGGGGGATACTACAACAACTGCTAAAGTGTTGTAATAGGTTGTAGTATCACAACATATTCAAAACTGTTGTAAAAGATGTTATTTACACAACATATTTTGACCCGTTGTAATAGTCACATGTTGTAATAGACCATCATTATACAACACAGACTCACCCGTTGTAGTATGTATTAATTATACAACATGCCTTTACATGTTGTATTTGGTACATGTTGTATTTGGTACATGTTGTAATAGACCACCATAATACAACATATTAAAACTCATTGTTATATCCCAACATGGGACAACAAACTCCAACTTGTTGTTATATATTATAATTACACAACATGTTATAACATGTTGTAATATCCACACATAAAACATCATTGTAATAGACCTCCATTACAAAATGTAAACTAAACCATTATAATTTACTATTATTACACAACATGATATCACCTGTTGTACTAGCTACATATTGTAAAAGACCATAGTTTAACAATACGTTATATTCACATAATTCTCTAAAATTTTCAATTATTCACGTATAATATGAGAATTTTTTATTAGACATATGGTACACTTGAATTTCATATTAAACTTGTATTTTCCCCGAATTTTACGAATTATTCGTGTTTTATTCATCATTTACGCATTTTCACGCATTATCCTGAACAAAACAATTTATTTCCAAATTGTTTAAAAAAATACTCACTTAACATTGTTTCAGGTTTCAATATTTTCTAAAGACTATTTCCCCTCAATCACTACTACAAAACTCAACAAGGCCAAATGATTTTTCCTCAAGGACATAATCTCTGACAAGTGTATTAATTTTTCTGAAGGCTTATCCCTGACGTTTGTGATGCTATCCTTGACGAGTATATTAAATTTTCCCAAAGGCTTATCCCTGACCTTTGGAAATGTATCCCAGACTATTATTTAATTTACCCAAGGATTGCTCCTGACCCTCATTAACTTTTTTCCTAACCAATATTAACTATATTAAACCAACCATTATCTCTTTTACTTCTGTGAAGAGTCCATTTGATTGTGGACATTTATCCTTTTCCTTTTACATAATCATAATTGTTTAAATGGACCAGCCGTTGATTTTAAACAACAATTGCAGTTTCCTTTTTTGTACCTTGTTGAATCCTAATTAGTTTATCCAGTGGATTACTTTCCAATACATGCCTCCCTTCCATTCTATATCTACTGCTCCGAAAATAAAACAACAGTGCCAAACCCTCATTCCCGCTCCAGAAATAGAACGACGCCAAAGTCCTGCCTCTCAAACTAGAACAAGCACTCCCTCTCCTTGTGCCGCTGCAAGTCGTCTTTTGTCTGGTCTTCTTCGTCAGGATTCGATCTGTTTTGCCTATGTATTAGCCATCGAAAGTCTACGACTATTTCTACAAGGAGTCTTTGGTGTGGTTCATCTACTGCAGCCAGGCCTAATTGGGTAATCGTCGACGTTGGATAGGCCATTATCTAGTGGGTGCCTTCTCTGGACATTAGATTGTTCCTTATCCATTCTGCTCCCACGTTGGATAGGTCATTCTAATTTTGCGTCTACTTCCGGTGAGTGCCTTCTCTGACTATTAGATTGTTCCTTGTATACTAAAATTATATTTGTCCCTACACCAGGAATCATTATCCTCAGACAATCTACCTAGACAGTGTTAAAAGGGGCATCTTTTAAATCGCATCTCTGGGTGACTGACAACGTTTAGGTCTTTCCTATTTTCTCTCCTCGAACAACAATCTCCAAGGCATAGTTGTGTAGTAGAAAGGACATTACAAATTAACATCTTTTCATTGCGCTGAAGTCAGGTAATTTCTCATTTATGAAAAAGGGTTCCCATATCTCTGATTTTTTTGTACATATATTATCAGTGTTCTTAGGAGTCTGTCCGAAAGATAATATATAATATGCATTTTTTGTTTTATATAATAAAAACCTAAACTTGAGAGTCATTGACATGTTTGTCTAGATATTGCATCCATATTTTTACATGTCAACCCGTCAAATGAGATGTTCTTATTATTTTATATAAAACTTACATGTAAAACAATGATTTATATGAATCATGATAGACATTACTCTCCTCCTCCCTCAACCCTAGCAAAGGCAAACACTCAGAAGGGTGGTAAATTCAATGCGGCCTCTGAGAGTCAAACTCGGGTCCTTTTATTAAGGGACATCGTGCTTGACAAATCTTGTAGACGGGAATGATTTATTTCATGCCTTGAGTTTGATTTAGGTTCTCTTTTTGTTAGAATTATTGTCAATGTCATATTTCGTAATATTTTCTGATCTTATTTTTTTTCGTATTACTGATAAATATGTGAGATCATATTTTAATTAATAATATTAGATCACTCTAAAAAATCAGGTTTATCACCATTACATACTCTTGACAATCGAATATTATCAAGTGGTATTAACAATATCTTAGTGTTAGTATTAAAAAATCATGATTGACGTACATCGTTTATTCAACTATATAAGTTAATGACCTATTTTCTCATTGAGTATGTATTACTTTGATACAAAAATCTTAACCTTTTTCTATACATAATCCAAAATGCATATATCATAATTTTACAATACATGATCTATCATCATTATTCTAATTAATTATATTAGTTTGCTTATATTTAAATTTGTTATGGCATCCTAGAGCATGCCGTTGTCGCTTTTTTAGATCACCATAAAGCTAAAGTCCTCTTTACCTTAAAAAATCATGTTTGTTCAGCATAGCGATGAAGACATAGTTTTTAATAACTTTTCCAGTCTTTTTTCTTTTCAGTTATCCTCTCTTTCCCACATGTTACTAAACAACCATTTTTAATAAATTTTCCAATCCCTTTCCTTACCCATTTGTCCTTTCTTTCCCAAATGATACCAAGCAACCATTTGTAATACCTATATCAACTAAATTATTAGCAATGATTTACTTTTATAATTAATTACATTTATCTCATGCATCTCCAAATTCTTGTCATTGTTTTATAATGAAATAAAATTTTGATATACATGTTTTTATTTTATTTATTTTATTCATGGTAAAAAATTAAGATCAACTAGATATAGAATATTTTTAAAGGGCATGCTAAGTTTGTTTTGTGAACTACATTACTTGTACTTTTTCTCTACAAATGATAGATTTTTTAGTTAAGTCAAGTGATCTTAGTTGAACTTTGTTTACATTTAATGATGAAGATATTGATTGAATAATGTCATGTTGTTATACATTATAACATGAATATTTAAAGAATATAAAAACAATTAATAAATTCCCAATTTTAATAACACATTTAATACAACTTTAAATGATCAACTTGACATGCTATGTTAGATGCAATAAAATATTATAAAAAGAAATTAATTAAATAAGGCATATCTTGCTCCAATTTTTATCATTAGATTTTTTTATAACACTTGAATAATGTCATGTTGTAGACAATTACTATACCTACATGTGCACGTTATAATTTTTTTCAAACATTCTATAGTGATATGTATTTTTGGTTCATATATTTTCAAACGACATAGTCATAATTCAAATACAACTCTTTAATATAATGTTATTTTAGTTAAGTCAAATGATCTTAGCTGAACATTGTTTTCATTTAATGATGAAGATATTGTAATGTTGAATAATGTCATGTTGTTACACATTAGAACATGAAGATTTAAAGAAGATAAAAACAAATTAATAAATTCCTAATTTCAATAACACATTCAATACAATTTGAATGCTCAACTTTACGTGCTATGTTAGATGCAATAAAATACCATAAAAAGAAGATTATTTAAAATAGACATATCTCCAATAAAAATTTATTTGAGAATGTATCTTGCAAGATAGGGAAAAGGAGTTCATAAAATATCTAGAGAAGTATTTTTATTATTGTCATATGGATGATCAACTTATTTTCCTACTATGATACTAAATATATTATTTATTATTTTTGTAGATGGATTACTTAGCCGATAGGAGTTGAATGTACATTGAAAGATGTTTCCTTAGTAAAGTCTTTCGAGAGGGGGTGTCTGCATTCATAGACTATGCTCTTTCTCATCAAAGGCCTTTAAGAAATAATCAATTGTTGTGTCCATGCAAAACTTGTAGCTATATATATTTAAAATCAAAGGAAGATGTTTATGAACATGTCATGATTAAGAGATTCTTACCAAATAGTATTTGGGTGACTGTCATATTCTTCATATCATATAAATCATTGTAAAGCAAAATCCAGTTCTACTACTGATTAAACAACAATATAACTTATGTAATATCACATGTTTGCATAGAAATTTTGTTTGAACATATTTGGATTATTTTCATTTTTATGTAGATGGTTGATCATATTGGCTGTATGGAACGTCAACAAACATATGTCATTTTGATAATGACGATCATGTTGATCTTGAGCAAGAGACGACATAGAAATTATCTGTGTATTAAAAAATCATATGTACTTAGGGATAAGCCTATGAATAATACATTGTTGTTTATGAAGTTCTATTTAAAATAGATATGATATGGTTTGCAAAATATAAAGTTTGTGATGTTTGTGATACATTACATTTCATGTATTGTAATAAAATAACAGCAAACCAATCACATGGAACTCATTTTCCTAAAAAACTTTGATTTTTAAACCAATCATCTGAACTCAATTTCCAAGAATTGTACTTCAGTTCCTGGAAAAGGACTTCCAAAAAAACTCTACTTACACTGAACCAATAAGAGCCTTCCAGGAAAATGAGTTCTAGGAAAATTTTAGTTACACCAAACAAGTCAGACCCTTAAAGGTCAATGTTTATCAATTGTACATATTTTTGTTTCTCAACTAAATTCTACACATATAATTTTACCAAATTGACCATTGTGGTTCCGTGGTGCTTTTATGTACATGTATGAATCTTGATAATTGTTGAACTTTTTGTACCAAATTACCAAGTAAAATTTGCATATATATATATATATATATATATATATATCCTAATTGTATCCATTTTTTTCCAGAATGGTTGACCGAAACTTTTATCGTATCTTTGTCATTTCTTATCTGAAGTTCCCACATAATTCCCGAATACCATAATTTTTAACCTCACTGAATAACGTCGAATGTTGAATTTGTGACTATGCAACATGCTATACATGTTGTTGTATCTACAACAGACTCCTACTTCTTATTATATATTGTGAATCGAGCCGGACACAATTTCTTTTTATAGAATCTTTTCATGAATATGTAATCAGATCATGATTTTTTATAAAATTATTGTCAAATATGGGTACAACTTCTTTTTTGCAATTTAATTTTCTCAATATGGGTTTTTTTATAGATATGTGGGAACCACCCCTGAGGACGGTCCGCGATTAAGTGAGACCCACCCTAGCAGTGTAAACCCTTGGTCCCCCCCCCCGCCTACCCGCACAACATGTAGAACATTTAAATCACACATTGTGTTGGCTACGTGACGGGACAAATCAATTTCTGAGGAGATGAAGAAAGTGGATCCAAAACACAAAAAAGTGATAATTGATACCCCGTTTGTAACGACTGGGCCCACTGCCCTAGGCTCTAGTAGAGTTTCAGGAATGACGATTGGCCCCACAAACCACCACTAGCTTTAACTGTGCACTTTTTTCACACTGACGCGCAAGCCAGGATCAACTTCCCGACTGGTCACCCATCCTAGTACTACTCCAAGCCGAGCACGCTTAACTATGGAGTTCTTTAGTGATGGGCTCCCGGAAAAGGAGGTGCACCTTGGTGATATGGGTAGTCCAATCATTCCTTTTAAGATTATGTTATCTGAGGCCTCAAATCCTGGGATGTTACAATCTCCCCCACTTAGACTCTTGACATCCTCGTCAAGGCTCAACTATATGACCCACAATGGCCCATGGACACCCAGCTCCCGTCCATGGCTACTAGCGCAAGGGCGGCTCCATCTCGTCTCTACGGATAGCCTTTTCCAACTTGCCTGGACCGCACGGCTCAAGACTGGCATGCGACATACCCATATGGGTCCCACCTACTGGAGGGGTTATGGCTCTGATACCATTTGTAATGACTGGGCCCACTGCCCTAGGCTCTAGTAGAGTTTCAGGAATGACGACTGGCCCCACAAACCACCACTAGCCTTAACTGCGCACTTTGTCCACGCTGACGCTTGTCCACACTGACGCGCAAGCCAGGATCAACTTCCCGACTGGTCACCCATCCTAGTACTACTCCAAGCCGAGCACGCTTAACTATGGAGTTCTTTAGTGATGGGCTCCCAGAAAAGGAGGTGCACCTTGGTGATATGGGTAGTCCAATGATTCCTTTTAAGATCATGTTATCCGAGGCCTCAAATCCTGGGATGTTACACCGTTGATGCCTGAAGAAAGTGTGCCAATACCTTTAGATATGGCTGAACTTTATCAAGTTTGTCAAGGTATAGGCACCTACTTTCCTTGGCCTGTAGAATTGATCAAAATAAATATGAAGGTATATGCAATAACTTGACAATGTTTTTATTAATTTATTGAAATGAATCATTTATATTAATAAACGATATTTTTTATTTTTATAATCATATGCAAGGAATCCCAAGACTCATTGTCTCAAAGAAAAGTGAGGGAATCAATAAGCACACAAACATAAAATTCAAAAACTAGAAAAAACTGTGATGAAGTCTCAAGTCCCGTCAAGCCAACATGCAAAAAGCCTCCAATGAAGCTGAAACTATTGATGGTGTATGTGGAAGATGATGAGAATCATAACATCTCTCTTCAGATGTATGAAGATGTAGTAGGTTACACACACGAGCTGATTATCACACCGGAATTGATTAAAATATGCCATGATAAAGAACAACTAGAAGCCTCGCACATATTAGTGTACCTAAAGTAAGTTTCTATACGAGTAATATGTGTTTATGTACAAGTACAAAGACTAAATATGTGTTTCTATACAAGTTTCTATACAAGTACAAAGACTAAATATGCGTTTTTTTGTAGGCATTTGTTCAACAAAGTAACCTCGGGAAATGTATTTAATATATTTGGATTTATATGTCCACATTTTATAGATTTGTTATACAATGATAAAGTGGAGACTCGGGCACAGTACATAGCAGATCAGTTCATTAGAGGGAAGAAACAAAGATTAGAATTGTTCTTTATACCTTATAATATGGGGTACGCATACATTTTGTCGATTGTCTGTTATTTGTTTACTTTAAATGTTGCTTAAAAATACATTAATCTTAAAATGTAATACTCATGTATGTGTAGGGGACATTGTATACTTTGCGTCTTCGACCCTATGTGGGGTAAGTGCCACTATCTTGATACGTTACGAGGAAAATTACGTGGGAATGTGGAAAAACTCATGGAGTTGTAAGTACTTCATAAAACAATTTCAATTACATAATACATGTATTGAAAGTTCCATATATAGTTACTAATGCATAGAATTCTTGATATGAATTTGAATACGACTCATAAAGTTTATCAAAAGAGAGATGTGTAATATAGGAAGAATTTGAAAGGGAAATTATCAAGGTAATTTACCATTTTGATCTAGAAAAATATTGCTTTCTGATTCACCAATAGAAGTGTTGTTCTAGTTTCTTCATATTCTGCTACTTGATTTGATATGGTCTTATTTTTACAAATGCTCTTATTTTTACATATATCGATTAGATCTTCTTTGGTTCAATATCATCAAGTTGCTCGAGCATTATCCTTTGAAACAAGATATTACACTTTGGGTTTACAAGTAGACCCTATAGGTAGATCCCAATTGAAGGACATTTAATAAGTTTGTAAAGAGCCTTCTTCTAGAATGTATGCAGGAGTTTAATGACGGTTTTCTTGACAGTGGTCTACTTGAATTGAATTTAAATGTTGTGAGGCTGTAGTTTAACAAAGGTTCCTTTTGGAAGGGTGGCATTCTTCACTCTTACAAAATCCCCCTCTTATAAGAGCAAGTTTTGCATCATCTAGTATGGCATATAAACCACACCTTCTTCAGCAATAAACCATGCCTTTTTCACTCTTATAACATTTTTTATTCTATTTACACATACCTTTTATTAAGTTTTCTGGCTATTTATACCTTTCCATCCTCTTATTTGCTAAAAAATTCTCACAATTATTTGGATAACAAATAATATTTATTTTGTACAGTGTCCAAAGTAGCCGAACAATACAGATTGCGGGTATTATGTGCAAAAGTATATGAAAGACATCTTTGATGCGAGAAATAGAAATATTCCTGAATGTGTAAGCTACTTAACATTATATTCTTTTAGTTTGTTCAAATTTCTAAATAAATTGAAAAAATCACAATATATTGATATATTTGGCATATGATTGCAGTATTATTAGAAGTATATTGGTTGTTGCTTCAACCAAGAAGAAATTGATGAGGTATGAAATGAGTGGGCGACGTGTGTTCTTGAGCACACATAAGATTATGTGACGTGGGGGAGACATTTGTTCTTTAGCATAGACCAATGTGTGAAACTTTTTTAGTTAGTTTTCAGTTCGATTGTAGAGTGAATACTCAATACTTTGTATTATTGAATCGTTGTATGGATGATTTAATATTAATTAAATTTAGTACGAGTTTCTTTCAAGGTTTGATGAAAATTTTGTTCAACTATGTGTTTGTTTCTGAAATGAAAAAGTATAATTGCATATTTATTATAATTTATTAATAATATGGTTAATTTGATCAATATAATTGGTTCGATATATGACCTGTCAAACTCTAATCAAAGACAATAGTTAATGATGTTGTAAAATGTATGATTCTACAACAAACAACACATGTTGTGTTATCCACACCAATTACAACAAGTTTGTCAGGAAAAAAATACACCTATTACAACATGTGTTTCTAGTAAACTACAACATGCATAATCTATTGTATAAATTATGTATATTACAACAGACACACACCATGTTGTCTAAACAATCCTATTACAACGGTTAAATGTATGGAAAGACAACATACTCCAACTGTTGTATAAACATGTATATTACAACAGGTGCACTGCAAGTTGTAATATACCTACATATTACAATAGGTGTGTTTAGTGAAACACAACATGCTTCAACTGTTGTATAATATATATTACAACGGGCAAACCACATGTTGTAAAAAATACCCCTATTACAACGAGTGTGTTTAGTGAAAGACAACGTCGTTCAACTGTTGTATAATATATATTACAAAAGGTGCACCACATGTTGTGTAAAATACCCATATTACAACAGGTTATTCCTTAAAAGACAACATGTTTCAACTGTTGTATAAAATACATCTATTACAACATGCGATCACATGTTGTGTAAAGCACCCCCCATAAGACCACGCAATCTAATACAACGGTTAACACCTGTTGTAAATTGAGAAAAGGAACTGTTGTAAAAAGCATTTTTTGTAGTAGTGTATGTTCAAATTAATTTCAGGATGCCTCCAAAAACTCGCAAATCAAAGGCCTCAGAGGAATCATCCTCTAAAAAGAGAAAAGAGCCTGAAACCTTTGAAGTACCTGATCCTGATGCCGCAGCCAAGGAAATGTGGGAGGAACAGAAGAAAATCCTTCTAGACTTTATGGAAACCCTCACCATAAAAGGAACCCTTGAACCAAGATCCTCTAGGAAAAGAGAAGTGACCGTGATAGACTTCATTAAGCTCAACCCTGATTCCTTTTGGGGGGAAGATCAGCCTGAGGTCATGGACAAGGCTGAGGATTTGGTCCTTTCCATAGAAAATGCCTTCCATACCCTAGAAGTACCTGAGGAAAAGAAGGTTAAATTCACCACCCATCTGCTTAAGGGAGGGGCGGAGATCTGGTGGGAGAACTGTGGTGGGAACCGGGGAGAGGAAATATACAACTTGGGGTGGGAAGCCTTCAAGACCCTCTTCACCGACCATTTCATGCCAATAACTGAGAGGAAGAGAAAAGACAAAATGTACATGGAGATTAGGCATGGCAGTCACTCAGTGGCTGATTATACCCAGAAGTTTAGGCTTCTGGAATGCTATGCCCCTATCCGGACTGAGGAGCCCCTCACTGAACATTATGTAGACTGCCTCTCCGCACACCTGAAAACCCTAGTTGTAGCCTCCCGTCCCCAAAACATTGATGAAGCCCTAGACATGGCCCTTAAGAAAGAAAGGGAGTAGGGATTGCAAAAGCCTTCTAGTATGGGATATTTAGGGTTGACCACCACTGAGGAAGAGAAGTTCAAGAAGTTCCACCCAACCATAATAGAGGATCATAAAAAGGAGGAGGTTCTGGGAAGAAAGGACAGAAGAACAACAATTTGATGGATTACCGCAACAAATGCAAGACTTGTGGATGAGGACATGATGGGCCTTGTCGCCACACCAAGCCAGTCTGCTACAACTATAAGAAGGAGGGACATTTCCTTGTCGAGTTCCCCAATGCATCTATCCTTGGCAAACCTCTAGTGGGTGCTCCACCCCCTCAGGGATACCACAATGCTAGGGTGTTCACAATAACAACAGAAGAGTCTAGGGCAAATCCAAACCAGCTTGTCGAAGGTAACCTTAAATCTTTTTCATATATCTAATATCTCATTCAATGCCTTCAATTATTTAAAAATATAATTATCATGTGTAGGCATTGTTTTCTTGAATGGACATCCTGTTAAAGCATTGTTTGACTCTGGATCCACATATACTTTTATCTCTCGAAATCTGGCCTCAATGTTGCACTTACATATAAAGGACTTGGGTTATATTCTGGATGTGTCAACCCCTAGTGGCAAAATATTCACTACATTACAAAAAACTGATGTTCTCCCTCTAAAATTTGAAAATCATGATATGACCTTTGAATTCATTCTCTTAACCAAGGAAGACTTTGATATTATTCTTGGCATGGATTGGCTATACGCATATCATGCTTACATTGAATGTAGAAACAAGATGGTAGTTCTCTCGCAGCCTCATTCCTCTCCTGTGGTGATCCCTCGGGGAAGCGGATTCTGTAATAATGTAATAATTTCCTCTCTTAAAGCTAAAAATCTCATATCTAAAGGATGTAAAGTCTTCCTCGCATTCATCTTAGAGACCAATCCTGACAATGGGCTTGTCGAAAGACTGGAGGTGGTACGTGATTTCCTTGATGTATTTCCAGAGGAGCTTCCTGGGCTGCCTCCAAATAGAGACATTGAGTTCTCCATAGACCTGCTTCCTGGAACCACTCCGATTTCTAGGGCATCATATAGGATGGCACCTACTGAGGTTATGGAGTTTAAGAAACAATTACAAGAACTTCTTGATAAGGGTTTTATCCACCCTAGTGTTTCCCCTTGGGGTACACCCGTTCTTTTTGTTAAAAAGAAAGATGGTTCAATGCAGATGTGAATTGACTATCACATGTTGATCCAAGCTACCATTAAAAACAAGTATCCTCTCCCTCGTATTGATGACCTATTTGATCAACTTCGTACTGCTAAAGTCTTCTCAAAAATTGTTCTTCATTCTAGATACCATCAACTTAAGGTCAAGGATTCAGATATATCTAAGAGTGCTTTTTGAACTTGTTACAGGCACTATGAATTTCTGGTGATGTCGTTCGGATTGACCAACGCACCTGGCGTATTCATGAACTTGATGAACAAAGTCTTCCAACCATATCTTGATGAGTTTGTGGTCATCTTCATTGATGATATTCTGATCTTTTCGGATTCTATGGAGAAACATCGACAACATTTGAAGTCTATCCTTGAGATTCTTCGTGCCCATAAATTATATGGGAAGCTTTCTAAACGTGAATTCTGGATTCACAAAGTTATCTTCCTTGGCCATGTCTTCTCTGGGGGTAATATATCTATCGATCCTGTCAAAGTCTCAATTGTACTTGATTGGCAACCTCCCCGAAATCCTTCTGAAATCTAGAGTTTCTTGGTTCTGGCCGGATATTATCGTTGTTTCATCCCAAACTTTTCCAAAGTCGCACTTCCTCTGACCAAACTGACTCAGAAGGACGAGCATGTCATCTAGTCAGCTACTTGTGAGTCTAGCTTCCAAGAGCTCAAGCAGAAGTTGATTTCAGCACCTGTCCTTGTTCTACCATCTGGCAATGAAGGATTTGTGATATTCATCAATGCTTCCCGACATGGACTAGGGTGTGTCCTATAGTAGAACGGGAAAGTAGTGGCCTTCGCTTCCAGACAGTTGAAACCCAATGAGCTGAATTATCCTATGCATGATTTGGAGTTAGTTGCTATCATCCATGCTCTCAAAATATGGAGGCACTACTTGTACGGGGCAACATTTGATATCTTCACCGACCACAAAAGCCTCAAGTACATTCTGACACAAAAGGATCTAAATTTGTGGCAACGACGATGGATCGAGTACCTGAAGGACTACGACTTCACCATTGGCTACCATCCAGGCAAGGCCAATGTAGTTGCAGATGCTCATAGTAGGAAAAGAGCTATGGGTGCATCTCTATCTGTACCCGAATGGAGGAACACGGTGGACCTAGCAAGTTGGAGACCACAATTCCTGGCTGATCGTATGCATGTCAATAACATCTCTATCACATCCATCCTACATTATGAACTTTTGGAGGCACATAAATCTAGTCCCGAGCTTACAGATCTCTCCTCTCTCCTGGCTAAACCTCATACACATCTGTCTGTAGGTTTTGATGGTGGCCTTCGATATAAGAACCGTATATGGGTTCCTGAATAATCAGCTAAAAAGACGAAGATTCTTTCTGAGGCACACGGGTCCAAGTACATCGTTCATCCCGGCACAACGAAGATTTACAATGACTTACAATGTCAGTTCTAGTGGAGAACCATGAAGCACGATATCGCCGATTTTGTGTCCAGATGTTTGACATTCCAGAGAATCAAGGTCGAGCATCAAAGACCAGGTGGTCTACTGCAACCCCTTGAGATCCCAGAATGGAAATGGGAACACATCACCATTGACTTCGTGGTAGGATTACCCAGGAACAAGAAAGGATACGATGTTGCATGGGTCTTAGTGGATTGTCTCACCAAGTCAGCACATTTCCTCACTGTGAAAACCACTGTGAAAGTGTCTGAGCTGGCCGACCTCTACATACGGGAGATTGTACATCTGTATGGAGTTCCAGCGTCCATTGTCTCAGACCAGGACCCAAAGTTCACTTCAAAGCTGTGGAAACAGGTTCAAGAAGAATTGGGCCCCAAGTTGAACTTTAGTATAGCTTATCATCTATAGACAGATGGACAGTCAAAACAAATAGTGTAGATTCTGGAGGATCTTCTATGAGCTTGTGTGCTTGATTGGGAAGGCTCGTGGGACCATTACTGTAACAACCCCAATTTTTTTAGGTTCATTTAATATCTCATATTGGAGATATTGGAACAAGTAATGATATAGTTTGTTTTTAGTAAATGGATTTCGTTTACAATAGCTTTGATTATTGTGTTGTGGGCTTTATTGGCTATTGGGCCCAATAACAAGGAAATTCAATCAATTAATGAATAATTGAGAATTTGAGATAAGAAAGGTGTGAAAACCTCTAGAAGACAAAATAATAATCCAAAGGTGGATTTCGTGCCTCTTGGGTTCCTTGGGTTCCAAGGAGTCCAAAGTTGCATAGAGAATGCAATAAGGAAAGAAAAGATCAATTAAGAATTTCTTTATTAAGAAAGAAATTGAAAACAATGATAAAATGTGGGAAATTAGTGAAAAGAGGTATAATTGAGTTATCCTTGGTGGATTTTCTTATCCCAAGGATTCCTAATGTTAAAAGGAATGACAATGAGGAAAATAAAAAGAGAGATAAAAGAGAAATCCTCAAAGAGGGATATTTTGATAAGAAATAAATAAAATAATGACAAATAATGGATAAAAGATAAGTAAAAGGTTAAGGTATATCCCCAAGATGGGATTTCGAGCCATTAAGGTTCCTTCGGGTTCAAGGAACTCAAAATAATAGTTTAATAGCAAAGGAAAGAGAAAATAGGTGAGAAATATACTTAATTGAGTAATATCTTGCACCTAAATAAAAGGCACGTTTTCTTTTAGATAATGAAACCAATTTTGGTAGAGAGGTAGATTAAGTCATTATGGACTTTCCCTCAAATTTTGGTATTATTTAGATACTAGATTTGGGAGTTATGGCTTTGACAAGATTCCCTAAAGTGTTGGGATTATAGTAAATGTCACGATTAAATTGATATATATAAAATCCACTTAAGGATCAGGCGCACCGCACAACAGCCATTGGATTAAAATCCAAGGGTGCTTGGGTCATCTTCTACCTCAGGTAGGACTAGGAGCAGTAGGTGTTTGATCCAATCTGGATTCTCTAGTATTTAGCCAATGTGTGGTTTTGGAAACTCTCCCAACGATTTGGGGAGAAGATTTCGGTCCCAATCATACTAGGTGTCCCGACCAGCGGAGGATTAGGGAATATTTCCCAAAAATCTTAGCATCGACCTCTGACCCAGATCTATTTAAGGGGGTACATGCCTCCCTTTAACAAGGTAACATTGCCCTTAGGACTCTGGCGGAGTCTGCCGTACATCCACAATTCAAGTTGGCGCAAGACGTGTGTCCACTCTCTCCCTGCCATGGCGTCATGGCCGAGAAACCTCCTAGTCGTCCTGGCGGTTCCGACCAGCTCCAGAAGATTTGAGACCACCGGTGAATTTGGTGGCTTGAGGCGAAGGAGGAGGAGACGTCACCGGTTGCTGGGGAAGCAGGGCTCGCAGAGTCAACCTGGCGGTTGACCGCCGAACAACGTTGGGCCGCAACCAGAGAAGCACGAGGAAGAAGAAGAAGAAAAAGGGGGAAATGACCTCCTTGCCCCCGACGTTTGTGAAGGAAAGTGAGGGTTTTTCTGTCATTGGCTTCTTTTGATCGCAAAGTAAGGTGTGGACCATTGGATTTTGCATGGTCCACGGGACCACAGATCAGATGACCGCCGTTTTTATGAAATTAGTAATTAAATCCATAAAAAAAGGGTTTTCTTATAAAAATCATAACTCTTGCTAGAAAACTCAGATGGGAAAAGTATATACATGAAAATTAATTAGAAAAATACGAGGAGTAAATTAAAAATTGTTTGAAAGCCTAAATATGTCTCTTTTAATAAAATTTTAGTATTTTGATGAAAAAGGTGTTATTTTGTGGTTAGAAACCCTAATTGTTAATCAAGGATAGATTTAATATTGCAATTAGGTTAGTTCAAGCATGGTTAACTTGTTTAATAATAAAGTTAGGTTTTAACCGGTTTTGATGATGGAATTGTAAAGTTTAGGGTTTTAAACCTAATGAAAGGATTAATATGTTTAGAAACCCTAATCAAGAGAAAAAGAAAAGAAAAGTACTTCTAATATGAAATTAGGGTTTCCTATTACTAAAAGATGAAATTAGAATCTTTTGTGAAAGAAAGATGAAATAATTAGGATTTGTAAGTGATTTGGTGAAATTAGGGTTTAAAGTAATAAAGATGTAATGGAACCCTAATTATGCTCAAAACCGTAAAAAAGGGCAAATAACCTAGGAAACAACTAGGATTAATGGATCAAGATCACATGATTAATGATAGAGAAATTGGATGTCTTTTCAGGATCAACCTGTGCATACTTGCTTGAATTATTGATTGGTTATTTCTGCATTCAATCTGCTTAACAGGTATGTGGTTACGCCTATGAATACCCTGAATTAGATTCCCGTGGATTTTCGAGGTTTTATCGATGACTTGAATTAAATTGTTGGATGCATTTAATTCTTGCAATTAATAATGTGAATATGACTATCACCTAAGATATGTGCCTACTAGCTCAGATCCTAGTCCCCTATGTAGCTTTATAGGTTGACCTAGTAAATGTCTACCAATGGGGTAGGTCCATCAGGTCATTAAATGACTTAGTAAATGGCTACCAATGGGGTAGGTCCATCAAGTCATCATGAGTCAGGGATTGGACTACCCTTGGGTAGGACCATGCAAATCCATAACCCTAAGAATTGGCTACCTGTGTGGTAGGGCCATGGGGGTAAGGATCTACCACATGAGAGAGGTAGTATCCATGTCCACTGCAGGGAACATAAAGATAGGGGATAGGAAAGGATTGAGTAGTATCTCTTAAAATGTAATCTTGGACGTTAAAGGATATTTGAATGACTACATTGTTAACTTAGTTGCACAATTATTGTTTACCCCACATACCAGCTTTGGCTGATTATTGTTTTGTTTGTCGGTGTTTTAGGTACAACCCTGAAATGAACAAACAGTAAAGAGACACATTGTGAAATTAAGAAATAAAGTGCAAGGAGGGTTAGATAGATTAATTCAAGCTCTGGATAGATAGATTTCCAACATTTCTTTCAAAGGTAATTAAAGTTTTAATTTTGTACCCAATTCCAGTTTAGTTAGTAGAATGTCATAATTATTGTTGATTATATGTTGAACCTTTGATCCTGTTAATTGAAAAATGGCTCTGACCTTTGGGTCTCCCTTAATTGGGGGTTACCGGGAGGCGGGGTCGTTACAATTGGTATCAGAGAATAGGTTCCTCATCTAATCATTAATAATTATTAAATTTTACAAATTCCATATAACCTAGGGAGTTATTAGAGGATTGTCCGAAAGACTGAGGTGTCTAGAAAAGGATCACATTCAGGGGCTGGCAATATTTTCCTCCACACCGTTAGTCAGAATATGATGACTCCCGAATTGTGTGACTGCCTGGCTGATGTCTTAGGATATGACTCCAAATAAGATACCATTAGGAATATCTCATCTTGTTCATCCCTTCTCAACTCAAATTCTATTAAGGACCTTAAGGATTAGGGTTTCCTCTCTTCTCCTCACCTTCTTGAGGAATGGGTAAGGTTAATAAGGTCTAAGGAATCCTCAACCAAATTAATGAAAATCATGTAAATAAGATGTCATGGACATAAGCTTAATAGATTAAGCGCAAACTAAAGAATAGAAACATGCTTAGGTCGTATGACACGAGTTGTCATTGCTCTCAGGAGATACCTGAGGATAGACCTCTTTGTCAGGAGGATGAGTAGAGAGAGTTAGTCTTGGAGGTAGAGACCTCCATTAAAAGTAGAGACCTAGCACATCCTTTGAAGATGATGTTAACCCTAACCCTAAGTGAAGGTTAGAGAGAGTGATGACATGATGAGTTAGATGCCATGGTTGACTGGGTGTTTGTTTGGACATGCCTTTGGATTTCCATACGAGCCATGAGAAGTTGGATGACCTAGTACCTTTGGCGACCCAACCCTGGAGTGGGTCGTGCATGTTAGAGCGAAGGATAGCTCCTTCATGGATGAGGTTAGAGGAGAATATATAGAAACCCTATGGGCTTAGGCAATTAGGGTATAGCTTGCACCAGAGTGCGTCAGTAGTGTTGACAGTAGGTAGAAACCCTGGGCAAGGAGTCATGATGGATGGCTTATGAGAAAAGCATAATGGGTTATAGATAATCTTGAGTAAACATAAGTTCGAGCATAGGCTTCACTCAGGTAGGAGCATGCTTATGAGCTTGATCCTTCATGAAGAAAGGACCTCTTATAGAGGATGGTTGTAGGGTTATCTCTAGAGATAGAGAGCAAGACCCCAGACAAGAAGGTTGGAAGCCTAAATCCCTGAAATATGAGGAATAGTGGGGAGTCAAGGATGATGCGACCTAAGTGGATGATAGTGGTTTCCCTATGCTTGACCCTGGAGGCTAATGATATCTTGGTTATCTTTAGAGGAACCAAACTCTAGAGAGAGTATGATGCTTCTGGTACCTATGGTATAAATGATTACCTACAGGATGAGATAAAGAGTGATTTAGATCCTGAGGAGGTTTAAGTAACCAGTTGTGAGGCTTTATACCTAGTTGTTTGTCCTTGAGGAGGACTCAACTCTGAGGTGTTGCCTATATAAAAGGATCATGGGAGTACATGACATACCTTGGACATGCTTGATTCGTGGTTAAGGGATTGAGCATGCAGTTGGATACCCAAAGGAGAACCCAGGGTTCCTAGGCCTAAGAGGGGAAGCAGTGTATCCGATGCTCATGATGGGATCTGAGTCTCTATAGTTTTGAGCATGGTACTCCTCATGTGTAGAGGTAAAGGAAACCCCTTAAGTTAAGGGTATGTTTGATGAACCCCTCACAACTAAGTTGGTCTAATGTTGAGAATGAGAACAAGTGTGACCTAGCATGGTTTGTAGGTGTCTACTTGTGCCTTAGTAGCTTGCTAGGGCTAAGAATGATCATGTGGATGCAGACCCTAGACATAAGGATGGTTGTGACCTTGTTATCAAGGGTTGTAGTTTCCTCCCATCCTGGGAGGGGGACCCTTTTGTAGGGGGTATACCAGTTTTGTTAGTTTGGAGGTAACCTAAAGAGGTCTCATAGGATCTTGAGAAACTAAGTGAAAAGTACATGGCATGAGAATGAACCTGTAGACCCATAGATAACCATCTCTAAGTGCATGTGGGTGTGATACCATGGAGGTAACCAGTATGGGGCCTGAACAACATAGGTAGGTTGCCATGACCCCTGTGAAGGGATGAAAGACAACCCATGAATGCAGAGAGAAATGATGAAGGCTTGGGTAAGGTTCTAAGTTGAACATGTACTATAATGGTATCCTAAGTCTATCCTATGGTCAAGTAGGGATAAGACCGATGGGAGTAGGATTTGCCTAATTCCCTAGTTGCACATGACCATAGGGTCAGGAGGTAACAACTATCATTGTCTGAGGGCCATGGGTTAGTAGATTGATCACCTTCATGAACTCACGGGACCCAAAGGGCAGATGAGTAGGGCACTCTCTGGATGCATAAGGGAAGAGGGATGACCCCAAAAGTGACAGCACCCTATAAACCTAGAAGAGATGACCAAGGATTGTGTGTAAACCCAAGTAGGTTCGAGACCAGTTTTCCCATGGAAGCAACTTTGATATCATGATGTTTGTGATGTAGAGACATGAGTTGCACGTTTCAACTTAGAATCGAAGGTGTACTGGAAATGTGGGATGTATCATCCCTACTCTTAGAATAGGAAGAACTTTGTGTTTGGACGGCCGCCAAATGCTTATTTCCTACTGTTATGGGAGGTAGAGATGGGACAGTACGCATGCCATACACCAAGGATAAAAGATGATGTGTGTTGGAACGTTGCTTTGAGGTATGAGGACAGAGACGATAACATACCTTGGTGGAGTAAAAGATACATGGATGGTTTACAAACACTAAGAGGAGTAGTGTAGTCATCTTATGAGAATGTTTTATCGGGATCTATGTGGAATTTGCAAGTTAACTAAGGTTGAGTTTGATCACCATGAGGATGAGCTTAGAGTTTCTTGATGAAGACAAACCTAGAGTTTGAGATGAGATGATAAGTGAAATACAAGGCGGTGTATGTCTTCAACATTACCTAATACCTAAGGATGAGAAGTGATAATGAATGCTATGGTTGAGATATAGCTGCCTAGTTTAGCTGGAAGCTAGAAGAAGTTGAGGTTGCTAGGATAACCTTAAGTTGAGAAAAAGAGATAAGTTTGGCTAACACCCAGATGTAACAATAGTGGTTAATCAAGTAAATGATTGTTTTTCTACACCGTGATATAATGAAAGGATGTAGAGCCTCAGATGTACTTATTTGTAAAGGAAAGTGATGAAACCCTGATGAGAGTGGTTTAGGGTTTCTGAGGTATTGACCTTGAGGAATCATGACATACCAGACATCATGATTTTAAGATCACCATATACCATGGTATTACTGAGATAATGAGTGGTATCAGTACTATGGATGTTGGAGATGAGGCTGCATGTGGTATGCATGACAGAAGGTGAAGGATGAGCACCGGTAACCTAGTGCATCGATATAGAAGGTAAAGAGTTCCCGAGAGGGAATGAGAGTTCATCACTGTGGATGATGTGATAAGTCTCCCCTAGACTAAGGAAGGTCAAGATGCGATGTGGGTTATGGTGGATCACCTTACCTAGATGATAGGAGAAAAGAAGAGTACTGTCACAGGGCAGATTCGGTTGAACTACTTAAGAGAGAAAGATGGTTCAACCACACCAGGATGCAAGTTCAAAATTTCTTGGGTAGGACCAAGGTTCACTTCCATAAGGTGGAACTAGATACATGAAGAACTCAAAAAAAGTACATCACCCCGTACTAATGGACAGTATGATCCAGACTAGAGGGTTTGATGAGAGCATGTGTGTAAATTTAGGGTGATACGTAGAGACAGTTCTTAATATGTGATGTTAACCACCATAGCCTTTATCAGGATGTAAGAATTTCCATAAGGAGGTTGTGTCGGTCACCACTTCATTAAGATAATGTTGGTGAAGGAGGCCTCACAAAGGTCAGAAAAGAACCACAGTGTGTGAAGATGAAGTCGATTTTATCGTGCAATGGCTGAGAGAGAAAGCCCAGAGACGGCATGAGTCGTGAGCTGATGCAAAGCAGACTGACATGTACTTCATTGTGGGAGAGTGTGATGTGAAAATCCGACCCCTCTAAGCTATAGCTGAGAAAGCTGAGTCCCCGATATATGGGTCCACTTGAGATGGATTGGTGGAGATGGTTGTGTTTAGCCTTACCCCTCAAGATAACATGACATATAATGTGTTCCATGAGTTTGATCTAGAGCACTATGTGAGGTACCCAAGCCATGTGTTGAACCCTGAATCTATTCAGCTTTTGAAAAGTTGAAATGTCTTGAGTCACCTATGAGGGTACGATATACCAAGGTAAGAAAGAACTCAGATGGAAGAATATGAAATGATGAAGGTTCTTGGGAAGCACCATGGGGAGGGTGAAGCCACATGGGAAGCCCTGATGGACATAAGAAAGGCTTATCCTAAATTGTTTGTTTGCTTGATGGAATTTTGAGGACAAAATTCTTATAAGAGGGGAAGGATGTTACAACCCCAATTTTTTTGGGTTCATTTAATATCTCATATTGGAGATATTGGAATAAGTAATGATATAGTTTGTTTTGAGTAAATGGATTTCGTTTACAATAGCCTTGATTATTGTGTTGTGGGCTTTATTGGCTATTGGGCCCAATAACAAGGAAATTCAATCAATTAATGAATAATTGAGAATTTGAGATAAGAAAGGTGAGGAAACCTATAGAAGTCAAAATAATAATCTAAAGGTGGATTTCGTGCCTCTTGGGTTCCTTGGGTTCCAAGGAGTCCAACGTTGCATAGAGAATGCAATAAGGAAAGAAAAGATCAATTAAGAATTTCTTTATTAAGAAAGAAATGGAAAACAATGATAAAATGTGGGAAATAAGTGAAAAGAGGTATAATTGAGTTATCCTTGGTGGATTTTTGTATCCCAAGGATTCCTAATGTTAAAAGGAATGACAATGAGGAAAATAAAAAGAGAGATAAAAGAGAAATCCTCAAAGAGGGATATTTTGATAAGAAATAAATAAAATAATGAGAAATAATGGATAAAAGATAAGTAAAAGGCTAAGGTATATCCCCAAGATGGGATTTCGAGCCATTAAGCTTCCTTGAGGTTCAAGGAACTCAAAATAATAGTTTAATAGAAAAGGAAAGAGAAAATAGGTGAGAAATATACTTAATTGAGTAATATCTTGCACCTAACGAAAAGGCACGTTTTCTTTTAGATACTGAAACCAATTTTGGTAGAGAGGTAGATTAAGTCATTATGGACTTTCCCTCAAAGTTTGGTATTATTTGGATACTCTGTTTGGGATTTATGGCTTTTACAAGATTCCCTAAAGTGTTGGGATTATAGTAAATGTCACGATTAAATTGATATACATATAAAATCCACTTAAGGATCAGGCGCACCGCACAACAGCCGTTGGATTAAAATCCAAAGACTCCTGGGTCATCTTCTCCCACAAGTAGGACTAGGAGCAGTAGGAGTTTGATCCGATCTGGATTCTCTGGTATTTAGCTAATGTGTGGTTTTGGAAACTCTCCCAACGATTTGGGGAGAAGATTTCAGACCCAATCATACTAGGTGTCCCGACCTGAGGAGGATTAGGGAATATTTCCCAAAAATCTTAGCATCGACCTCTGACCCATATATATTTAAGGGGGTACAGGCCTCCCTTTAACAAGGTAACCTTTCCCTTAAGACTCTGGTAGAGTCCACAGTACATCCACGATTCAAGTTGGCGCCAAGACGTGTGTCCACTCTCTCCCTGCCATGGCGTCATGGCCGAGAAACCTCCTAGCCGTCCCGGCGGTTCTGACCAGCTCCAGAAGATCTGAGACCACCAGTGAATTCGGTAGCTTGAGGCGAAGGAGGAGGAGACGTCACCGGTTGTTGGGGAAGCAGGGCTCACGGAGTCAACCTGGTGGTTGACCACCGGACAATGTTGGGCCGCAACCAGAGAAGCGCGAGGAAGAAGAAGAAGAAAAAGGGGGAAATGACCTCCTTGCCCCCGACGTTTGTGAAGGAAGGTGAGGGTTTTTCTGTCATTGGCTTCTTTTGATCGCAAAGTAAGGCACGAACCATTGGATTTCGTGTGGTCCACGGGACCACGGATCAGACGGCTGTCGTTTTCTAAAATTAGTAATTAAATCGATAAAAAAAGGGTTTTCTTATAAAAATCATAACTCTTGCTAGAAAACTCAAATGGGAAAAGTATATACATGAAAATTAATTAGAAAAATATGAGGAGTAAATTAAAAATGGTTTGAAAGCCTAAATATGTCTCTTTTAACAAAATTTTAGTATTTTGATGAAAAAGGTGTTATTTTGTGGTTAGAAACCCTAATTGTTAATCAAGGATAGATTTAATATTACAATTAGGTTAATTCAAACATGGTTAACTTGTTTAATAATAAAGTTAGGTTTTAACCTATTTTGATGATGGAATTGCAAAGTTTAGGGTTTTAAACCTAATGAAAGGATTAATATGTTAAGAAACCATAAACAAGAGAAAAAGAAAAGAAAAGTACTTCTAATATGAAATTAGGGTTTCCTGTTACTAAAAGATGAAATTAGAATCTTTTGTGAAAGAAAGATGAAATAATTAGGGTTTGTAAGTGATTTGGTGAAATTAGGGTTTAAAGTAATAAAGATGTAGTGGAACCCTAATTATGCTCAAAACCCTAAAAAAGGGCAAATAACCTAGGAAAAAACTAGGATTAATGGATCAAGATGACATGATTAATGATAGAGAAATTGGATGTCATTTCAGGGTCAACCTGTGCATACTTGCTTGAATTCTTGATTGGTTATTTCTGCATTCAATCTGCTTAACAGGTATGTGGTTACGCATATGAATACCCCGAATTAGATTCCCGTGGATTTTCGAGGTTTTATCGATGACTTGAATTAAACTGTTGGATGCATTTAATTCTTGCAATTTATAATGTGAATATGACTATCACCTAAGATATGTGCCTACTAGCTCAGATCCTAGTCCCCTCTATAGCTTTATAGATTGACCTAGTAAATGGCTACCAATGGGGTAGGTCCATCAGGTCATTAAATGACTTAGTAAATGGCTACCAATGGGGTAGGTCCATCAAGTCATCATGAGTCATGGATTGGGCTACCCTTGGGTAGGACCATGCGACTCCATAACCCTAAGAATTGGCTACCTGTGTGGTAGGGCCATGGGGGTAAGGATCTACCACATGAGAGAGGTAGTATCCATGTCCACTGCAGGGACAACACAAAGATAGGGGATAGGAAAGGATTGAGTAGTATCGCTTAAAACGTAATCTTGGATGTTAAAGGATATTTAAATGACTACATTGTCAACAAAGTTGCACAATTATTGTTTACCCCACATACCAGCTTTGGCTGATCATTCTTTTATTTTCAAGTGTTTTAGGTACAACCCTGAAATGAACAAACAGTAAAGAGACACGTTGTGAAATTAAGAAATAAAGTGCAAGGAGGGTTAGATAGATTAATTCAAGCTCTGGATAGATAGATTTCCAACATTTCTTTCAAAGGTAATTAAAGTTTTAATTTTGTACCCAATTCCGGTTTAGTTAGTAGAATGTCATAATTATTGTTGATTATATGTTGAACCTTTGATCCTGTTAATTGAAAAATGGCTCTGACCTTCGGGTCTCCCTTAATTGGGGGTTATCGGGAGGCGGGGTCATTACAATTACCTACCTCTACCTGAGTTTGCATATAATAATAGCTATCGGGCAAGTATTGGGATGCCACCATATGAGGCTCTCTATGGATGACCGTGCAGATCTCCATTACATTAGGACGATGTCGGAGAACACACCTTGATGAAATCTGAGGAGATGCAGCTATATGCAGATAAAGTTGCACTAGTTAGGCAGAGAATGAAGTGAGCACAAGATAGGTAGAAATCTTATGCAGATGCTCACCGACAGGAACGTCAATTCAAGGAATGTTATCATGTCTTTCTGAAGATCGAACCTATTCTAGATTTGGCCAAGTATAAGGGAAAGCTCAATCCTTGTTATGTGGGACCCTTCAAGATCCTTGAAAGGGTGGGAGAATGTTCCTATCGTCTTGACTTGCCACCTCAGTATAGTGCCATGCATAATGTCTTTCATGTATCTAATCTAAAGCCTTATGTAAAGGACCCCAGTCACATTCTGAATCATGAGCCTCTTGAGCTAAAAGATGATCTGTCATATGTTGGGTCACCAGTCAAAATCCTTGATTTCAAGACAAAGGAGCTTCACAGTAATCGTCATATAGATATGGTGAAAGTACTCTAGAGCCACCATGATCAAACCGATGCCACATGGGAGCTTAAGTCAGAGGTCGAGCGGAAATATTCACATCTCTTTCAGGCTGCTTGAATTTTGAGGGAAAATTTCTTAAAAGGAGTGGAGAATGTGACAAAGTGAGTTTTTATAATATTTTCTCTCTTAAAAGTTTTATTATCAAATTTGTTGACCAAAATACCCTCATATACTTTCCTCACTCAGTTGAACAAAGATGTGTCACAAATAGCAAAAATGCAAACCCTAGTATGTTATGATGATAAAATACATGTGATAATGTATTTAGTAAATGAACATATCAAACTTTCAAAATTGGACCTCAAAATTATACCATAGTCATTTTTTGACATCATGAAGCTTACCTTAAAATTTCATTCTAGTTGGATAAGTCATTTGAGAGATATAAGAATTTGAAATCATGTATAGTACATCATTAATTTGAACCCTAGGATCTAAGTTTAGGAATTATTTGAATCAAATGTGTGACATTATGTGTCACGCAACCCTTTGAAACTTGGGTGCGGGCCTTGGTATAGGCCGAGTTATTTCTGGCCATTGATCAATGATCCAACAGGGGAGACTTTGTGTCCTACCTCCCGCAGGACCCGGGCTTCGGCCCCAACTGAATGACGACTGAATCCTTGCTGCCCTACACATATCTACCAACGTCCTCGCAAAAGGAATGGGATATTTCTCCTATGCTCCCCAAACTGAGGTCAACCATCTCTATCTCAACCCTTCTATCCCTTTGAGCTGGGAGAACGAACTCCCGCTTTTTTGCCCTTCTCCTGGTGGCGACGGTAGATTTTAGGGATCCATTTCCTCGACCACCCTGTGCCTATTTAAGGACTTCAATAGCTTCGTCAAACTTCCTTTTATCATCCCTAGCCTTCAATTTAGACGAAGTGCGCCCCTTCCTCCCCGATCTCAAGCACCCTCTACTCGCCTGAACTTGACTCCCCCCTCACTCCAATGACTCTCTCCATTCAATTGTGCATAGCTACACCATTAGGGGACCTCGGCGGGACGATCACCACCTTCGGCTAGAGTCGCAAAGGTCCAGAAGCTCGGGTCGACAAGCCTCACAACTGCGCTCCAAAAGCTTCACCTCCGATGAGGTTGGAGCCATCTCATAGCTGTGGGAAGATCGCAAACACATTAGTAGACCTTCGCGAAGCTTTCAACTCCCTCAATTCAACCTGAGGGCAGGTAACCCTCATTTTCACTCCTTAGTTCATTTCAGTCTGTTTTGATCAGAGTTTAGTGACTGGATCTCCCTACTCGATGATCTTGACCTCCCCACCACTGTCTTGAGTCTACAGACTCATTCCAACCATCAGCTTCACCCAATTCTTCCTAGAACCCCATCTGCACTGTGATCTACCCTCCCCTGTTCCCTCACTGTAACCATGGCGCGAGCGGGGAACATTCAGAGGGGTGTTTTTACCACCTCACCCATACCCGAGGATCGACCCAACCAAAGGGCCAAGGGTATTCCCGACCTTCTACCCGCCTGGCCCCTCTTCAGCCGAACGCCTGGTCGCCGGTCAGTGGGAGGGTCCGATTAGTCAGATCCCTCACATGATCCGTGAAGTTGAGCTCACAATCCTTTTTTATTTTTCATTTAATTCTTCCAGAAATTACCTGATTGGTCAGAACTTGCATAAATGATTAAAAATAGCTCTGATGGCCAATAAATCCCCATAAAATAGTGACGTTCTTAGAAAAATGAGGAGAATCTATTAAAAGTATCACCTGACCCTGTGCTAAACCTAGAGTGACATATTTCTTTAACATGGTGATATGATCCTTTTTTAATTAAATTTTTGAAAAGTAAAGTTAGGAATAAATGACCATACCTCTTGTAAAACTGTGAAGCACTAATCTGACTCTGATTATTTTAACTCGATGTCCAAAATGTTTGGATCTATAATAATGAGTTTCAAACCTATATCCCCTATGTGACTCTCTTTTCTCTCACCTTCACTAATGGTGATTAAACAAAGACCAACTTCCCTAAGTACCTTCGTATGTATCCTGACCCCAAAACCTGGATTTATGCTCCCTTTTATCTTAGCTCAGTGTAAGACATGAACTACTTAAGGAAAACCCTAGATCTAACTCAAATTCTTGAATCTTAAGGAGACACCCTTAATGACCTAAACCCTAACAAGAAACCCTAATGTGAAATGATGTGAACCCATGGTGATTTTAGGTTTTTGTTTATATTTCAGGGTGATCTACTCTCTTTTCATAATCTAGGACTAGTGGAATCCAGTTCTAAAAAGTAAAGGTGTGTGGTCTTATAAGTATAAGACTAGATTTTTGGTTGCCTATGATATGTAATATATTGAATGCTCATATTTGGATATAATTGCTTGGTTGAATTAGTATGAGTTATACTTTGCCAAATCTAATAGAACATAAATGATTATGATTGGTTGTAGCTACTAAAGCACATAGCCTAGTGTGGATGTATGTTTCCTAGCATGGATGTATGGTTCCTTGGCCCATGTTAGATGTATGATGATGTTATATTGCCCATACTAGATGTAAGTCAAGTGCAATATGTGTAGTACAACTGCATCAAAATAAATGTAATAAAAAGGAATGTTTAACTGATTTTCACCCTAAGAAATGGTTTTATCTCTCTTTCTTCCTTTTCAAATATTTTTCCTTTATGCAACCTTATTAGTGTAGCTTTTTACCACGTACCAACTTTGTTGATGTTTTTGTTTCTCATATTTTCTAGGTGCAAAGAACAATTGACAAACAAAGTGAAATGCATGCTCAAAGTACCAAAAGGAATAAATTAATAAGCATGGAGGATTTATTAGATAGATCTATTCCTCTTATCTTATTCTTGCTAGATGTTAGTTTATTTTCCTAGTTGATGTTGAGGATGACTGAGATCCTATGTAATAAAGTTATCATTCTCTAGAACAATATTCTATCTCTCTATGTAATGACTTTACTTTATCCTTATGAATGAATGTTTGTGTGGCTTTATGAGATGATGTGGACTTTGATCTTGTCTCAATCTCTGATTTTAGCTGATTACCTTAATCTCTTATATTTTCCCTTTTGACATCTATAGATATGAGTGCACACATATCTGTGAATGTCACTATGGAAAGTATATAGAAATTGGGGTCATCAAAATAACCAAAATTGTCTAGATAATCATCAATATGAATTCTAGAAATGATTTTGTCATATATTTGCTTTAGATGACCGTGCTAGTGATTAGTTGAGTTATCAATTATAATCCCTTTCAATATTTATGTTATTAACATTCATCTTTAGATCCTTTCATATATAGATCATTAGATGTTTGGGCATTGCCATAAAAGATCACATCTTTGAATAGAAACATTTACAACTCCTTATTGATTATCATCCTTGTCATAGAAGATGCATAAAGTAATTTTTTTCTATTATTGGAATAATGAAATAATAGTTCAACTAACTCTATTATATGCCCAAAGGGCTAAGATAAATTTGAAATGTAGACTGTAGCTTCAACAACTCTTTCTTCTACAGTCCATCATGGTCCTTTCTTTAAGGCTTTACTTCTTCTCAGATCCTACACATCACATAAGTTAGATCTCTATCCAGTATCACATACGAGGATGAAGAAGTAATCAAATTTATCTTATAATTTTTATACCTAAAGTAGAGGTCTTTGCCCATTCCTTCTTCTTTTATTCTTCCAGAAAGAGAGGGAAATTCCTTTACCAATTTCCATATTACTGACAATGGTGACAATCACATCTTTTCTTTATTCCTCCCTTTGCCTTGAGATTTGAATACTTGAGCTTATGGCTAGCTTTAGAACTCTTCTTAGCTTTGCCTTTACCTTTAGAATTTTCCTTTGTCTTGTTGATCATCATCACAGACTTGGGCTTGTCTTTCTTCATTTGTGCCTCAAATATTTTCAACATGTCCAATATCTTTGTCAACAGCTTGTCAAAGTCATTTATGTTGTAGTTCATGACAGACTGACTGTGTGACTCTAGAAGAGACTATAAAATTACATCAGTGGCCAACTATTGACCCAGGGGAATCCCAGTCTATGTAGGTTCTCCACATATACAATGCGCTTGAGTACACGAGGACCTATTGGATCTCATTCTTCCATGTTACATTTGAGCAATGCCTTAGAGATGTCATATCTCTCTTATCTTGCCTAATCTTGGAGCATGTTCTTAAGATGTGTCACCATATCCATAATATCCATTTTTCATGCTTCCTCTGTAAGTCATAGTTCGTGGATCATAGCATCAGATGAAAAACCACTAGAGGGGGGGTGAATAGGGTTTTAAAGTTAATTTAACAATTATTTAACTCAAACAACCACAAATGAAAAAGTAAGAAGGAGACAAGGGATTTAGAGTGGTTCCTACCTTAGCAAATACTAAGGCAGTCAGTGGCCACTACCTGGTTGCTTACCCAATCGGGATTTGAAAGTATTAATTTTATTACCTTCATAAGGAATTACACAAAATACAATACTTTCTTACACCCCTTTGATCAACCTTCTCTTTGAATTAGATGCACCAACTCGAGGTAGCCTTCTTGAAGTAACTCCAAGCTCCCCCTTGAAGTAGCCTTCCTCTTAGAAGTAACCTCCCGTTGCACCAGCCTTCTTGAAGTAGTTCAAAGTCTCCTTCTTCACCAAGAAGATCACAACCCTCTCCAATCCGCAGCCTCCAACCTAGGAGTAGCAAGGAGAGTGCAAGCAATGAAAGTGAACAAGAAAGGAAAATGGAAATTACAACTTATCCTTTGAAGCACAAGGCTTGATTTGCCTATATCAAGCGTGTAGATCTCCTAACCAATGTATATGGAAGTGTGATTTCTGTGGATAGGAGATACTAGCCTATAGGACACGAATTTAGAGAAGGTGAAGAATAGCCAATTGCAAGTATTGCTCAATTGCTCAAAATAGGTTTCCAATGCATGAGTATGCTCAAAGATTGCACAAGTGTAGAATTAGTGAGTTTAGGTGTCCTAAGGCATGTCCTATTTATAGGAATGACCTACAAGTGCTTAAGGACGTTCTAGACACTTTCTAGAGGTTTCTAAGTGCTTAACTAGTCGTTAGGTAAAAGTTAGTTGCATTAGCAACGGCTAGTTAATTAATTCTGTTGTTGCTGTCAGAGTCCATCTCGGTCGAGAAATTATCGACCGAGATACCTACTCGGTCGAGGTTTTGTCGACCGACAGGCTCTCTGGATCAAGTGTTTGCAACGTTCATCTCCAACTGCCAACTACCTTGTCAGCTGTGTCTAACAGCTACCTGGGTCTTTCTCGGTCGAGGAGTTTTTCGACCGAGAGTGTCTCGGTCGAGGATTTTGTCGACCGAGATTGACCCTATTTCAATGTTTCAAATAAAGACATTAATGTGTGTATGAGTGTGCATATATGAAACTATTGAAGGGGATGACCTATTTAAGTTTGGTGTTTAGCTAGGGAAGATCTAACATTTGATTTACATGAAGTCTAAGTACTTATACATTATATACTTGTACTAGTTTTACAATTTATTACATTCATGAAATTAAAACAATTTAGCATATAGATCTTCCATGATATTTGTCATCCACCTTATTCCTGCAACACTCAAGTAGCACGTTAGATCGCAAGAATGAAATGTTTGTCATTATCAAAACAAAGGGTTTTACTGATGTCCACTTAGCCAACAATCTCCCCCTTTTTGAAGATGACAAACATTTCTAAAATATAAATTAAGGAAATATAAAACATGTGAGTTTCATATCTGAAGATTACCTTTGTAGCAATTTTTGTTGTGCAAGTGAGTGTTGGCCGAGTTATTATGAAACTCATTTTAAAATTTTATGTTTTTGATTTTATATTCTTTCTCCCCCTTTGTTATTTCAAAAAGATATCCAAGATAAATATTTGTTTGTCTTTAGAGTATATGAAAAAAAAATATTTCTAACCAAAAGCACGGGATGTTAGGCCCTGATTTGTTTAGAAAATTTCAATAAGAATTCATATGCATTGCTCCCCCTTAAATAGATATCCCAATTATAATCAAGGAATTAATGCACTCCAATAGATGGTCAATTTAGCCATAAATTTTAGATATTTGCAAAGATTTTATCCTTTGTGATTCATTGCATATATATTACTCCCCTTACTTTGGATGCTCTACTATAATAGTCTTATAAACTTATGTTTAAGTGATGCCATCGAAGGAACAACAGCTTAACATTTTACAATATGACTCATATGCTTTGAAGATATCCATTATAATCATGCAAAGATAACCAATTCATTACGATCATATAAAGATAACAATTTCATTACAACTATTACAAAGGACATTCATAATCTCACTGAAAAGACTTAAGTATTACATCGATATCTGGGACTTTTCCAAGAAATGGCTCAGCTCCATAATACGTGACTAAAGTTTGCCACTCCAAAGCACCTGTCTTGGTTAATGCATATGCTTCCAAGAAGGTGGGAACACGATCAAAGCGGAAATGAGCAGCAATGTCTTGTAGTTGCATGTGAGAAAACTGAGTATGTGTGAGATCAGGAGATGGTGGAGGTGGAGTTTGGTAGTAGTTGTAGGAAGGGTTATATGGGTTAATCATGCCAGGATTTAGAGAATAGGGATATTCATCTGGTTGTTTTGAAGAGAGGGCTTGCATCCTTTGGTTTAAGTAGGTCATGGCATGGTGACTATAATCTAATTGTTTACTTAGATGATATTGGGATCCAGCAATGTAGGTTAGGGTGTTTTGGATGGGATCATAGGGTAGGGTGGTAGGAGGAGGTGATGGTATGTCTTGAGTAGATGTCTCCCCTTCCGTCCTAGCCCTCTTGTGACCAAAATCAATTCCCATCTTTTCTACTGTGTTTTTGCTTATTTTTTGTGGTTTTCTTTCCCATGTGTATCCTAGATCCTCAATATGTTTCTTAAGAAAGTGTTGAGTGATTTGGCATACAAAATCAGCATAAGGGGGATTGCCAGAAAACTCAAGCATATTCTTAATGATAATGCGGATAAGATTTATGGGAATACGTTTGATAATGGCATAAATTAGATACATGCGAAAGGTAGGAACTTCAGACTTGTTTTCTCTAGGATGTATGTTTGTGGAAACAATAAGGTTGATAATCCTAGCTGCAGGTTTGAGGTTAATGGCATAGTAGGTACCCTATCTTCGTGACAAGTTGTGTTAGATTGAAAGATAGTCTATTTAATGTCACTAAGACTTACCGTATTGTCATCTTGGGAAAATGTATTGAGTGGATTTCCGGTGGTAAAGTCAAGGGTGTCTTGGTATTCTTATACATCTATGTTGAGCATGTCATGGATACCCTCTTCATTAAAGTTAAAGCTATGCCCATTTACCATAGAGGAGAGGGAGTTATTTTCAGGATCGAAGGTTAAGTTTGCATAGAACTCATTCACAACTTTTGAAGAGTAGGAGGGAAAGGAAGGGTTCAGAAAATCTTTCAAATTTTGCACCTCAAAGAGATCCTCCAGGTCGACGATGCTGTAGAAGTCCATGACGTCAACCGGCCGTCGTGGAAGAGGAGTTTTGGAGGAGAGCTTGAGGTAGCGATCACCAGCAGCTGCGTCGATGAAGCGGATGTCGTTGATGATCGTCAATGGTGGGGAGGTCGTCCTTCCTTTCCTGCCAGCAACTTGCTTCTTTCCACGCGCAGATGATGAAGCCATTGCTTTTCTTTGAGGTGAAGAAGAAGCAAGAAGGTATTGGAGGTTGAAAAGCTAAAGAGTTGCACAAAAATGCACTAGAGAGAAGCTAAATAAGTAAGAATGTGAAAGTGTGATGCAATGACCCATTTTTGGTCCTTTTTATAGCAATCCAGTAACCAGTTCGGTCGACAAATTGTCGACCGACGACCGCAACGGTCATATCCATGGCGCGCCTTTCGGTCGCCCAACGGTCGACCAGCAATGGTCATATTCAAACGGTCAGATTCCAACGGTCAAATCTCGGTCGAGCAATTTGTCGACCGACATTGGCTCGGTCGATCAATTGTCGATCGGAAGTGTGTCTGAGTTTTGGCCATGTAGTTCTTTCTTGAAGTATGTCGGTCGAAAAGGGATAGCGGACAGAGATGTTTTCGGTCGAGCAATTCGTCGACCGAGAAACTTTCTGTTAATGAAATTTTAAGCTGATTTTTGATGTAAATGATAGACTGAATTTATAGAGCATATCTATATTTTCTAAGGGAGTAATATTGTGATTATTATTACCAATATTTGGACAATTTTTTTGGTCCTGATTATGATCACCATTTTTATAGAGAATGATTATCCAAATAAGTATTGTGTCAAGCTTATTTTAGGTCGACCTTGACTACGACCATAGCGCCACTTGGTCAAATTTAATTAATCCAAGAGGCAAATTTTGCAGATTTACTTGTGAAGTATAATTTCTGCAGATAGCTTAAATAAATATCAATTTGAATCACATTAAGTGATATCCTTGAAAGCAAGATTGATATCTTAAAGTCATGATTGTGCTTTAGATTTCTAGATAAAACATTATATTTTTCTTCTAAGATACACTATTTGGCTTGTCATAGCACCATCATTATTTTATTACAAGCTATGCCCACAATAATCTTTATCTATTATGGCAAGGCATTTTTTATTATGATCAAGAATAATATCCATTCATGGTTTGTATATATGAATCAAAGATTATTTTAGACAAACCAATGAAACGCAATGATCATGGCACATAAATTAGCATATCTTCAATACAATGATCAAGATAAAAGCAATGATTATGATCATTTCAACACACATGGTTCCTATATAGATATACCAAGGAGTACTTAGGGAAAACCATGTGGATTGTGATAAAACAATAATTTTCTTGCTTAAACAAATTCATAATTTTAGTTTTAAGTCAAATCATGTAGAGGATAATACCAAAATGGTTTCAATAAACTTTTTCAATCAATGAATAAGATTTGTTCAAAATCAGTCTTCATATAACACTTTTGCAATATGTTCAAAAGATCAATATGTCTTTATGAAAAATATGGTCTCCAAGATTCATATTAAATCAATCATCAACAACAAATTAATAGCAAATTGAATTAAGTTAAAAACAGGTTCAGATTTATTGCATACTTGAGAATAGGAACCTGCTCGGTCGATTATTTTTCGAAAAGTAGATGTTTTCGGTCAAACAGTTTCTCGATCGAAGAAGTTTCTGTACTATTTCAGAATTGTTTTCAGTAATCAAGAATATGAAAGTTTAAAGCTTGATTTAGTTGAGATATTTAAGTATCAAATCATCATTTAAATCTCAACTAATCATTTACATTTTGAGAATTCAAACTAAAACAAGTAGTTTAAGATGTATATTTGGAAACTTGGTGTCCTAATATGTTAAGTTGAGATAGACATAGAGGTATACAACTTAGAGTCTTTGGTCATATCTCAACTTAATTTTATTCATTTAGTTTAGGAGTTTTGGAACCCATACTAACTCAACATCCTTTTTCTTATAGGGACATGAGAAAGAGTAATGTCCAAGACGTAAACAATAATGACAACATATCGAATCAACCTCATATCTCTTTCTATGATTTTGTTCTAGGTTGTTCTTGGGTACATATATATGTTTACCTTTAGGTACATACATAGATTGATTTTCTAGTGCTTGTGTCTTTCTCCAACTAGGTTTTTGATAAGATTTTCCTTTAGGATTATAACCTAGTCCTCTCCTTCCAATTTGATGATAAGAATTATTTAAGATTTTATCTAGGGTATCATTGTTATTTAAACTACTAATCTTTTGTTGCAACTTGACAATATTATCCATTCTCTTATTGATGTCTAGCTTTGCTTGATCTAGATTAGATAATAAGGAATCTCTTTCTTTCACAATATTATCATAATATAGATGTGTACACAAAACAGGTTGTTTTTGAAGATCATTTACTTGAGTTTGCAAGTTTAACTTTTCTAGGGAAAGAAGATTGCAATTTGCTTCAACGGATTTCAGTTCAATATCATGATTATCAATAATATTTTTAAGATCCTCATTTTCAGATGTAAGAGCAAGAAGTTTAGCATGTAACTCATCATTTTCCTTATTAGATTTCTTTAATTTCTTCTTGCACTCAATATACTTATTATGTGTCTCTTCAAGACTAGCAATTAACTCTTCTTTAGGTAGATCAAAAAGACTTACCTCTTCTTCTTCTTCACTTATAGTAGCAATTAGACATTCTTTATGCACTTCTTCCTTCTTTGACTTCCATGGACAGCTAGGTGTTGTATGGCTTGTTCCTAAGCACCAATTGCAACTTGTTGAAGATTTGTCCATGCTTTTCCTTTGCTTGCGGTTGTAGACACTATCACCACCCATTCTTCAAGACTCGATTAGAGCTCCTTGAAGCCTGCTCTAATACCAATTGAAAAACCACTAGAGGGGGGTGAATAGGGTTTTAAAGTTAATTTAACAATTATTTAACTCAAACAACCACAAATGAAAAAGTAAGAAGGAGACAAGGGATTTAGAGTGGTTCCTACCTTAGCAAATACTAAGGCAGTCAGTGGCCACTACCTGGTTGCTTACCCAATCGGGATTTGAAAGTATTAATTTTATTACCTTCATAAGGAATTACACAAAATACAATACTTTCTTACACCCCTTTGATCAACCTTCTCTTTGAATTAGATGCACCAACTCGAGGTAGCCTTCTTGAAGTAACTCCAAGCTCCCCCTTGAAGTAGCCTTCCTCTTAGAAGTAACCTCCCGTTGCACCAGCCTTCTTGAAGTAGTTCAAAGTCTCCTTCTTCACCAAGAAGATCACAACCCTCTCCAATCCGCAGCCTCCAACCTAGGAGTAGCAAGGAGAGTGCAAGCAATGAAAGTGAACAAGAAAGGAAAATGGAAATTACAACTTATCCTTTGAAGCACAAGGCTTGATTTGCCTATATCAAGCGTGTAGATCTCCTAACCAATGTATATGGAAGTGTGATTTCTGTGGATAGGAGATACTAGCCTATAGGACACGAATTTAGAGAAGGTGAAGAATAGCCAATTGCAAGTATTGCTCAATTGCTCAAAATAGGTTTCCAATGCAAGAGTATGCTCAAAGATTGCACAAGTGTAGAATTAGTGAGTTTAGGTGTCCTAAGGCATGTCCTATTTATAGGAATGACCTACAAGTGCTTAAGGACGTTCTAGACACTTTCTAGAGGTTTCTAAGTGCTTAACTAGTCGTTAGGTAAAAGTTAGTTGCATTAGCAACGGCTAGTTAATTAATTCTGCTGTTGCTGTCAGAGTCCATCTCGGTCGAGAAATTATCGACCGAGATACCTACTCGGTCGAGGTTTTGTCGACCGACAGGCTCTCTGGATCAAGTGTTTGCAACGTTCATCTCCAACTGCCAACTACCTTGTCAGCTGTGTCTAACAGCTACCTGGGTCTTTCTCGGTCGAGGAGTTTTTCGACCGAGAGTGTCTCGGTCGAGGATTTTGTCGACCGAGATTGACCCTATTTCAATGTTTCAAATAAAGACATTAATGTGTGTATGAGTGTGCATATATGAAACTATTGAAGGGGATGACCTATTTAAGTTTGGTGTTTAGCTAGGGAAGATCTAACATTTGATTTACATGAAGTCTAAGTACTTATACATTATATACTTGTACTAGTTTTACAATTTATTACATTCATGAAATTAAAACAATTTAGCATATAGATCTTCCATGATATTTGTCATCCACCTTATTCCTGCAACACTCAAGTAGCACGTTAGATCGCAAGAATGAAATGTTTGTCATTATCAAAACAAAGGGTTTTACTGATGTCCACTTAGCCAACAATCTCCCCCTTTTTGAAGATGACAAACATTTCTAAAATATAAATTAAGGAAATATAAAACATGTGAGTTTCATATCTGAAGATTACCTTTGTAGCAATTTTTGTTGTGCAAGTGAGTGTTGGCCGAGTTATTATGAAACTCATTTTAAAATTTTATGTTTTTGATTTTATATTCTTTCTCCCCCTTTGTTATTTCAAAAAGATATCCAAGATAAATATTTGTTTGTCTTTAGAGTATATGAAAAAAAAATATTTCTAACCAAAAGCACGGGATGTTAGGCCCTGATTTGTTTAGAAAATTTCAATAAGAATTCATATGCATTGCTCCCCCTTAAATAGATATCCCAATTATAATCAAGGAATTAATGCACTCCAATAGATGGTCAATTTAGCCATAAATTTTAGATATTTGCAAAGATTTTATCCTTTGTGATTCATTGCATATATATTACTCCCCTTACTTTGGATGCTCTACTATAATAGTCTTATAAACTTATGTTTAAGTGATGCCATCGAAGGAACAACAGCTTAACATTTTACAATATGACTCATATGCTTTGAAGATATCCATTATAATCATGCAAAGATAACCAATTCATTACGATCATATAAAGATAACAATTTCATTACAACTATTACAAAGGACATTCATAATCTCACTGAAAAGACTTAAGTATTACATCGATATCTGGGACTTTTCCAAGAAATGGCTCAGCTCCATAATACGTGACTAAAGTTTGCCACTCCAAAGCACCTGTCTTGGTTAATGCATATGCTTCCAAGAAGGTGGGAACACGATCAAAGCGGAAATGAGCAGCAATGTCTTGTAGTTGCATGTGAGAAAACTGAGTATGTGTGAGATCAGGAGATGGTGGAGGTGGAGTTTGGTAGTAGTTGTAGGAAGGGTTATATGGGTTAATCATGCCAGGATTTAGAGAATAGGGATATTCATCTGGTTGTTTTGAAGAGAGGGCTTGCATCCTTTGGTTTAAGTAGGTCATGGCATGGTGACTATAATCTAATTGTTTACTTAGATGATATTGGGATCCAGCAATGTAGGTTAGGGTGTTTTGGATGGGATCATAGGGTAGGGTGGTAGGAGGAGGTGATGGTATGTCTTGAGTAGATGTCTCCCCTTCCGTCCTAGCCCTCTTGTGACCAAAATCAATTCCCATCTTTTCTACTGTGTTTTTGCTTATTTTTTGTGGTTTTCTTTCCCATGTGTATCCTAGATCCTCAATATGTTTCTTAAGAAAGTGTTGAGTGATTTGGCATACAAAATCAGCATAAGGGGGATTGCCAGAAAACTCAAGCATATTCTTAATGATAATGCGGATAAGATTTATGGGAATACGTTTGATAATGGCATAAATTAGATACATGCGAAAGGTAGGAACTTCAGACTTGTTTTCTCTAGGATGTATGTTTGTGGAAACAATAAGGTTGATAATCCTAGCTGCAGGTTTGAGGTTAATGGCATAGTAGGTACCCTATCTTCGTGACAAGTTGTGTTAGATTGAAAGATAGTCTATTTAATGTCACTAAGACTTATCGTATTGTCATCTTGGGAAAATTTATTGAGTGGATTTCCGGTGGTAAAGTCAAGGGTGTCTTGGTATTCTTATACATCTATGTTGAGCATGTCATGGATACCCTCTTCATTAAAGTTAAAGCTATGCCCATTTACCATAGAGGAGAGGGAGTTATTTTCAGGATCGAAGGTTAAGTTTGCATAGAACTCATTCACAACTTTTGAAGAGTAGGAGGGAAAGGAAGGGTTCAGAAAATCTTTCAAATTTTGCACCTCAAAGAGATCCTCCAGGTCGACGATGCTGTAGAAGTCCATGACGTCAACCGGCCGTCGTGGAAGAGGAGTTTTGGAGGAGAGCTTGAGGTAGCGATCACCAGCAGCTGCGTCGATGAAGCGGATGTCATTGATGATCGTCAATGGTGGGGAGGTCGTCCTTCCTTTCCTGCCAGCAACTTGCTTCTTTCCACGCGCAGATGATGAAGCCATTGCTTTTCTTTGAGGTGAAGAAGAAGCAAGAAGGTATTGGAGGTTGAAAAGCTAAAGAGTTGCACAAAAATGCACTAGAGAGAAGCTAAATAAGTAAGAATGTGAAAGTGTGATGCAATGACCCATTTTTGGTCCTTTTTATAGCAATCCAGTAACCAGTTCGGTCGACAAATTGTCGACCGACGACCGCAACGGTCATATCCATGGCGCGCCTTTCGGTCGCCCAACGGTCGACCAGCAATGGTCATATTCAAACGGTCAGATTCCAACGGTCAAATCTCGGTCGAGCAATTTGTCGACCGACATTGGCTCGGTCGATCAATTGTCGATCGGAAGTGTGTCTGAGTTTTGGCCATGTAGTTCTTTCTTGAAGTATGTCGGTCGAAAAGGGATAGCGGACAGAGATGTTTTCGGTCGAGCAATTCGTCGACCGAGAAACTTTCTGTTAATGAAATTTTAAGCTGATTTTTGATGTAAATGATAGACTGAATTTATAGAGCATATCTATATTTTCTAAGGGAGTAATATTGTGATTATTATTACCAATATTTGGACAATTTTTTTGGTCCTGATTATGATCACCATTTTTATAGAGAATGATTATCCAAATAAGTATTGTGTCAAGCTTATTTTAGGTCGACCTTGACTACGACCATAGCGCCACTTGGTCAAATTTAATTAATCCAAGAGGCAAATTTTGCAGATTTACTTGTGAAGTATAATTTCTGCAGATAGCTTAAATAAATATCAATTTGAATCACATTAAGTGATATCCTTGAAAGCAAGATTGATATCTTAAAGTCATGATTGTGCTTTAGATTTCTAGATAAAACATTATATTTTTCTTCTAAGATACACTATTTGGCTTGTCATAGCACCATCATTATTTTATTACAAGCTATGCCCACAATAATCTTTATCTATTATGGCAAGGCATTTTTTATTATGATCAAGAATAATATCCATTCATGGTTTGTATATATGAATCAAAGATTATTTTAGACAAACCAATGAAACGCAATGATCATGGCACATAAATTAGCATATCTTCAATACAATGATCAAGATAAAAGCAATGATTATGATCATTTCAACACACATGGTTCCTATATAGATATACCAAGGAGTACTTAGGGAAAACCATGTGGATTGTGATAAAACAATAATTTTCTTGCTTAAACAAATTCATAATTTTAGTTTTAAGTCAAATCATGTAGAGGATAATACCAAAATGGTTTCAATAAACTTTTTCAATCAATGAATAAGATTTGTTCAAAATCAGTCTTCATATAACACTTTTGCAATATGTTCAAAAGATCAATATGTCTTTATGAAAAAGATGGTCTCCAAGATTCATATTAAATCAATCATCAACAAAAAATTAATAGCAAATTGAATTAAGTTAAAAACAGGTTCAGATTTATTGCATACTTGAGAATAGGAACCTGCTCGGTCGATTATTTTTCGAAAAGTAGATGTTTTCGGTCGAACAGTTTCTCGATCGAAGAAGTTTCTGTACTATTTCAGAATTGTTTTCAGTAATCAAGAATATGAAAGTTTAAAGCTTGATTTAGTTGAGATATTTAAGTATCAAATCATCATTTAAATCTCAACTAATCATTTACATTTTGAGAATTCAAACTAAAACAAGTAGTTTAAGATGTATATTTGGAAACTTGGTGTCCTAATATGTTAAGTTGAGATAGACATAGAGGTATACAACTTAGAGTCTTTGGTCATATCTCAACTTAATTTTATTCATTTAGTTTAGGAGTTTTGGAACCCATACTAACTCAACATCCTTTTTCTTATAGGGACATGAGAAAGAGTAATGTCCAAGACGTAAACAATAATGACAACATATCGAATCAACCTCATATCTCTTTCTATGATTTTGTTCTAGGTTGTTCTTGGGTACATATATATGTTTACCTTTAGGTACATACATAGATTGATTTTCTAGTGCTTGTGTCTTTCTCCAACTAGGTTTTTGATAAGATTTTCCTTTAGGATTATAACCTAGTCCTCTCCTTCCAATTTGATGATAAGAATTATTTAAGATTTTATCTAGGGTATCATTGTTATTTAAACTACTAATCTTTTGTTGCAACTTGACAATATTATCCATTCTCTTATTGATGTCTAGCTTTGCTTGATCTAGATTAGATAATAAGGAATCTCTTTCTTTCACAATATTATCATAATATAGATGTGTACACAAAACAGGTTGTTTTTGAAGATCATTTACTTGAGTTTGCAAGTTTAACTTTTCTAGGGAAAGAAGATTGCAATTTGCTTCAACGGATTTCAGTTCAATATCATGATTATCAATAATATTTTTAAGATCCTCATTTTCAGATGTAAGAGCAAGAAGTTTAGCATGTAACTCATCATTTTCCTTATTAGATTTCTTTAATTTCTTCTTGCACTCAATATACTTATTATGTGTCTCTTCAAGACTAGCAATTAACTCTTCTTTAGGTAGATCAAAAAGACTTACCTCTTCTTCTTCTTCACTTATAGTAGCAATTAGACATTCTTTATGCACTTCTTCCTTCTTTGACTTCCATGGACAGCTAGGTGTTGTATGGCTTGTTCCTAAGCACCAATTGCAACTTGTTGAAGATTTGTCCATGCTTTTCCTTTGCTTGCGGTTGTAGACACTATCACCACCCATTCTTCAAGACTCGATTAGAGCTCCTTGAAGCCTGCTCTAATACCAATTGAAAAACCACTAGAGGGGGGTGAATAGGGTTTTAAAGTTAATTTAACAATTATTTAACTCAAACAACCACAAATGAAAAAGTAAGAAGGAGACAAGGGATTTAGAGTGGTTCCTACCTTAGCAAATACTAAGGCAGTCAGTCCACTACCCGGTTGCTTACCCAACCGGGATTTGAAAGTATTAATTTTATTACCTTCACAAGGAATTACACAAAATAAAATACTTTCTTACACCCCTTTGATCAGCCTTCTCTTTGAAGTAGATGCACCAACTCGAGGTAGCCTTCTTGAAGTAACTCCAAGCTCCCCCTTGAAGTAGCCTTCCTCTTAGAAGTAACCTCCCGTTGCACCAGCCTTCTTGAAGTAGTTCAAAGTCTCCTTCTTCACCAAGAAGATCACAACCCTCTCCAATCCGCAGCCTCCAACCTAGGAGTAGCAAGGAGAGTGCAAGCAATGAAAGTGAACAAGAAAGGAAAATGGAAATTACAACTTATCCTTTGAAGCACAAGGCTTAATTTGCCTATATCAAGCGTGTAGATCTCCTAACCAATGTATATGGAAGTGTGATTTCTGTGGATAGGAGATACTAGCCTATAGGACACGAATTTAGAGCAAGGTGAAGAATAGCCAATTGCAAGTATTGCTCAATTGCTCAAAACAAGTTGCCAATGCAAGAGTATGCTCAAAGATTGCTCAAGTGTAGAATTAGTGAGTTTAGGTGTCCTAAGGCATGTCCTATTTATAGGAATGACCTACAAGTGCTTAAGGACGTTCTAGACACTTTCTAGAGGTTTCTAAGTGCTTAACTAGCCGTTAGGTAAAAGTTAGTTGCATTAGAAACGGCTAGTTAATTAATTCTGCAGTTGCTGTCAGAGTCCATCTCGGTCGAGAAATTGTCGACCGAGATACCTACTCAGTCGAGGTTTTGTCGACCGACAGGCTCTCTGGATCAAGTGTTTGCAACGTTCATCTCCAACTTCCAACTACCTTGTCAGTTGTGTCTAACGGCTACCTGGGTCTTTCTCGGTCGAGGAGTTTTTCGACCGAGAGTGTCTCGATCGAGGATTTTGTCGACTGAGATTGACCCTATTTCAATGTTTCAAATAAAGACATTAAGTTTGTGTATGAGTGTGCATATATGACACTATTGAAGGGGATGACCTATTTAAGTTTGTTGTTTAGCTAGGGAAGATCTAACACTTGATTTACATGAAGTCTAAGTACTTGTACATTATATACTTGTACAAGTTTTACAATTTATTACATTTATGAAATTAAAACAATTTAGCATATAGATCTTCCATGATATTTGTCATCCACCTTATTCCTGCAACACTCAAGTAGCACGTTAGATCGCAAGAATGAAATGTTTGTCATTATCAAAACAAAGGGTTTTACTGATGTCCATTTAGCCAACATCAGACAGTTGATATCAATGACATCTTCAATATGTTTCTTGTATGCATCCCTATCAGCCTTAGATGTATTGGGAAGGAGTTCATCTGGATCTGGTGCCTCCAGGACATAGAGCTTACACTCATGTGTGAGAACGATTCTCAATGTCTTGAACTAGTCATGGAAGTTGTTTCCGTTTAATGTTTCCTTCTCAAGGATCGATCATAGAGAATGTGGTAGTTGTTTGTTGCCTTTTCATTCTACAAAAGAATTTGTAATTTTCTCAAAAAACTCATTTTCAATTTGATTTTATTTGACTAAAATTTGATGATATTAATTAGGTCTTTAATTAACTACCACTCTCACTATTTCACTCAAATTGATAATCCTCACATATCAATTTGGAAGATTTTAGCATACAACCTCCTAGTGAGCCAAGATCTAAAATACTTCACCTATTACCCGACCAACACTAGCGTCCATAGTCAATCATTAAGGTAGATAATATTTGTCAATTGCACATTCTGCAATTATTGTATAGATGATATGCTCAACTCTTTGCCATAGTCGTCTACATGCATGTAGTTCTTAATCTCATTAAGGTCACATAGTTAAGCTCGACCCAGAAGTCGACATGATAATAATGCACCCCTCTTTGTAGGCCTACACTATTATCATCACTCTTCCACGAGATAGACAACACACCACCCTTGGGGTGCCTACTCTTAGTAGATAAAAATTTGCATGAGTTCCATTAATGAAAAGCATATAAGACTTTATATTTTATTTGAGGGAGTTTGTATATATATTGTTAAATACATATACTTTATCCAATCCCCACATATATATAGTACGAACTACATACATGCTATATACCACAATGTAAACATGCAATATAAAACAAAAAAGTGATGGTTGTGGCCATATTTACTGTAATTCCTTGGAGCCACAAAGAATTACTACCACCTAGGTTAGCAGATGCATGCACCTGTTGTTGGTGTAGATCTATTCTTGCAAATCTGGGTTGATCGATTCAACCCTTGAACCGTTTGTCTCGCCCCTTGGCCAATCGTTCGGTCTCCTGAAATGATCATCTGGCCTCCTATCCAACTAATGTTTGGACACCCCTAGGCAATCGATTGGACCCACCATATGTTTGGTTTTCTCCTCCTATGATCTGCTCTCTTTGGTCCTCCAGTCGATCAGCCATCAGATACTGATTGTCACCTTCATCGTTGCAAGAAATGAAACTATCCTATTGCTATTGAACTTATTACATTGTAAGGAGAAACCTCAACTCACATTCGAGGGGAGAATAGGTAGGAAAGAATAATACTTTACATTGGGAAGCAGAAGGTAGAGTCTCAGTATGCAAACTTAGATATAATAGGAAGTAAAAACACAACCACCATGTAAAAATATTAGGGTTATTGTCCATAATCATGCTGCACATCCACCATCAAAACTCACTTTTAGGGCAAAGTGTGTGAATTGCACACATACACACACACACACACACACACACACATATATATATATATAGTTTGGGATTATATGTGGTCTTTGATCGGATATGCACATTACTCCTTTTAAATATCTGCATAGTTTGCAAAAAATAAAAGAAAAAAATCAAAATTCCAATCATATCTATTATCCTAAAACATACTAAATTAACCTGGCTCTAATACACTATAGGGAAATACCGGCACAGATAGGGAAGCATAAATTTTTTTTGGCATGTTCACATCAACCACTATGTAATGCAAAGGATAGTTTAATGATTTCATACCTGATCATGGAGCAATTCCATCGAATATAACTTGTTTCACTAGTCATGTATTCCTAGTTACCCTGGGATTCATCTGCAACAACTCCTAGTTGTATTTGGATGACATATGTACATCTCGTAGTCTTCACCATAGACAACATACTCAAATGGTGTTTGTAGCAGCTCCTGGTCTCAACACAAACTGCAGGATGACGTAGTCCTCCTAGAGGTAGACAACAATCTTTTCACCTCTATATAAGTCAACATGGACCACCTAGAACTCTTTTTGTTCTGGTAGGATAGGCAGGAAGGAGTTGTCCCTCCCATTGGTGTGCTAGGCACCAACTTGCTCTCCCATAATTGTTTCTCCCTTACGATCCCTCCCTTTAGTGAGTAGTACTATCTCAGACTATGTATTGGTTACTACAACTAGAGAGGACAATAATTGACATAAGCAATTAAGTTGTGTTATGGGAAGCCCCTAGTACCACTCTATTTATAGTAGGAGTTAGGGTTTGGGTTCCTAGCCTGTATGGGAAAGGATGGGACTGGAAGATCATAATTTTCACAACCTGTGAGCACCGAACTGGTCATTTCATAACCAAACCAGTCAGTTCACATGTGATTCGATTGGTTCACTCTGGGAACTGATCATTTTGCACTATGAATTGGTCACTTTTCCATGTTTCCCAATCGCATATGAATTAGCAAATTTGAATCCAATTAATGCCCAACATGATGTTAGCATGAATCCTTGATGAAATCGAATTTCTTCATGAATCGAGTAACTCACCCACATGAATCGGGCATCTCACTTACCCTAACTAGTGGTTGGTGAGTCGAGCCAGTCAGTTCACTAAGTGAACCAGCCAGTGTGCTTTCCAGTTCTAGCAGAAATTTGCCAATGTAGTTTCCAATCAACTTGACAGTCCAACTGGTCGTCTCAACACTTGAACTGGTCATTTGGGAGTCCTATCGATTGATTTGTTTCTTGAATTGAATACCTAAACACTTTAGTAATCAATCCAATCATCATTCATGAGTAAACTTCTCTTATATATGAGTTCCTATGTGTGACCCTATAGGTCCCATGTCACAATGGTAGTGAATGTCCATAACTAGTTTATGACATCATAAGCAAAGAGTGGTGCCTAGTCACACATCAGTGCTACCCATGTGAATGAAAACTTGGAGAACAACTTCAACCTACAATCTGTAAGGTGTTACAATGATTGTATAATTCCTTTTTCTCTTATATCTAGAATGATCTCGTATGGAATCGTCATCCTCTCAATTTTCAATCCATGTTCCTTGAACCAGAGTAGACTATTTATGCCCACGCACATGTGTTTCTTAGTCTCTCTTATCAAGTGTCCATGATATCAAGCTCTATTAGGAGGGAGAAATTCTATCTACATCACTCAAAGTAAACCCCCATGTGTCACAACTACCCAATCATCACCATTATGGCAATTCTTATTCAAGGTTACGTTGGATGATTTCAATGTATACTGAATGACATGTAATGAGTGTAGTGATTTCAAGTTTAAGAACCACAATCACCATCTTCACTATGAGAGATGACTATGACCACCATTTATGGTTTCCACATGTCACTCTCAAGGTGGGTCTGTCTGATATACTATTCTCTAACAAGCATCTGTGTGCTTGGTTTGATATCACATATCATGACCAATGAGATTATGTCATCAACCAATAAACAATCTAGTCTTATGTGTTACTACTATCTATATGCCTTCTAATGTAACATATGACTAGGGACATAGCAATGATGTACATACTCTTAACATATGTTTGATCTCATTGTTCAAGTCACGTACTTGAAGGCATACATCGCAGAGTATTGTCATTGTTTAGACATCCATTATATTTCCTCATTATTTCATAATTGAGTGAAACAAAATGAATTGGAACTTTGCCTTTATTATTATTAATAAAATATCATGCCATCACAATCATCACCTGATTGGATCTTTGGGCATACTATACCAACAGAGCAAGCTTTGCATAGTGGTTCCAAACTCCAAACTAGGGGAGTGTACATCCACTACCTAGAGAGGTCAACCTCTAGGATTTTACAACCATTGCATACTTATATTCCATTATAAGACATATAATAAGACCTTCCTTTTGTAGGGAAAGGATACCTAGCCTTCCTCTTTAAGGATGAAAAGGAGCCAATAAACCTTACAACGTCTTACCTATCCTTTGAGCAAGAGTCCTCAACCTCTACAAGGGCTTGCCAACTTTTGCAAGGATCCAGAGACTTGCACCAAGGATCTCCCCTCTTGCAACAAGTCTTCCACCTTGAAGGAATTACCCACTCTTCTCAAGGATCTTCAACCATCACCTTCTCATTTGATATGCTTTCACCAACTTTGCTTGAAGAAATGGATTGGGAAAAGGAAGGTTTGAGAGCTTCAGAATAATTACAAGGAAGTAGCTCTCTCAAAAATAACCTATTTCACTCAAGTTGATGGTTTGATTAGTAAGAAAGAGAGATAAAGGGGCTCCTAGTAGACAAATCCACTCAACTATAGCTAGGATCATAATAAGCAAACTTGGGATGAAGCACAAGGGTCCCTATTTATAGTTGGGGATGTCTACTGGCTAGTAGAAGCACTTGGGAGTGAATTCTAGTCATTTGGGGTGTTACAACAGATCTATTGTTTATGTTTGCAACACTCCAAACCTAGAAACACTTTTTCTACACTTTCTGTATAGTGAGATCGGTCATGTTCTAATAAAGAAAACTCGACCGATAGAACTATGTGACGAAGAAAATTTGAAGTGTCGGTTGAGTTTATCCTAGATGAAACTCGGTCGATGGCTGAAATTTGATTTGGTCAGTGCAAGGTGTTGGTTGAGTTCATCCTGAGGAAACTTAAACGACCCTGGCAATTCCCAAAATCCATCAAGCGTGTCGGTCTAGTTTATCAAGGATGAAACTCAGCCCACAAAACTCCCTATAATGAATTTTGTAAATTGTGATTTGAGTGTTTAAATATTTGTTTTAAGTGCTCTTGATTTCTTTAATCTTCATTACAAGTCATAGAATCAATACAAATTATTAACAAAATTCTCCTAAGGATATCAGAGCATATTTCACAAGAGCATTCACATTGAATTTGGCTTATATTTGGTCAAGCTAGGTCTTGATTGAATTGATCCTTTTCATGTACCTAATACCTTAAATCAATCTCAAATAGACATATTAGATACATATGAAAGGAATTGTTAAGTAATCATCAAGATATGGGTGATGTATAACTGTTAGTTTAACATTCTCCCCCTTTTTGAAGATGACAAACAATTCCTCAACATATTGAAAAGGACTTGGAATTTAAACTTTTACCTTCTTAATTATAAGGGGATACATGAATGAACAGCAACAATTTCTCCCCCTCAATTCATGTTTGCCTTTGCCTGTATGGTTAGTTTCTCCAAAAAGCATAATCATATAACATATATACTGTTGAGTCCTCCTACATAGTCACATGATACTTTATAGAATTAACTAGAAAAGGATCACAATTCAATATGTACTAAGCTCATTTCTCTCCCTTTGTCTTATGAAAAAGGAATGTGGCTAGAAGAGCTAAAACACAGGTCTTATTGAAGGTACTAATGACACAACCAACCACCATATGCAAGGACCAACCAACAAAGCTGAGAGAACAAACATGTTAGAGTCATTATAAACAATATGGAAGCACATACCAAGAACTCATGAGATATAATCAGACATAGAGTTAAAGGTACATAAAATCAAATTACACCAAAGTATATGTCCTCTCTAGATGAAAACTACAAAATGGAAAAGAAAAGCAATGAGATATGAAAATCGTAAACCTCAGATACACTGTCCAAATGTTCAGTACATGAAAGTCTACAAAAAAGATATAGATATGAGAACTCTATGACCTAAAAACTAAACATCAAGGGAATCTATGTCAACAGTCTCATAATCATCAGGCTAGTAGTCTCCATCATCATTAGAGGGTGCATCAGGGGTCTCAAATGAGTCCTCACCATTATCTCCATCATAATCGGAACCATCATCACCATCCTCATCATCATCCTCATCCTCATCACCATCACCATCAACATCATCATCCTCAACATCCTCATTTGCCATCTCTATATCCTCCTCAAGAATGAACAAGTGAGGACTGGATCATCTAGGGTTTCTCTCTGCCCAAGAGTTGCCACACTCCCGCAGTGCCATAGCTTGCTCAAAGTTGGGTATAGAAACCCAATCTTAGTTAGCAAGAAAGGCAACAATAAGGTCTAATAGAATAGCAAGGAGCTGAGAGGCATAAGGCTGAGAGGAAGCAGAGGTATGTCCACCATCTAAGGTAGGGAGTGCATATGAAACAGTAGGTTGGTAGGCTAGGTGGAACTGGCTTATGCATAAGAGGCATAGTCAGTAGCTGGGTAGGCCTGGTAGGTGGGGTAGGGATGGGTGCATGACAAGTTCATATTTGAGATTATCTGAACAAGATCCTGATTGAGTTTCTCCTAGACCTACAGGTTGTATACCTATTGGTGCATCATGTAGCCTATCAGGGTTTCATTTGACATTGAAAATGAGGCATGGTAAGGTCTAGGAGGTTGGGATGAGGTTGAAGCACTAGGGGTAGAGGAGGTGGGGTGAAAGGAATTCTTGATCATGGTTTCACTGATGTAAACACCTTTTTGATTGACATTGTAGCCAAGGTATTTGAAAATGGATTGATCATTGTGATCTTGAAAGACACCACAAATTAGATTAGGGTAGGGTGGGTGGGAGTCTCGAGTATTCTTTTCTATGTCAAAGCAACTCATGGGGTGTAGAATGTATCTTTTCCATTTGACATAGATATTTAGTAGACATACATGATCACAACCAAGTTCTCTACAAGATCCATTTGATTATTTTTCAGATGGATGTTGCATTAAACTAGGAGAGAGACAAAGTGTGTCTTAATATCTAGAGAAGAAGAAGGTAGGATGGCTCTCTTCCTATATGGGACCTCAATCTTCTTACATTTTTGTGGATATAAGAAAGATATAACTTAGGGTCAAAGCTCTTATAGAAGGCTTCTAGGTCAAGGAGGTCTCGATAGGTAGGATAGGGAGTCATCCAACTAGGCGAGGTGAAAGATAAATAACCATTCAATGATTTCTTAGAGATAGTAAACTTGACTCCCCCTATCATGGATGACAAAAAAACTTGGATGTTAGGAGGAGGCACCAAGGTGGTGTATTTCCATGTTAGATTTGCATAGAACTCATGCACCACCTTCTTGATAGAGAGGGACTTGTTATAGGTTCAACATTTGTTGAAAATAACATCAAGAAGTTAGTTACAATAGAGTCTCTTTTTCTTTACTTCTCATTGATAGGAATCAATAGGGTCCAGAAAGGATAATGGTTCCTAGACAATACCTCCCTATACTGATTACTTCTTGACTAGAGAAAAAGGAGGTACTATCATAAGAGATATGCCTAATGGTTGTAGAAGACGAATGTACACTTGAAGGACCTATTCTCTTTCACCTATTGAATTCCATGGAGAGGGAAATAGGTGAAGATGTCACCAAAAAAGGAAGAGAACTCGAGCTGTAGGAAGCCCAAACTAGGCTTAGAGGTTGAGGAAGGTCAAAATAGGCTAGATATGGCAAAGAAAAGTGGATTGGGTGACCTAGCATTCAAGGACGAACAGAAGGGGTGACCAATTGGTCGAGTTTTAACTAGTTTAGAGGGAGAAAATTTTCTAACAATCTATATATACTTCCGCACAACAGTGCTTTTGATCAAGTTTTAGATTTGGGAAACTCAGCCGAGACTACTGTGTGTTCCGACCTTGGGTCAATTGTCAGTCGAGTTTCCCCAGAGCAAACTCAGATGACAAAAGAGCATATCCAAAAGATATGAAATTTATTTATAGGCCACTAGAGTGCTATATAAATTTGTTTTTCTAGCCTATCATGAATTTTGAATGTATTAAGGAACTTTCCTCTCATAATCGGATACTATTTTGTAATAAAACAAATGTTTGTGAAAAATAGCCCAAACAAGCAAAATAGGCATTAGAACTAGTCGTATGTAGCACTAACAAGAATAATGTGAGCAATATATGAGCAAGATCATATAGGTATGAGAACATTTAGCTAGAAGGCATACCATCATAATCAAGAGCAACAATAAGCAATTTTGATCTAATGTAGGTAAATTGCTCTCTAGCTAGAGGTTTAGTGAAAATGTCTGCAAGTTGGTTCTCTGCATCCACATGAGTGATATAGATATCTTTCTTAGCAATGTTGTCATGGAGGAAATGATGGAGGACCTCTATATGTTTGGCTCTACTATGTAGTATAGGATTGTAAGAAAGAATGATTGCACTAGTATTATCACAAAAGATAGGAGAAGCATCATAATGAGCATTAAAGTCTTGGAGCATTTTCTTCATCCATAGGAATTGGGCACAAAACTCCCAACTGCAATGTATTCAACCTCGTTAGTTGAAAGAGCCACTAAGCCTTTTTTATTAGATAACCAAGAAACTAAGCACGGTCCTAGGAGGAAGCAAGTTCCACTTGGGCACTTTCTATCAATCAAGCACCCGATATAATCCACATCACTATAAGAAGTAGGAGTAAAGTCCCTAGACTTGGGATACCATAGTCCAAAATTTTGGTTTTTGGTTAGGTGCCTTAGAATCTTCTTAACCACTATAAGATGGGATTTTCTAGAGCTTGATTGAAATCTAGCACACAAGACAATACTAAACATATTATTAGGTCTAGAGGTCGTTAAATATAATAAGCTACCAATCATATCTCTATAGATATTCTCATCTACGTTCTCACCTTCCTCATCTCTATCAAGTTCGGTGTTGTTTGACTTGGGAGTTCCATCAACTTGGTGTTCTCCATCCCAAAGTGCTTCAAGAGTTCACTTGTAAACTTGTCTAGGTTGATGAAGTTTCTCTCCTTTTTTTTCTTGATTTGTAATCCAAGGAATAATGTAAGCTCCTCCATCATACTCATCTCAAATTCACTATGCATAAGAGAACTAAACTCCTTGCTAAGATTAAGATCAATTCTGCCAAATATGATATCATCAACATATATTTGAATTATCAAAAAGTTTCTAGAAGTGTGTTTTAGAAAGAGGGTAGAATCAACTTTTACCATGGCATAGCCATTATTTAGAAAAAAGTTCTTTAATTTCTCATACTAAGCTATAGGTTCTTGTTTGAGTCCATAGAGAGCTTTTTGTAGCAAATTAACATGGTTAGGAAGCTTGTCATGCTCAAAGCTGGGAGGTTGAGCCACATAGACTTCCTCCTCTATTCTACTATTTAGAAACAAACTTTTCACATCCATTTGGTATAGTAAGAATTTTTTATAGATAAAAAATGCAAATAACATTCGAATAGATTCAAGTCTAGCAATAGGAGGATAAGTTTCATTGATTTCAATACCATCATGTTGATTGTAGCCTTGAGGAACTAACATTGCTTTATTCCTTACCACTTTGCCTCTTTCTACTAAATTGTTGTAGTAGACCCACTTGGTGCTAGGGATTTTTCTATAATTTGCTTTTGGCACTAAGGTGCACACTTTTTTCTTTTCAAACCACTCTAGATCCTCTTGCATATCTAGGATTCACTCATCATCTTTCAGATCTTCTTTCACATTCTTTGGCTCATGTTGTCAGATGAAGGCATTGTTAGCTTGTTATTTGTTGAAGGCAGCCCATATCTTCACTCTTTTAAAAGGATTGCCAATTATGAGCTCTTGAGAATAATCTTTAGCAAATGGGGGAGTTTGATTCGTATTTTCTTCTTTTTTCTCTTCTTCATCTACTACCACCTCTTTTCCTTTGTCAATGATGTAGAGATCTAATAATATAGGAATCACCTCATCTACAACATCATCGTTTAGAATATTCTTGAAAATAGAGGGGTTAGTTTCAAAAAATTTAACATTCATAGATTCTTCTACTTTAGACAACTCAATGTAAATGCTCTATATGCTCTACTAGTAGTGTTATAGACAAGAAAGAAAGCCTTATAAGATTTCTCATCAGACTTGTCAAAAGAATTGTTGGTATTCAAAACAAAACAAGGACAACCGATAACATGAATGAAATCAATGGAGGGCTTTCTAACTCACCATAACTCATAGGGGTTTTTCTTTAAGGAAGGATGGGTGAAAACCTAGTTTTTCATAAAACATGAAGTGCTAACGGCTTTGGCCCAAAATTTCATTGGAGTTTCATACTGTAGATGTAACAACCCTCTTCTAGCTTTACTGGAAATCCTAGAGATTTAGAATAACCTTAATATTTGTTATTCTTTTATCAGTAATATAATAACTTGTTCTTTATATTAACTATGGCAATCTAAAATACTTATTTGGATAAATCGTAATCATGACTTAAGCGTACCACCAAGATCTGAGTTGGAGTTGATACAACATTAGCCCATACATGTATGTAAGAGGCGAGTCAATGACATTTGAGAAATAAATAATAAATAAATTTTCATTTGAGAATATTATCAAACTAATATTGTAGGATTTTAGTGAATTCAAATACAAATCCAATGAAAAAGTAATAAACTAAATTGGAGTTAAAATGAGTGAGTTATGGCCTTTTTAGTAACATGTAAAGTTTCTCAGCGGTAGCCAAATATGGTCCCCAAAGGCCCAGGGATCACCAAGAATGGTCGCTAAAGGGCTAGCAGTCATCAAGAATGGTCGCCAAAGGTCTAGCAGTCACCAAGAATGTTCGACAAAGACCCAGTGACTGCTAAGATCTCTGCCCAGGACAACCAATCATAAAACTATCATATCTCAGGCTATACATATCCATTTTCAATGTAACAAAGTGGTTGGAACCGTGATTTGATCCTCTATCATTGCAGACCCTTTAGCTGATGAAAAGATGACCTAGAGAGTGATTTCTAGGGCAATTTTTGGTGATGAACATGAAGAACAACAAAAATCAAAGGGTTTTCCATAGATTCGACTTGGTAAGTGGTTTTTAATTGTAGATCCTTCCTTCTCTTCATGTTCCCTTACTTGAAATTCCTTGATTCATCAATTAAAGGTTTTAATTAACCTTCTCTCTTCTCTTTCTACCTCCATCCAGCATTTTTCGAGCTTATTTTCTTGTTGGAAGCCTATTTATGAGGAGATCTTGTGGCTTGGGATGAGATTTCAATTCGTGTGAGGCAAGATCTGAGCTTGATTAGTGCTCAGACTTAAGTTAGCAATCTGTGACAAGACCAGTAGTTGGAAAATCACCTTCAAACCCAGATTTAAACGATATAAATTTAAATAATAGCTTTCTAGTATTCAATTCTTGCTTTATGATAATTTCTATGGTTTAATAAACATATGTAGTGATTTTAAGTAGTTGGAATGCTTTGTTAATCACATTTTAGTGATGTAATCATGTCAAAAGCTACTATGTGAGTTGTTATGAATTGATACGTGATGAAATGGTGTAAATTGAGGCACCAAGGAATCCGGGTTTCCCTAATTCATGTTTAAAGAGTCAAAATATGGCTTATGAGATCTGTGAAAATTCTAGATGATTTATGTATTTAATACAAGATGCATGATTGATGAAAATAGAATAATCATTAGTTACAAATATGCATCCTATTAATAAAATAATTATCACTAGATGTTAGATGCCATGGACACTAGAGTATCCTCACAGGATGTGGCATGCACTGTGAGGAGGAAATGGTTTTGCAAGTAGAGGTAGTCTAGATCAAGGTAAGTCAGACCGTACCAGTAGGGTGCGGGGGTCTTGATCAGTAGGGCAAACACCTTATGAATGGTGTGGTACCCAACACCAACCAGGTATTGTAGTAGTACCTATGTTACAAGTTGTAGTGATTAGTGTTCAGTAGGTCCACTAATGCACAATAAGCCAAAGTGCTTTGAGTCTCTTCCTGAGTACCCAAGTTTAGAGGAAGATTCTAGATCTCCGAACGCTCCCATTAGCCATCAAGAGGTAGACGTGGTGATGCTAGTTGTAGTCGTGCTATTGTGATTAGAGACTTAGGAACCCAAGCATGCTTCTAAGTCTTGTACAGTGAGATTGTAGCTTGTTGCAATGCTTTCACACATTGTTGTACACCTCATGTGGGTCTAGTGGCTTAATAAATGAATTTAAAATAATATGATGGATTAGGTTATCCTTTTATTGTATTTATTATCTATTCAACGTCCATGATGAGTGACTTACAATTTTTAAACTTCCATGCTCACAAACTTTTCATTTATGTTCTATTAATTGTAAGTAAAATAAATATCATGGTTACTATTGATTTTCTACTCACTAAGCCAGTGGCTCACCAACCTAATGAACAATTTTTTAGGTAAAGAATTAGCTTTTCTGGAGGAGTATGGAAGTTAGGTTTTACCAAGAATAGATTAGTGGTCCTAAAGAAGAAGTAGTTAGAATAGATAGATGGTCTCTTATCCTTCCTATGGTTCCTGGGAATGAGTGAGTGAGAAAAGAGAGCAGTTGTAGTAAAATGTACATGATATATATTAAAGTGTGATTTTTTTTATATGTGTAGTCAAATTCTTTTGTACCCTTAATATATGTTTAAGTGAGATATTGTTAGTTTGCTAAATGATGTTACTATATATCTGATAAAATAAAAAGTTATGGATGATTTTTTGTAAGTGGTTAAAAGATGATGGTTAGTAGTAATCCCAGACAGAAGTATATCTCATACCCTTAGATAAGAATTATTTTCAAATTATTTTGGGTATGGACTTCATTGAGACATATCGCATCCAGTTAGATTGTTGTAAGAAAGAAGCTATCTTTCAACAAGATGGTTTTTCATGTCTTTACCGGAGACATGAAAGTGTTACCCACATGTATAGTATCAACTATTGTAGCTGTTAAGATTATGAGAAAGGGGTGTGATGCCTTTTTAGCACATGTGGTGGATGGTAGGGTAGAGAAAATAATAGTTAGTATAGTAGATGTTTCAATAGTATGTGAGTTTCCAGATGTCTTTCCTGATGAGTTGCTAGGTTTACCACCTGAAAGGGATATTAACTTTGAGATACATATTTTACTTGGTAGTCACCCAATAGAATTATCTTCCTATAGAATGGCACCTGTAGAATTGAAGGAATTGAAAACCCAATTACATGAGTTGTTGGATAAAGGATTTATTCAACCTAGTACATCACCATGGGGAGATCCAATATTGTTCATGAAAAAGAAGGATGGAATCATACGGTTATGCATAGACTATAGGAAACTGAATAAGATAACAATTAAGAACAAATATCATTTGCCTAGGATTGATGACCTATTTGATCAACTACGTGAAGCAACAATCTTTTCAAAGATATACCTCAGATTGGGATACCACCGATTAAGAATAGAGACATTTGATATACCTAAGTCATCATTCAGAACAAGATATGGACATTTTGAGTTTGTAGTTATGTCTTTTGGACTAAAAATTTCCGTACAACCTTTATGGACATGATGAACAGGGTTTTCAAACCATATCTAGATTAATTCATATCTGTGTTTATGACAATATTCTTATATATTATAGAGATGCAGAACAACATGAGCAACGTTTGAGGATAGCCCTACAGTTGTTGAGGTAACATCGATTTTATGCTAAGTTCGACAAATGTGAGTTTTGGTTTGATGAAGTATCTTTTCTTGGACATGTCATATCTGGAGAAGGGGTCAGTGTTGACCTTAAGAAGGTAGAATCTTGTCATGGAACCATATTTACCCCAATCCCAATCCCACTGCCTAGACAGAAATAAAGGATTGAAGCACCCGTCCTTGAGTGGCCTGATAGGATCTCACAACTGGTATATACAATAAGAAATAACAACTCATAAAAAGGGAATTTAAAGAATAAACTAACCAATTATGATATTTTGTGGTTTAATACTTGACATCAGAGTACATCGAGTGCGGAAGTGATCTAGTTAGTGCTCCATTTGTTTTGCCTAAAATCAAGAAAATTGAGACACAATCATGCAATTGCACCGTATGCTATCAAAATCAAGTAAAATAGTTTATAGAAAAAGAATATACTTGGCATGACTTATATTCAAAAGTATAACAAACAATTTTCAAAACCAAAAGTTATTCGACAAGTTGTATATTTCAAACAATTTGAGTTTTATTTTGAGTTCCCATTATGTTGTAATCGAGAAGCATGCTTATATATTTTGTGTGACTCTTTCGCCCCAATGCGATGGGGGAGGTCACTAGGCTCCTTCTATCCATATGAGGTAGGAGGCTAATGTACAAGTCCACTTCCAAATGAGGGGGTTTCTTGCACTCCGTATCAACATTATCAATGTCATCATCATCATCAGTATATGGGCAGTCATAATGGGCATTATCATTTATGTTCTCATGTTTTTCTCAAAATATAATATATGGAAAAATGAAAGACTAATCATAGGGAATAGTAGCTCAATCAAGTTATATAGGCAAGTATACAGTCAAGAGATACATAAAAAGTATCTTCAATACAATCAAAGATGAGATATAATAGCATACCTTTCACCGAAGATATAGAGTACAGATCTCAACACGTAGTTTGTCATCCCTTTGAGTTAGATCCTAAATCATCAAGATTGGATCAAGGGTTAAGATCATGATGTATATAATATCATGTTTCAAAGTTCAATATTAGGGTTACACTTTTCCTATGTCAACCTTAGGGTTAGGTCATTCACTTATTATCAATCAATATTTCAATATGTCTAACATTATTTCAAGTGTCAATCATTTTTTAGTCTGAACGACTTAACTAGGTTTTCTAGGATCATATGTGTTAACCCTAAATTATGATCATTATTCAAGTTACTATCACATTTCTAGCTCATCGTCATGATACTCAACATCATTGGAGTTGAAGATTACATTGATAAAAGTAGGATCATGGATCATACACATGATCAAGGGTTTTGTAAGATTTATCACAATCATGATATCAATATCACAATTCTAGGGTTAGAACTCATCACCATGTTATAGCATGAAACAACATTCAAGATATGAACAAGTCAAAAAATTTAGATCTAGAGTCTTATCTAGTCAAGTTTGGTTTCATATGATCATTAGAGTCAGAATTTGGGTTTCTCAAAGATCAAATATCATTATTGAGCCATTTGTCAAAATAAGTAAGCAAGGGTTTAAGATCTAGGTATGTCAGTGAAATCCATTAGGAATTAGGCTCCACAAGTATTTTTAAATGATCTATTGGATTTTTTAATGAAGATCGATTATTTATACGTGGTTTTGCTGTTGGGAATCAAGAAATATGATTTTTGGAAGATCAGATCATTTATTTGATTTTCAAGCTGAGAGAGATGTAAAAATACCTTAAAATGAAAAAGGTCGACTGTTGGATTTACCTGATTGGGAGACTGAGACTATGCCACGTAAGCACACTGCTTGCTCAGTTAGTGGTTCAATTCAACTCAGATTTGGCAGGTTCAATGCTCGATTGATTGGTTTGACCAATGTTTGTTAAACTGATTGTTTGGTTTAATGGACCAATAGTCTTCCTCCTTGAACCACGGTTCATGGATTCTTTTCTCCCATTTCCAATAGTCACGCGAGCAATCCATCCTCATGAGCTCGAAAGCAGGGTGGAGGGGTCACCGGTGCATAGGAGATCTAGGAGAAGGAGTAGCCGATGGAGGAAGCCAAGGTGCCACTCAGGTCCGTCATGACCCTACGGAGGTGGTGGTGGTTGCAGATTTGGGTGGCTAGCTGAGGAGGTAGGACACCCAATTTGGGTTCGTCGATGGTACTGCTTGGATCAGTAGTAGATCATGGATGATTTTAGGGTGTTGGAGGTCAGTTGAGGGTGTGATCATGAGGGTCGTAGATGAGTGTGGTGTTGGCAAGCATGAGGGACTCCTTTTATAGCACCAGGGGTAGGTTTTATGGCTAAACAGGGTTTTACCCTTGGCCATGGCCTCCAGAAAGAGAGGAGAAAGTGCGGAACTTATTTTGGCAGCTAGATAGAGCATGAAAAATGGTCAAACTATGGTTTGTTAAGTTCCAATTTGTGAGGGGATTGTTTCCTCTCGGTTAGAATTTCAAAATGAGGTCAAGAGCGTGAGATTGCTAGTCTCGGCCATAAAGACACCTCCCCACTGATCGCGTGAGGTTGATGATGACCTCATGACCGTTGGATTAGGCCTAGATCTGTGATTGGAATATCCAAGGGCCAACAATCACCCTGAACCACTTGTCGGGATCGCTAACATGGAAAAGCCAAGAAAAAGAGCAAATAAAAGGGAAATAAAGGGGTTTTCTATACATAAACTTCAATAATTCATAGAAAATCGTAGGAATGTCCAATTGTGATGAAATTTGGATCATAGGTTCAAAATAATGTGTAGAATATTTATAAAATTTTGAGAACCATAAGATGATGTTTGATTGACCAATTTGCTTCTTTGGACAAGGTGATGAATAAATCCAATTTGGGGTGTTATAATGTGTATAAAATCCACATTGATCGGCATATTTCAAATTTGAGCAACAATAGTAATCAAGTATCCAAGAAAAATTAATTTGAGGTCATGAGTGAATATAATGAGGGAAAATTGTATTTAATTTATAATTATGCTGAATTTCACTATGTCACAATTTGTTCTTCAGTGGGAGCAACCTAGGACACCTACTGAGATCATAAGTTTCTTAGAGTTGACTGGTTACTATAGTAGGTTTATAAGGAACTTCAGTGCAATAAGAAACACCTCTTACACACTTAACAAGGAAAGATGTACCTTTTGTTTGGTCTGAGTCATGTGAGAAAAGTTTTCAAATTTTAGATAAGAAGTTAACCACAACACCAATCTTGATATTACTAGATGAATATGAAGGTTATGTGGTTTTCCTTGATGCATCTAGGAGAGGTTTGGTATGTGTTCTTATGCAATAAGGGAAGGTGGTGGCCTATTCTTTTGGACAACTTGAGAAGAATGAAGAGAAATATCCCACGAATGATCTTGAACTGGCAGCAGTAGTGCATGCCTTGAAGACATGGCATCATTATCTCTAGGGTGAATCATGTCAGGTCTTTATTGATCATAATAGTCACCTAAGACAACATATTTGGTTAGAGATCATAAGGTATTATGACGTCATCATTTGTTACTACCCTAGAAAGGACAATGTTGTGGTAGATGCTTTGAGTAGGAAGTCAACTTGCTCTACAGAAATGTTTTCAATGGCATGTGTAAAAAGGGACTTGTTAGTTAAGATAAGAGAGATGAACTTGGATCTAAATATGTCTAATCAAGATGGACTGATTTCACAAATGCAAGTTAAACCTACATATTGTGATCAGATCAAAGGTCTTTAGCATAGATATAGAGAATTGTAGTAGATCATGCATGATATGTACAAAGGAAAAAGAACAAAATTCTGATAATCGAATGAGGGGTTGCTATATCAACATGATAGACTATGTGTGCTAGATGACACTTAGTTAAAGAAACAAATTCTTAAGGAAACTCACTATTCTATGTATGCAATGCATGCAAACAACACAAATATGTATAGATACATGAAGGAATTCTATTGGTGGTCAGGTATGAAAAAGCATGTCATCTAGTCAAGGACGAACATCAGAAGATGGCATATACTCTGCAGTCACTTTCTATCTCTGAATGGAAGTGGGAGTCTATCACTATGGATTTTTTGGTTGGATTACCTAGGACACCACATGGTTTTGACTCTGTATGGGTAATAGTAGACATGATGACTAAGTATTCTCACTTCCTACCAGTTAAGACAACCTGGGATACACCAAAGTTATCCAAGATTTACATAGATGAGATATTTAGATTACATGGGATACCCATTTCTAAAATTTCTCATAGAGATCCCAAATTCACGTCCATGTTCTGGAATCAGTTGTAATGTTCCTTGGGAACAAAGTTGAAATTTAGCATAGCATTTCATCCTTGGACAAATGGACAGTCAGAGAGGACAATTTAGACCATAGAGGATATGTTGAGAGCATGTGTTTTGTAGTTCAGTGATAGTTGGGATGATCATCTCAATATTATGGAGTTTGCTCACAACAACAGTAACCATTCCAGCTTAGGCATGTCCCTTTATGAAGATCTATATGGGAGAAAGTGTAGATCTTCTATTTGTTAGTATGAAGCTGGAGAATGACAAATTTTAGGTCCAGAGTTGGTAGAAGAAACAACAGAAAAGAAATCTATGATCAAACAACAATTGAAGGCTGCTCAACATGGATAGAAAAGCTATGTAGAGAAACAATGTAGCCACTTTAGTTTGAGGTTGGAGATGAGGTCTATTTGAAGGTCTCTCCCCAGAAAGGTGTGCTGAGGTTTGGAAACCAAGGCAAACTAACTTCTAGATTCATGGGTCGCTATGCAATCATTCAAATAACTAGACTAGTCATGTATAAACTTGATTTGCCTTTAGAGTTGGCTAATTTATATGATGTGTTTGATGTGTCTATGTTAAATAAGTGTCATCCTAGTACAGAGAAGATTATAAACCCAGATGTTATATAATTGATAGAGGATATCACCTATGTTGAAGGACCAATTTCAATCCTAGATCGTAAAATTCAAAAGCTTAAAAGGAGGAATATACATCTAGTGAAAGTTCTTTGGAGGAATCATGGTATAGAAGAATATACTAAGAAAGTAGGGTCAGAGATGTGTAACAAATATTCTTTCCCCTTCTAGGATTTCTGAGATAAAATATATTCATTAGAGTGGAGAATTGTTACAACCCTCTTCTAGATTTGTTGGTAATCCTAGAGATTTAAGATAATCTTAATATTTGTTGTCCTTTTATTAGTAATATATTACCTTGTTGGAATAACTCATAATCATGACCTAGGTATACCATAAAGATCCAAGATGGAGTTGATATAGAATTAGCCCATACATGTATGTTAGATGAGAGTTAATGACATATGAGAAAATAACTAATAAATAAAATTTTCGTTAATAATATTATCAAATTAATATTGTAGGATTGTAGAGAACACACAAATAATGAACCAAATTGTAGTTAAAATGATTGAGTTATGGCCTTTTTAGTAACATGTACATTTTCTCAATGGTCGTCAAGGATGGTTGCAAATGGCCTAGAAGTCACCAAGAATGGTCACTAAAGGCCTTGTGATCACCTAGAATGTTCACCAAAGGTCTAGCAGTCACCAAGAATGGTCACCAAAGACCCATCGACTGCTAAGATCATTAGTCAAGACAACCAATCGTAAAACGATCATATCTCGAGATATACATATCCGTTTCCAATGAAATGAAGTGAATCAGAACCACAATTCGATCCTCTATCATATCTGAGCCTTTGATCGATAAAAAGACCACCTGAAGGGAGATTCATAGGGTGATGTTTGGGAAAGAACATGAAGAATGACAGAAATTGAAGGGTTTTCCATAGATTTGACTAGGTAAGTGGTTTTTAATTACAAATCCTTCCTTCTTTTCATGTTTCCTTGTTTGGAAATCCTTGATTCATCCACTAAAGGTTTTGGTTTATCTTGTTCTTCTCTTTCTACCTCTAGCCAGTGTTTTTAGAACTTGTTTTCTTGTTGGCAGCTTGTTTGTGAGGAGATCGCGTGGCTTGAGATGAGATTTTAGTTTGTGTGAGACAAGATACAAGATTGATTGGTGCTCAGACTTAGGTGAGGAGTCTATGACTAGAACAACGAGTGGAAAATCACCTTCTAAACCCATATCTAAAGCATATCAATTTAAATAATGGTTTTCCAACATTGAAACTATGCTTTATGATTACTGTGATGGTTTTAATAAACCTATGTAGTGATTTTTAGTAGTAGGAATGGTTTATTAATCATATTTAAGTGATATGATATCAATTTAAAAGCTTCCATGTGAGTTATTATGAATTGATAGGTGATGAAATGGTTTAATTTGAGCACCAGGGAAGCCGGGTTGCCCTAATTCATGTTTAAAGAGTGAGACTATGGTTTATGAGACCTGTAAAAATTGCCAGATGATTTATGTGTTTAATATTAGATGCATCATTAACAAAAATAGCAAAAGAATTAGTTATGAATATAAATCCTCTTAAATCAACTAATTATCACTAGATGTTAGATTCCATGGACACTTTAGAATCCTTAGAGGATGAGGCATGTGCTGTGAGTAGGAAACAATTTTTGGATTGGAGGTACTCCAAATTGAGGTAAGCTAGATTGTACCAGTAGGGTAGGGGTTTTTGACCAGTAGGGCATTCTCCTTATGAATGGTGTGATACCCAACATGAAGTGGAGATTTTAGTGGTACCTGTGTTACAAGTTATAGTGATCAGTGGTTAGTAGGTCCACTGATGCTTGATAAGCCAAAGTTCTTTGACTCTCTTCCTGAGTACCCAGTTTTAGAGGAGGAGTCCAGATATCTGGCCTCTCATGTTAGCTACCAAGAGCCAGACATGTCGATGCCAACTATGAATGAGGTATTTAGATTAAAAACTTAGGAACTCGAGCATGCTTCTGAGTATTGTATAGTGAGATTGTAGCTTGTTGTGATGCTTTCACATGTTGTGGTACACCTCATGTGGGTCCAATGGCTTAATAAATGCATTTAAAATAATGTGAATGGATTATGTTATTTGTATATTGTATTTAATATCTGTTCAACTACCATGATGAGTGATTTATAGTTTTTAAACTACCATTCTTACATGCTTTTCATTTAAGTTCTATTAATTGTTAACATCATTAATATCTTGGTTACTTGTTGATTTTGTACTCACTAAGCCAATAGCTCACCAAGTTATTGAACATTTTTTTTCAGGTAAAGGATTAGCTCTTCCAAAAGTGACAAAAGCTAGATTCTATCAAGAATAGATCAGAGGTCCTGAAGAAGAAGTAAGTAGAATAGATTGATAGTCTCTTATTCTTCCTATGGATCCTGGGAATGAGTGAGTTAGAAAAGAGAGCAATAATAGTGAAATGTAAATGATGTATGTTAAAGTGTGAAACTTTTTCATATATGTTGTAGTCAAACTTTCTTGTACCCTTAATGTTTTGTTAAGTGAGATATTATTAGTTTTCTAAATGATGTTACTATATATATGAGAAAATAAAAAGGCATGGATGATTTTTTGTAAGTGGTTAAAAGATGATGGATAGTAGTAATCCCTATTTTGGTGGGCCCTAACCCTGGTAAGTGGGTTTGGGTCGCGTTACTAGAAGAATGGTCCTATAAATTTCCTATAAAGACCTATTCTTTCTCTCTGCTACCCCATTTTGTTGAGGTATACGAGGGGAATAAAAATTGTGCAAATAAACAGATTCCTCACAAAACCTTTCAAACATATCATTTTCAAATTCTCCCCTGCTCACTAAGGATAGAGACAATTTGGAAAGAAGATTCATTTTAAATCTGTTTGCAAAAGGTAGAGAAAACATCAAGAGTATCACTTTTGGAAACTAAGAAGAAGGTCCAAGTAAAGTGAGAGAAATTGTCAACAATCATGAGGAAATACTTGCTACCACAAAGCCATTGAGTTCTCATTGGTCCTAATAGATAAATGTGATGAAGTTCAAGAGCTATCTTGGTACTAATGAATCCTTTGGATTTAAAGGAGGACTTTGTTTGCTTTCCTTGTATGTAAGGTTGGCATTCCTCATCCTTCTAAAAGTTCAATTTAGGAAGTCCTTTGACAAATTCATTTTTGATGAAATTCTTCAATTGATGCATATTTACATGACCAAGCCTAGTGTGCCACAAGGATATATCTCTTTTATCAACAATCAAGTTGTGTATCAAGGATAGGTCTAAGAGAATCAAAAATAATAACATAAAGATTTTCATTTCTAGATCCCTTATATATAATATTGTAGGAGAGGAAATCTAGAAGCAAGCATTTAAGAGAAATAAATAACACAAGATGTCCTTTGTCTCATAATTTACTAACACTAGGCCATAAACAAGTAGACCATTCTCGATGCATAACGAATCACCCACATCACCCTCACATATAACTGTACCTTTGTTGTTATCACCAAAAGTAACTGATCCTCCTTTCTTTTTTGTGAAATTGTTGAAGTGTATCAATTAACCTGTCATATGCGTGAAGAAACCACTATAAGCAATCCATTTTCATTTTACCTACAAGAGAGGAAGATGTCAGTGCCCAATTCAAACCTTGGGTTCTTGAGTTACCTTTGTTATCAATTTCATCTTTGAGTTTGTCACCTTCTCTTTGAAAGGACAATAATTAGAGTAATGATCATCGTTCTTGCAATGTGCACAAATCATAGGGTTCTTTGAGGGACTTTTTTCCTTTGAGAAACTTTTTCAAGTAAGCTCTAAGCTTATGTTTATCATCACTAAGTGTAATAACAATAGAATAAAGGCTAGCTAAATCATCTTGAGCATTAGGAAAGTTGGCCTCTAGACAGAGGGCTTTAGTCAAGTAAGAATCACTCTCAAGAGTTATACTAGCTACTTCATTATTAGGCAATAAAGGTCTAGAAGAAAGATCATTCACTTTAGTAAGAAATCTAGCATTTTCAGATCTAAGCAAAGTAAGATCATCAAGATTGATTCTATTTTCTTCTTTAATCTCATAACAAGAATGTCTAAGATCATTAAACTTGGAAACAAGTTTATCATTTTCATTTATAATCAAAACAAGCTCATTAAGACAAGTTTGGTTTTCATCTTTAAGACTATTGCTATTCTTAAGATAAATATCGTTCTCTACCTCAAGTCCATTATATTGCATATCAAGTTCAAGAGATTGACCTTGAAAAGAATATATATTGTCAAGATGGATTTTCTCATTTTGCTTAAGTAAATCAATTTTAATATAAAGGTATCCCTAAGTTTTTCTTCTTAGATGTTCATTTGGAATAAAAAGAACGGGAAACATTAAGCATTTCTATGAGGGCTTCTTTAGATAAATCATTCAAGCTTACCTCACTTACCTAACATATGTCTTCACTAGTTGAGGCCATGAGAGAAAGGTGGCATTCTCCCTCATTGAAGCTCGGATCAACTAGAAGAAGACTCTTTCCATGCAACATGGGATCCATCATTGGTTCTTCTTTACTTCTTTGACTTCTTCTTGAACTTTCTTTCTTTCTTGTAGTCCTCCTTCTTGAAGCTTCTATTTTTGTAGGAATTCCTTGCCTTTTGAAAATTATTCTTGTAGTGTCCTTTTCGGAGACACTCATAGCACCTTGGAGTAGAAGAGGAGTAGGGATTTTGTTTGAAGTGCTTCCCTTGGAGTAGTTAGCTTCATGATCAATAGGAGATTAATCTTCACTTGAGGAGGGAGTAGCACAGAAAGCAAGTTTTTATTGAAGAACAATGGCCTCCACTTGATATTTGAAGGCATTTGCCTTCATCTTCTGTGACTCCTTATCTTCAATATTTTCTTCTTATCCTTGATTGCAAAGTTTGGCTCATAGGGTTGAAGATTTCCAATAAGCTCTTCACTACCAATCTCACCAAGGCTTTTTTTTCTTCAACGGAGGTCACCTTGAATTGTCATATCTTAGCAAGAGAACTAAGGATCTTGGAGTTGATGGTTCCTTGATCCATTGATTGTCCTAAAAATTCACAATTGTGTTAAATCTTGAGTACATCTCAAACACTCTCTCTTTCTTTCCCATCTTGATGTTTCAAGGATCCCTTTGAGCATGTAGACCTTGGAATCATTGACATTCTTGGTCCCTTCATAGGTGATATAAAGTTTGTTCAATATCTCATAAGCGGTGTCCCAAGAGGAGACACTATTGAATTCAAAAGGGGTGAGGGCTGCATAAATGATGCTAATAGCCTTTGCATTTAGTCGGGCCTTCTTCAACGTAGATTCATCCCAAGTAGCCACATATTCTACTGATTTCTTTTAGGGAAGGATGACCACTATCCACATGTCATAGTTCATCCCTTGCAAGTAGAACTACATCCTTCTCTTCCAATAGAGGATGTTTGTGTTGTCAAAGATTGATGGTCTCATGGAGAATCCTCCCTCCAAGTTGAGAGAACCTAAAAGGTTGTCACCCATATTCTCATCTCGTGGGAGATCTTACCGGAGAAGATTGTTTCTCTAATACCACTTCTTGGATCAATGGGCTCTAGATGAGGGAGGGGGTTGAATAGATCTTAAACACTTAAATAAGATTCATTATACCTTCAAATTACTTCAAGGAATAATATTGAAACTAAACATACATAGGAAGGACGAGAGAGAATGAATGAGATATAGAAAAAGCTATGTATGGTGGTTATGAACTCCAAACAAGGAGTTTGTACATCCACTATCTAGAGAGGTCAACCTCTAGGATTTTGCAACCATTTCATACTTATATTCCATTGTAAGACATACAATAAGATCTTCATTTTGTTGGGCAATGATACCTACCCTTCCTTTTTAAGGATCAAAATGACTAAATAAACCTTACGAGGTCTTACATATTCTTCGAGCAAGAGTCTCAAACCTCTCAAGGGCTTAGCCACTTTTGCAAGGAGCTAGACAACTTCACCGAGAAGCTCCCCTCTAGCAACAAGACTTACGCCTTTAAAGATTTACCCAATCTTCTCAAGGATCTACAACCCTCCCCTTCTCTTCACCAAGGAGATGCTTTCACCAACTTTTCTTGAAGAAAGGGATTGGGAAAGGGAAGATTTTAGAGCTTCACAATCATTAGAAGGAAGTAGATCTATCACAAATAACCTATGTCACTCAAAGTGATGTTTTGATTAGTAAGCAAGAGAGAGAAAGGGGATCTTAGTAGACAAATCCACTCAACTATAGCTAGGAGCATAAGAAGCAAACTTGGGATTAAGCCCAAGGATCCTATTAGTTGGGGATGTATACTAGCCAGTAGAAGCACTTGGGAACAAATTCTAGTCTATTTTTCATGTTTGCAACACTACAAAGGCTAGAAACACTTTTGTTCAACACTTTCTGAATAGTGCGGTCAGTTGTGACAAAGAAAATTAGAAGTGTCAATCAGGTTTATCCTAGATGAAACTCAACCGATGGCTTAAATTTGATTCGGTCAGTGCAAGGTGTCAATTGAGTTTGTCCTGAGGAAACTCGGTCGACCCTAGCAGTTCTAAAAAATCCATCAAGGATGTCGGTCGAGTTTATCAAGGATGAAACTTGGTTAAAAAAATGTCCTATAATGAATTTTGGATATTTCCATTTGAGTTCTTAAATATTTGTTTTAAGTGCTCCTGATTTTTTCTCATTTTAATTACAAGTCATAACATCAATACAAATGATTACAAAAATTGTCCTAAGGGGTTTAAGGCATATTCTACAAAAGTGCATTCGCATTGACTTTTGGCTTGTTTTAGGTCAAGCTAGGGCTTGATTGAATTTTTCCTTTCCATGTACCTAATACCTAAAATTAATATCAAATATACATATTAGATACATATGAATGGAATAGTTAAGTCATCATCAAAATATGGACAATGTATAATTTTTAGGTCAATAGAGGCTTCTACATTGGCGATCTATTAACTTTTTGGAAATGCTTCATCACTAGAAGATGATGATGTTGGTGTCTCCTTCCGCTTCATTTCCTTAGTGCACATCTACTCATTCTCCTAGCATAAGGTGTCCCACTCCAATCAGAGAAGGGCAATTTCTTTTATCATGTTTACCAAGTCCTCCATGACCTACATTTTATTTATAGCTAGAAGTTGCATCTGACATGGTAGGCCTATCAAAGGCTGCATGTTAGTTTTTATTTACTTGACATGCATAGTTAGTACAAACATATTTGTAGTTGAATTTGAAATATTTCAAGTAGAAGTGGAGATGATCTCACGGAGGCAGTCTATCTCTTGCCCAATCTTCATATATCTATGTTTTGTATGTGTACTTGAGCTTGATTTGTTCTTCACTTCCTTTGCCTACGCAAACACTTCATGGGCCCTTGTTATATGTATGTTGTGCTCTACCTTGGAGCTAGGTTGAGACCACTCTTTTTATGCTAGTTATTTCTCTAGAAATGCTCTTTCAGATAGATTGATTGATAAGTGTTCATTTCTCATTGTATCCATTATTTCTCTATTAGCTTACTTGTTGGTTGATATGTCTTCCATAACATTGTCGCCTACTTTCTTAGGGATAGTGTGGTGGGATGCCACACTTGTATTTGTGGGAGGTTATCTAGTCTCCTACTACTCTGGTTCCACATGTATTTTTGGTACTTTGTTTCGTGCGTCTATTCTAGGGTTAGCTCTGGCCTATAATTCATCAGATTGTTCTGGTACATTGACAAAAGGGGTATTAATCGGAGGTTTTACCTGTACTCCTTCCGATGTACTAGGGATAATAATGGTGGGTGTAACCACCAGATAATATATTTCATTCTCTATGAGATCTTCTTCCTCGAATGTAGGGGATTTTGACTTCTTTGGCTTAGTCTCCATCCTTTTTGGGAGGCGTACTATCACCCTTTTCTTCACCAATTTGACAGTAGTATCTTTAGTCTACTTCATTGGTTGTTCTACTTTGTTCTTTCTTGCTAATAGTTTGGATGGGTTTGGCTCCATCCTTCATTTTAGGATTTTGTCCTCCCCAAATATGAGCTTTCCATAACCATAATTGCACAATTCGGGGAGGGGCAATATGTCATTGCATCTATAGAATCAGTAGAAATATTTCTGCTTCTGTCTCCTTAAGATGTTAGTAGAAGTAAGATACTTGTTATTGAATAGTATCTTACTATCATATATAAGGAAGAACTTCATCTTGCTGGGATAGCCTAAACAATGGGACTTATATGTGATAAGGCCTCCAATGCAGAAATCACAGGAGCCTTCTAGTCCAACAACTACTATGAGCTTGTCAATTACCGTTCATCCGATATTGATTGGCTTGTCTTCCATGATACTCCATACAAGGTGGAGATCTATTCTGGTCAGGTTCCCTATGAAGATTTTTTGTATGACTCAAATGAACCCAAAATGAATCATGGCAAATTTTGACTACCATGAAATGTATATTCTTTCTTAAGATAATTTCTCTATTTTCTAGTCACTATGGAAGCCTCAAACCTCTCTATCTCCTTTATCTTTATTGACTCTTTTTGGTTGTTCATTGGAGTCATTGATAATGGAATTATGCCATTTCTTGGTAATCACATAGTCCTATTTAATAATTTGGACTACTAACTTATAATTTCCCACACACTCATTTACTTCTTCTTTTAGAATCTATAGTTTTCTCAGAGATGACATGAACTCCAAAGTGAGTTCATTATGAGATGTGTTTTTTGAAGAAAATCTTGTAAATCACAATTTTGTTGAAGCTCTCCTTCACTCATTAATATATTTCAAGCTTCTCCAAGATTTCCACTTCTCCAAACCTTGTGGATTTAAACGTATTCTTAATGAACATCTGGTTTCAGTTATCCATGTGCTCATCATATTTGGGTAAGAAGTAATTATCAGAGTGTTCCTTATAAACCACATTCAATGTTTGTGGAACAACCATGGCAATAACTTCTATAGTAGTGGTGACTACTTGATGTGGTACTGCTTGTTCTTTGGGATTATTGATTGATGAAATCTTGGTCTCTTTTCTCATTCTATCTTGGGGAGGGGGGCTTGGTGCCCTCCTTTTCGTAGGATTCTAGAATTCATTAGATGGCATAGATTCAAAAGTCCCAGTCCTCCTAGACTCATTCAGGCTAGATGATTCTTTATAAATTGGCTCATATACCCTTTTGAGTCTATCAGGTTCAAACCTGACTCCGATGCTTTCTGGGGCAAGCTCCCCATGGATCTAGATATAAGAAACTCCTTCATCTTTTAATCATTCAATTATATTTTTCTTCTTGAGTCATGGTAATTGTAATTATATTGGTCTCGCTTTCTTGACTGACCATACCCTTGATGATGCCTTGATCTTGGCCTATATTACCTTCCATTTCAATAATTTATTACTATTTTGATATTGGTGTATCTCTTGCAATGTAAGTCCAATAATTAATTTTATATTTTAGAGTTAAAGTATATGACTGCTAACTAATGGTTTGCCAAGGAAGATCAAATAGTTGATGGTTTTACTTAGTGGGTAGACAATTGATGGTTGGTAGGGAAAGCTTCCAATCGATGGTTTATAGAGGAGAAAGTGAAGAAACAATGGCCCTCTCCTCTATGATGGTTTGTGAAGAAAGACAAAGGTAGAAGCAAAAACCGATGGTTTTCCCCATCAATAAGAAAAGAAGCGATGGGTACCATAGATATCCCTAAAATTCGATGGTTTCCAAAGAGGAAGTTGATCTTCTGACGGTTACCAGTGTGGTAACCTATGCAAACCGATGGTTTGCATAGGGAGGAAGATGAGGTACAAGTCCCAAGAATCGATGGTTCTTGAAAAGGGGAAAGACTTGTTGTAAATTGATGGTTACAAAAGAGCGAGGTTTTGGTTGGCATTCCTTAATAGAAGGAAAATCCATGTTGGAAGACGAAGGGCCTTCTTATAGTTACCACCTTCTGATGAAGGTCAGTAGCAAGGGAGGTGAGAAGGCAGGCAGGTTCTCTAAGTGTGATGCAGATTAGGTCATCATAGATAAATTCGACAGAAGAGGAGGAAGATCAGAATGAAATATGTGAGAAGGGGGGTTTTACCAGTCATTCTAATTGGCATCAACACTATAGTGTCCATACATCCTACCATCTCCTATGAATTTGCATGGCTCCTCATGTCATCAGTTTTGTAGCTTAGCAATTAGCATGGTGGCGATGTGCATTTGGACTTAGCTTATGAGTGGTTTCCACGGCATGAGAGGTCTTGTTTTGGTACTCTATCCACAAATGGATAGAGGTTGAAGATGATGTGCATCTTCTGATGGTAGTGTAATGATGGAGTCCATCACTCTTGTCATGTCAAATTAGTTCTAGGGTTAATTTTTGTATATGATTGCACACAATATTGGACCCCCCCTTTTTTCTTTCTTAGTAATGACATTAGTGGTGGAGGGGCCCAGGAGAACATTGAATTTGGTGTTATATATTATTATGGTTTGACTATACTGAAGAACCAATGGTTGGATGACATTTGTCTACTGATGGGTCCACTGTAGAGGCCTTAGCCTTTTGATGGTTTCAATAGACTTGAAAACTCAATGGCTAGGCAGACATAGTCATCCAATGTTCTAGCTGGTTATCTCTCGACGGTTCCACGTGATTTTGAGAACTTGATGGTTGTTCTAAATGAAATCGATGACTTGATTGGGTTTTTTAAACCCAATAGTTTCAACTATGTGAGCCATCTGATGTCTCAGTAGTGAATTTGATCTGATGGGTTCACACACTTTATGATCTAATGGTCAGATGGCCAACGTCTTCTGATGGCCTCACTAGGGTGATGCCATTCGATGGCTTGTCTAGTCATCTACCTTTTGCTGGTTCAACTGTAAGGCCATGCTTTGATGGTGATTATGCTCTTGTCTTCTAATAAATCTAGATAATTGGATATATGATGGTTTTCTAGTTTTGTGTCTATTGATGATTGGGCTAGGAAATCATCACTAGATGGTCTAGCAATATTTGTGATCTGATGGCTTGGTAGAGCAAAGCCAAACTCGATGGATGTCCTATATGAAATCGATGACTTGACTTAGGTTGAACCCAAATCTCTTTTCATGAACCAATGGTCCTTGTATCAGAGGAAAAGATCATATATTCTTACTAACTTTATTCTATGTACACAAGAAACTAGGAAACAAAGGCAACCTAATAACAACTAAATAAATCCTAGAATAGATATTAGTAAAGTCTAGCTACTACGAACAAAACAAACAAGAATTTAGATGAATAGATTAAGAATTTCTTCGATTGCCTCCCAAGAAATGATAGTTTATAGTCTTTAACTTGACTCTCTTTAAGTATCTTCCCCATCCTTTTTTGGGTTGTGCAGGTGGTGGTTCATCCAATTGAGCCTCATCCCTTCTGGTGAATGCTTCATCTTCATAATATCTTTTCACTTTGTGCCCATTCACAGGGAAGATCCCTGTCTTTTCACCAAAAAGATCCAGCATCCCTGATGAGTATATTTTTGACACACTAAAGGGTCCTGACCATTTTAACTTTCCAGGGAAAATTCTATGTCTTGGGTTCAATAGAAGAACCTTCTCTCCCTCAAACACATATTTTCTTGTTAAATAGGCATCATGCCACAACTTGGTCCTTTGTTTATATACCCAAGTATTTTTATAAGCATGGAGTTTGAGCTCCTCTATTTCTGGTAGTTGTAAAAAGCTCTTCTTATCGGCTAGTGTTGGGTTCATATTCAAGAATTGGAATGCCCAAAAAGCCTTTTTATATAATTCAATTGGCAAATGACATGCTTTTCTGCATATAAATCTGAAGGGAGAGTTTCCTATAGGAGTCTTATGGGTAGTGTGGTATGCCCATAGGGCATTATCAAGCTTCTGTAGGGAAATATGGCATTAGGTAGGCAGCAAATTTTTTTTACTGCAATATTCCCCATTAAGTTAGTAGATCTCGTCAACAACTATATAATGGAAAGGATGACTTTGAAGATATACCTGGTCATAGAGAAAGTCCAGTGACAATCTTCTCATCGTTGTTGTGCACCTTTCTTCTAGTTGCACTCATACGATGTCTACTATAGCTCCTGGTTTCCACCACAGACAGCGGGCTGACATTGTCCTCCTAGAGGGAAAAGGATCAACAACTCTAGAGAAGTCCACACGAACCGCCTAGAATTCCTGTAATTCTACTAGAACTAACAGGAAGGAGTTGTCCCTCCCATTTGTGTACTAGTCCCTAACTTGCTCTCCTACAATTGTTCTCCCTTGTAATCCCTCCCTTTATCAGATAGGACTTGCTTGGGTTCTCTTTGTTACCACAACTAGAGAAGACAAACTATTTTCAAAGGTAATTGATGTGTCTGAGAAGCCCCTAGTACCCCTCCATTTATAGTAGGGTGAGGATCAGGTTTCCCAGACTGTGTGGGAGTGGAAAGGACTAGAATCTCACAAAAATTTACAACCTGCAATAGGTGAAACGGCTGTTTCACTAGGCAAGTCGATCGGTTGGCATGTGAGCCGATCAGTTCACCTAGTGAACCGGTCATTTTGTCATGTTTCCCAATAACATATGTATTGGAAATTCTAATCCAATTAATGCATTACATGGCGTTAGCACTAATCCTTGATGCAATCAAATTTCACAACGAATCGAGCATCTCGCTTCACGAATTGGTTGTTTTGCAACCACGAACCGATTAGTTCACTAAGTGAACTGGTAGTTTTGCTCTCAACTCATCCAAAATTTATCTAATGCAATATCCAATCAACCTAACACTCCAATCGATCATTTCCACACTTGAACCGTTCGTTTGGGAGTTTAGTCAGTTGATTTGTTGTTTGAATTAAATACCTAAACACTTTAGTGATCAATTTAATTATCATTCATGATCAAAACTCTTCTTCTAGGTTTATCCTATGTGTGTGACCCTATAGGTCCCGTAGACCAAGGGAGTTATTAGAGAATTTTCCAATGATGGAGGTGTCTAGAAAAGGATCACATTCCGGGGGCTAGCAAGATTTTCCTCAGCCTCGCTAGTCGGTCTATGAGGACTCCCGGATATTATGTGGCTGCCTGGCCGAAATTGAAGGATTTGACTCAAAGTAAGATACCTCTAGGACTCTCTCATCTATATTATTCCTTTCTCAACCCTAATTCAAGTATAACTCTAAGTGCTTAGGGTTTCTCTTTCTCCACACCCCTCCTATGTTTTAGATAAGGGTAATAAGGATTAAGGAATCCTCCACAAAATAATGAAAAGCATGTAAACAAGATGTCATGGGCATAAGTTTTAATAGTTTAAGTGTAAACTAAAGATTAGTTACATGCTTAGGTTGTATGGCGTGTGTTGCCATGCCCTCAGGAGAGCTATGAAGTTAGACCTTCTTGTAGGTGGATGAGGAGAGAGTTAGCCTTGGAGGAAGAAGCCTCTAAGAAGAGGAAGAGGACTAACACATCCTCTAAGGACGATGCTAACCCAAACCCTAAGTGGTTGTTAGAGAAAGAGATGACAAGATGAGTTGGATTCCTTAGTCTCCCATACCTTCAAGTACATCGGTTAGACATACATGCTTTAGATAAAGGTTTTGAGTACACATGAGAAACATGAACTATGTGTGGTTGTTTGACCCTAGTGCCTTTTGGGTTACCCGACCTTGTGTGGGTCCTACCTATTAGGGTGAGGGATAGATACCTCATTGAGAAGTTTAGTGGTGACCATATAGGAGCCCTAATTGATATATATGAGTACTAAAGAGGCACGCACCTACATAGAAGAGAGTGGAAGTAAGACTGACAATAGGGTTTAGACCTAGGCCAGAATGGTTATGCCAGATGTTTATGAGATGAGCATGTAGAGCTTTGGATGATGTTGGCCGAACATAGGTCTTGATAGTATGTTTCACCCCTATAGGGATACACATGTATCCTTAAGAGCTTGACCCATCTTCCAAGAGAGAACCTCTAGTGGTAGGACCAGTTGTAGGGTTAGATCTGGAGAGAGGGAAAGACCCAATGAAGAATGTTGGAGACCTTGACTCTGAGACATGAGGAATCATGAGAAGTTGGGTATAATATGGACTGTAATAGATGACCCTGAGTAGATATATGTGGTTTCCTCATGCATGAACCTTGGAGTCTTATCATACCTTGGATGCCTTTAGAGGAACCAAACCCTAGAAGAGAGAACGAGGCATTGTGAACAAATGTATTGATGATATGAGTGCCTATTTTATAGGTGTAGGAAGGAGAGTTCCATAGACCTTGAAGGGGTATAGTAACAAGTTGTGAAGCGTCATACCCATTTGGTTGCCCTGGGGTAGGACTCTAAAGGGTGTTCACATGGAAGAGTGTTAGGGTGTATATGCCCTATATGGTATAGGTTTGGTTCATGGTTGAATAGATGAGCATGCAGTTAGACAGTTGATGCATAAGAGGTGAACTCAGTCCTAGACCAAAGAGGGGAAGTAGTAGTACCTGGTGCACATGGTGATCATGAGGCTAATTGAGTTCAAAGTGTTTGAGTATGGAACCCCCTCAAGTGTTAGAGTAGAAGGAAACCCCACTCAAACTAAGGTATATGTTTGATGATCCACTCACACAAGTTGGTGACATATGTGTATATGATATTGGTCCAACCTTGAGGAATGATGAATACATATGACATAATAAGGAACTTAGCATGGTTTAGTAGGTTGTCTTCTTGCTAGATACATGCATAAGTATCATGTTAGGAGCTAAGCATGCACATGATGATGTAAACCCTATAATTAAGGACGTTTGTGACCTTTGTTACTATCAAGAGATAGTTTCTTCCCATCCTGGGAAGGGACCCTTCATGTAGGATGAGTACCAACTTTTGTTTAGGTTCGTGGTAACCTAAAGAGGTCTCTTATAAGAGTTTGATGAGATAAGTGGAGAACACATAGTATGATCATGAATCTATAGACCCATGTGTGACCATCTCTAAGGGGTAGGAAGATATGTTGCCATGGAGGTAACCTGTATGGGGCCAGACTGAGGTAGGTAGGTCACCATGATTCCTACGAGGGATGCAAAGTTATCCCTGAATGCCCAGAGAGCGGATGGACATTTAGGTGAGGACTCAAAGATGAGATGTGCTTGAGTATCAACATAGAAACCACAAGCTATAGTAGAATCCTAAGTCAACACTAAGGTCAAGTAGAGATAAGACCAATGGGAGTAGGAGTTGTGTGTTACCTGAATGCATAAGACCATAGGGTCGGGAGGTAACAACTACCATTGCCCGAGGCCCATGGGTTATTCGGTTGACCACCTTCATGAGTACATGGGGCCTAAGGGGTAAAAGTGAGAGGCACTCCTTAGATGCATAAGGGTCATATCACCCTAAAAGTACCGGCACCCTAGGGACCTTGAGGTAATGACTAATGATTTTACATAAGAGAGATGTTAAGATCCAAAGGTGATGGGAAAAGTCTTCCCATGGGTGTAGACCCATAATCGAGAAGTTCATTGAGAGGAGTTATGTGAAGTATGTTTCGAATTAGATTGGAAAGAGGGCTAGCGATGTGTGATGCACCATCTCTAATCTTGGAACGGGATGAACTCTATATTTGTATTACAACCAAATGCTTATTTTGTCTTGTTATGTGTGTGAGAGATAGGACAAAACCATGACATATACTGAAGATAGAGGTGATATGAGTTGAAACCCTTCAATGATGTTTGAGGATTGAAGGAAACACCACACCCATTGGATAATAGATTGGATAGGTGACTTGAAAGCATAAGAAGAACAAGGGTAATATGAGAAGGTACCTATCCAGAGTATTTGGAATCTTTGAGTTACCAGTTTGGGTTTGATAACTAAGATGATGGAAGTAACAACTCAAAGTTCTTTTGACGCAGATAGACCTAAACCTAAGACAAGGATGATGAGTGGAGTATATGAAGGTTTATGTTTTCACCATCACCTAGCACATAAGGGAATCTTATTTGGTAATGAGATGTTCCCAACTGAATACAGATCAGGTGTATAGCTGTTTGGAAGAGGTTTCTAGGTGGACCCTATGATTGTTAGAAGACTAGACCTATGTGGCTAACATTCAGATAAAACCAGACCCGTTGGTCAAGTTGGTGGTTGCCCAGTTAGCCAACCTAGAGCTTGATGAGATAAAAGAATAGTTATAAGAACCACAGATACACCTCTCGGGAGGAGAAGGTGGTGAAACTCATTACTAGAGTGTTTTAGGGTTTTTGAGGAGTCAACCTTGAGGAATGAAGTCATGCAAGAAGTTCATGATATTTAAAGTACACTATACCCAGTGGTACTACCACGATAATTAAAGTTTGCAGTAGTAATTTGAAGACCTAAGATGAAGAAGTATATAGAGGTGTGTGTGGCTAGTTGCAATACATGCCAGAGTGTGAAGACCGAACACCAGTAACCTAGTGAGTTGCTACATATCATGAAGAGTCCCTTAGAGGGAATGGGAGTAGATCACCATGGACAATGTGGCGGGTATCCCCTAGACCAAGAGAGGTCATGAGTCAAAGAGTCAATAGCTAGGATGGTTCACACATTTGGTGTTTAGCAGTCCACACAATCTAGCGGTAGGGAAGACCCAAACCAAACTCGATGGTTTTAGATATGTGAATCTTCTAATGGCTTAGAACAATCTTAATCTGATGGTTTCAACTGGCCTTGGGATCGATGGTCTTACTACACTTCTGGTCTAGAACAATGTCATTCGATGGTTTAATTACTTGTTAATCTTTTGATGGCTCAGCCAGTGTTGTGATCTGATGGTTGTTCAGGCCATAGCCAGACTCGATGGATGCCCTCTATGGAATCTATGACATGGCATGGGGTAGACCTACTGATCTTGTCATGAACTGATGGCTCCTACATTGGAAGCAAATAATTAAAATTCTAACATTATTCTATATACACTAGAAGTTGGGAAATTAGGGAAATCAAATAACACTAAATGAAACCTAGGTCAAATATTAGAAAAATTAATTTATTGAGAAATGAAACAAACTAGAATCCAAGAAAACATGTTAATGAGATCCTTGGGTTGCCTCCCAAGAAGCACTAATTTATATTCTTTACCTCGACTTTCTTTGGTTAATTTCCTCATTTTTATTCTGGTGGTGCGGGTGTGGTTCATCCAATTGAACATCAGTCCTCTTAAGCATAACCACATACCTACTTTGGAGATATCAAAGAAGCAATATATCAAAATCCAACTAGATGTCCAATCAAGCAAGCCAATCAATCAATCAAGCAAATAATGATCCTGAAAACATTTATAATGTCTAATTGTCACAATCATACCCCCAAAAAACACCTTATTGACTTGAACACATTTATAAGGTTTCTCGGTCTCATCAGGATTCATTAGAGTTTCTTAGATCAGTTTATCAACCTTTATCTTTTTCAACAAACCCTAAAATAGCTTTAATACACATAGAACCCTAATTACTCAAATTATCCATATTAAGGATCCTTTATTCTCAACTTGGCTTTAGGACATAATATCTTTGTCTTAAACATGGATTTTCACAATTAAAACCCTTAAAAGTCATATTCACCAAAATTAGGGTTTCTAAACCCATTAATGCACTTTATTCATATGAAACCCTAAATTAACCAATTAAGCACATGGATCATCTTTTTGGATTCAAAATATCTTTTTTATTAAAAATAGGTTAACATTCACATAAAATATCCATATGACCTTTCCAATTTCATTAATCATCAAATCAGGGTTTACTATTCATGAAAGCATTAAAGATAGAAACTTTATGTACTTTTTGAACTATGAACAGATTAATTCTTCAATACTATTTTTATTGGATTCCTTTCATTTTTCTGATTAATTTTCATATATAACATGTCTTAATCCGAGTTATCCATAAATAGTTAGGATTTATGCAAAATAACTTGTTTTTGGTCAATGGGAAGCCACCATGTCAGCGTTGCGACCCGCTCTTCTCTCTTTCACACAGACCTCGGCTATCCAATGGGCTTTAGCCATGCCAACAATTAGCTTCAAGTGGATAAAGCACCGGGTTTGGAAGAAAGGGCACTACTTCCCTGCACCTTGGGACTTAAGGTCTTGCGCTTGGTGGGGGCATAATGGTTTTTTCAGTGAAACCTTTCTTCAACCTCGCGAGACTCCTCTTCTTGCGAACTAGCACCCGACCATGGTCAACCCTTTCGTTGACTATATGGTTTGGAGTCAAGTTGGGGCAACTACCCTCGCGTGGGTCTTCGTCCAAGCCTCCCGAATTTGTTTGAGTCCTCAATGGCTGGAGGAGATGGCTACACAGGACCAAACCATCACGGTGTTGATGGGTGGAACACACCAGATAGAATCCCATGGTGTACTGATCTTAGGGAACACAGCAGTAGTAGAGGGTTCCTTGGACCTACCCAGGTGGCCTGGTACTTCTATTTCCATCGTGAAGAGAGGCAGAGCCCTTTTTATATCTTTAGTTCGCAAGTCGGAAGCCATGGAGTCCAACTCCACGGGGACTATTGGGGAAACTCCCAATAGTATGTGAAACTGAGACATTAAAGGATTATTAGATCTATTTTACTCTCCCAAACATGAAAATCCTCTTTTTAATCCTCCTGGTGGGTCAGGGAGAGCGAGAGACATATTCAATTCCTCATGCTACTATTTCCCACTTTCCTAGAAGAAGTTGGAGGTAGGAGACAATGAATAGTCATTGAATCCTAGATTTGATGGTCTAGATTTCACGTGCCCATCCAAAGGCCAGTACAAGGAATTTTAATTTAAATGCAAATCATGACATGTAAAGATATCCTTCTCACTTTAGGAAATATTACAAAAATCATATCTCCTAAACTGATTATCTGATTGATTCCAAATTTTAGAGGAAAGTCCACAATGACTTTACCTACTTGTCTGTCAAGATTGGGACTCAAATTCGAAAGTATAAGAGACTTTTCTTCATATACAAGTTATCTCTTAATAAGGCATATTTTATACATATTTTCTCTCTCTTCCATCTTTTATTCTCTTTATTTGGATTCCTTTTACCATTAGAAACCTTATGGATTCAAAATCTCATCCATGATGATTCAATCATACATATTTCCACATATATCTCATATTTTATTTATTATCTCAAATTTCCTTCTTAATAATGAATTAAATGATTTCTTCTTTTTCTTTTAATCATATTGGACTCATTAACATCTTATGATCCATGAAATCACATGCAAAAAGGAAATATCACAAAGGAAATCCATTCAATGCATATAATTCATACAATTCCCATAATCATACATATTATTGGAGAAATTGCATCTCAAAGCATATAAACCCAAAAATTGGGGTTGTAATATCTTTCCCCTCTTATAGGAATTTTTCCCTCAAATTCCACCAAACATACAAACAAATCAGGATAAGACTTTTGCATGTCCATCATCAGCTCCCATGTGGCTTCATCATCTCCATGGTGCTTCCAAATAACCTTTATCATCTTATGTCCTTTACTCCTGAACTCTCTCTCACCTTGGTATCTTGTACCCTCATTGGTGACTTGGGGTAAGTTAGCCTCCCTTGGAGTTCAATAGGTCCAATTCTCAACACATGGCTTGGGTACAACACATAGTGCTCTAGATCGGACACATGGAATACGTCATATACATCATGTTATCCTGAGGCATAAGGTTAAACATAAGAAACTCCACCAATCCATCTCAAATGGACCCATGTATCAGGGACTCAACTTTCTTATCTATAGCTCGGAGGGGTCGGGTTTTCATAACACATGTTCACCCATAATGAATTGCATGTTAGTCTGCTTCGCATAAGCTCACGACTCCTATCGATCATGGGCTTTCTCAACTGTTTCTCGATCAAAGAAACTTCATCTACATACACCGTGGTCTCTCTAACCTTCCCAAGGTCCTCTCACCGACATCATCCTAATGAATCAGTGATCAACACAACCTCCCTTATAGAGCTTCTTACATCCCGATATTGGCTATGGTGGCTATCATAACAAGCAAACTCTGATAGGGGCATGAATTTCTCCCACGAATCACCCTGAATGAGCACACATGCTCTCATCAGACCCTCTGAAGTTTGGATCATACTCTCTTGACTGTCTATCAGTCAGGGGTGATATGGTGCACTACACTTCAATCTAGCATCGAGTTCTTCATGTACTTACTTCCACAACATGTAAGAGAACTTAAGACCATGCTCAAGAATATACAAACTCATATCACTGCATAGTTGAACTATCTCTCTCTTATATATAGTTCAACCAGATCTATCAAACTTAAAGTGTTGTCTCTTAGGAAAGGGACTAGGCCAACTTGGTTAGGCAATCTACCATAACCCATATGGCCTCATGACCTCTCTTGGTCTAGGGGAGACCCACCACACTATCTATGGTGTTCTGCTCCCATTCCCTCTCAAGGACTCTTCATCATCTTAGAAACTCACTGGGTTACTTGTGTTAGCCTTCACCCTTTGGCATGTATTGCAACTAGCCACATGCACCTCTATATACTTCTTCATCTTAGGTCTTTAAAGTACTACTGCAAACTTTAATTATTTTGGTAGTACCACAGTGTATGATGTACTTTAAAAATCATGAATGTCTTGCATGACTTGATTCCTCAAGGTTGACTCCTCAGAAACCCTAAAAAACTCTAGTAATGGGTTTCACCACCTTCTGCTCCTAAGAGGTGTATCTATGATTCTTATAACCATCCTTTTATCTCATCAAAATCTAGGCTGGCTAACTGGGCAACCACCAACTTGACCAATGGGTCTGGTTGTATATGAATGTTAGCCACATAGGTGTAGTCTTCTAACAATCATAGGGTTCACCTAGCAACCTCTTACAGAAAGTTGTACACCTGAGTTGTATTTAGCTGGGAACATCTTATTACCACATAAGATTTCGTTATGTGCTAGGTGATGGTGAAAACATAAACCTTCATACACTCTACTCATCATCCTTGTCTCAGGTTTAGGTCTATTTGCGTCAAGATAAGTTTGAGTTTTTACTCCCATCATCTCAGTTATCAAACCCAAATTGATAACTTGAAGATTCCAACTACTCTAGATAGGTACGTTCTCATATTACCCTTGTTATTCTTATGCTTTCAAATCACCTATCCAATCTATTATCTAAAGGGTGTCGTATTTCCTTAAATCCTCAAACATCGTTGAAGGGTTTCAACACATATCACCTCTATCTTTAGTATATGGCATGTGTTTTGTCCTATCTCTCACACCCATAACAAGATAAAATAAGCATTTGGTTGCATTCCAAATACAGAGTTCATCCCGTTCTAAGAGTAGAGATGGTGCATCACACATCACCATCACTCTTTCCAATCTAAGTTGAAACATACTTCACATAACTCCTCACCATGAACATCTCCATTATGGGTCTACACCCATGGGAATACTTTTTCCATCACCTTTGGAACTTAACATCTCTCTTATTACAATCCTTAGTCATTACCTCAAGGTCCCTAGGGTGTCGGTACTTTTGGGGTGATTTGACCCTTATGCATCTAAGGAGTGCCTCTCACTTTTACCTCTTAGGCCCCATGAACTCATGAAGGTGACCAACCTCATAACCCATGGGCCTCGGGAAAGGTGGTTGTTACCTCCCGACCCTATGGTCTTATGCATTCAGGGAACAGACAACTCCTACTCCCATCAGTCTTATCCCTACTTGACCTTAGTGGTGACTTAGGATTCTATTGCAACTCGTGGTTTCTATGTTGATACTCAACCACATCTCATCTTTGAATCCTCACCCGAATCTCCATCCTCTCTCTAGGAATTCAGGGTAACTTTGCATCCCTCATAGGAATCATGATGACCGACGTACCTCGGTCTGGCCCCCTACAGGTTACCTCCATGGCAACATATCTTCCTGCCCCTTAGAAATGGTCACACATGGGTCTACAGATTCATGATCATACTATGTGTTCTGCACTTAGCTCATCAAACTCTTATAAGAGACCTCTTTAGGTTACCACGTACCTAAACAAAAGCTGGTACTCATCCTACATGAAGGGTCCCTTTCTAGGATGGGAGAAAACTATCTATTGATAGTAGCAAAGGTCACAAACGTCCTTCTTTCCATGGTTTACATCATCATGTGCATTCTTAGCTCCTAACACGATACTTATGAACGTATCTAGCAAGAACACAACCGACTAAACCATGCTAAGTTCCTTGGTATGCCATACATATTCATCATTCCTCAAGGTTGGACCAATATCACATATACATATGTCACCAACTTGTGTGAGTGGATCATCAAACATATATCTCAGTTCAAGTGGGGTTTCCTTCTACTCTAACACATGAGGGGGGGTGTTGCAACACATCCCATTATCACACAGATAACGAGGTGTTACGCGAAAATGTGCGGAAATCACCATAACCACATATTATCCAAAACACGGGTTAATTAAAACCGATTGTAGAAAACTGATAAATAGAGAAACATATTACATTTCAGTCCACATCCTGCAAGAAAACATATTATATACGCATCCATACAAGCCTGGATACATGTCCACAGCTTAGAGCAACAGCTGTCCTGTCACATCATGACTTCACCACATGTTATATACATAAAGGCCTGCATCCGGCCAGCAGTAGGATATATAGACATCATCGATCGTAAAACAACGTCAAAACACCACCAAGGACCTGAGAGTACAGGGATGACTCTAGACTCTATCACAAAACATCCAAAACAGCAACACATCCAACGCTTGCCTTCTACTGATCTTCTTGATGCTCGGCTGCAGCTCCGCGACCACCACCACGTCTACCTCGACCACCTAAAAAGGGTGTAAACCAGCGGAGTGAGACAATTGAACATTGTCCCAGCGGGAGGCATAACTCCCCGCCAAGGCTACAAAACTCATAAGATCATATACATTAAGCAGCTATCTGGTAAAAGATATAACAAGAACAGTCTAGGCATTAAAGCAATCTAGCTTACCATATGTAATCAAGTAAATCATGAATAACAAGACAGGATATCCAAGTTCTACTACATATGAAGAGCATATATATATAACTGTGAGGTATAAAGAGAGTAACTACACAAACAAGGCCTCATCCAATGTTTCGTGTTTGCCTTAAGCAGTATATACTAAACGGCTGGATTACATTTTATTCTGCCCTGAGGAAATGAATCGTACCGTTCAAATCCAACCATTAGTTGTGAAGCCCATAACTGGTGCCATACAAGGTCAATGGAAGAGTCGGAATCCACGACCTCACCCCTTGTGGTCAGTACACGAGAAACACAGCAGGACCGCAGTCTCATGCTCAAGTGGTCTTAAGCCACAGGGTCAGCTCCTCAGGCTACCCTTCCTCTAGCCCGCCTTGGTACAGGTCACGGCGCTAGTAAAACCGAGCCACGGGTCTCAACACTGTGCTCTGAGCCATGAACGCATTCATGCTCATCAAATCACATATCCGGAGCCATGGGCCATGTTCACCATGCTCATCACATATCTGAGTCTGCAACCGCAGCTGCACTCATTTCACCTCTCTATTTGAGGCTAGGAGAAACCTCGCATATTCAAAAATATGCACTCCGGGTTAACCCGCAGGAGAACCCATTTCACCATCACTCTATCCTGACTGATGATGGATCTATGTCCAAGGCAACTACATGATAGATTTCACTGTGATTAATTAGTATCTTTTAGATGGATTGCAAGATTCAACCAAGTTGTATAACATGCAAACAATAGAAATAAAACACATAATATAACTCAATATTATGCTAATATTGAAATCACATCAACCTAATCCATTTCAAGGACCCAACATCACATGTTATCACTTGGCCTCTTGCCAACCATCTAGATCCACCTCAAGGATCATCTCAAAATCATGGGATCTCAATCCCTCATCACATAGTGCCTTAGCCTCTCAAGGCTTTCATTACTATCATGAGACATCATTCATAATACACCTGTCATCTTGTTATTCACATATAACCATTCCTCATAGCCTTTCACCTGGCTATGCATTACATGCATGGTTAGTGTTATTCAATAATCAATGAGAATAACCAGGAGACTTACCATTCACAAGATTTCATTTAGGATTTGTCACTAAAGGACTATTAGGGTTAAGCATATTGCTGATATAAGGATTATGCCTATTTTCATGACATATCATTCAAAATTGCTATAATTATCAATTCTACATCAACTGATGATCGTGTGCTCAAGACACATTACTATGCAACTATTTATGTACCTTACCATGCTTCGACATCATGCTAAAAAGGGACATATAACACAAGCATTATCATTGTCACTGTCATTATTAAGTGAGCAAGGAGTTACTAATGATATCAAGGGCAAATACTAGAAGAGCCACTTCCATGACACCAAGGTCCCTCACAAAAGATACTAACACCTTCACTAAAGGACCATCTCGGGCAGGGTTCATCCTCACCCAAACCATGGTGTGCAGCCAAGTCAAGCGTGCAGCACACTGCTGAGCGTGCAGGGTGTGTCGGGCGTGCAGTTCAGTTAAGCGTGCAAGGTATGTCGGGCGTGCAGGGTTCATCGGGCAAGCAGACTGGTCATGCCGGGCGAGCAAGGGGTATGCCAGGTGAGCAGGTGTGTCGGGCGAGCCAAGAGTGTCGGGCGAGCAGCCCTAAGGCGTTCCGCATGCCGGGCACTGAGCCGTGCATGAGAGAGTCGGGCGACACAGGGGCGTGCAAAGGTATGACGCGCTAGGCGTGTAGCTCGACCGAGCGAGCAAGGCTATCAGGCGTGCAGGGCAGTGCTTACCCGCGTGCGACAAGGTGATCCGTGCAAGGTTAGACAAGTCTTCTTCGTCGGGCGAGCAAGCCTACCGGGCGAGCAGCTCCAAATGTGCAGCCTGCCGTGCAATCAAGGGTTGGCTCGCGCGCCCCACACAAGGCAACTGATCAAGGTGAGCAAGCCGTGCAAGAGAAAGCTAGACCAAAAAGGGGCTGTCGGGCAGCACCTCCACAAGCACCAAACACTCAAGATACATCTCAACAAGGTCACCTAGAGGAGCTCACCTTCTTATCCAAGATGAGAAGAGAGTTTTGCTCAAGCCACTAAGTCACAAGCTCACCTCAATCGACTAGGAAAGAGGGGTGTTGCTCATGGCATTAGGACCCAACTCACTCTTCTAGACCAAGGGGAGAGAGGAGTGTTGCTCCCTAAACCCTAACTCATGTGGATCGGCCAACATGGCTACTAAGCAAGAACTAACTACTCATGTGCATATAAGCAAGATCATGGAATCAACATAGATGAAAGAGAGTAGAGTAGCTAGGGTTAGAGTTATGCAACCCGCCTTAAGCTCCAAGGAAGAAGAAGAACTCCAAGCTCCACGCACCACCAAGCAAAGAGGATGGAGAGCTCTAAGGGATATCGGCCACCTCTATCTTCTCCAAGGGTGTGGCGACCTCCAAGCAACTTCTTCAAGGGTGTGTCGGCCACCAAGCAAGGGAAAGAGGGAGTGTGTCGTACACAAGAGGGAGAGGAACCAAAGGGACCTCAAGCTAAGGAAGGAACCACTTATATATAAGGAAAGGGAGGAGAAAACAAGGTGGAACATGGCAAGGTGTCACCCCTACAAAGGGCACTTGTCCTAGCACTCAAGCCACCACTTAGCAAGGTATAAGACACTTGTCCAAGACATGCACCAAGTGTCCACCAAACAAGACCAAGCACCATGGGCGACACACCAAGCTTGCACTAGGGCGACACATCTCTTTGTTGGCCGACACAAACACCCTAGGTCGACACACACACACCTCACAAGGCCGATATAAGCAACACTTGGCTGACACAAGGCTCAACCAAGCCCAAACAAGGCACCTCAAGGCCCAAACAAGCTCAAAAAAGGCCCAAAGAACTCCAGCAACAAGCCCAAGCCTTCCTCTCAACTCTAGAGGAAGCAAAGAGAGAGGGAAACACCTCACAAGGTGGTTAACTTGCTCACAAAACCCTAAACTTGGGTTATTTGCAAGTAGCACCTTCAACTCTCAACAAAGCACAACCAAACCCTAATCACCACCAAAGGTGATTAGCAGGCACCAAAACACCAGGGTTAAGCAAAGCAAATAGGGTAAGCCCTAAATGAAGGTCAGGGTCCTTACAATCTAACCCCTTTTAAGGGATTTCGTCCCCGAAATCTGAAGAGAAAAGCGAGGGATACTTCCTCCTCATCTCTTCCTCAAGCTCCCATGTGGCTTCTTCAACGCCACGACGCTGCCAAAGAACTTTCACAAGAACCAGGTCTTTCCTCTTCATCTTCTTGATCCTTCTGTCAAGGATCGCCACAGGACCTTCCTCGTAGGTCACATCGGCATCAAGCTCAACCTCGACTGGATGTATCACTATTTCTGAATTCGGATGACTTTTCTTCAGCATACTGACATGAAACACTGGATGTAACCTGTGCAACTCGGGAGGCAACTCTATTTCGTAAGCTACCTTTCCAACGCGTGCTATGATTGGGTAAGGCCCCATATACTTGGGTGCCAACTTACCCTTCCGTCCAAACCTTAGCACACCTTTCCAGGGTGAGACCTTAAGGTATACTTTGTCCCCTACCTGGAACTCCAAAGGTCGTCGGCGATTGTCTGCATAAAACTTCTGCTTGTCTTGTGCCACTTTCAACGGTTGATGTATCACCTTGATCTTGTATGTCGTTTGTTGTACTAGCTCAGGACCCAAAAGGTAATACTCACTAGACTCATACCAACACAAAGGGGATCTGCACTTCCTTCCATACAAGGCCTCATAAGGGGCCATGTCAATGCTCCGCTGATAACTGTTATTGTAGGAAAACTCTATCAAGCTTAGATGCACATCCCAACTGCCTGGGAACTGCAAAACACAAGCTCAAAGGAGATCTTCCAAAATCTAAATAGTCCTTTCATATTGTCCATTTGTTTGCGGGTGAAAGGCGGTACTGAATCTTAACTGCGTTCCCAACGCTCTGTGCAACCGTTCCCAGAAATGACTCATGAACTGAGGACCTCTATCAGAAACTATTATCGCTGGCACACCGTGCAAATGTACTACCTCATCCACGTATACTCTGGCGAGTTTCTCAGCTCTATATGTCGTCTTCACAGGCAGGAAATGGGCAGACTTCGTCAATCTGTCCACTATCACCCAAATGGAATCATGATTCCTAGTCGTCCTGGGCAGACCAACTACAAAATCCATGGTTATATGATCCCATTTCCACTGCGGTATCGACAAAGGTTGCAACGTACCTGGCGACTTCTGATGCTCAACCTTCACTTGCTGACAAACCGCACATCTTGCCACGAACTCAGCTACATCTCTCTTCAAACCGGGCCACCAATACATGTCCTTCAGACTATGATACATCTTGGTGACTCCTGGATGCATCGCATACATCGACATATGTGCTTCCTCGAGCACCAACTTCCTCAGCTTATCAACATCAGGAACCACCATCCTATTATGATAACAGACTAGTCCATCCTCAGACTCATGAAACCCATCACGCTTGTTGCTGCCAAACTCTGATCTGATCAACTATACTGCCGCATCTGTCTGTTGTGCATCCTTGATTTGCTGTCTTAATGTAGTCTTGACTTGCATTTGTGTGAAAAGACCAGACAACAAAGAAACTTCCGTCTGCACATTCATCTTCCGCAAAGAGACAAACATATCCCACTTATGGCATACCAGGGAACTCAACTGTGCCTTCTTTGAAGGAGGAGAAGAAGACTTTCTACTAAGTGCATCAGCTACCACGTTCGCCTTACCGGGATGATACTCGATAGTGCAGTCGTAATCATTGATCAACTCCATCCAACGCCGCTGTCGCATGTTCAACTCTTGCTGCGTAAAGATGTACTTCAGATTCTTATGATCTGTAAAGATCTGACACACTTCCCCATACAGATAGTGTCTCCAAATCTTTAACACATGAACCACTGCTGCCAACTCCAAATCATGTGTAGCATAGTTCTCCTCATGAATCTTAAGTTGTCGCAAAGCAAAAGAAACCACATGATCCTCCTGCATCAGCACCCATCCTAGGCCCTTCTTGGAAGCATCACAGAAAACCACATAGCCTTTTCCCAAGCTCTGGCAGGATCAACACTGGAGCACTGGTCAGCTTCTCCTTCAAACTTTGGAAAGCTTGCTGACATCGATCGTCCCAAACAAAAGGTACATCCTTCCTGGTCAACTTCGTCATCGGCAAAGCAATCATGCTGAAATCCTTAATAAACCTCCGATAGTATCCTGCTAGACCCAGAAAACTACGAAATTCTGTCGGCGTCTTCGGTTGTTCCCATTCTGCAACAGATTCCACCTTCTTCGGATCTACCTTGACTCCTTCGACGGATATCACATGGCCCAAGAAAGCCACCTCTTCCAACCAGAACTCACACTTACTGAACTTAGCATACAACTGATGTTGGCAAATAAGAGTCAACGCTCGAAGAAGATGTTGTTCATGCTCTAGCCTGTCCCGACTATAGATCAAGATGTCATCTATAAAGACTACAACAAACTGATCTAAGAACGGACGAAGCACTCAGTTCATCATATCCATGAAAGCAGCAGGTGCATTAGTTAACCTGAATAACATAACCACAAACTCATAATGACCATACCTAGTCCTGAACGATGACTTTGGTATGTCATCTACCTTTATCCTCAACTGATGATATCCGGACCGTAGATCGATCTTCGAGAACACTGTGGCACCACGCAACTGATCGAACAGATCATCTATCCTCAGCAACGGGTACTTATTTTTTATTGTGACCTTGTTCAGCTATCGGTAGTCTATACATAACCGCATCGATCCATCCTTCTTCTTAACAAACAGCACGGGAGCACCCCAAGGCGACGTACTCGGTCGGATAAAACCCTTGTCCAGCAGCTCTTGCAACTGCTTCTTCAACTCTGCCATCTCTGCTGGAGCCATTCTGTACGGTGTCTGCGCAACTGGTTGTGTTCCTGGTACCAGATTGATCTCGAAATCAATCTCTCGGGGTGGGGGAACACCAGGAAACTCTTCAGGAAACACGTCTGCAAACTCATGAACAACTGACACCTCCTCAAGGCTAGGACCTTTCGCCTTGGCAGCCACAACGGTATCCACCATATGATCTAGGAAAGCCTCGCAACCTTGTCGTAACAACTATCTACCACCATAGCTGATACCAAACACGTCGGAAGAATCTTCCTATCTCCCTGGAAGATCCACTTCTCTCCAGCAACATCAAACACTGCCTGCTTGGAACCACAGTCCAGAACAACCTTATACCTTTCTAAGGTATCCATCCCAAGGATAACATCAAAACCTTGCATATCAAGTGGTATAAGATCCACTTGAATGCAGCGTCCCGAGAAAGACAAGACACAAGAGGGACACTCTTCTCAAAGAAAAAAGGAACCATCAAGAGGGATTTCTAACAACAAGCTATCCTTCTTACTACTAACAGGTAAACGACAGTTCTCAAGCATATTATGGGCGATAAAAGAGTGTGTAGCTCCCGGGTCAACCAGAATAGATATAAAGTAAGAAGAAGACATATCATAATGAAATAACACCATCTGACCTGTCACTACTCGCGGGTTGACTATCGCCTCTGGATTATTCATAGCATAGAATCGAGCTGTTGCTTGTTGTCCATGGCCTCTACTTCCTGGAGCAGACAATCCAGCCTATGACGCTTGATCGCGTCCTCGTCCTTTTCTACCACTAGTCTGTGGTCTCTCTGACCCCTGAAGGTTCTGCCTCGGCTGTTGGGTTACTTCATCATCTCTGAAGGGACAACTCGACTTAACATGACCTATCTGACCGCAGGCATAGCATGTCCTACCATCAACTCGTGGCCTAGATGGTCCTGTCACTGCCACAGAAGCCAAACTTTGTGCCTTGGATGGTGAAGAAACATAACCTCTTCCTTTACTCGGAGACCACTGAGTCGGTCCTCCAGAACCTCTCATCGCTGATGGTGATGAAAACCTGTGCTTCTTGAAGCCACCACCAAACCTCTGTCCCTGAAACTGGGCATGTCTCTTCTTGGTCATAGACTCTCTTTTCTCCCTAACTGATCGTTCAACCCTCCGGACAGATTCGACAAACGTCGCAAACCGCTCCCGGTTCTCCAACGCAAAAACTGGTGTCGTCAGCTCAGCACTCAGACCCTTCTCGAAACGTCTGATCCGTTCCTCGTCTGTTGCTGCCATGTGAGGACAAAACCTTTAACAGATCCATAAACTTGGCTTCATATTCGGTGATGTTCATCATTCCTTGTCACAAACTATCGAACTGACGGATCTTCTCATCCAGATACATCTTGGGAAAGTATCTGGTGACGAACTCGCGTCGAAACACTTCCCAACCGATCACCTCACTGGGCCGCTTCTCTTCCTCGATGGTCCACCAGTGACCAGCACTACCTTTCAAAAGGTAGACAGCGTGCTTTACTTTGTCTGCTTCGGGGATGTCGAGGATCCGGAAAGCCTTCTCAAGACTTGTTAGCCACAGATCCGCATCCGCTGGATCTGCCGTTCCAGCGTAATCCGAAGCTCCGACTCGGCGAAGCCGCTCGAAGGTCTTCCCAATACCTGATGCTTCTCCATGGGGAACATGTGCTCGCGAAGGAGGCACTGGTAATCGCTCAACCATGAGATTCATCATAGCCATCATCTGCCCCAAAATCTGTTGGTAAGCAGGATGCTCAAGGATGGCTGGGTCAGGTTGGGGAACCTCAGGCACCCGATCTTCATGTGCCTGCTCAAAAGCTCCATCAACGGATGCAGCATCGCTGTTTTCAGCAGCGTGTTCTTCATGGTTTCCAGACATCTTGGCTTTCTTCTGCTGAGGGCAGAAGATGATCGTGAGGAAATCTGGAAAACACATAAGAACAAACACAACCTAGTCCTAGATCCCTGTAGACTCAGCGAACCTCAAGCTCTGATACCAAAACTTATTGCAACACATCCCATTATCACACAGATAACGAGGTGTTACACGAAAACGTGCGGAAATCACCATAACCACATATTATCAAAAACACGGGTTAATTAAAACTGATTGCAGAAAACTGATAAACAGAGAAACATATTACATTTCTGTCCACATCCTCCAAGAAAACATATTATATATGCATCCATACAAGCCTGGATACATGTCCACAGCTTAGAGCAACAGTTGTCCTGACACATCATGAGTTCACCACCTGTTATATACATAAAGGCCCGCATCCGGCCAGCAGCAGGATATACAGACATCATCGATCGTAAAACAACGTCAAAACACCGCCAAGGACCTGAGAGTACAGGGATGACTCTAGACTCTATCACAAAACCTCCAAAACAGCAACACATCCAACGCTTGCCTTCTACTGATCTTCTTGTTGCTCGGTTGTAGCTCCGCGACCACCACCACGTCTACCTCGACCACCTAAAAAGGGTCTAAACCAGCGGAGTGAGACAATTGAACATTCTCCCAGCGGGAGGCATAACTCCCCGCCAAGGCTACAAAACTCATAAGATCATATACATTAAGCAGCTATCTGGTAAAAGATATAACAAGAACAGTCTAGGCATTAAAGCAATCTAGCTTACCAGATGTAATCAAGTAAATCATGAATAACAAGACAGGATATCCAAGTTCTACTACATATGAAGAGCATATATATATATATATATATAACTGCGAGGTATAAAGAGAGTAACTACACAAACAAGGCCTCATCCAATGTTTCGTGTTTGCCTTAAGCCGTATACACTAAACGGCTGGATTACGTTTTATTATGCCCTGAGGAAATGAATCGTACCGTTCAAATCCAACCATCGGCTGCGAAGCCCATAACCGGTGCCATACAAGGTCAATGGAAGATCCAGAATCCATGACCTCACCCCTCGTGGTCAGTACACGAGAAACACAGCAGGACCGCAGTCTCATGCTCAAGTGGTCTTAAGCCACAGGGTCAGCTCCTCAGGCTACCCTTCCTCTAGCCCGCCTTGGTACAGGTCACGGCGCTAGTAAAATCGAGCCACAGGTCTCAACACCGTGCTCTGAGTCATGAACGCATTCATGCTCATCAAATCACATATCCGGAGCCATGGGCCATGTTCACCATGCTCATCACATATCTGAGTCTGCAACCGCAGCTGCACTCATTTCACCTCTCTATTTGAGGCTAGGAGAAACCTCGCATATTCAAAAATATGCGCTCCGGGTTAACCCATAGGAGAACCCATTTCACCATCACCCTATCATGACTGATGATGGATCTATGGCCAGAGCAACTACATGATATATTGCACTGTGATTAATTAGTATCTTTTAGATGGATTGCAAGATTCAACCAAGTTGTATAACATGCAAACAATAGAAAGAAAACACACAATATAACTCAATATTATGCTAATATTGAAATCACATCAACCTGATCCATTTCAAGGACCCAACATCACATGTTATCACTTGGCCTCTTACCAACCATCTAGATCTACCTCAAGGATCATCTCAAAATCATGGGATCTCAATCCCTCATCACATAGTGCCTTAGCCTCTCAAGGCTTTCATTACTATCGTGAGACATCATTCATAATACACCTATCATCTTGTTATTCACATATAACCATTCCTCATAGCCTTTCACCTGGCTATGCATTACATGCATGGTTAGTTCTATTCAATAATCAATGAGAATAACCGGGAGACTTACCATTCACAAGATTTCATTTAGGATTTGTCACTAAAGGACTATTAGGGTTAAGCATATTGTTGATATAAGGATTATGCCTATTTTCATGAGATATCATTCAAAATTGCTATAATTATCAATTATACATCAACTGGTGATCGTGTGCTCAAGACACATTACTATGCAACTATTTATGTACCTTACCATGCTTCCACATCATGCTAAAAAGGGACATATAACACAAGCATTATCATTGTCACTGTCATTATTAAGTGAGCAAGGAGTTACTAATGATATCAAGGGCAAATACTAGAAGAGCCACTTCCATGACACCAAGGTCCCTCACAAAAGATACTAACACCTTCACTAAAGGACCATCTCAGGCAGGGTTCATCCTCACCCAAACCATGGTGTGCAGCCAAGTCAAGCGTGCAGCACACTGCTGAGCGTGCAGGGTGTGTCGGGTGTGCAGCTCAGTTAAGCGTGCAACGTATGTCGGACGTGCAGGGTTCATCGGGCGAGCAGACTGGTCATGCCGGGCGAGCAAGGGGTATGCCGGGTGAGCAGGTGTGTCGGGCGAGCCAAGAGTGTCGGGCGAGCAGGTGTGTCGGGCGAGCAGCCCTAAGGCGTCCCGCGTGCCGGGCACTGAGCCGTGCATGAGAGAGTCGGGCGACACAGGGGTGTGCAAAGGTATGACGCGCTAGGCGTGCAGCTCGACCGAGCGAGCAAGGCTATCGGTCGTGTAGGGAAGTGCTTACCCGCATGCGACAAGGTGATCCGTGCAAGGTTAGACAAGTCTTCTTCATCGGGCGAGCAAGCCTACCCGGCGAGCAGCTCCAAACGTGCAGCCTGCCGTGCAATCAAGGGTTGGCTCGCGTGCCCCACACAAGGAAACCGATCAAGGTGAGCAGGCCGTGCAAAGGAAAGCTAGACCAAAAAGGGGTTGTCGGGCAGCACCTCCACAAGCACCAAACACTCAAGATACACCTCAACAAGGTCACCTAGAGGAGCTCACCTTCTTGCCCAAGATGAGAAGAGAGTCTTTCTCAAGCCACTAAGTCACAAGCTCACCTCAATCGACTAGGAAAGTGGGGTGTTGCTCATGGCATTAGGACCCAACTCACTCTTCTAGACCAAGGGGAGAGAGGAGTGTTGCTCCCTAAACCCTAACTCATGTGGATCGGCCAACATGGCTACTAAGCAAGAACTAACTACTCATGTTCATATAAGCAAGATCATGGAATAAACATAGATGAAAGAGAGTAGAGTAGCTGGGTTAGAGTTATGCAACCCACCTTAAGCTCCAAGGAAGAAGAAGAACTCCAAGCTCCACACACCACCAAGCAAAGAGGATGGAGAGATCCAAGGGATATCGGCCACCACTAGCTTCTCCAAGGGTGTGTCGACCTCCAAGCAACTTCTTCAAGGGTGTGTCGGCCACCAAGTAAGGGAAAGAGGGAGTGTGTCGTGCACAAGAGGGAGAGGAACCAAAGGGACCTCAAGCTAAGGAAGGAACCACTTATATAGAAGGAAAGGGAGGAGAAAACAAGGTGGAACATGGCAAGGTGTCGCCCCTAAAAAGGACACTTGTCCTAGCACTCAAGCCACCACTTAGCAAGGTATAAGACACTTGTCCAAGACATGCACCAAGTGTCCACCAAACAAGACCAAGCACCATGGGCGACACACCAAGCTTGCACTAGAGTGACACACCTATTTGTTGGCCGACACAAACACCCTAGGTCGACACACACACACCTCACAAGGCCGATACAAGCAACACTTGGCCGACACAAGGCTCAACCAAGCCTAAACAAGGCACCTCAAGGCCCAAACAAGCTCAACAAAGGCGCAAAGAACTCCAGCAACAAGCCCAAGCCTTCCTCTCAACTCTAGAGGAAGCAAAGAGAGCAGGAAACACCTCACAAGGTGGTTAACTTGCTCACAAAACCCTAAACTTGGGTTATTTGCAAGTAGCACCTTCAACTCTCAACAAAGCACAACCAAACCCTAATCACCACCAAAGGTGATTAGCAGGCACCAAAACACCAGGGTTAAGCAAAGCAAACAGGGTAAGCCCTAAACGAAGGTCAGGGTCCTTACAGGGTGTGTCACAGAACCATTCTTACCCCAATCCCAATCCTACTTCCTAGACAGAAGAAAAAAGGATTGGAGCACCCGTCCCTGAGTGGCCCAATAAGATCTATCACAGTGGCATATATAATAAGAAATAAATAACTTAAAAATTGGATAATTAAAGAACAAACTAACCCAATATGGAGATAAATCTGATTTATCTTTGTCATCATAGTGTATGAGTGTGGAAGAGATCTTATTTAGTATTCCATTTGTATTGCCTAAAATCAAGAAAATCAAGACACAACCATGCAATTGCACGGTACACTATCAAAATCAAGCAAAGTGATTTATAACAAAATAATATACTTGGAAGGACTTATATTCAAAATAAATAACAAGAAATTTACAAAACCAACATTTATTCGACAAGTTTTTCAAGAAATTCAACTTTTATTAGGAGTTCCCATAATGTTGTAATTCGAGAAGCATGCTTATATATTTTTTTGTGACTCTATCACCCCAACGCGATGGGGAAGGTCACTAGGCTCCTTCTCACCATAGGAACATAGGAAGCCAATGTACAAGTCCCACCCCCAAATGAGGGTGTTGTTGTACTCAATATCAACATTATCAACATTATCAATATCATCATCATTATCAATATACGGGCAGTCATAATGGGCATGCAATTTATGTTTTCATATTTTTTCAAAATATAGTATAGAAAAATAGAAGACTAATCATAGGGAACAGTAGCTCATCCATGTAAATTGCCAAGTATGTAGTCAAGAGATACATAAAAGTATCTTCAATACAATTAAGGAGAAGTTATATAATAGCGTACCTTTCACTGAGTATTTCGAGTATAGATAAACTAGTAATAGGTCGACCCTTCAAGTTAGATCCTAAAACATCAAGATAGGATCAAGGGTTAAGATCATGATATTTTGAATGTCATGTTTCAATATTCGAGATTAGGGTTACACTTTCCTATGTCAACCTTAGGTTTGGGTCATTCACTTATAATCAACCAATATTTCAGTGTGTCCAACATTATTTCAAATATTAGGTATTCACAAGTGTGGATGACTTACCTAGGTTTTCTAGGATCATATGTGTTAACCCTAATTTATGATCATTATCCAAGTCATCATTAGTTTCTAGATTATCATCATGATACTTAGCATCATTGGTATTCAAGATTAGATCAAGTTTCAATTAAAATTAAGAGTAAATCAGGGATCAACTTTTCATTCAATAGATCAAGATATGCCACAAGATTTAGATCAATCATATATTCAAGATTAAATCAAGTCAAAAAATACAAATATAGATTATTAATGGGTCAATTATTATTTTTAGAGTCTCAATATGAACATTAGAGTGAAGAATTAGGGTTTTTAGTGTTAAGTCAAGATTATCAACAAATAGAGTCATTTAGACCAATTACATAAGTAAGAGATCAAGATTTAGGTGAATCTGTGAGAATCGTTTAGAATCAGGTTTCCAAAGTATTTTTAATTGATTCACTAGGTTTTTCTGATCAAGATTGACTACTTGTTCATAATATTTGGATCTAGGATGCATTTTCTACAATTAAAACAAGATTTGCACATTAAAATGAATTTATGAGCAGAGAGGGGATATTTACCTTATTTGCAAAAATATAGGGTCGTTGGATTTGTACTTTAGATGGCTTAGATCATGCCACGTGTCCATCTAGTCCAGTGGCTAAAATGGCTGGTTCACGCTTTAATTGTTTGTTCAAAGTTTGATTTGGTCTGTTCAATGGCGGTCTGACCAAGTCTTGGACCTGCTTGGGTCCTCTCTTGGACCGAGCAGTTTGGGGACCTGCCCCCTTCATGCACAGGCAGCCGCTCGCAAGTCCTGAAGCAAGGTGGTGTGCCTCACCGATGTAAGGGGGGTCCAGGAGAAGAAGGGGGTGAGGGAAGAGGTCGAGGTGCCGCTCGGCTTTGGCGAGGCCTCACAAAGTATATGGGAATCAAAGGTGGGGGAGAGGAGGAGAGATGCAAGGGCACCTCAGGGCACCGGTGGTAGCGGCATCATACTAACCAGCAGGTGGTTGAGGAGGAACCAACGGGGGCTGTCTGGGGAATTTGTGAGCACGAAAAGGGGTGGGAACCCTGCGGAATGGTATAGGCAACCTTGTGCGAGGGTTTTTATAGGCTAAGGACTAGGCTTAGGGCTAGGGGACTCCTGGGTGGCAGCCATGGCAGTCGGTGTTACGACCCGCGTCGAGCTTATCCCGTAAGTATGTTGTTAAGCATGTGATTAGCTGATATGCTGAGTTTTAAGCCTATTTTTGTTAATAATGTTTAAATGGATATGACATGTGCTTAGTGTGTTTTCTAGCTTCTAAAGCGTGTAGGATCTTACGCTTGAAGCGTTGCCAGAGAAATCGTTCGAATCCGACCTTTGAGTCAAAAGTTGCATGTTTTTGGGCTTATAGGGACCCGTTTGTAGTTTTTGAACTTTGCGTTTTGGCCCCTAGGTTTTTCTTCCTTATCTACTCTTTCTCCCTTATCTCGTTTCATTTCTCAGAAACGAGAGAACGCAGCAGCAGCGTTCTTCTTCCTTGCGTGAGAAAGAGAGAGAGAGAGAGAGAGAGGGAGCTGAGAAGGGAGAGACGTCGGAGCTTTGTTTTGCTTCGATCAGCTGCTGCAGTTCGTCCTCCTCCCTCCTTGATCTTCTTCTCCGTCAATTCGATCCGGATTTGCAGCAGGAGCTGCGGTTACAGGGGAAACGGCCAAGTGATTGGGGCACAAGGAGCAGCCCTAGCTCATTTCTTCCTCTCCTTCAGGTTCGGATTAGTGGAGTGTATCTATTGCGAAAGTTTTGTGGTGTTTGTTTGCGATTTGCCCGACGATTCGAGAGAAATCGACATCTGCAGCCCGGTTTTTGTTTTCTGCCTATGCGCGGTTCGGCCGAGTTCCTATTCGGTCGGTCGAGTTCCATATTAGGGCAATTGAACGGTGTTTTTGGGTCGGCCGAGTTTGGGTCTTGGATCGGCCGAGTTTCTTATTTAGATAAACGAACAGCGTTTTTGTCGGCCAAGTTTGGTCCTGATCGGCCGAGTTTCCTTGTAGGTATATAAAGCAGTGTGTCAGTCGACCGAGTTCCCCAGAGGATCGGCCGAGTTTCCTGCTGGTCGGCCGAGGTTGGTCGGCCGAGTTTCAGATTCTGGGAAGTGTTCGGCCGAGTTCCATAGTGATCGACCGAGTTTCAAGTGGTGAGTGGCAGTTCATTTAGAAATCATTATTAAACTCATTTTAAATGCTTATTTGCTTCAGTATCAGTTGATATGACTCTTAAACAGTGTAGCATGTACATTAAAGTATGTTAAGTTCATTGGAACTTGAAATGCATGATATGAATGATGAAAAAGAGGAAATTCCATGTTTTACAGTCGTAATGTGATATTTCTGTTAAACTGTATATCTGTTAACTAATTAATAGACATAGGTGCCCTAACACCGTAGAACCCCTCGTGAGGTCTGCACCTTGGGGTGAAACGACCTACCTAGCGTGTGTCTAGATGGTCGGTGACTCGTGTTTAACAATAATCCGTGCGTGTGTCACGGTGGCACGAGGGCAGAAAAGCAGTGTTCAACAATAATCCGTGCGTGTGTCACGGTGGCACTGGGAAAAGAAAAGAAAACACGGTTATCTAACACCATTCGTGCTTGTGTCGCAAAGGTAACCCTGTGAGACTCTCCGCCTGTGTGCTCAGGTTAAAGGAGGAGTCTAGAGTACACTCTTTTGAGAGTGCAGTGAGGCCGTGTGAGCCTGAGAGTCCTGTAGCAGACCAGGACAGCAGTCAGACTTAGCATTTCCCGGGTGTGTCGCTAAGTCTTGTACGGTGGGACCGTAGCATGAACTTGCTGCGGATCTTTATATGCAGAGTACATTGCATATGTTTAGGGCATAATAATAAAATGAATAAATAATCAAGTAGGTTCACAGTAAATTTATATAACTGTTTATTTACCTGAAATACCGGTTGATGCTTAGAAATGTGATTATTATCTGTATATCTGCTATGTCAATAGAACTGCCCTGCTTGAACTGTATATCTGTTTATTTTCAGTTAATAAACCTGACGAGTTGTTTAGTGATAGCTAAGTGAAATGTTATTCACTGAGCGAGTAGGCTCATACCTCTACTCAAAACATTTTCAGGTCTGCATCAGCATCAGGAGTCGCAAGGATCGTTTCATCCTAACGCCTAGTTGATAGAAGGTTTGTAGTTAGTCGAGTTAGAGGTCTCTTAGTCCTTTCCCCTCGATCTTTGGGACAAGGTGTGAGTGAGAGAGAGAATGTGTACAAGATGTAAATTAATGTTATGCTTTCTTTATGTTAATCAATGTATTATGCTGTAGACCTTGCTTGTATCTTTAATCAGTTAAATAGAAAAGTTCCTGCAGTTTGCTTAGTTTTCTGTTTATAGTTTAAACTTGGTTATCATTTAAATGCCTTGAATTGTTTTAAAAAGTGACGAATGGTTGGTTATGTGTTGATCCCATCCTGTCGCGTCCTAATCTCGTGGTTTGTGGTTAACGTGAGATCGGGGCGCGACAAATTTTTAGTATCAGAGCCTAGGTTTGAGTACTTAGTTACTCAAGATCAGGGGACGATAAGAGACCAATAGGATTAAGGTTTAAGTGTCTTTCTTCTATCTGTAGTTTTCTAATAGGAAATATTCTATTATATCATTGCAGATGGCAGGAAGAGGCTTTGATCGTGATGATCAGGTTGAAAGCCATGTTGGCCCTGATCCACGGTACTTGGGTCCAGGTGGTGGTGACCACGTGGATGAAGCATCCATGATGTACAGGATGTTCCTGGAGACCAAAGAAAGGTACAAGGCTGATAGGCGAGAATCTTCTTCTACCAGCAGTAAAGATCTGATGCGATCTTATGAGCTTGTGAAGAAGCTAGGTGGCACAGAGTTTAGTGGCACCACAGATCCTGCTGAGGCTGATGAGTGGTTTAGACAGATAGAAAAGGTCTTTCGCCTGATGGAGCTTCCAGAAGATAAGAAGATTAATCGTGCAGTCTGTCTTTTGACAGGCGATGCAGAGTTGTGGTGGCGTGGTGTGGAAGAAAAGAGGGGAGGTACAGAGCTTTCCTGGTAGGATTTCTCTTATGAGTTTCATCTCAAATTCTATCCACCCACTTTTCTTAATGAGAAAATCAGGCAGTTACAGAATATCAAGCAAGGGAACATGACAGTTACAGAGTATGAAGCACTTTTCACACGGTTAGCGAACTTCTGTCCACAGCTTGTTCCCGACAACATAGAAAGATGCAGAAGGTTTCAGGAAGGACTAAGGCCAGAGATTCGGCATACAGTTTCTGCCACTAGTAGGAGGAACAGAGAGAACTTTGGTGAGTTTGTCGAGGCTGCTAGACAGGTTGAAGAATCTGTGAATGCTGACAAGGTGCCTGAGTCTAAGAAAAGATCTGCAGATTTCAGTAGAGGACAATCCAGTAGTGGATACAGAGGTGGAGGTAGAGGTTTCTTTTCTAAGCTTGGGCGTGGCTTTGGTTGTTTCGGCAGGCAGAGATCTGAGGATGTCACTACTTCTAAAGGCAGAGGAGGATACAGCCCAGGGAGATGGGGCAGTGCGTCTTGAGAGCAGCCATCTGGATCATCTACTTCTGTGACTGGTCCACAGAAACAGGAGATACGGGTATGTAATACCTGTGGAAAATTTCACTCTGGGCAATGTTGGGGTTTAGATTATACAGGATGTTACCAATGTAAGTAGATAGGACATATAAAGAAGTTTTGTCCTCAGCTTCAACCAGCAGCATCACAAGCTTCTCAGTCTCAGTTTTATGATGTTCAGAGACAACCTCCAGCTGAAGGACCGAGTTCTTCTATGGCTTCTGGTTCCAGAGGTGTTGGAGTATCCAGTGGCAGGAGTAGTCAGAGAGGACAGCATGGCAGAGGGAGAGCTTCAGCACGTTTCTTTTCTTTGACACCTCAGGAAGGTATAATCTCATCACAAGTTGTTACAGGAGAGATGTTTTTGTTTAATAGCATACCAGTTTCAGTTTTGATAGATCCAGGAGCTACTCACTCTTTTATACGACGTTCTTTAGTTGGTGAACTTAATTAGTTAACTCAAGAATTGGCAAATGAGTTAGTGTTGAGGGTTCCACTAGGTGGACCAACAGTTTTATCCGAGTTTTGCCCCGGATGCTTGTTATCTTTTGGAGGTTTCACCTTTGCTGCTAATCTCATACCCTTGGATGTAAATACCTTTCAAGTCATCTTGGGTATGGATTGTCTTGAAACATATCGAGTGCAACTCGATTGTTGGAAGAAGGAAGCTACCTTTCAACTAGGTGAATTTTCTTGTGTCTTTACTGGAGACAGGAAAGTTCTGCCTACGTGCATAATATCAGCTGTCGTAGCTGATAAGATGTTACAGAAGGGATGTGAAGCGTTCCTTGCTCATGTGGTTGACACCAGAGCAGAAAAGAGCACCGCCAGTGTTTATGATGTGCCTGTGGTTCGTGAGTTCTCTGACATTTTTCCAGAAGAATTACCAGGCTTACCTCCTATTAGAGCCATTGATTTTGAGATTCAGATATATCCAGGTAGTCATCCAGTAGCACTGCCAGCTTATAGAATGGCACCTGCTGAGTTGAAGGAACTCAAGGTGCAGTTACAGGAGTTGTTAGATAAGGGTTTCATTAGACCCAGTTCTTCACCGTGGGGTGCTCCAGTCCTGTTTGTTAAGAAAAAGGATGGTACCATGCGTCTCTGTATAGATTACAGGCAACTGAACAAGATCACTATTAAGAACAAGTATCCATTGCCGAGAATAGATGATCTGTTTGATCAGTTGCGTGGAGCGACGATCTTCTCTAAAATTGATTTGAGATCTGGATATCATCAGCTCAGAATAAAGGCTTCTGATATTCCCAAAACAGCTTTCAGAACCAGGTATGGGCATTATGAGTTTTTGGTCATGTCGCTTGGGCTGACCAATGCCCCAGCAGCCTTTATGGATATGATGAATCGGATTTTCAAACCATTTCTAGATCAGTTTATTGTAGTCTTTATAGATGATATTCTGATCTATTCCAGAGACGATGAACAGCATGAGAAACACTTGAGAGTAGTGTTGCAGTTGTTGAGACAACACCAGTTGTTTGCTAAATTTAGCAAGTGCGAGTTTTGGTTGGCCGAGGTAGCATTTCTTGGACATGTTATCTCAAGAGATGGAGTTAGTGTGGACCCTAAGAAAGTTGATTATGTACTTCAGTGGGAATAGCCTAAGACTCCTACTGAGATCAGAAGTTTCTTGGGATTAGCAGGTTATTACAGAAGGTTCATACAGAACTTCAGTGTGTTAGCATCACCTTTGACATGCTTGACGAGGAAGGATGTACCGTTTGTTTGGTCTGATAACTGCGAGAAAAGTTTTCAGATTTTGAAGAAAAGGTTGACTTCAGCACCAGTGTTGGTTCTGCCAGAAGCAGAAAAAGGCTATACAGTGTTCTGTGATGCTTCCAAGAGAGGTTTGGGCTGTGTACTGATGCAAGAAGGCAAAGTTGTGGCTTACGCATCTAGACAGCTTAAGATGAATGAAGAGAATTACCCTGTTCATGATCTGGAATTAGCTGCTATAGTTCATGCTCTTAAGACATGGCGTCACTACTTGTATGGTGAGACATGTCAGGTGTTTACAGACCATAAGAGCCTGAAATATATCTTCACTCAGAAAGACTTGAATTTGAGACAGCGCAGATGGCTTGAGCTGATTAAAGACTATGATGTGACAATTGATTACCATCCGGGTAAGGCAAATGTTGTAGCTGATGCCTTGAGTAGAAAGTCAAGTTCAACAGCTAATGCATTTTCTATGGCATGTTTCAAGAGAGACTTGCTTGTAGATATGCGAAAATTGAACTTGGACTTGGATGTGACTGGACAAAGTGGGTTGATTGCTCAGATGCAAGTCAGACCTACTTTTTATAATCAGATTAAGGAATTACAGCAGAGTGATGATGAGTTGTGGCAAATCATGCAGGATATGTCAGAAGGTAAGAGAACAGAGTTCAAGTTTTCTGATGAAGGCATGTTGTACCTTCATGATAGATTGTGTGTACCTGGGAACAGTGAATTGAAAGAGCAGATTCTTGAAGAAGCGCATACTTCTATGTATGCAATGCATCCAGGTAACACAAAGATGTACAGGAACCTCAAAGAGCTGTACTGGTGGTCAGGTATGAAAAAGGATGTGGCTGGATACGTGGCTAGGTGCGGGGTGTGTCAGCAGGTTAAGGCTGAGCATCAGAAACCTGCTGGTACTTTGCAGTCGCTTCCTATACCAGAATGGAAATGGGAACACATCACGATGGACTTTGTGGTAGGATTACCTAGGACGCCTAAGGGTTCAGACTCGATATGGGTGATTGTGGATAGGCTAACTAAGTCTGCTCACTTTCTTCCTGTCAAGTCAACCTTTGACGTTTCAAAGTTGGCCAAAGTTTATGTGGATGAAGTAATCAGGTTGCATGGGATTCCAGTTTCCATTATTTCTGACAGAGATCCAAAGTTTACATCTAGATTCTGGAATCAGTTACATCGTGCGTTGGGCACAAGGCTGAAGTTCAGTACAACGTTTCATCCGCAGACAGATGGTCAATCTGAGAGGACCATTCAGACCCTAGAAGACATGCTGAGAGCATGCGTGCTACAGTTTAGAGGCAACTGGGAAGAACACTTAAGACTAATGGAGTTTGCATATAATAACAGTTATCATTCTAGTCTTGGAATGGCTCCATATGAAGCTCTTTATGGCAGGAAGTGTAGATCGCCAGTTTGTTGGTACGAGGTGGGTGAGAAGGAAATTCTTGGACCTGAGCTAGTTGATGTAACTACAGAAATGATATCTGTGATCAGGGATCAGTTAAAAGCTGCTCAGGACAGACAGAAAAGTTATGCAGAAAGATGACGTCGACCTCTTGAGTTTGAGGTTGGTGACGAGGTTTACTTGAAGGTTTCACCGTGGAAGGGAGTGCTGAGGTTTGGCAAGAGGGGTAAGTTGACCCCTAGGTATATGGGTCCATATCCTATTGTTGAGATGATTGGACCTGTAGCTTACAGGTTGGATTTGCCGTCTGAGTTGGCAAATCTTCATGATGTCTTCCATGTGTCTATGCTGAAAAAGTGTCATCCCGGTACAGAAAAGATTCTAGATCCAGAACCGGCGCAGCTTAGAATAGATGTGTCCTATGTTGAAGGACCAGTGCAAATAGTTGATCATCGGATCAAAAAGCTTAAGAACCGGGAGATTCCTTTAGTGAAGGTTTTATGGAGAAACCATAATCTTGAGGAAGCTACGTGGGAACTAGAGTTTGAGATGCGTGGCAAGTTTCCTTTTCTCTTCTAGGAATTTTGGGATGAAATTCTTATAAGGGAGGGAGATTTGTTACGACCCGCGTCGAGCTTATCCCGTAAGTATGCTGTTAAGCATGTGATTAGCTGATATGCTGAGTTTTAAGCATGTTTTTGTTAATAATGTTTAAATGGATATGACATGTGCTTAGTGTGTTTTCTAGCTTCTAAAGCGTGTAGGATCTTACGCTTGAAGCGTTGCCAGAGAAATCGTTCGAATCCGACCTTCGAGTGAAAAGTTGCATGTTTTTGGGCTTATAGGGACCCGTTTGTAGTTTTTGAACTTTGCGTTTTGGCCCCTAGGTTTTTCTTCCTTATCTACTCTTTCTCCCTTATCTCGTTTCATTTCTCAGAAACGAGAGAACGCAGCAGCAGCGTTCTTCTTCCTTGCGTGAGAAAGAGAGAGAGAGAGAGAGAGAGAGAGAGAGAGAGAGGGAGATGAGAAGGGAGAGACGTCGGAGCTTCGTTTTGCTCCAATCAGCTGCTGCAGTTCGTCCTCCTCCCTCCGTGATCTTCTTCTCCGTCAATTCGATCCGGATTTGCAGCAGGAGCTGCGGTTGCAGGGGAAACGGCCAAGCGATTGGGGCGCAAGGAGCAGCCCTAGCTCGTTTCTTCCTCTCCTTCAGGTTCAGATTAGTGGAGTGTATCTATTGCGAAAGTTTTGTGGTGTTTGTTTGCGATTTGCCCGATGATTCGAGAGAAATCGACATCTGCAGCCCGGTTTTTGTTTTCTTCCTGTGCGCGGTTCGGCCGAGTTCCTATTCGGTCGGCCGAGTTCCATATTAGGGCAATTGAACGGTGTTTTTGGGTCGGCCGAGTTCCATATTAGGGCAATTGAACGGTGTTTTTGGGTCGGCCGAGTTTGGGTCTTGGATCGGCCGAGTTTCTTATTTAGATAAACGAACAGCGTTTTTGTCGGTCGAGTTTGGTCCTGATCGGCCGAGTTTCCTTGTAGGTATATAAAGCAGTGTGTCGGTCGGCCGAGTTCCCCAGAGGATCGGCCGAGTTTCCTACTGGTCGGCTGAGGTTGGTCGGCCGAGTTTCAGATTCTGGGAAGTGTTCGGCCGAGTTCCATAGTGATCGGTCGAGTTTCAAGTGGTGAGTGGCAGTTCATTTAAAAATCATTATTAAACTCATTTTAAATGCTTATTTGCTTCAGTATCAGTTGATATGACTCTTAAACAGTGTAGCATGTACATTAAAGTATGTTAAGTTCATTGGAACTTGAAATGCATGATATGAATGATGAAAAAGAGGAAATTCCATGTTTTACAGTCGTAATGTGATATTTCTGTTAAACTGTATATCTGTTAACTAATTAATAGACATAGGTGCCCTAACACCGTAGAACCCCTCGTGAGGTCTGCACCTTGGGGTGAAACGACCTACCTAGCGTGTGTCTAGATGGTCGGTGACTCGTGTTTAACAATAATCCGTGCGTGTGTCACGGTGGCACGAGGGCAGAAAAGCAGTGTTCAACAATAATTCGTGTGTGTGTCACGGTGGCACTGGGAAAAGAAAAGAAAACACGGTTATCTAACACCATTCGTGCTTGTGTCGCGAAGGTAACCCTGTGAGACTCTCCGCCTGTGTGCTCAGGTTAAAGGAGGAGTCTAGAGTACACTCTTTTGAGAGTGCAGTGAGGCCGTGTGAGCCTGAGAGTCCTGTAGCAGACCAGGACAGCAGTCAGACTTAGCATTTCCCGGGTGTGTCGCTAAGTCTTGTACGGTGGGACCGTAGCATGAACTTGCTGCAGATCTTTATATGCAGAGTACACTGCATATGTTTAGGGCATAATAATAAAATGAATAAATAATCAAGTAGGTTCACAGTAAATTTATATAACTGTTTATTTACCTGAAATACCGGTTGACGCTTAGAACTGTGATTATTATCTGTATATCTGCTATGTCAATAGAACTGCCCTGCTTGAACTGTATATCTGTTTATTTTTAGTTAATAAACCTGACGAGTTGTTTAGTGATAGCTAAGTGAAATGTTATTCACTGAGCGAGTAGGCTCATACCTCTACTCAAAACATTTTCAGGTCTGCATCAGCATCAGGAGTCGGAAGGATCGTTTCATCCTAACGCCTAGTTGATAGAAGGTTTGTAGTTAGTCGAGTTAGAGGTCTCTTAGTCCTTTCCCCTCGATCTTCGGGACAAGGTGTGAGTGAGAGAGAGAATGTGTACAAGATGTAAATTAATGTTATGCTTTCTTTATGTTAATCAATGTATATTGCTGTAGACCTTGCTTGTATCTTTAATCAGTTAAATAGAAAAGTTCCTGCAGTTTGCTCAGTTTTCTGTTTATAGTTTAAACTTGGTTATCATTTAAATGCCTTGAATTGTTTTAAAAAGTGACGAATGGTTGGTTATGTGTTGATCCCATCCTGTCGCGTCCTAATCTCGTGATTTGTGGTTAACGTGAGATCGGGGCGCGACAGCCGGAGTGAGAACAAGAGGCGAGGAGCTCATTTTGGCAGCTGTATAAAGCATGAACGGTGGTCAAAATAGGATTCAATCAGTTTGAATTTGCAAGACGAGCATTCCCTCTCGATTGGAATTTCAAATCGGGTAGTATAAGGCCTAATTGTCACTTTCGATCGTCATTACTTCTCCCTGCTGATTGCGGGAGGTAGAAGACAAGTCTGTAGCCACTAGATCAGGCTAGGATCAATGGGAGGCAGATCCAAGGGCTGGGATCTCCGCCAGATCCTTGCCTTGGATCGATGACATCGAAAAAGGTCATTTTAAAGACAAAACTAATGGTTTTCAACACATTAACTTCAATAATCCATAGAAAATCATAGGAATGTCCAATTGTTGTCAAATTTGGTCCAAGACTTCACAAAAATGTGGAGAACATATATAAAACGTTTGAGGATAATATAATGGAGTTTGATGGATCAATTTGTTTATTTGTACAAAGTGATGATTGATTCTAATTTGAGGTGTTATAATGTGTATAAAGATCACCAAGTTTTGGATTTGGGTCTCATTAATGATTATTAAGACAAGAAAAATAGTTTGAGACCGTGAGAGAAAATAATGAGGTCAAAAGAGTAATTATCTCATTATTTTTCTAAAATCCACTTCGTCACATCCTTCCCTCCTTAAAAAGCAATTTTGTCCCCAAAATTCAAAAAAAACATTCTCAAAAATTGGGATTATTCAACCTAAGTCATTTCCTCAAATATTGGGGTATCCTCAAGTATAAAGTCAAAATCATGTCCTCAATTTTCAAGTAGTACAATCATCATAATTGGGATTCCATGTTTCATATCATAACTAGCTTGGTTCTAGCATCGTTTCATCATCGAGCAATTGAGTATCAAGGTCAATGCAACATTTGAGCCATAAATATGGGAAGTATCCTATTGATCACATCATATTTTAGGTCAGGCAAATAGTGTTTTTGAATCATGTGTACAAGGTGACTTTCAATCCCAAAATCTTAGGATCTTAGCTTCTACATTGGCCTAGGTGGGGTTATACATTCATGATTTGAGATTTCATATTTCAACATTTTGAGACAACATCATACTTTCAATATCATTATTTCAAGCTCAGAATCAATGGGAGGTCCCACCCTAGTCCTAATGAGAGCTAAACCCTAAGTCATAAATTGAAAGAGTCAATATAGTCATTATTTCAAAATTGAAGTCCTCAGTCATATATCAAGGGTGATCTCAAGGTCCAACTAATGTGAACATAGGATTTGTATCATTATTGAGATTTGATAATCGTGAGTCACAATATTATATATCAGTATCAAGAGTCGAGATTTTGGACATCCTAGGTCCAAACTTTTTAAGCTAGGGTTTAGATTCCTATTTAGACCATAGTAGAGATCACTCATCTATATTCAATTTTGAGCAACAATATTCAATCAATATTCAAGCAACATATCAAGATTTCATTATCAGGGTGTCCAACTTTGATGAATGATCTAGACCTAGGTCTATCTAGGAACTCAACTACGTGCTATAGTCAATATTGTCATATATCAAGGTCATTATCAATATTTAAGATCTAGTATCAACCATGGGTTTAACTTATTAGGCTTAGGTTAACCAGTCAAAATAGGGTGAAAGGGGATACCTTTCCAAACTCTAAATAATCAATAGGATGAAAACTTCGAGTTAGTCATAATAGGATTGTGACCTAGGTTAGGGAAGTCATAACTACCACCCTAATCTAGCACATTACCAACATTAGTCATGATTCATTGATCTTATTCAAATAGGGAGATTATTAATGATCAATTCATATTCCATAAGGTCATGAGATCAAAATTCAAGATAATAGGGCAATAATGTCAAGATTTGCAATTATTTCCTTTCATGATCAATGTAGTGATATAATTTGGAAATTAAGGATTTAAATTTGACATTCGAGGAATTAGAGCATAATAGTGCAAAATCTAGGTCCATAATCGTCATATCAAAATCGAGATTGCAAAATGCATCAATAGTCAATAGGAAAACTGCTTTTTGCATCATAGTCTTATATCATGATTTTTTTAGTCTAAGACTTAGTCATTTAATAGCATAGTTAAGGTGTGTATAAAATAGGATACGAGTTTGCTTAACTATATTTGAGGTTTAATCAATAATAGGGCAACATGGGTTTAATCAAATAGGGACCTTTTCAACAAAAAATAAGGAATAAGGTATAAGTCATTCTTATTGTACCAAATCAAGATTTACCTCATCATAGGAAGCATATAGTCAAGTTTAGCTAATTTGAGTGTTGATCATATTAGGGATCATACATGAGTATTTGGTTTCAAAATTAGTTGATCAAAATTGAGTTTTCAAATTCAGGTCAGATCATAGTATCAACTTTCATGATTTAGTGATATTCATTTTTCCCATGCATAAGCTACCCATAATCGAGACATCATGTGGTAAAAGGTCACAATAAAGAACCACATGAGGGGATGAGAAGACTACCTAATCTTCATCTACGTGGGTGGCTTAGGATAGTCCTTAAAGAAGAGATGACATGCTAGAAGACTCTCTAAGGTTTCACAAGATAACCTTTAGGTCCAGTTCTGGATCAATAGAGGCCAAGTAGAGCAGGGGATCTCAGCCACTGTGAAGGCGGATAGGAGATATTATGTCAGGACCCTGAGCCTAGACACCTCAATTTTCACAATTATGGATTTTAGGGTTTCTTGGGTGTAAGAGACTTGAGAAATTATTTACTTAAAGTATATGGGAGTGTGAAAGCGCTGATACCAACTATCACGGAACCGTTCTTACCTCAATCCCAATCCCACTCCTGCTGCCTAGACAGTAGAAAAAAGGATTGGAGCACCTGTCCCTGAGTGGCCCAATAATATCTATCACACTGGCATATACAATAAGAAATAAATAACTCAAAAACTAGATAATTAAAGAACAAACTAACCCACTATGGAGATAAATCTGATTTATCTTTGTCATCAGAGTGTATGAGTGTGGAAGCGATCTTATTTAGTATTCCATTTGTATTGCATAAAATCAAGAAAATCAAGACACAATCATGCAATTGCATGGTACGCTATCAAAATTAAGCAAAGCGATTTATAACAAAATAATATACTTGGCAGGACTTATATTCAAAAGAAATAACAAGAAATTTATAAAACCAACATTTATTTGACAAGTTTTTCAAGCAATTCAACTTTTATTACGAGTTCCCATTATGGTATAATTTGAGAAGCATGCTTATTTATTTTTTTGTGACTCTATTACCCCAACGCGATGGGGAAGGTCACTAGGCTCCTTCTCACCATAGGAACATAGGAAGCCAATGTACAAGTCCCACCTCCAAATGAGGGGGTTGTTGTACTCAATATCAACATTATCGACATTATCAATATCATCATCATTATCAATATACAGGCAGTCATAATGGGCATGCAATTTATGTTTTCATGTTTTTCAAAATATAGTATAGAAAAACAGAAGACTAATCATAGGGAATAGTAGCTCATCCAAGTAAATAGCCAAGTATGTAGTCAAGAGATTCATAAAATTATCTTCAATACAATTAAGGAGTTATATAATAGTGTACCTTTCACCGAGTATTTTGAGTATAGATCAACTAGTAACAGGTCGACCCTTCGAGTTAGATCCCAAAACATCAAGATAGGATCAAGGGTTAAGATCATGATATTTTGAATGTCATGTTTGAATATTAGAGATTAGGGTTACAATTTCCTATGTCAACCTCAGGGTTGGGTCATTCACTTATAATCAACCAATATTTTAGTGTGTCCAACCTTATTTCAAATATCAGGTATCTGCAAGTGTGAATGACTTACCTAGGTTTTCTAGGATCATATGTGTAAACCCTAATTGATGATCATTATCCAAGTCATCATTAGTTTCTAGATTATCATCATGATACTTATCATCATTGGTATTCAAGATTAGATCAAGTTTCAATTAAAATTAAGAGTAAATCAGGGATCAACTTTTTGATCAATAGATCAAGATATGCCACAAGATTTAGATCAATCATATATCCAAGATTAAATAAAATCAACAAATATAAATCTAGATCATTAATGGGTCAATTATTATTTTTAGAGTCTCAATATGGACATTAGAGTCAAGAATTAGGGTTTTTAGTGTTAAGCCAAGATTAACAACAAATAGAGTAATTTAGACCAATTACATAAGTAAGAGATCAATATTTAGGTGCATCCGTGAGAATCATTTAGAATCAGGTTTCCAAAGTATTTTTAATCTATTCACTAGGTTTTTCTGATCAAGATTGACTACTTGTTCATAATATTTGGATCTAGGATGCATTTTCTATAATTAAAACAAGATCTATGCATTAAAATGAATTTATGAGCAAAGAGGGGATATTTACCTTATTTGCAAAAATATAGGGTCATTGTATTTGTACTTTGGATGGCTTAGATCATGCCACGTGTCCAGCTAGTCCAGTGGATAAAACGGTCTGTTCACGCTTTAATTGTTTGTTCAATGTTTGATTTGGTCGGTTCAATGGCGGTCTGACCAAGTCTTGGACCTGCTTGGGTCCTCTCTTGGACCGAGCGGTTTGGAGACCTACCGCCTTCACGCACAGGAAGCCGCTCGCAAGTCCTGAAGCAAGGCAATGTGCCTCACTAATGTAAGGGGGTCTGGGAGAAGGAGGAGGTGAGGGAAGACGTTGAGGTGTCGCTCGGCTTCGACAAGGCCTCACAAAGTATATGGGAATCAAAGGTGGGAGAGAGGAGGAGAGATGCAGGGGCACCTCAGGGCTCCGGTGGTAGCGGCATCATATTGACCAGCAGGTGGTCGAGGAGGAACCAACGGGGGCTGTCTGGGGAATTTGTGAGCACGAAAAGGGGTGGGGACCCTGCGGAATGGTATAGGAGATCTTGTGCGAGGGTTTTTATAGGCTAAGGACTAGGTTTAGGGCTTGGGGACTCTTGGGTGGCAGCCATGGCCTCCGGAGTGAGAACAAGAGTCAAGGAGCTCATTTTGGCGGCTGTATAAAGCATGAATGGTGGTCAAAATAGGATTCAATCAGTTTGAACTTGCAAGACGAGCATTCCGTCTCGATTGGAATTTCAAATCAGGTAGTATAAGGGCTAATTGCCGCTTTTGATTGTCATTACTCCTCCCCACTGATTGTGGGAGGTAGAAGACAAGTCTATAGCCACTAGATCAGGCTGGCATCCATGGGAGGCAGATCCAAGGGCTGGGATCGCCCCTGGGTCCTTGCCTTGGATCGCTGACATGGAAAAAGGTCATTTAAAAGGCAAAACTAATGGTTTTCAACACATTAAATTCAATAATCCATAGAAAATCGTAGGAATGTCCAATTGTTCTCAAATTTGGACCACGACTTCACAAAAATGTGGAGAATATATATAAAAAGTTTGAGGATAATATGATGGAGTTTGATAGATTAATTTGTTTATTTTGACAAAGTGATGATTGATTCTAATTTGAGGTGTTGTAATGTGTATAAAGATCACCAAATTTTGGATTTGGGTCTCATTAATGATTATTAAGACAAGAAAAATAATTTGAAACCATGAGAGAAAATAATGAGGTCAAAAGAGTAATTATCTCATTATTTTTCTAAAATCCACTTCGTCACTGGGTGCCATTCTCAAATACTATGAACTCAATCAGCCTCGTGATCATCATGTTCACCAGGTATTACTACTTCCCCTTTTTGAACTAGGAACCCCAGGTTCACCTCTTATGCATGAACTATCCAACTGCATGCTCCGTAGTTCAACCATGAACCAAACCTATACCAGATAGGGGATATACATCCTAACACTCTTCCACATGAACACCCTTTAGAGTCCTACCCCAGAACATCCAATAGGATATGAGGCTTAACAACTTGTTAATATACCCCTTTAGGGTCTATGGAACTATCTTTCCTACACCTAAAAAGTAAGCACTCATATCATCTGTATGTTCATTCACAAAGCCTCTTTCTCCCTTCTAGGGTTTGGTTCCTCTAAAGGCATCCAAGGTACGATAAGCCTCCAAGGATCATGCATGAGGCAACCACATATATCTACTCAGGGTCATCTATTCCAAGCCATATTATACCCAACTTCTCATGATTCTTCATGTCTCAGAGTCAAGGTCTCCAACCTTCTTCATCGGGTCTTTCCCTCTCTCTAGAGCTAACCCTACAACTAGTCCTACCACTAGAGGTTCTCTCTTAGAAGATGGCTCAAGCTCTTAAGGATACATGTCTATCCCTATAGGGTTGAAACATATTATCTAGACCTATGTTCGGCCAAGATCATCCAAAGCTCTGCATGCTCATCTCATAAACATCAGCATAACCATTTTGGCCTAGGTCTAAAACCTACTACCAGCCTTACTGCCACTCTCTTCTATGTAGGTACATGCCTCTTTTCTACTCATATATATTTGTTAGGGCTCCTATATGGCCACCACTAACTTTTCAATGAGGGGGCTATCCCTCTCCCTAACAGGTATGACCCACACAAGGTCGGGTAACCCAAAAGGCACTAGGGCCAAACAACCATGCATAGTTCATGTTTCTCATGTGTACTCAAAACCTTTACGTAAAGCATGTATGTCTAACCCACGTACTTGAAGGCATGGGAGACTAAGGCAGTCAACTCATTTTGTCATCTCTTTCTCTAACTACCACTTAGGGTTTGGGTTAGCATCATCCTCAGAGGATGTGTCAGGCCTCTTCCTCTTCCTGGAGGCTTCTTCCTTCAAGGCTAACTCTCTCCTCATCCACCTACAAGACGAGTCCCAATGCAACTAGCAGTACATGACTACTGCAATGAGTTATACTCAATAGACTTGCTCCAGGACTAGGTATGAACTCGTTAAACCATTCTTCCCAATACATAGTGGTTGATGTGATCTTGTTGTTCTTGGGATCTGTGACGCCCCATGCCACAAGCCACGAGACAACTCAAAACTAACTGCGGAAACAAACTTAAACAAATAGATTATCGGAAAACACAGGAAATTAAAACCATTTTCATTAAGCTCCCAAATAGCAAAAACCTTGACATATGTGTCTTTTCAAGTCACTAAGGTACTTATCATGTGTACCATCATCATGTTACAAGTAAACATGTCCTAAACATATATATACATATCCACTATATCGGTACATGAAAAGATCACACCAGCCAAACCATGTATCAAACGTGGGTCTACAAAACACACCTAAAATCTTATCTGAAAGACATGAGTGTACAGGGATGACTCTAGGACTCTAACAACAAAAGGACCACCTGCAACACTTCCAACCTTGTCAACTACTAGCCTTCTTGTTGCTTCTTAACCCTTGCTGCATGATCTCTACCTCCTCGTGCACATCCACCTAAAAATATGTGGGAAACCCACAGGGTGAGATTCCAAATCTCAGTGGGAGATTAACTCTTCACCAACACTATTATTAGCAAAAATAGATTATTAAAGAATAGCAGTAGAGCTACATCTATAATAAGAAGGTAATCATTACAAATATAATAAGTAATTATAATTAGATTATGAAACATCTTATCATCATGAAAGGAATATGAAGAACATGTAAATTCACTACCAACTATACTGTACAAAATCAAGCAAGGCCTCATCCTATATTTTCATATTTGAAACCTAAAAAAGATACTATGCGGCTGATTATGTATTTTATTATGCCCCAAGAATTTGAGTCGTACTACCCAAATCCAACTAACCAAGGCTTAAGTCAAAAATCAGTGCCAAACAAGGTCCTTGGAAGAGTCAGAACCCACAACCACACCAAACCTCATGGTCAGTGCACGAGTATACAACAGAGACATACCAGTAAACTGCAACCTATGACATATAGTCAATAGTGAAAGTCCTAACCTACCTTGGTATAGGTCACGGTGCTAGTGAAACTGAGCTATGGCCGCATCTGCACTCTTGCCAGGGTATAGCCCATAGCCAATCTTGTGAAACCTCATAAGCAAAATATCATTGAGCTACAGCTCGTAGTCACACTCCTACCAGGGCATGGCCCACAGCAAATCATGTGAATGAATATACTCAACAGTATATTACTCCAAGCATCCTCTAAGGGAAAGCCTGTTTCACCATCCAACAAATGTTGACACTGAGATGGATCTATGGCACATGGTAAAACTACCCGATTAAGTTCCACTTGACAAATTAAGTCAATTAAGTGTCATTTAGCATCAATCAAGTTACAACATATAAAATAATAACAAATTATACAAAGATAAGGGCATAGTACTCTTCCATTACATACAAACATATAGGGTGTGAACTTCTCACACTATCACAACATGATGTATGTATTATTGACATTTATCATATCATCGATACCATAATAACATGCTATGGGATATCAATCCCTCAGCTCAATTTTTCTGTATCACAAATGCCTCAACATGCCTCTCCATGTTCATTCAACTTATATCATGTCTCATCACCATAGCATACACTAGATATGATTATCAACTCATAACACCTACATGGTTAGAAGTTTATAAATATGAGAGGTAACCACATAACATCATAACCATTCCATAAAGGAGAACCAAGCAAGATCATCATTCCTTATTATTATTAGGGTTAGGATTTTCCTTTTAACCAAATAGGGTTGATAAGGTTAGGATCAACCAACCATCCTAGAATCATCACCCTCCACCATCTTGGAGTGTAGAAGGATTAGGAAGCATCACTACAGTTGATTAGATACCATTCTAAATAGCATTTTATATGGCTTGGGTATCATACATATATGGTTATCATTAGGTGTTTACATGAGTTTCTCATCTACCTACCATCACCCTATGTTGACCACATAACAACATAGGTCGTGACCACCTACTATGTCCATGTGGCGGCCGTGACCCTCGTGTACCTCAACCATGTATCACATGTAGCTACCTTCCACCTCTAGACCATTTTGTACACGCGCCACTTAGGGTTAGGGTTCCACCAAAGCACCTCGACCAGAGGTGTCTCGACCTCAACCTATGTCATAACCTCCACCTATGTCGCGACCCAAGACAAACAACCTCCACCCATGTCATGACCCAAGACCATAATGGTCACAACCCTACTCTCTAGGGTGAGTCCCAACTCAAGCAAGACAAGTCCAACACCAAGGGTAACTCAGCCACCACCCACCAAGGGTCTCAACCTAACATCACTAGATCAAACTCAAACCCAAAGGAGCATCTCGACCCAAAATCTATCAAGGTCATGACTATCATGAGGGGGGTGTCACGGCCTTCCAAGATGCACCACCTAGGTAACCAAAATAGAAATAAAATTGAAGGTGAAGCCATATTTATCATGAATAAAAGGTCACATTCAAACGGTCACCAAAATTGTAAGTCATGGTTTAAGAAACTGTCAAGGAAGATCCTTATCCAAAGAAGAGAAAACCATGCTCAAGATAACCAAAACTGAACCTAACATCCCTCCAACCTCTAGGTGTGAAAACACCATGCATGAGTGCAAGAGAAAGAGAAAAACATAGAAAAAACATTCATAACACATCATCTACCAAACTAGGTACAAAAGATTAGGGCTTCAGATTATTTTCAAACCAAGAAAGGAATCTCCACCAAACAAGCTTTAGAGATTACCACTAAGTACAAGCATGGTGAGGAAGCAATTTAGAAGAATAAGACAATAACAAAAGGTACAATGAAGTACAATAATATAGTATGTTTAGTGCTATATAACCCACCTTAAGATGATCACCACCAAGAGCTCCAAACTACAAGATTAAGAGCTCAATGCACACGATCCAAGGGTTGAAGAAGTTTTACCAAAAGCTCCACACTTAGCCACAAGATCACCTCAAGAAGAAGAAGACACCAAAGTCAAAGCTATCCCAAGGAAAGAAACAACGAAGCTCTTGGTCGAACTAAAGAGAAAGGGGAAAAGAGAGGAGAAATCCTCTTCACACTTGGGTACCTTGACAAGACATGGTCTATGACCCTTGTGATGAGGAGTCTCTCTCCTCCATGGTACAATAATGGTCTAAGGATGAGAAAATAGAAGGAGATGAAGGTAGGATATCAAAGAAAAATCAACTTAGAATGTAAACACTTACCAAAGATGGGAGATGAACTCAGATCACCACCACCTCCACATGAAAAGGGAGATTGGTTCCTCAAGCTCCAAGTACGGACCCCCTTGCTCCACCAAGATCCAAGAACATGAAAAGAAGGATGAAGAAGATAGATGGCCAAAAGGGTTGCAAGAAAGAAGGGATAAGTGGTTATTTAGATGAAGGATGAGAGAGAGCAAAGGGTGAGGTGTCAACACACTAAGGAACCCAAGGGACACTTGTCCTTGTAAAAGACCAACATGCATCCACATGAAACCACTTAAACATGACATGCAAGACATGGTGATACACTTTATGTAGTGTCTCAACCACCTAAGAAACTCCACCCTCTATGTCGTGACCACGACACACCAAGGGGCGATCGCGACATACCCTAACAACACCACAAGGTTGCAACACCTAACACCACCACAAGCAACCTAGGTCAAAACACACCTCCGCAAGCCTTTTTCTCAACCCAAGACAACCTTGTTCATGACCACCACACCAAGGGGAAGTGTCTCGACTGTGACACCCCTTCAACAAACCCTAGGTCATGACCTAAGTTGAAATAAACCAACCAAGGTGACAAGGTCAAACCACACCAACCCTAAAAAACCCTAATCACCACTCAGGATGACACCACTCAACCAAGGGTCAAAAAAAGTTCCTGAAAGCACCAAAATATCTCTCATGAAGCAAGGACAGATAAGTAACACTCTAGAAATGACAAATTGCACATCAACCCTCCCCTATATTGGGGTAAATTGCAATTTGCACCAAAACTAGCACAGAAAAGCACAAAAATCATCCAAACAAGATCAAACTTGAAACTTAAGCTCTCCACAAGCCCTAATCTCATCTCAAAATATTAGAGAAAAGTTATAAGCACATGATTAAGCCAAAGCAAATAGGGTTACCCCAAAACTCAGGTCAGGGTCCTTATAAGCCATAAACCTCTAACAAGGATTTCGCCCTCGAAATCTTAAGAGAAAGGAGAAGGGTACTTCCTCTTCATCTCTTCCTAGAGCTCCCATGTGGCTTCCTCAACACCACGGTGATGCCACAGAACCTTCACAAGCACTATGTTGTTCTTCTTCAACTTCTTCACTCTTCTATCAAGGATCAACACTGGACCTTCCTCATAGGACATGTCCTCATCAAGCTCGACTTCTATTGGCTGCAACAATAACTCTGTATCAGGATGGCACTTTCTCAACATACTCACATGAAACATTGGATGCAACCTATGCAACCCAGGTGGCAAATCCAACATGTAATCCAGCTTCCCAACACGTGCCATCACAGGGTAAGGTCCCATAAACCTAGGAGCCAACATACCCTTCTTTTCAAACCTCAGAACACCTTTGCAAGGAGAGACCTTGAGGTACACTCCATCTCCCACTTTGAACTCCAAAGGTATATGATGGTTATCTGCATACGAATTTTATCTATCATGTTCTACCTTCAACTGTTGTTGAATCATTTTGATCATTTTTATCATCTGTTGCACAAGCTCAGGACCAAGAAACTAGTATTATCCCATCTCACACCAATATAATGAGTCCTGCAAAGTCTCCCATACAAATGCCTCATAAGGTGCCAAGTCGATGCTTCATTGATAACTGTTATTGTAAGTGAACTCTATTAGACTAAGGTGTATGTCCCAACTGCCCAAAAATTGAAGAACACAAGCTCTCAATAGATCCTCCAAAGTTTGAATGTTTCTCTCAGACTAACTATTTGTTTGTGGGTGAAAGGCAGTGCTAAACCTCAACGGCGTACGCAAAGCTATGTGCAGTCGCTCTCAAAAGTGACGTGTGAACTGAGGACCTCTATCAGACATGATAGTTGCTGGAACACCATGCAAACACACTATCTCATCAACATAGATTTGGACAAGCTTCTCAGTTGTATACATCATCTTCACAAGAAGAAAATGCACTGACTTGGTCAACCTATCAACAATCACCTAGATGGAATCATGACCTTTGGCTATCCTAGGTAGACCAACCACAAAGTCCATAGTCACGTGATCCCATTTCCACTATGGTATAGGAAATGGTTGCAATGTCCCTATAGGATTTTGATGCTCGGCTTTGACATGCTGACACATAGCACATCTCGCAACGAACTCAGCTACATCCCATTTCAATCCAGGCCACCAATACATGTCCTTGATATTGTGATACATCTAGGTGATACCTGGGTGCATTGCATACATAGATGAGTGAGCTTCTTCCAGCACCACCTTTCTTAGCTCATCAACATCAAGAACCACAATTTTTCCATGGTAACAAATTGTCCCATCATCTAACTCATGGAAGACATCACACTTCTCACTGCCAAACTCTAATCTAATCCACTATATCATAGTATCAGCTTGTTGTGCCTCTCTATTCTATTGTCTCAGCATGGGCTTCACCTATAACTATGTTAACAATCCTACTAGCAAGGAAGCTTCTAGCTTAACATTCATCTGAGATAAGGAGATCAACATGTCTCGCTTGTGGCACGCCAAAGAACTCAATTGGGCTCTATCCATAGGTGAAGATGAAGACTTCCTGCTCAACGCATCTTCTAAAACATTCACCTTCCCAGGATGATTATCAATCATGTAGTCGTAATCCTTGATTAATTTCATCCAGCGCTGCTACCTCATATTTAACTCTTGTTGTGAAAAGATGAACTTTAGGTTTTTATGATCCGTGAAGATCTAACACTTCATGCCATAAAGGTGGTTCACTCCAGATCTCCAAAGCATAAACTATAGAAGCTAGCTCTAGGTTGTGGGTCAGGTAATTCTCCTCATGTTTCTTAAGCTATTAGGAAGCAAAAGAAACCACTTGCTTGTCTTGCATTAACACACAACCCAAGCCATTCCTGGATGCATCACAGAAGACTATGTATCCTTTTCCTTGCTCAGGTAAGACCAAAACCAGTGCACTTGTCAACTTCTCCTTCAACATCTGAAAAGCACACTAACATCTATCATCCCATACAAATGACACGTCTTTCCTTGTCAACTGTGTTACAGGCAATGTGATAGCCTGAAATCCTTGATGAACCTCTTGTAATAGACTACCAAACCTAGAAAGTTGCACACTTATGTCGGTGTCTTTGACTTTTCTCACTCTGTCACTAACTCAACCTTATTGGGATCCACATGAACTCCCTTGGCAGATATAACATGCCCCAGAAAAGCTACATCCTTTAACAAGAACTCTCACTTGTTGAACTTGGCATAAAGTTGATGTTGCCTCAACACTGTCAACACCTAAAGAAGATGATGTTCATGTTGTTGATTGTCACAACAACATATCAAGATGTCATCTATGAAGGCAACCACAAACTAATCAAGAAATAGTCGAAACACTCTATTCATAAAGTCCATGAACGTTGTCGGTGCATTGGTCAGTCCGAACACCATAACCATGTACTCATAGTGACCATACCTCATCCTAAAAGCCAACTTTGATATGTCATCCTCCTTGATCCTCAAATGGTGCTTTCCTAACCTTAGGTCTATCTTTGAGAACACTGTCACACCATGCAACTTGTCAAATAGGTCATCTATCCTTAGCAAGGGGTACTTGTTCTTTATCATCACCTTGTTCAACTATCTATAGTCTACACACAGCCTCATGGACCCGTCCTTCTTCATGAACAACACTGGAGTACCCCATGGTGACATACTCAAACTACTGAAACCCTTATCAAGCAACTCTTGAAACTATCTCTTTAACTCTTCCATATCTGCTAGATCCATCCTATACGGTGTGTGGGCTATAGGTTGTGTGTCAGGAACCAGAATGATCTCAAAATCAATCTCTCAAGATGGGAGAACATCTAGAAACTCCTCAGTAAACACATCCTAAAACTCTCTGACAACTGGAACCTCCTGAATACTAGGAATCCTCACCTCAGTATCCAGCACTCAAAAAGGATATTCCATTTTACTCTAACTTGAGTCACCTCAAAGTAACCCATGACTCAAAAGTTGGTAGATCTCAATTACTTGGTGAGGGTGCACATGATTTCAATGATGGATGGCATGAAATTCTACCACTTTCATCCAGACTACTCATTCAAATTGGACATTCCATACAATATTGGGGTAATTCTATATGAAATGGGATTCCCTTACTCGATCTCATATAAACACTTCTTTGTGCAATAGTAACCACCCAAAAGAGACCTTCTAGGGTTAGGCATTTAATTTCCAACAAGGAGCAAAATCTAGTATGACTCCAAAATAAGAGGAAAGAAGAATGCACAGAGGAGAAAGTTCTTTGAGAGTGATCATACTTAGAAGCCACCAAATTTGTAAGATTCCTATGACACGTCCTTCATGAAGGTGTATCTAGAGGCCATCAAGACAAGACATCATGAGATGTCCTTTAATAACACCAACTACATTATAATGTGAACTACCTATACAACTACGACCAAACTTATGAGAGGGAGTTATGTCATCAATACATGAGCATGCCTAGATTTCTTGAACCCCATCACTTTAGAGTCAGATTATTGGGGAATATGGCATCAACAACTACCACAGGGCCCACCACCATAGTTGATCATTCTCCTATCATCTTATCTTAGTTCGATACCAAGGACAACATGAGTTCAAAGCTTGGTATAGTAGGGAGGCCTTAACTTTGATTCTTGATTGCCTTGATCATCTTGATTTTCATTTCATGACATTCCATTCACATGCATTTCAATTTGTTTAATTTCTTGAAATCTTTGCATGATATTCAAAATTTTTAGTTTCATTACCATACCATGTCATATTTTACACTGCATGTAATATTTTTCTTCTATTGGTTAGTTCTTTATAAATACTATTGACTACTTTTAAGAAACATATTGACATGATTGTGGGTATTTTGAAGTGATTCTTCCACCATCAACCCAAACTTGAAGTGTCCTCCACAAAAGGTGCTACAAATAGAATTCCACTTCTTGGAATTGATTGGTTGGCCTTTATTGAGTTTATCTAATGATCACTGAGTCTACTACTATTTATAGTGATATATTGATTTCAAACACACTTAAAAATTCAATTGAAAAATGTGATTTAGTGGATGAATTGTAATAATTGCAAATTTTAAACATTTAGGATTGTAATAGGGTCTTATGAGAATTATGTTTCTTTCCATGTTGCTTGAGAATCATGGTTTGATCAATGAACTGGTGAAGTTAGTTGTATGACTTTTTATATAGGAATCCCTACATGGAGTTCCATTTTGCTTGGTCCCTTCTTCACTTCTTTCTTCCTAATCTCAAACCTCTCTACTATATCAAAATACTAAAAACAATAAGCCTTGGCCACCCACCAAAATTTAAAGGTGGAAAACAATTCCTCCTCTCTGTTTGTTCCTTCCACCCTATATCCCTAAAACACAAAAGGGCCAATAAAAGGAACAATACAAAAAAGGTTCTCTATACTAGAACTCAGGAAAACTTAAAAGGAAAAAAGTAAGAGATATTCTATATAGTAGCATTCCTTTCTTTCTTCACAACCCCCTTTGTTAATACATATTTTTTCCAAAAAAGCATCTTGATGTCTTAAACCCTTTTGAAAAGCCATGTAGGCCAAGCGATATGGAGTAATATTTAGGGTTGAATGTTTTCTAGTGACAATTTTCTAAAAACATCTTCTATAATTCCTACCGTGATACATATTACCAAGAATCGTGAAACACCTAGTTTCTAATGATGTTTTTACACCACTTATGGGAAGTTTGAAATTTTGTGCATTGAGTGCAACCAAATTGCTTGGTTTATGAAGAGATAAGTAAATTTTATGAGTGAAATTGGTTTTTAACTTGATTACCACTAGAGATATTTTATGATAAATTTGCATTTTCCTTTGATAAATATTGATTTACATATATGGTTGGGGCATACTTGAGGGGAGGCATGTTTTAAGCATGAGTTAGTGATGGATCCCTAGTTTGTGTCTCCTACAGTCTTCTAATGATTTATCATGCCAAAATAGTTAAAATTGCATGTTTGTTCCCAAAGCTTATCAATTGTAAGAAATGCATTTATGAGGCCTATTTGCATGTTATAAAGGTACTTCTCTCTAATTAAGGAGAGATATAATGGAGGATGAAATAAAGTCTTAACCAAACCATGGAGGAGGCTAACAATCACCTAAAGTAAACCCCACCTACCCCAAGCAGCTCAAGAAATGAATGATTAAAAAGATCTTGATGGAGTCCACTTGAAGGAACCAAAGTGCAAAAAGCACCCCTTAGAATTTCCGTGTCACTCCAGAATAACATTTCCCAAAGGAAAAGAGTGATTATGGAAAGAACATGGCTATCTAACCACATTTCTTGCCATGATTGTGGTCATGAGCTCCCAAACTCACCATTTCAACTTAGATTTTCCATCCAAACTATCCATGGCCATTATATCTGTTACAACATGGTTTTTCCCATGTTTTTACATATTTTTTTGCCAATAATGTAATATTAACGACACATTAGAAAGATGGTTCTTTATGTGTCCTATTTGGAAATTGTGGTTTGAAAGTGCAAATACTCCATATGAAATAGATTTCATGTAGCTTACTGCTTTTAATAATCCATTAACATATATTGGATATTGAAAGAGAGGAGAATCCAATAAATTACTCAAGGTAATTCATAGTGGGTGTTTTTATAAGAAATTATGAGGAGTTTTCTAGAAAAGAGGTGTTGGAGGCAACTAATAAATTGGATTTTGTTCAATATTGTACCTAATGATAATATACATCAATTTGGGATAGTTTGCCAAGTTTAGATGGAGAAAGAAATCAATTGATGCCATAACTGAATCAAATATAGACTTTTCTTAAGGACCAAAAAAAGGTATTTAACCATTGTATTTTGGTCTCAAATCTCACCCACATCTAGATTTAAGTATTAAATACTTTCCTTCAAAATTTGGGTTTGATTAGATTAAACATGAGAGAGATAAGAATTATTTAGTTTTACCTAAAGTGAGAGGGATTATCAGGCAAAGAATTAAATGTCACATTTCCTTTTTAGTAAAAGAAAAGAAGGGGGGTGGCCCATTGAAAAAGGAACACACCCTGGTGATCATTGGATCAGGATCAAACAGTAATCCCTATGTCTCCTACCTCACGCTTGATTGGGAAATTGGGAGTTACAATAGTGTGACCCTCTGTCACCTCTCTTCCTCTTTGCTCCCTCCACCTTTTCACACAAAATGACATCCTGTGAATCTGGGAGAGGAATATGAATCTAACGAGCCATTAAATAATAGTTGTCTTGCCAGATTTGGAAGATGCACAAATCATTGGATATCCATAAGTTAGGGCTGACCCTTGCTGCCACCCTACTAGAGACCTTGGCTTATATGAAAGGGCCAGGAGAGTCACATTGACCTAGAAAAGCCCAAAGATGTCTCAATTTCTCCTAATGTTACCATGAGGCCACAAACCTACTCCATCTATATCTCCAATGAAGATCACCATGATTGTGAAGGTCAAGGGGTCCCCAACCAATTACTCAGCCCTAGAGTATCCTCGAAGCACCACTAACAACTTTTGAGCCTCTCCGTGATCTAAGGAGGGGTTGGGGTTTTCCTCTTGCTAGTCAGTTCTTTGAGATAGGAAGCTGCTCGTGGGACAACATCTCCATGCCACCACAAAGGACCATAAGCGGTGCAACCTTCCCCAAGACCCATAAGAGGTCTTCTTATTTGATATTTTGCCGCATATTGAGGTAATGATTGCTCATCTCCCTCCCCATGTTACACCTTTATTAGCCATAGATATCTCTCTTCAAAACTCACCTCTCTGACCACCATTGACTCAACCCTAGGGCTCCTTGAGTTTGTGAGAGCCTATTGATGACCTCCCTATCTTTGGTTATGGCCGCCAAGCCCTGAGTGTAAGACTCCACACTCGGGTTGACCTCGACATGGTTGGGAGCAGAATTCTTGAACAACTAATGGGGATGATCAATCCTATCGCTGGTTTTACCTCAACACCCCGACCCGCATGACCGATCTTAGTCACCGTGAAAGGTTGTTTTGGTCTTTTGACTATGGCTCAGGAGGGCCTGTTGTGCTAAGTTGGCACTGACATGGCCATACCTCATTGGCCATGTTCGGGACCCACACTAAAAGTGGATAAAGTTGGTCAATGCGACATGACCTAATCTGATTGGCTAAAATCTAATAATCTTGCATTTAACAAAACTAATTATTTGTATCTCAAAACATAGAGAAATTATGTATCAAATTGATTAGAAAAATGAGAGGAACACAAATAAAATACACTTGAGACCTAATTTTTAGTACAATTCTAAAAGTAATGCAACATAGGTTAAAGTGGTGATTAAAGAATAAGAACCCTAGTTTTGAGTATTAACATGTTGAATATGTTAAAAAAATATATTTTATGCCATTATCTGATAATGTGGAATATAATTATGATTTAACATGATTAGGATCATAATGATAATGATGATGAGTACTTAGGGTCCCTAGTATGGATAATATGCATATGAAGTAATTAGGGTTCAATATCATATTTCCTATGTCATTAAGGAACCTAATTGAAACTAGTACTCATGATAAAATAATATGATAGTTTTTATAATCATGACTACACTTAACATGTATTCAGGTTCTTAAGTCAACATATCAAAGAACATGGGAATTAGGTATTGAAACATAACCCTAATGATAACTTGATGCCAAGGAAACCTAAAACCTATATTAGGACCGTTTAGGATTTAATGTGATTAGTGTGATGGTGACACATTAGGCTTTATATACATGCATATTAAAGTTGATTGCTTGGTTTGCTTGTTTAATCAGATAATATGCTCAAAGTGTGATTGCATAATCTGCACAACTCACCATTGAGGAACATGGTTATGCCTATGACTACCCCCATTAGTTTGCCGATGTTTTTTGAGTGTTTCTCAAAGATTGAACAACTAAACTGTTAGATGTTTATTTACATTTTATTCAACTATAATGCCACTTTGAGTATCACATAAAGAAAGATAATGTGAAGAAAGAGTTAGTTCTTATTTGCAAGTATTTGATGAAATATATGTTGTTTGTTTACTTGCACACTTTTGCATGCACCCCACATACACAGAATAACTTGTTATACTGACCCATGATTTTGTTTCATGACATTTTAGGTACATGCTAGATAAGGTGTTATTAAGATGTGATGGACAAATAAAATTACTTGAAGATATTAAAGTTAGGTTTTAAGGAGGATTTTATAGATATTTCTTCTCGGAAGTCCTATAGGAACATCTTGTAAACAATATATTTGAGTTAATGAACTTATTTGCTATTATTTATTATTTGATTAAAATCTGGATGCTTGGGAAATTGTTTGGTAATGAATCTTATCTTTTTGGCCTTCCTTAAGTGGGGGTTACTAAAAAGTCCAGATTTTTCAAATAGTATTTAAAAGTTTATGATTTTAAAAGAGAATTACTAGGGCATTTTATAAAGAAATAGTGTCTAGAAGGGACCATGACCTAGGGATGGAAAAAGTTTCCTCTGTACTGGTAGTTGGCTTATGAGGACTCCCGGGCCTGTGCATCCTTCCTGGACAAAGTTGAATGATTTTGCCTGAAATAAAATACCTTTAGGTTTTCTTCTTATCTTGATTCATCCACTTCTTACATACTAAACCCTAATCCTAGGAAATGGGAGTTGTGCGAGTCATATAATAACGCTACCCATATGAGCCTAATTAGGATAAAAGTAATGAGAATTAATAAAAATATAAATAACTCTATGTGACCCAATCTTCCATGCATGAATGTGGATAAATTAATGCATGACACGTGTGAAAAGGATTGGAATATAAATGAGAGACATAATTAACCAATGGATATACATGAAAATATTAATATAACTTGCTTATTGCCCTAATGCTATCTCTAGAAGAATGGACGAATAAAGAGTATCCCCAGTGAGTGGGTATGCCACCCCCTGTGAGTGGGTAAGCTATCAAAATACTCCCAATGAGTGAGTATGATGTTGTGAATACTCCTAGTGAGTGGGTATGGATAGAGATCACCGCCAGAGAGTGGGTAGATCATTGAAATACTCCCAACGAGTGATTATCAATACCCTCAGTGACTGTGTATACCACAGAGATTGGGAAAATACATGTTGAGAAGTTATAATATAAAATGTATGTTCAACATATTATGGTTACTTATATATATATACATATATATACATATACATATATATATATATATATATGAATTAGGTGACTCAGTCTCCCATACATATGTGCATGTGAAACAAGGCATTAATGAGAAAAAAAATTTAAGAAACATAAGCAACATATGAATAACACATTTTATGGATGTAACCTACTCAAACCCTGTATCGATGTCTAGTGAGTTAAAGAGTGAGCATGGGGTGAATTGAGTCATCACATGGGGATGACTGATGTCCACTATAGGGACCAAACCTTTAGAGAAGGTTCCCCATAAAGAGGATCCCTTTAGAGAGGGCACACCAATGAGAAAACAGGATAAGGGTGATGAGGTTAAAATAAAAAATTCTTATTGAGGTTGCATTGAAAAAAGGAAAAAATGATGATATGAAATTGTTAGTTCAACTTTTAGGACTAGTGTCCTGACTTGGGGTGGGTCAACCCAAAAGTAGGAAAGGACCTATGGGGGAGGCAAACCCTAGACCTATAGGGTCGGATTGTGGCTAGACAGCCTAACCTACTCCTATGAACCAAGAGGGCACCATACATTAGGGCCTTCCCTAGAAAGGTAAGTTGACTAAATCAATTTAAAGATTGAGATAACCTTAAATATTACCTAAAGGATGGATAATTAAGGATATAAAATATGAAAGTACATATATTGAGTTTGATTCTTTGAACCCAAGTATGCCATCTCTGAGGAACATGAGAAAAATTCACTATGAAAGTGGCTAATAGTATGAGTCTAAGCCTAGAAAAGAAAGATTCCATGAGTCCAATTAGGGAACATAAAATGAATTATGAGCATCATAAGAGATGGAGAAAATATGGTTTAAAGAATTACATATGAAAATAATGTACTTGAAAATGTTTAAAGTTGTAATATCTCAAAGAAATCATTGAGAAGAATAGAGCCCTAAGTCAATCTTAATGTCAAGTAGGGAGTATTAAAGGTACATGGGACAGATGGGATTTGGAGTTGATTGTTCCCTGAATGCACATGACCATTTGGTCTGGAGATAACAACCATGTTTACCCGAGGCCCGTGTCTCAAGAAACTGACCACCTTCATGAGTTCATTTGGCCCAACGGGAAAATGTGAGAGGCACTCCCTAAATACATAAGGGTGAGATCACTCCAAAAAGTACATGTACCCCTAGAGACTTGAAGGATGTGTCTAAGGGTCATAATACATGAAGTGTAAATGTAAAAGATAAAAGAAGTCATGTAATAATAAAAGTAGTTGTGTACAAACTTAAGAGTGAAAAAGACACTCGACTTCATGAAATATAAGAAATATGTTGAATTAAAGAGTACAATTTAGAGTCATGTCGAGAATGAGTCAATATAAAATATGAAATTTTAGGTTAATGTGTGTATATCATCTCTTCTATTGGAATAGGATGAATTTTGTTTTTGGTCTGTAATCAAACACTTATTTCATCTTATAATGCGGGAGAGAGATTGGGTAGACACATGTTATGCTTAAAATTGACATATGAGAATGAATACCTTAAGTAGAACTTAATGACATGATCTAGGTGTTACCTCACCCTCATGTGGAAATAAATTAATAATAGATCAGAAACCTAGGTGAAAAGGTGATCACCAAGTGAAATTGAAATAAAAAAAATATGAAAATGTAACCATCAAGAGGTAATATCTTGAGAATACAAAAGATGCAGATATATTACAAATATGAATATTAATAAAAGATGTTAATGATATCTAAGTAGGGCTGCTAACCATAAGTTGCGAAATTTAATTGAGCTATCATTCACCCAAAACCTTACTAGGTTTGAATTTTGGGGACAAAATCCATTTAAGGAGGGGTGAATGTAATATCTTCAATTTTTTTGAAATTGAATTCTATAAATGAATGAATTTGTAATTTCCCCAGTGTTATTATTATTAATGGAATAATAATGTGTAACCACATTGTGGCATGGGTACAACCCATCAGGCCCATGAGACTATTTGCTTTGCAAATAGGTCCTTGTGGAACAAATTAAAGAAATAAAAAGGAAATAAATAAAAAATAATGGCTTTATGAGATATTGGATAACTAATATAGGAGGAAAATGTCTCATACCATCTTCCTGGGTGACTAGCTGAATTTTGAGAGGGAAAGGATGTTATAAACTATTTTTTCCCATGTTTTTACATATTTGTTTGTAAATAATGTAATATTAAGGACACATTAGAAAGATGGTTTTTTATGTGTAATATTTGAAAATTTTGGTTTGAAAGTGCAAATAATCCATATAAAATAGATCTCATGTAGTTTACTCATTTCAATAATCCATTAAAAGATATTGGATAAAGACAGAGAGGAGAATCCAATAAATACTAAAGGTAATTCACAACGGGTATTTTGAATATGTAATTATGAGGAGTTTTCTAGAAAAGAGGTGTTGGATTCAACTAAGAAATTGGATTCGGTTCAATATTGTACCTAATGAGAAAATACATCAATATGTGATAGTTTGCCAAGTTCAGATGGAGAAAGAAATCAATTGATGCCATAACTGAATCAAATATAGCCTTATCTTAAGAGGCAAGAAAAATGTATGTAACTTTTGTATTTTGGTCTTAAATTTCTCCCACATCTAGATTTATGTATTAAAGACTTTCCTTTAAAATTTGGGTTTGATTGGATTAAAGGAGAGAGAGATAAAAAATTATTTAATTTTACCTAAAGTGAGAGGGTTTATTGGGCAAAGTATTAAATGTCACACTTCCTGTTTAGTAAAAGAAATAGGGGTGACCCTTTGAAAAAGGTGCGACCCTAGTGATTGTTGGATTAGGATCTCACGATGATCCCTGCGTCTCTTATGTCACACCCGATCAGGAAACTGTGAGTAACAATAGCGTGACCCTACCTCACCTCTCTTCCTCTATGCTCGCTCCAACTTTTCACATGAAATAACATCTTGTAAATCTGAGAGAGGAAGGAGAATATAATGAGCCATTAAATAATAGCTATCTTGTCAGATTTTGAAGATGCCCAAATCGTTGAATATCCATAAGTTAGGGATGAGCCTTGATACCCCTCTATTGAAGACCTTGGTTTATATAAAAGGGCCAAGAGAGTCATCTTGACCTAGAAAAGCCTAGAGTCATCTCAGTTTCTCCTAATGTTTCTCCAAGGTCGCCGACCTACTCCATCTATATCTTCGATGAAAAGAGGTCCCTAATCGGATAGGTCAAGACATCCCTATCCAATTCCTCAGCTCTGGAGTTTCCTCAAAGCACCATGAACGATTTTTTAGCCTCTCCACGATCTGAGAAAGGGTTGATGTTTTCCTCCTGCAAGTCAGTTCTTTGGGACAGGAAGTTGCTCACCAGACATCTTCTCCAAGCCACCATAAAGGACTGTAAGCGGTGCAACCTTCCCTAAGACCCATAGGAGGCCTCTCCGTTTTATGTTTTGTAATGAATTGAGGTAATGATTGCTCGTATCCCTCTATGTGTTACACCTTTATCAGTCATAGAAATCTGGCTTCGAAACTCACCTCTCTGACCACTGCTGACTCAACCTTGGGGCTCCTTGAGTTCGTGAGGGCCTACCAATGACCTCCCTATCTTCGGTTCTGATTGCCAAGACCTGAGTGTGAGAGTCAACCTCAAGTTGACCTCACTATGGTTGGGATCAACATTGTTGAACAACTAATGAGGATGATCAATCTAATGTGTGGTTTGACCTCAACACCCGACCCGCATGACTGATCTCAGTCACTGTAAAAGGGTGTTTTGGTCTTTTGACCAAGGCTCAGGAGGGCCGTCTATGTTGAGTAGGCACTGATATGGCCAGACCTCATTGTCCAGGTCTGGGACCCGCACTAAAATTGGATAAAATTTATCAAATCGACGTGACCTCCTCTGATTGGCTAAAACCTAATAATCATGCATTTAACACAATAAATTATTTATAGCTCAAGAATATAGAGAAATTATATATCATATTGAATATAAAAATGAGAGGATCACAAATAAAATACATATGAGACCTAATCCTCATTGCAATTCTAAAAGTAATGCAACATGGGTTAAAGTGGTGATTAAATCATAAAAATCCTAATTTTGAGTATCAACGTGTTGAATATGTTTAAAGACCTTTCTTTTATGCTATTATCTGATAATGAGGAATATAGTTATGATTTAACATGATTAGGATCATAATGATAATGATGATGAGTAAATAGGGCCCTAATATGGATAATCATGCATATAAAGTAATTAGGGTTCAATATCATATTTGCTATGTCATTAAGAAACCTAATTGAAACTAGTGATCATGATAAAATAAAATGGTAGTTTTTGATAATCATGACTACACTTAACATGAATTTGAGTTCTTAAGTCAATAAATCAAAGAACATGGGAATTGGGGTATTGAAACATAACCCTAATGAGATTTTGATGCCAGGGAAACCTAAAACCTAGACTAGGACAATTTAGGTTTTAATGTGATTAATGTGATGGTGACACATTAGGATCTATATACATGTAGGATTGCTTAGTTTGCTTTCTTAATTGGATAATATGATCGAAGTATGATTGCATAATATGCATGTACCATTGAGATACATGGTTATGCCTATGACTACCCACATTAGTTTGTTGGTGTTTTCCAAGTGTTTCTCAAAGACTGAACAACTCTGTTGGATGTTTATTTACATTCTGTTCAATTATAATGCCACTATGACTATCACATAAAGAAAGATTATGTGAAGAAAATGATAGTTCTTATTTGCAAGTGTTTGATGGAATATATGTTGTTAGTTTACTTGCACACTTTTGCATGCATTCCACATACACAAAATAACTTGTTATACTGTTTCGTGCTTTTCTTTCACAATATTTTAGGTACATCCTAGATTAGGTGTTATCAAGATGTGATGGACAAATGAAATTATTTGAAGACATTAAAGTTAACTTTTAAGGAGTATTAGATAGATATTTATTCTCGTATACTTTTCATATGTACGATTCTGACAATGAAAAGTTATGTAAGTTCTAGAGGAACATCTTGTAAAAAATATATTTGAGTTAGTCAAATTATTTACTATTATTTATTATTTGATTAAAATCTAGATCCTTGAGAAATTTTTGATAATGGATCTCATCTTTTTAACCTTCCTGAAGTGGGGTTGCTAAAAAGTGAGGTCATTACAATACCAAGAACAAATATCCACTACCTTCACCCCTTGATCATTCCCGACATAACAATGATGGCCAAATTCACCCAAAATAATGATTTTCATCTTCTTGCATTCACTATTTCCATACCTATTCTGGGAAGAATGACCATTCCCCTCATGCCCTTCCCATGACCATGGTGGGGTAGAATGGCAGCTCCGTTAAAGAATCCTAACTACCTTTTCTACAAAACATTATATTCTACCCCTTCCTAACTATAAAGCCTAAAAAAATAATATAAGGTTTTAGGGAAATGATGAGACATCACATCACCTCATTAATGCTTCTCTCTACCTTACCTACTCTCACCTAATCCCTTCATATCCTACTACCATTCCACCTCCAAAACTATGGTTTCCCCTCTTTAACCCATATATTCTGCCATTCCTTTCTGTGTTATAATCCCACAAGGAAAGGATCTTGTCACCAAAAAAGGTGATGAGATGTGGAGAAGAGAAGGAAGACTTTGTCTTTTCACATGGTTAAATCCTCTATTTTTTTTTCTTTTTTTATCACTCCCCTCACGCCTACAGAGTGTATTTTGAAGTGAGAGAAACATGGGACATTGATACCATGTCTAGTGTGGATATTCATGTATAGTACCCTATTTTGTGGATCAATGCTATATTCTTACTTATCCTCAATTCCCCTCCCTCATGTGTGTTTGAGATTTTTACACCCTATGGTCTAGAGAAAAGTGGTAATAAAAGTAAAAGAGGGGGAAAATCTTAGATTTCCTTATGGGATCTTGTCTAGTTTTCCCTTCTACCCTAATACCCCTCTATTCCAATACCCCTAGAGTTATACGTAAGTGCGATTATTCCCTTTAACTTGGAAAAGGACACTTCTATAGGTGGGATACCGTGTGAGAAGAGGTGAAAACAATTTGTCACACCTTATACCAACCCTTGCCACCAACCGGGGGAGGAGAGTCATACTTGGAAACCTAGCTCAAGGGTTTGTCATAGCTAATATCATCTACTTCTTGTCAATAGAGCAAAGTAAGGTTGGATAAGTGGTGATGTAGGGGACTAGTTTCCTATATACCACTTATGCCGACCATGGACCACGAGTAGGTAATGCTTCTAGTTAGTATTGACCCTTGTTCGATATGAAATGTTACTAAATAGACTCTAATTGCATAATTAGACAAGTCATGTCCACCAAACACCCCATTACTTGCCAAATTTTGATTAAACCTAATTGTCTGCTTGTCTTGCTCTTACTTTTTCTTCCTATGTAGACGTAATTTCTTTGTGAATTGATTATTTGATTGTGATAGGCCGCTGTAGATTCTAGTTGTTGTTGCTTGTGTTGGTTACTCAATCATAGTTCTTAATTGCTTGGTTGACCCAATATTCTTAGTTAATAATTGCCTTGCTAGATAATTAGTTAAATGTAATGGAAAATCATAGTTAGTTTTAATTTAACGTTTCATTGCTTGAATGTCTCCTCAATGTAATCAAACCAAACCAAATTTAAACCCTAGACTTGGCTTGTAGATACCTATAGAAACTACTATCTAAGACTTATGTTTTGCTTGTGGATTTGAACCCACTACTTACCATTTTTCTACAATCCTAATCCAATGTGCAACCAAACCCAAATAAAACCCTAGCCTTGGCTTGTGGAAACCAAGAGAACCCAATAACTAAGCCTCATGTTGTGCTTGTGGATTTGAACCCACTGCTTACCATTTTTCTACAATCCTAATCCAGTGCGCAACCAAACCAAATTTGAACCCTAGCCTTGGCTTGTAGAAACCTAGAGAACCCAGTACCTAAGCCTCATGCTATGCTTGTGGATTTGAACCCACTACTTACCATTTTTCTACAATCATAATCTACTACACAACCAAACCAAATTTAAACCCTAGCCTTTTCTTATAGAAACATAGAGAAGCCACTAGATAAGCCTAGTACTGTGCTTGTGGATTTGAACCCACTACTTACCATTTTTCTACAATCCTAATCCAGTGCGCTTACAATAATTGTTTAAGACTGTGATATTTAGGAATTTTGTTAGCCATCATCCTTTGGCATGCATACACATATGTTCCTTGTCCTTACACTAGGCTATGAAACAACTAGGAAATTCAAGTTACCTATCTCCAAGAAAATATCACTTAATTGTATAAGTTGGTGGGATATGAAATATTTAACACTTCTAAAATATCCACTAGCCGTCTTTCATCTAGTAAGGCAAGGAGATAAAAATTAGAAGACGATGCTGACTGACTCTGATACGTAGTTAGTGCTGAAGTTTAAGTGATGTTATTACGTTAAGTTATGGAGTTATTCTCATAGGACAAAATACTCAAAACCAATACATGTTTTCCTATACACTTGTTATAACATAGTGGTTGTAAATAATTAGCTGCAGAATTTAATTAGTATGACTTCAAAATGATGGGGAATTTCTTAAGCATTGCATACTAATGGAGTTAAGTGGCTTTACTGTCGATTTAGGATTCGGGTGGCCACAGATGCAAGTAACTGTATGGGCCCTAGTGGTAGTTGTGTGTGTACAAGGCAAACATACTGGTCATCTCACCCTGATAGTATTCTTGTTTCTGGGTTGGATTGGGACGTTATTTCCTCTAGGCCGTTGAGGGTAGGTTACCCATGGAAAGCACACCAACATCTCCAAGTCCAGATCAGTAACAAAGCAGACCAGTCGTGAAAAGAATCTTTCCTCGAACAAGGTTGCAAACACACATGATTAGAGCTGGCAATTAGGCGGGTCGGGTCATTACGGGTCAAAGATATTTTAGGTTATTCTATTCTTTCAGGTAAGGTCGGGTTTGGGTCGACTTAGTATCGGGTTGAGTCCCTTCGGATCATTTTATATTTCGGGTCAACTCGGGCTCAGGTCGGGTCTATTTTGGTATAAATTTTTTCAGGTTAATTTATTAGGTCGGGTCAGGTTCAAGTCAAATTATTTTGAGTTGTCTTAATATAGGATTGAGTCAATTTGCACTATTTCCTCAGGCTAATTCAGTTTCAAGTTGAGTCATTTTTAGGTTGGGCTAGTCTTCTTGGGTTGTGTATTTGGTTTGGGTTTAGTTGTTTTGGGTTGGGCCTCGGTCTCTTAAGGTTGGACAGTTGGCAATCAGGCGGATCATTTCAGGTTTGGCCATGGTCATTGTGGGTCAAAGATATTTGAGGTTATTTTATACTTTTATGTCGGGCCGAGTTAGTATTGATTTGATCTCTTCAGTTCATTTTGCATTTTTGGGTTAACTCGTGTTCGGGTCAGGTCAATTTCGGTACAAGTTTGTTTAGATTCATTTATTGGGTTGGTTTGAGTTCAGTCAAATCATCACTTCAGGTCGTTTCAATTTACCCTATTTCCTGGGGCTAACTCGAGTTCGAATCGAATCGTTTTGAATTGGGTAGTTATCAAAATTAAGGTTATCAAACCTCCCATGACTTATGGGGAGTTTCTCTTGGATGGTTTTACCTCATATAATCTAAAATCATTTCTTAAATGTTAACAGGTATCATCCTTATCATATATGCATTCACATAAATATCCTTACTCAAACAACACCCCAAATGTCATAACAAGTGAATCATATGTTTGTCAATACCTTTTTAAGAAATCTTAGTAGGGTATTTAACATCCTACTAGTCTTGGATTTCCAAAAACTCAATGTGCTATATGAATTTCTTCCTAACATCAAAAGGTTGGGATATTGCATTCGTCTTTTATCTATCCCTTAAATAAACCTTGTTGCCATCTCAAATGTGGGTGCAAAAATATTATTAAACTATTTGGTCACCAAGATGTGGACATTTGCAAAATTCTAGAATTTATCTTGCTTCTAATAAGTCACCTTATCCAAGATATGAAAAATTCTCATGTGAACTCAATTTTAGGTAACATGTGCATCAAGGGTGACCTTCTCAAGCCCTTTCTTATCGATGTATGTTGTAACAGGGAATTGATCCTTATAGCTTCCATTATATCAGCACAAGCTTATCAGGTGGTCATTACCCTTCTTAACATGTCTTTAGGATACAGAATACCCTAGTTGCTTCTTCTCCCTCTTTGCAAAATAGGTGTTGTTTTAGACAATTCCCAAATGCCTTTCTCCTCTTAGCTTCCAACTAAGTTGATATGTCGTCCTCTTCTTCCCTCTTCTCTAAGAATTAGGTTCCCTTCTTCATAATACTCCGACATAGAGATTGTTTCAATATTGAATGGAACCCTCCTTGAGAATCATCAGAAGTGACCAATACATGATATGAACCTTCATATTCACCTTCATCTTCTTGAATTTGTAGCTTCCTCCTTTAGTAAGGATGGGATGCATATTTTGTTGTGCGTGATAAGGAGCAGCAAGATTACTGACTCATTATTGTCATCGTGGTTATTCTAGTTATATTGAAGTCATGATTTCTTCTAGGTCTCATTCGGAATGGAGATCTCATCCTCCTTGATACTCAAGGTCTGTTATAGAATCATCTTCTTATGAGGAAGGTGGAGTGTGGGTATGCGGTGGTGGAGTGGGAGATGAGGATAAGATATGTGATAGGGTGAAGGTTTGATGCCCTCATGGTGTGAGCATGATGTGGAGGATCTTATGGACACCTGCATCTATTTCATTACCCATGTTATTCATTGTACCCATTTATATAGTAGTTGGGTGTGCTATAGCATTTTGGGTTGAGAAGGTTGTGACACCCCTAGCCTTGCTTAAAGTGTTGAACAATCTTAATTATCATAATTAAATTCTTATAAATATAATATAACCTTGTGATATGCTTTGTAATCATAATACAAGCTTAAGTTTCAAGTTTGGTCCAATTTGGACATTGTTTGTGCAAGTTATGCAATTTTATGCACATTTTGGTCTTTTCTACAATTTACCCAATTGAGAGGTTTCTTTGCAATTTTTCACTTGCATTATATTTCTTAGATGTTATCTAATCAATATTGATCTTTTTGAGCCATGGGTCTCCTGGTTAAACCTTGGTTTGAAGGTGTTTTCTCCAAGGGAATTTTAGGCTTTACCCCTTCATGGATGAGCTACCTTTAGTAGCTATCAACTAATGAATTATTTGATTTGCTTGGAAATTCGAAAAATCAGAGCCAAGCATGTCTATATGGATGGTGGGGGAGCTTCTTGTGTGTGTGTACTTGTATATTCTTAATAGTTTAAGGCCATGGACACTTGGAAAGATATTAGAACTTCAACTTTTTCTTTCTTTTAATTTTTCTTTTTATTTTTCTTTATATTAAAGTTTTACATACTTATACCTAAGCAATGAAATGAACCATTTTCTCTCCACCACTTCCATACTCCTATGAACCTCAATCTCCCTCTGTGATGCTGTGAAGTTCATGTCCAAGGAAGAAGAAAGTGGGGATCTTCTTAGGGAAAAAGCTCTAGGGTTGCAATTGACTTTCTTTTAGGGTTTAAAATGCTTCCTTCTAGTGATATTGACCTAAAAGAGTAATAATTCCCTTCTTTCCTCCATTTATTTCTTTCTTATCTTTCCTCCTACCTTTCTCCAGGACAGAACATTGCTATTCCATGGTAGAAATTGCTCTAAAGCTCTAAAACCCTACCTTTCTTGCTCCTTATGCTTATGGTTTGCTCGTTTGATGAAGAAAGGTGCTATATGGATGAGTTCACATTTTATGCTTGGATTTCATACCCTACCTGCTCGTGTTTTCTTCTATTTGGGAGTTTATCTTCTAATTAAAGGCAAGTTTTATAACTTACTCCACGTTTATTGCATACCATAAGCTTGCTAGTTCATGTTCTTGCTTGAAAATGATGATCCATGCATTAAAAAGCTAAGCTTGACTTGGATTTTGATTTTTATAATGATCCCTATTCTGATTTCAGTTCTAGATGAATCTGTATTTATGTGTATGTTCTTTCTAAGGTATAATATGACTTGGATCATGTTGGTTTGACAACCTATGGTGCTAAGCACCTATCAACTGATGGTCAATTTTAGGGTTTAAATATGATTTCTTCTATAAACACATGACTCAATGGTGGTACCATTGCAACAACCGATGGTGTTGTCTTTATGACAACTGATGGTGGTGGTCAAGGGTGTCAACTGAGTTCACCCCTTAGGTCATGTAATATATGAACTTCACCCAGTGGTTAAGATCTATTGATTCTTCATCCAGTAAAATTGAATGATGTCTAATGTAATATGTTGGTCCTAATAAAGTGATCTATATGGTCTCCTTTATGAGATCAACTTAAGAATCTCATTTATTGATGGCTTGTTTTAAATAAACAATCGCTTGTCGGTTTTACCCTACGCTCAATGGAAATTTTTATGTTGTTAATCAAGAGATGTCTAGGGTCAAATGGTGACTCTTTCTCAAGCACAACTCAATGACTTCGTAGTTGGTTTGTTCAAGATGTTTACTTATGTAAACTTTTAATGGCTTTACCTTTTCAACATTTAATGGTTAGAATTTGATGCCTCAATATTCCTATTGTTTTGGGTGAAGTGTGTAGTGTAATGTTATGATTCTGATGATGAGAATTTGATGGTTCAATGCCTTAAACTTGTATTATTACCATTTTCCTCGTATGATTATGATTTATAATCACCATAATGAATTAATGGGTAACACTAATGAGGTATAGCTTGTTATACCTAGCTTTAATATAATTGAATGATGGTAATTGGGTATGAATAGTCCTTGAATGACTAATACAATCATGGAGTACTCTCTTATTGTTGTTGAAACCTTAGTATGCTATAACCTGATGGTTACACCTTGATTTATGTGTGGGTTCATACTTGAGAATAATATGGAATGTGATGGTGATGCTTCACCTTATGCATCCATGATCCAATGGGGATGCCATGAGTTAGGGTTTGTGTATAAGTGTTGATTAGTAACATTAATATAATTTATTTTGTTGAACCTAACTCTAATGCAAATAGATAAAGATGAACATTCATGTTAAAACATTCTTATATGATGTAATGATGGTGAAATAACCTCCTTAATATGATCATAACCTTAATATGTTAATTGGTGGTTATCATAGCCACATGGTTGACACTTTCTTATGCTAAACATGTGCATTATGAATATGATGAGGGTTAATCATATCTAGATTACTTGCATATTTATGTAATAAAGGAATGTTCTTAATGTTAATATAACCATGCAACATTTTTTTATGAATATCTCCTAGCTCATTAATGCAATATTGTGCTGATTTGGTGTATTATATGTAAGTAATGTCGTTGAGCCTTGTTATAAGGCATGCAAAGATAATGATGATCTTGCAGGGAATAGTATGATGGTCTAATGACCTTTGGGCATGGTTGTGCCCTAAATGAGGTGTTATCCTCTTGTGTTGATAAGGGTTGATACATTGTGATATTGTGAAAAGGATTTATATCTTGTGATAGTATGATGACTAGTGTAGTCTCATGAATGGCAATTGAATAGTACCATGTGATGATGAGATGAGAAATTATATTTCAGACGTTTTATATCTTTTGAAGTTGTGATATTTATATGCTTGCTAGAAGTGAATTAGGGTTTGTATGTCCACTTGTTTGATGTAGCCTTAATTCACCCAATTGGCATAACTAATCAAGTACAACTCTAAACATGTAGTGTCTTGTGTCATAGAACCATCTTCAGTGTCAAAACTTGATGGATGGTGAAACGAGCATTCCTAAGGGAAACTTAGAGCGCATATTGTTGAGTATGTTAGTGGCAAACTGAGGATATATCCTTGTCATCCACAATGCAAGTTATAGAGGATGGTTATGGTCATGCCTCAGACATTTGATGTGAATGAGGACAACTACGGTTGTACCTCGGATTAGAGGGTTTTGTATATCCTAGTTTCTAGTGTCGTGACCTATACTAATGGCGGACTAGTAGTTAGCAGCTTGAATATATGTCGCTGCAGTGGCAGCTTTGATTGATATGCCACTACCTTTTTACTTGTACTGGTCAAGGGGAAGAGATCTTAGGATACTGGAACTCCTAGATCTTATACAGAACCAAATAGCCCTTCATAGGGGTAGGTTAGACTTTGGGTGGTACGAATCAAAATTAACAGGGTGTAATAAAAAATATAATATATTTGTGTAGCATATTTTTTTAGGGTTATACATGATGTTTCACATTGGATGATAACCCTTGTTTGTTATTTTTACATAAAGATGATGTTGAGTGTAATTAAGAGATAGTAGATATACTTAGGTTGTGGATATGCTTAATATTATAGATGTGTACATACAGTAGCTATAATTATGTTGATAACTATACAGCTATTGCTGATTATAATCATGATGCTATCTATCTTATGTTGTTGGTTATGTTTAGCATGCTAGGCATGCCTTTATAACTAGAGATGCATATACTGCTAATGATGCTTATCCACATAGTTGTGCTTATGATTTAGCTCTTATTATGATGTTGATACATTAAACCTATTAGACATGTTGATGTTGTTAGCTATGCATATGATACTAGACTTATTCATGATGTTAGAGATGCTCATGCTGCTAGACTCCTGATACTGTTAATAGGGATATGAGAATAGTCTGGCTAATCATGCTTATCCACATAGTTGTGCTTATGATTTAGCTCTTCTTATGATGTTGATATATTCAACATGTTAGACATGTTGATGTTGTTAGCTATGCATATGATACTACACTTATTCATGATGTTAGAGATGCTCATGCTGCTAGACTCCAGATACTGTTAATAGGGATATGAGAATAGTCTGGCTAATGAAGATAGTTATTATCTACTGCTTTATGTATTTTTTTAATCATCAGTGTTGTTGAGCTTATTTGTTATATATGATTAAACTTCTTAAACTATCTCATTACCCAAAAATGGTGGAATCAATAAATGTTGTTGGAGGTTATATCTCTTGCTAGGACATGGGTCTCACCCTTGTGGTTTGCCACTTTTTTTAGGTAATCAAAAGTGACGAAAACAAACATGTGGCAGAAAAGAGGAGCTATAGTAATGAATCTTTGAAAAAGTTGATTATATGGCTAGTGCATCCTAGAGTCGTCCATGTACTCTCAGGTCTGGGAAAGAAAAGTGTGTATATGGTGTTTCAAACAAATCAGAATTTTGTTAGCATGTTAAAGTTTGTTGTGTGGCATATACAAATATTGTTATCCTGTGTGTATATGTTGTAGCTAAGGCGATAGAACAATTTGTATGAAATTCTTGGCATAGTATGGATGTAAGAAAGATGTTGGGCTCTTATGCAAATATTTCTAAGAGGGTGATGATGTTGAAATCAGTTTTGATTTTCCCATATTTTTGGATATGTGGTTAATTGGTGATTGATTGTGTTTTATGTTTTGAGTAATCTCATTTAGTGTAACGGGTTCTCACAAGTTGGTATTAGAGTTTTTAGTTCACTGAGTCTACAGGGACACTAGGACTTAGGACTAGGATGATGTTTAAGTAAGGAACATGACATGAAAATATAGTGCATACTGCCTAATCTCAATACTTGGGTGCCCTGGCCAGGTATTTAATTATTGAAGAAAAGGAAAGTATGGAACTTTTAGATTGTTATCTTTTTTATTATTCTGATCAATTAGTCATTTTGAAACAATCTAAAGAGCATAATGAAGCAAAAATCAGGGTGCAGATAACTCAATATTATCTCAAGAGAAGATGAGGCTTACATCATTATCTATTAACACTTGAATTGTCGATAAGTAGAAGAGAAAGATATAACACCATGAAATCTAAATCCGAATACAAATAAGCAAAAGAGAAGTTCTTGAAGATGAAATTGAAGAAGATAATAAAGTAAAAGATAGATAAGTTTGTTCTTATAAAGTAATTCAAGGTATGAAATTCACATAAGATGGAGAGAACTCCTATAATAAGTATAAAATGAGAAGATGAATGGGGAAAAAGACAAAGGAATAAGATGGAACCTGAGTTAATCTTAGACCAACCTATGTGTGTAAGAAAGTGTTAATGTAAAATCAGCATGGCATGTGAAAGAAATTAAGGGAGATGATGCATGTTTAATGAAGAAAATAAAGAATATGATTATTTACATGTTGATAAGTGGTTGAAAAACATAATAAAATAAGAGAACATACCCTACTGGGATAAATAGTCATCAAAGAAGGAGCAGTGAGATATGGTAATCATGATGATTCCTATGCTAATGGCAAGGAACCCGAAATGAAAAAGGTAAAATGATACATAAGAAGTTGTAACCTACATAATGAAAATAGAATTAGGTACCTTTTTTATAGTGACCCTTGAACAATGTTGCTATGATGTGGGAAGTATGTTTCCCTTTGTATCTTTCCTTTCTAGGGCACATATTTCAAGTGGATCATTGTCACCTAGTATGTGTGGATTCATTGTAAACATGAGGTTGGTTGGCTTATTATAGAAGAAGGTTGCTTGGACTATGGTTCCAAGATCATAAAGTCTATGATGAGTATGTTTTTTAGCCTTCCAATAATTAGGAAGATTCCTCTTATATGTCTTAAGATTTGATTATGTTGGTAAAAGTATATAAGATAAGGGCGTGAGTTCCTTATAGCACATGAGGTGGATACCAAGGTAATGAATCCTAATATCCAAGATGTATCAATAGTATGGGAAGTATATGAAGGTTGGAGATGTTTATTAAATGAACATTCCAAGTATTCCTCTCCCTTAGAGAGAGAGAGAGAGTTGATGATGACCCTCTAAATGTTGTTTGAAAGAAAAAATAAAAGTGATTCTATAATGTTGTGTATGGTCTAGTGATAGTTGGGCAAGACCACTATCAAGGATAGATGGTTTGTTGATCAACAGACATGTGTTACCATGTTCCTTTAAGATAAACCTGGTATCAGAATATCAATGGATAATAGTTAGAGTGGATGACACAAAGTACATGACCATGATGAGTATAGGATTATGTCCTTTAACTAACCAATGTACCAATAGAATTTATGAATAAGAGAACTAGAGTGTTCATGTCATGTCTTACAAGTTGTAGCAAGCTTTGAATGATGAAATCTCAATGTATTTCAAAGATGGTCATTAACATGGTTAACATCTTTGATAAACCTTAAGAATGTTGAAGCAACTGTACTTATGTGTGACAATTCTAACAAGTGTGAGTTGGGAGTTGACTAGAGTATCCTCTTGGAGTTATGATACCTCTGTTAAGTATGTTATGTGAATCCTGATAACATGAATACAATGTCATTGCTCCATTCCTAACAAGGTCAATCAGAAAGTTATATTTGTTAACTGTTACATACAAGTGTATGATTCTTTAACCAAACAAATGGCCAGTCCACCATTGAGATGATTGGAGAATCCTCTAAAAACATATTCTTCATAGTTATTAAAAATTAGGGGATGTCTACATGGTTGATTGAGTTATTAATTACAACAATCATTAAAGTAACATAGAGATGAAACCTTATAAAGTTACGTATGATAAGAGATACATAATGTTCTATGTTTGATAAGAGCCAGCGAGTATGACTTTTGAGTAATGTGTTGATACAATAGATATAATTTTATGATGATAGCTAGAATTTAAAGTTGAAAGTTACTATTATATTAGTATAGGTGGCACAACAAGTTTCTATGTTCCATATTTGCAAATGTCTTCTTATGTGGGGGTTTTTGTGCTGACCCAAGATAAGATATGTATGAATTGAAAGAGAAGAATATGACCTCTATAAGAGCGATGTGGCAGTACCATAATATGGAAGTAACCATGTGTAACATTGAGGATGATGTGCATGAGAAGTGTCCATCTATGTGTACCTTGGTTTCGGGGGTGAAATCCCTATTAGGGGTTTATGGTTGTGAGACCCCTAGCCTTGCTTAAAGTGTTGAATAAGCTTAACTATCATAATTAAATTCTTATAACTATAATATAACCTTGTGATATACTTTGTAATCATAATACAGGCTTAATGTTCAAGTTTGGTCCAATTTGGACATTGTTTGTGCAAGTAATGCAATTTTATGCACATTTTGGACTTTTCTGCAATTTACCCACTTGAGAGGTTTTCTTTGCAATTTATCACTTGCATTATGATTCTTATATGTTATATTATAATTATTGATCTTTTTGGTCCATGGGGATCCTGGTTAAACCTTGGTTTGAAGGTATTTTCTCTAAGGGAATTTTAGAGTTTACCCCTTCATGGATGAGCTACCTTTAGTAGCTATCAACTGATGAATTATTTGATTGGCTTAGAAATTCGAAAAAGGAGAGAAAAGCAGGCCTATATGGACAGTGGGGGATCTTCTTGTGTGTGTGCTTGTATATTCTTAATAGTGTAAGGCCATGGACACTTAGAAAGATACTAGAACTTCAACTTTTCTTTTTCTTTATCTTAAAGTTGTATATACTTATCCCTAAGAACCAAAAAAACCATTTTCCCTGCTCCACTTCCCTCCTCCTATGAACCTTGTTCTCCCTCTATGCTTCTGTGAAGTTCATGTCCAAGGAAGAAGAAAGTGAGAATCTTCTTGGGGAAAAAGCTCTAGGTTGCAATTGACTTCCTTTTAGGGTTTAAAAAGCTTCCTTCTAGTGATCTTGACCTAAAAGAGTAAGAACCCCTTATTTTCTCCATTTATTTATTTCTTATCCTCCTCCTACCTTTCTCCAGGTCAAAACATTTCTGTTCCATGGTAGAAATTTCTCTAAAGCTCTAAAACCCTACCTTTCTTGCTCCTTATGCTTAGGGTTTGCTCATTTGATGAAGAAAGGTACTAGATGGACAAGTTCAACAGCTTATACTTAGATTATCTACCCTACCTGCTCGTGTTTTCTTTTGTTTGGGATTTTTTATTCTAATTAGAGGTAATTTATATAACTTGCTCCACGTTTATTGCTTACCATAAGCTTGTTAGTTCATGTTCTTGCTTGAAAATGACAATCCATGCACTAAAAAGCTATGCTTGACTTGGATTTTGATTTTTATAATGCTCCCTATTCTAATTTTATTCTAGATGAACCTGTATTGATGTGTACATTCTTTCTAAGGTATATTATGACTTGGATCAGGTTGGTTTGTCAACCTATGGTGCTAAGTACCTATCAACCAATGGTCAATTTTAGGGTTTAAAGCTGATTTCTCCTATAAACACATGACTCAATGGTGGTACCATTGCAACAACCGATGGTGTTGTCTTCATGACAACTGATGGTGGTGACCAAGGGTTTCAACTGACGTTCACCCCTTAGGTCAGGTTTTAGACTAATTATAAGCTTAATGATCAACAACTAAGTACCCTAATGTTGCTATCAATCAATGGTGACATTAGCCTAATATTCGATGGTGATTAATAAATATAGTGTTGATCTAACAACCTATGGTGACTTCATGGTCACTAGTGATGGTATATCAGGTCCCCACAACCTATTATGAGTTAAGCATGTAGATGTAGCATCAATTAATCCTTAAACCAATCGTTTCTTAGGTCATTTGATGCAATGGTTGGACCTATACTCCAATTGATGGTTTTAATATATGAACTTCACTCAATGGTTAAGATCTAATTATTCTTCATCTAATAAATTAGAATGATGCCTAATGTAATATTTTGGTCCTAATAAAGTGATTTATATGGTCTCCTTTATGAGATCAACTTAAGAAACTCATTTATTTACGGCTTGTTTTAAATAAACAATCGCTTGTGGGTTTTAACCTACTCTCAATGGAAATTTTTATGTTGTTAATCAAGGGATGTCTAGGGTAAAATGGTGACTCTTTCTAGAACACAACTTAATGACTTCATAGGTGGTTTGTTCAAGATATTTACTTATATAAACTACCAATGGATTTACCTTTTCAACATTTAATGGTTAGAAGTTGATGCCTCAATATTCCTATTATTTTGGGTGAAGTGTGTAGTGTAATGTTATGATTCTGATGATGAGAATTTGATGGTTCAATGCCTTAAACTTGTAGTATTACCCTTGCCCTCATATTATTATAATTTATAATCACCATAATGAATTAATGGGTAACCCTAATGAGGTATATCTTGTTATACCTAGCTTTAATATAACTAAATGATGGTAATTGGGTATGAATAGTCCTTGAATGACTAATACAATCATGGAGTACTCTCTTATTTTTGTTGAAACCCTAATATGCTATAACACAATGGTTACACCTTAATTTATGTGTGATTTAATACTTGATAATAGTATGGAATTTGATGGTGACGCTTCACCTTATGCATCCATGATCCAATGAGGATGCCATGAGTTAGGGTTTGAGTATAAGTGTTGATTAGTAACATTTATATAATTTATCTTGTTGAACCTAACTCTAATGCAAATAGATAAAGATGAGTACTCATGTTTACACATTCTTATATGATGGAATTATGGTGAAATAACCTCCTTAATATGATGATAACCTTAATATGTCAATTGGTGGTTATCATAGCCACGTTATCGATACTTTCTTATGCTAAACATGTGCATTATGAATATGATGAGGGTTAATCATATCTAGATTCTTTACATATTTATATAATAAAGGAATACTCTTAATGTTAATATAACCCTGCTATGATTGTTTATAAATATCTCCTAGCTCATTAATGCAATATTGTGTTGATCTGGTGTATTATATGTAAGTGATGTTGTTGATCCTTGTTATAAGGCATGTAAAGATAATGATAATCTTGCAGGGAATAGAATGATGGTCTTAATGACCTTTGGACATGGTTGAGCCCTGAATGAGGTGTAATTCTCTTTTGTTGATAAGGTTTGATACCCTATGATATTGTGAAAAGGATTTATATCTTGTGATAGTATGATGACTAGTGTAGTCTCATGAATGGCAAGTGAATAGTACCATGTGATGATGAGATGAGAAATTATATTTCACACATTTTATATCTTTTGAAGTTGTGATATTTATATGCTTGCTAGAAGTGAATTAGGGTTTGTATGTTCACTTATTTGATGTATCTTTAATTCACCCAATTGGCATAACTAATCAAGTGCAACTCTAATCATGTAGTACCATGTGTCGTAGAGCCATCTTCAGTGTCAGAACGTGTTGGATGGTGAAATGAGTATTCCTAAGGAAAACTCAGAGTGCATACTTTTGAGTATGTGGGGGCGGCAAGTTGAGGATATATTCTTATCATCCACAATGCAGGTTATGGAGGATGGCTATGGTCATACCTCAGATATTTAATGTGAATGAGGACAACTGCGGTTGTACCTCGAATTAGAGGGTTTTGTTTACCCTAGTTTCTAGTATCGTGACATGTACCAAGGGCAGACTAGTAGTTAGCAACTTGACTATATGTCGCTACAGTGGAAGCTTTGACTGATATGTCACTGCCTTTTTACTTGTACTGACTAAGGGGAAGAGATCTTAGGATACCGACACTCCTAGATCTTGTACAGAACCGAATAACCCTTCGCAGGGGTCGGTTAGACTTTGGGTGGTATGACTCAAACTCCCCAGGGCGTAATAAAAGATGTAATACAACCGTGTAGCATATTTATTTAGGGTTATACATGATGTTTCACATTTGATGATAACCCTTGTTTATTATCTTTACATAAATATGATGATTAGTGCAATTAAGAGATAGTAGATATACTTAGGTTGTGGATATGCTTAAGATTATATATGCATACATATAGTAGATATGCTTATGTTGATAACTATACTGCTATTGCTGATTATAATCATGATACTAGCTATCTCATGTTGTTAGTTATGTTTAGCATGCTAGCCATGCCTTTGTAACTAGAGATGCATATACTTCTAATCATCCTTATCCAGATAGTTGTGCTTATGATTTAGCTCTTCTTATGATGTTGATATGTTCAACCAGTTAGACATGTTGATGTTGTTAGCTATGCATATGATACTAGACTTATTCATGATGTTAGAGATGCTCATGTTGCTAGACTCCTTATACTATTAATAGGGATATGAGAATAGTCTGTCTAATGAAGATAATTATTATTGTATTTTGTTAATCATCAGTGTTGTTGAGCTTATTTATTATATATGATTAAACTTCTTGAACTGACTCATTACCTAAAAATGATGGAATCAATAAACATTGTTGGAGGCTATATCTCTTGCTGAGACATGGGTCTCACCCTTATGGTTCGTGATATTTTTTTAAATAATCAGAAGTGATGAAAATAAACATGTGACAGCAAAGAGGAGCTATAGTAATGAATCTTTGAGAAAGTTGATTAGATGTCGAGTGTGTCCTAGAGTCGTCCATGTACTCTCAGGTCTAGGAGAAAAAAGTTGTATATGGTATTTCAAACGAATTAGAATTTTGTTAGCATGTTAATGTTTGTTGTGGCATATACAAATATTGTTCTTCTGTATATATATGTTGTATCTAAGGCAATAGAACAATTTGTATCGAATTCTTGGCATAGTATGGATATAAGAAAGATGTTGGGCTCTTATGCAAATGTTTCTGAGAGGGTGCTGACGTTGAAATCGATTTTAATTTATCCATATTTTTGGGCATGTGGTTAATTGGTGATTACTTGTGTTTTATGTTTTGAGTAATCTCGCTCAGTGTAACAGGTTCTCACAAGTTGGTATCAGAGCTTTAGGTTCACTGAGTCTATAGGGACACTAGGACTTAGGACTAGGATGATGTTTAAGTAAGGAACATGACATGAAAATATAGTGCATACTGCCTAATCTCAATACTTGGGTACCCTGGCCAGGTATTTAATTATTGAAGAAAATGTAAGTATGGAACTTTTAGATTGTTATCTTTTTTATTACTCTGATCAAGTAGTCATTTGGAAACAATCTAAAGAGCATAATGAAGCAGAAATCATTGTGCAAATAACTCAATATTACCTCAAGAGAAGATGAGCATTACATCATTATCTATCAAAACTTAAATTGTTGGTAACTATAAGAGAAAGATATAATACCATGAAATCTAAATCTGAATACAAATAAGAAAAAGAATAGTTCTTAAAGATGAAATTCAAGAAGATAATAAAGTAAAAGACAGATAAGTCTGTTCTAATAAAGTGATTTAAGGTATGAAATTCACATAAGATGGAGAGAACTCCTATAATAAGTATAAAATGAGAAGATAAATGGGAACAATAACAAAAGAATAAGGTGGAACTTGAGTTAATCTCAGAACAACCTTTGTGTGTAAGAAAGTGTTAATATAAAATCAGCATGGCATGTGAAAGAAATTAAGGGAGATGATCCCTGTTTAATGAAGAAAATGAAGAATATGATGATTTACATGTTGATAAGTGTTTGAAAAACATAATAAAATAAGAGAACATACCCTAGTGGGATAAATAGTCATCAAAGGAGTAATGAGATATGTTAATCATGATGATTCCTATACTAATAGCAAGGAACCCGAAATGAAAAAGGTAAAATGATACATAAGAAGTTGTAACTTGCATAATGAAAATAGAATTGGTTACCTTTTTTACTAGTGACCCTTGAACAATGTTGCTATGATGTGGGAAGTGTGTTTCCCTTTGTCTTTCCTTTCTATGGCACATCTGTCAAGTGGATCATTGCCACTTGGTATGTGTGGATTCATTATAAACGTGAAGTTGGTTGGCCTATTATAGAAGAAGGTTGCTTGGACTATGGTTCCAAGATCATAAAGTCTGTGATGGGTATGTCTTTGAGCCTTCCAATAATTAGAAAGACTCCTCTTATATTTCTTAAGAATTGATTATGTTGGTAAAAGTAGATAAGATAAGGATATTAGTTCCTTATAGCACATGAGGTGGATACCAAGGTAATGAATCCTAGTATTCAAGATGTATCAATAGTATGGGAAGTATGAGAAGGTAGGATATGTTTATTAAAAGAACATTCCAAGTATTCTTCTCCCTTAGAGAGAGAGAGAATTGATGACAACCCTCTAAATGTTGTTTGGAAGGAAAAACAAAAGTGATTCTATAATATTGTGTATGGTCTAGTAATAGCTTGGCAAGACCACTATCAAGGATAGATGGTTTCTTGATCAGCAGACATGTGTTATCATGTTCCTTTAAGATAAACCAAGGATCAAAATATCAATGGATAAGAGTTAGAGTGGATGACACAAATTACATGACCGTGATGAGTTTAGGATTATGTCCTCTAGACTAACCAATGTACCAATAGAATTTATGAATAGGAGAACCTGAGTGTTCTGGTCATGTCTTATAAGTTGTAGCAAGCTTTGAATGATAAAATATCAACATATTTCAAAGATGATCATTAACATGGTTAACATCTTTGCTAAACCTTAAGAATGTTGAAGCAATTGTACTTATGTGTGACAATTCTAGCAAGAGTGATTTGGGGGTTGACTAGAGTATCCTCTTGGAGTTATGATACATCTGTTAAGTATGTTATGTGAATCATGATAACATGAAGACATTTTCGTTGCTCCTCCCCTAACAAGGTCAATCATGAAGTTATATTTGTTAACGGTTACATATAAGTATATGATTCTTCAACCAAACAGATAGTCAGTCCACCATTGAGATGATTGGAGAATCCTCTAAAAACATATTCCTCATAGTTATTGAAAATTAGGGGATGCCTACATGGTTGATTGATTAGTTAATTACAACAACCATTTAAGGAGCATAGAGATGAAACCTTGTAAAGTTACATATGATAAGAGATACATAATGTTCTATGTTTGATAAGAATCGGCGAGTATGACTTTTGAGTAATGTGTTGATACAATAGATATAATTTTATGATGATAGCTAGAATTTAAAGTTGAAAGTTACTATTAGATTTGTACGTGTGTCACAACAAGTTTCTATGTTTCATATTTGCAAATGTCTTCTTATGTAGGGTTTTTGTGTTTACCCAAGATAAGATATGTATGAATTGAAAGAGAAGAACATGACCGCTATAAGAGTGATGTGACATTACCATAATATGGAAGTAACCATGTGTAATATTAAGAATTGTGTGCATGAGAAGTTTTCATCTATGTGTACCTTAGATTTCGGGGGCAAAATCATTGTTGGTGGGTTTATGGTTGTGAGACCCCTAACCTTGCTTAAAGCGTTGAGCAATCTTAATTATCATAATTAAATTCTAAGAATTATAATATATCCTTTTGATATTCTTTTTAATCATAATACAAGCTTAAGTTTCAAGTTTGGTCCAATTTGGACATTGTTTGTGCAAGTTATGCAATTTTATGCACATTTTAGACTTTTCTACAATTTACCCATTTGAGAGGTTTTCTTTATAATTTATCACTTTCATTATACTTAATAGATGTTATCTTATCATTATTGATCTTTTTGAGCCATGGGGCTCCTGGTTAAAACTTAGTTTGAAGGTGTTTTCTCCAAGGGAATTTTAGGATTTACCCCTTCATGGATGAGCTACCTTTAGTAGCTATCAACTAATGAATTATTTGATTTGCTTGGAAATTCGAAAAAGGAGATCTAAGCAGGTCTATATGGATGGTGGGATATTTTCTTGTGTATATTATTGTATATTCTTAATAGTGTAAGGCCATGGACACTTTGAAAGATACCAGAACTTCAACTTTTTCTTTTCTTTTTATCTTAAATTTTATATGTGTATCCCTAAGCACCCAAATGAACCATTTTCTCTCCACCACTTCCCTCCTCCTACGAACCTCATTCTCCCTCTATGCTACTGTGAAGTTCTATCCAAGGAAGAAGAAAGTGGGGATCTTCTTGGGGAAAAAGCTCTAGGGTTGCAATTGACTACCTTTTAGGGTTTAAAAAGCTTCCTTCTAGTGATCTTGACCTAAAAGAGTAATAATACCCTTATTTTCTCCGTTTATTTCTTTCTTATCCTCCTCCCACCTTTCTCCAGGTCATAACCTTTCTGTTCCATGGTAGAAATTGCTCTAAAGCTCTAAAATCCTACCTTTCTTGCTCCTTATGCTTCGGGTTTGCTCATTTGATGAAGAAAGACACTAGATGGACAAACTTCACAGCTTATACTTAGATTTCCTACCCTACCTACTCGTGTTTTCTTCTGTTTGGGATTTTCTCTTCTAATTAGAGGCAATTTATATAACTTGCTCCAAGCTTATTGCTTACCATAAGCTTGCTAGTTCATGTTCTTGCTTGAAAATGATGATCCATGTACTAAAAAGCTATGCTTGACTTGGATTTTGATTTTTATAATGCTTCCTATTCTGATTTTAGTTCTAGATGAACATGTATTGATATGTACATTCTTTCTAAGATATAATATGACTTGGATCAGGTTAGTTTTCCAACCTATGGTGCTAAGAACTTATCAACCAATGGTCAATTTTAGGGTTTAAAGTTGATTTCTTCTATAAACACATGACTCAATGGTGGTACCACTGCAACAATCGATGGTGTTGTCTTCATGACAACTGATAGTGGTGACCAAGGCAACTGACGTTCACTCCTTAGGTCAGGTGTTGGCCTAATTATAAGCTTAATGATCAACAACTAAGTACCCTAATGATGATATCAATGAATGGTGACATTAACTTGATATTCGATGATGATTAATGAATATAGTGCTGATCTAACAACCTATGGTGACTGAATGGTCACTAGTGATGGTAGATCAGGTCCCCACAACCTATGATGTGTTAAGCATGTAGATGTAGCATCAATTAAGCCTTAAACCAATGATTTCTTGGATCATTTGATGCAATGATTGGACATATACTCCAATTGATGGTTTTAATATATGAACTTCACCCAGTGGTTAAAATTTATTGATTCTTCAACCAGTAAATTTGAATGATGTCTAATGTAATATGTTGGTCCTAATAAAGTGATCTATATGGTCTCCTTTATGAGATCAACTTAAGAATCTCATTTATTTACGGCTTGTTTTAAATAAACAATCGCTTGTGGATTTTACCATACTCTCAATGGAAATTTTTATGTTATTAATCAAGGGATGTCTAGGGTAAAATGGTGACACTTTGTAGAGCACAACTCAATGACTTTATAGGTGGTCTTTTCAAGATATTTACTTATGTAAACTACCAATAGATTTACCTTTTCAACATTAAATGGTTAGAAGTTGAAGCATCAATATTTCTATTATTTTGGGTGAAGCATGTAGTGTAATGTTATGATTCTGATGATGAGAATTTGAAGGTTCAATGCCTTAAAGTTGTAGTATTACCCTTGCCCTCGTATGTGATTTATAATCTCCATAATGAATTAATGGGTAACCCTAATGAGGTATAGCTTGTTATACCTAGCTTTAATACAACTAAATGATGGTAATTGGGCATGAATAGTCCTTGAATGACTAATACAATCATGGAGTACTCTCATATTGTTGTTGAAACCCTAGTATGCTATAACATGATGGTTACACCTTTATTTATGTGTGGGTTCATACTTGAGAATAGTATGGAATGTGATGGTGATGCTTCACATTATGCATCCATGTTCCAATGGGGATGTTGTGAGTTAGGATTTGGGTATAAGTGTTGATTAGTAACATTAATATAATTTATCTTGTTGAACCTAACTCTATTGCAAATAGATAAAGATGAGTATTCATGTTTAAACATTATTATATTGTGGAATTATGGTGAAATAACCTTCTTAATATGATCATAACCTCAATATGTTAATTGGTGGTTATCATAGCCACATGGTTGATACTTTCTTATGCTAAACATGTGCATTATGAATGTGATGAGGGTTAATCATATGATTCCTTGCATGTTTATGTAATAAAGTAATATTCTTAATGTTAATATAACCCTGCTATGATTGTTTATGAATATCTCCTAGCTCATTAATGCAATATTGTGTTGATCTGGTGTATTATATGTAAGTGATGTTGTTGAGCCTTGTTATAAGGCATGCAAAGATAATGATGATCTTGCAGGGAATAGTATGATGGTCTTAATGACCTTTGGGTATGGTTTATCCCTGAATGAGGTGCAATCCTCTTGTGTTGATAAGGGTTGATACCCTGTGATATTATGAAAAGGATTTAAATCTTATGATAGTATGATGACTAGTGTAGTCTCATGAATGGCAAGTGAATAGTACCATGTGATGATGATATGAGAAATTATGTTTCACACATTTATATCTTTTAAAGTTGTGATATGTATATGCTTGCTAGAAGTGAATTAGGATTTGTATGTCCACTTGATTGATGTAGCCTTACTTCACCCAATTTCCATAACTAATCAAGTACAACTCTAATCATATAGTGCCATGTGCCGTAGAGCCATCTTCAGTATCAGAACTTACTGGATGGTCAAATGAGTATTCCTAAGGGAAACTCGGAGCGCATACTGTTGAGTATGTGGGGTTGGCAAGTTGAGGATATATCCTTATCATCCACAATGCAGGTTATGGAGGATGGCTATGGTCATGCCACAAACATTTGATGTGAATGAGGACAATTGTGGTTGTACCTCGGATTAGAGGGTTTTGTATATCCTGGTTGATAGTGTCGTGACTTGTACCAAGGGTAGACTAGTGGTTAGCAGCTTGTCTATATGTCGTTGCAGCGGTAGCTTTGACTGATATGTCACTGCCTTTTTACCTGTATTGATCGAAGGGAAGAGAACTTAGGATACTGACACTCATAGTTCTTGTACAAAACCGAATAGCCCTTCACATGGGTCGGTTGGACTTTGGGTGGTACGCCTCAAACTTCCCAAGATGTAATATAGTCGTGTAGTATATTTGTTTAGGGTTATACACAACGTTTCACATTGGATGATAGCCCTTGTCTGTTATCTTTACATAAAAATGATGCTTAGTGCAATGAAGAGATAGTAGATATACTTAGGTTGTAGATATGCTTAAGATTGTCATGTGTACATACAGTAGCTATGCTTATGTTGATAACTATACTGTTATTGCTGATTATAATCATGATGCTAGCTATCTCATGTTGTTAGTTATGTTTAGCATGCTAGCCATGTCTTTATAACTAGAGATGCATATATTGCTAATCATGTTTATCCATATAGTTATGCTTATGATTTAGCTCTTCTTATGATGTTGATATGTTCAACATATTAGACATGTGGATGTTGTTATCTATGCATATGATACTAGACTTATTCATGACGTTAGAGATGCTCATGCTTCTAGACTCCTTATACTGTTAATAGGGATATGAGAATAGTCTGGCTAATGAAGATAGTTATTAACTGCTCCTTTATGTATTTTGTTAATCATCAGTGTTGTTGAGCTTATTTGTTATATATGATTAAACTGCTTAAACTGTCTCATTACCTAAAAATTTTAGAATTAATAAATGTTGTTGGAGGTTATATCTCTTGCTGAGATATGGGTCTCACCCTTGTGGTTCGCTACATTTTTTTAGGTAATCGGAAGTGACAAAAAAAACATGTGGCAGCAAAGAGGAGCTATAGTAATGAATCTTTGAGAAAGTTGATTAGATGTCTAGTGTGTCCTAGAGTCATCCCTGTACTCTCAGGTCTGAGCAGAAAAAGTTTGTATACAGTGTTTCAAACGAATCGAAATTTTGTTAGTATGTTAATGTTTGTTTTTTGGCATATACAAATATTATTCTCATGTATATATATGTTGTAGCTAAGGCAATAGAACAATTTGTATCAAATTTTTGACATAGTATGGATATAAGAAAGATATTGGTCTCTTATGCAAATATTTCTAAGCGGGTGCTAACATTGAAATCAGTTTTAATTTACCCATATTTTTTATATGTGGTTAATTGGTGATTGATTGTGTTTTATATTTTGAGTAATATCGTTTATTGGGGTTCTCACAAAGGTGTATAATTACCTTGGTGAAGATGATAAGAAGGAAGGTGGGGGATCTCTAAATCTAGGTGAAAAAATCCATATAAGATTGAGGAATCGTTGGGGAAGCTTGGAGAAGCTTGGATTAAGATTTTGTGGCTTGGATAGGCTCTTGGAGGCTGCTAGGAGTAACCCTTGTATGGAATGTCCATGGGGAGTTTACTGAGAAAGTGAAAAATCATGCCTTGCAACCCCCGGCCCCTGTTCCACTTAAATAGATGTGGTATTTAGCTGCCATGATTGTTCTCAACCAAGTGATTGTGCTACTATAGAGGTAACACTACTGCATAAAATGCTTTTTTCAATGGGAGAAACACAATAGTTCTATTGGATGTGTTGTAGTTAGCATACTTATCACAATAAGTCTATTTTTGAGTTGTACATTGTATATTTTATACAACACAAGTTAATTTACAACATGTTAAGCCCGTTGTAGTATGTGTGATACTACAACAGGTGCTAGATTGTTTTAATACATTGTGTTATCACAACATACTCAAGCATGTTGTAAAAGACCTCAATTACACAACATACTGTGACATGTTGTAATAGTCACACATGATAAGACATTGTAATAGATCATGATTATACAACATAGACTAACCTGTTGTAATATATCATAATCACACAACATGTGTTCACCTGTTGGTAATAGGTACATGTTGTAGTAGACCACAATAACACAATATGTTAAAACTTGTTGTTATATACCAAGATCACACAACAGACTCTGACCTATTGTTATATATTATAATTACACAACTGTTGTGACCCATTGTAACAACCACACATGATATATCGTTATAACAGACCACCATCACACAACATAGACTAACCCATTGTAATGTACCATAATCACACAATATGAGTTACCTGTTGTAATAGTGACATGTTGTAATAGACCACAATCATACAACATGTTGTAACCTATTGTTATATACCAAGATCTTACAATACACTCCGAGTTATTGTTCTATACCATAATTACACAATAGACTCCAAACCATTGTATAACCACATGTGTCCTTATTATTCAACAAATTCACTTAATACAAAAATACAAAATCTTCATGTCATCTTGAGCCCTTGACTTCCTGTTTTTTTTAATTTGATGTGATGGATACGTCCTCTCTTACTCTCTCGTTCATTTTTGTTAAAATAGGTTGCTAGGACTTTCATGGTTACATCTCCAATTTTAACATTCTATGTCAATGGAAAGTCATTTCCAACTCTTAATTAACCGACTGACTACAAATATTATAACAAAATTCACTACAAAAAATAAAGTACAAAATTTGCATGAATAACTATTTGGTTTTATAAAAAGTTAGTATGGAAAAGACATAAAAGAATGAATCACATCTGTGAATAAATATAATATTTTTTATCTATAGTAATATCAACAAGTGGTCATAGTGCAGATGTTGCTCCTTTAAAAAAAATTATTTTAGTATAGTTTGGTTGAATTTTAATAAAAGTATTATTAATAAAATTATAGTACAATATTTTTACTTCACTGTGTATGTACAAGGTATTGAGATAACATCCACATTTATGTGCTTGTAAATATAAATTTTGGTTCGCCATTGTTTAGCATAGTGTACAATATTAATTTTTATTGTATTTTTTGTAAGTTTTTGTTATATTCTTCATACATGGTTATAGTTATTTATCATTTTTCAAACCATATTGTTTAAACATGAAGAATAAAAATATGTTAGGTAAACCAATTTTTTTGTTACATGGTGCAATATGTTTATTTTTCATGATGATTGTATTTTTTTTACTTCGTAGACCACACTGATAACGATGATTATAATGTAAAATGTTTTAAATGGTCAATTACAGTGTATACTATCTTTTCATACTATGTTATGGTTTTAGAAATAAAATATATCCATGCCACTAATATTTATAGTCGTAAATATTTTACATGTGTCGTTTATGACAAATGTAGAATATAATTGTGTAAGAAATGTTATATGTTGTTCTGGAACACATTTTTTGCTCTTTTCTATAAACTTCCGATTAATTTGCTCCCAAAAACTACTTCCCTGGAATTTTCTAGACTTCTGTATGTATAAATAATGTTTACACCTTGAGCTCCAGAAACCCATGGGTGAAAACGAGTTTCATTTTTTCATTTTCATTTGCCCGGCGGCTGCGAATATTCAGATCTACAGCGGCTGCCTACTCCGAGTCAGAAAGCCATACCTTTCTCTGTGGCGTCATGAAACAAAGGATCATCACCAAAGACTGAAGCTAGTGTTGAATCTTGATTTGTTGTTGCATTGCATGGTATGGAAGAATAATATTTTATTCAACTCAACAACTAGTGTGCGGCTTGTGCTTTTCTTTTCTCTTCACAAATTGTCGAGTTCTTCTAGCACTTCCAAATAACTTTTTATGCAATTGTCATATTCTTCATGTTGCATAATTCATTATAAATGCACCCACTTGAGTCTACCACTGTTAATTAGCAATATATTTTATGTTTATTTTCTTATGTGGTTTTGTATACGATGCTTGCATTTTCTTTATCCACAACTACATCTTATTATGTAGTTATACTTCTAATTTTTTTTCCTACAAATTAGATCACATTCAAAGACATACTTTGGATTGAATATTTTTGTCATATTTTATATAACTTTTTTCTCAAACATATCTGTATTCTAATCAGTAGCAAAGCCACTAAGTGGTACGCTTAGGCACATACCCTACCCGTTGCCTGCAAAATACTCAGATTTAATGATATGTTATTAATACTCGCAAGTCAATTTAAAAGGTAAAATTGTCTTGTGACCTACCTCCTTTTAGTTAATGAGAACCATTGGCTTCTATAAAACATTTTCATTGTCTTTTTATTATCATCGGATTATCTGTTTTGTCACTTTTATCATCATTTATATATTTCAAGTATCTTTTCAAATCTTCTTTCCATTTAAAAATATATTGTGTTTATTAGATTCCAACCATCTCTCAAGACAATACATCTCATAATACTACACATATAATTTATATGTAACAGCTCTCCTTAACAGGAAGTTCTCTCTCCCATTTATACCTTCAACATTATATCTTAAATTATAAGGTGTAAACCCAATTTGATCAATATTGTGTGTCATTATTTTATATGAAAACCAGCTATTTGTTTGTACAAGACATAATGAACTTGAGGTTCATATTTATTTGTCGTTGACCTGCAAGAAATGAAAGAACACAACTAATGTCAAACATTATTTGAACACAGAAATCCATTAGTTTATACCAACCAAACTTTTAATATTTTCTTTCGTGTTTCTAATCAAGTTCACAATTCTTGGGCCATGCACATGTTTTGACTTCTCATTGGGAATGCAAGCATGGAAAATATTAGTGATCACATATACAAGCAAAAAATGAACAATTATAACAATTGCTATCAAGGTAAGACACCATTTTCTTTCTTATTGTTGTAAATTTGGATATTTGTACTATACTTACACTATCTTCTCCCATAAATTAGAAAAAATATGTATGCAATCATGTCCTTCTAGTAGTTTCATAATCATTTCTTACTTGACTATGACAAATAGTTTAGTACGATACAAGATAGTAACCATTTACTGTGTTACGCACCTGGTCTGATAATATATTTGTATCTTGAGCCATTACCACATTGAAATGTTATTTCTATTTATCTTATATTTATTTTATACAATGTCCAAAGCAGCTGAAAAACACATATTGTGGGTGTTATGTTCTGAAGTAGATAGGAGACATCGTTGACGCAAAAATTAGAAATATTCATGCATGTGTAACCTACTTATGGTTATATTCTTTTATTTTTTTAAATTTCTAAATGCATAAAATAAATGACAATATGTTGATATATTTGACACATGATTGCAGTATTATTCAAAGTATATTGACCATTACTTCAATCAAGAAGAGATCGATGAGGTCCGAAACGAGTCGGCGGCGTGTGTTCTTGAGCACACATCAGATTATGTGACATGAGGGGGAGGCATTTGTTCTTTATCATAGACTAATGTATGAAACATTTGTAATTAATTTTTAGTTCTATTCTAAAGTATGTACTCACTACTTTGTATTACTAAATCTCTGTATGGATGACTAATTATTTAATAATACAATGCAAGTTTTTTCAAAATTTGATGAAAATTTTGTTCAATATTATGCTTGTTTGTGAAATAAGCAAAGTATAACTTCATGTTTATTATTTTCTTAAAATATGGTTAATTTGATCAATAAAATTGGTTCAGTATTAGCTGTCAAACTCTATTCAAATACAACAATTAATGATATATTGTAAAAGGTGTGATACTACAATAAACAATATATGTAGTGATAACCACACCTATTACAACGGGTGTGTCTGGAAAATGGACCCCTATTACAACAGATGTGTCTAGTGAACTACAACATGTACCATCTATTTTTAAAAATGTGTATATTACAACATCCGCCCCACATGTTGTATAAAAACCCCTATTACAATGGGTGTATTCATCGAAAGACAACATGCTTCAACTATTGTATAAACATATATATTACAACAAGTGCACTGCATGTTGTAAAAAATACCCCTATTACAACAGGTGTGTATATATTACAACGGATTTACCACATGTTATAAAAGACACCCCTGTTACAATGGGTGTATTCATCAAAAGACAATATGCTTTAACTGTTGTATACACATTTATATTACAACAGGCACACTGCATGTTGTATAAAACATCCATATTACAACGGGTGTGTATATATTACAATGGATTTACCACATGTTACAATAGGTGTGTTTAGTGAAAGACAACATGCTTCAATTGTTGTATAATATATATTACAACAGGTGCACCACATGTTGTATAAAACACCCATATTACAACAGACCTTTCATTGAAACACAACATGTTTCAATTGTTGTATAAAATATATGTATTACAACATATGATTACATGTTGTATAAAGCACCCCCCGCCATAAGACCACACGATCTAATACAATGGTTAACACCTATTGTAAAATGGAAAAATGAATTATTGTAAAAAGTGTTTTATGTAGTAGTGTAATATGGTCATTGTGCTTGGTATAGTCATCTTGGCTTGTCCTTTTTCTTCTTGTTGAAACTAGAATTCATGTGGGCACCACATAAATTATGAGTAGAATGAACATTCTTATGGTGTCATGTCACGGTGATTTTTCTTAGAGTGCTTCTTCTAAAAAGGACCAAAAGATACTTATTTTTATGAGTTTTCTTCATCTTCTTACCATAGTCGTTATGGTGTGGATACACCCCGATTGTGGTGGTGAGAACATACATTCTTTTTTTATCTCAAAATTCATAGGTTTCTTGTGCGAGTCCTTTTTTACATAACTACAACCATTATAAGGGACAGTGGTTATTTTGGGTTTTCAGAAGAAAATTCATTTCATTTAAAAAATATGTTTTCTCAAAAAGGAACTTCTTTATCATGTACTCCTATCCTAAGAACATAGCCACAAACAAAAAAACATATCATTCACATGTGTATATTTTTGTAATCATAAAAACAAAAAGTATAAGTCAAGAGTGAGGGTTTTAAAATATAGAAAACATGTGCATTGCCTCCTAAGAGCACTATGTTTTATGCCTTTATATAGGTGGTTCCACTTCAACAATGTTCAATCACATCTACAGGCATTGCAATGTAAAAAAATCTGATTTGCTTTCGAGGGAATGGTTTCAACTATTTTCTTCAATCATTGCCATTCACAATGCATTTTTATTCCTTCTTTTGCTTAAATCGCTATTTTTCTAGATGATTACATGTGTGAGACATGGTATTGGACTTCCCATCTTGATTTAATATTTGTTAGAGTGAATTTAATCTTGTAATTGTATGACCATACCCATTGGTCAGGTTTAAGAATTTGTTGTGAACCAGTGTATTGAGAAAGAACTTCATCATCTCCTTTTACCTCTTATATAGCTCATAGCTTCATCTCATCAAGCTCATTCAATTGAAACTCTCTTCAAATTCCTGCAATAAGTATGACCATATCCATAGCTCTCAATTCTCAATGAGCTTTTTGTTGCAGCTCAATTGTAAAGTGGAAACTCTTCCAGTAGATTTTAAAATATAGGTAGATTTATTAAAGAACAAAATCCCTCATAACATTCAAAAAGTATCACAGGAAGTGTGAGAGGCACTTCTGTGGTTTATTGTGTTGTTTGACCCATAGGTGACCCTAACCGTCTAACTCACAAAAGAGGTTAAGCTGAGAAGGTTAGCTCATTAGGAATAATACCATGTGCAAGTGATGTTGTTTAGAGAAACATAAAGTCCAATATAAATGTCAAGAATCCAGAGATGACAAATAATCAACCTATTTTCCCTAAGGAATAGTAGGACCCATCCCCTGCTTCTTGCAGTATTTCTAACTACTTCGATCACTATGAATCTAGTCTTACATCATAGTAGGTATTTCATTCTATGCTTTCTCTTTTTCTACAACTTCCATACAAAGTGTGGCGGGTCCATGCCAATGTGGTGAGCCAGTTGAACTCTTTGTGTCTTCCATTCCCATTAGGATCTCATATATTGTGTTATTCATATTCATTTTCATGTCAAAATAAGTTGTTATATGTGAATATCCCCACATACATGGTATACTAGTCCATTTTTACCCCCCAAACAAACCAAATAAGAATTTACCTACCCATAGCTAAGAAATTAACAAAAGAAGAGAATAAATATATCAAGTAGCCATGCTTCACCAAAGAGATATCCTTCGCTTCTCCTCCAACTCCCCACCTTCCTTGGATGATGAGATCCTTCCCTTGGGGTGATGACACGATAGAAAATCATAGATCATAGGAGATTTTGGAGCAAAACTAGGGTTTTGGAGGTTGAATGGCGGTAGGAGATGAAGGGAGTAGGTAAGATGGCGGTGGGGGAGATTAAGGAGGGGATGTGATGTCTCCTTGTCCCCCTTAAAGATTTATCATAACTTTAGGATGTAGTGATAAGTAGGCTTTAAAATGAGGAAGTTCAGTGAAAAAGTTAAGGTTCTTAGGAAAGCGGTCATTCTGTCCCACCACATTTGTGGTGAATGTGAGGGGAATAATCAGTTTGCCCAGATTAGGCATGGTGAAATGAGTGGAAATGAGGGTGGAAGTCAGCATTTTTTGTGGATTTAACCATTGTTGTGGTTCAGAGAATAGTCATGGGGGTGTAGGAAGTGGATGGTCATTGCATGTAGTATGATCGTGGTGAAATTGGGGGGGATATCAAAGTAAATAAGGAGTTTGGAATCCCATCACCATAGTCGTGGTAGGAAGCACATCGATTTTAGCATGTGCTTACCGTGATCATTAGGGGTGGTCGTTCTTGGCTGCTTTAACCCTCTGACCATGTGTGACATTTCGGGGACTTTGGAATGGACAGTCTAGTGTGTCATGGTCGTGCTCAGAGCTTCTTTCTGCACTTTACTTTCTTCAAGTGGATTCTGTGGAGCTCCTTGTTGTCATTCATTCATTAAGCTTTTAAAGGTAGGTGGGTATTACATTAGATGAGTTTGAGCCTCCTCCATGGGTTGGTGAAGATTTTGTATCATCCCTCGTCATCTATCTCCTTCATTGAAGCACAAGTACTTATAATTAAAGAAAACAAGCTACATAAGTTAATTTCACTGACATTTATAATTATTGGCATAAGCATGCATTCTATAAGTCTTAACATGATAAATGAGAAGAATGAAGACTAATGGATACCCAAACTAGGGTTCCATCATAAATATAGATTGTAAACTATAACTACATTTTGTCAATTGGCATGTATATAAATACAAATATGCCTCAATAATTGACTCTACCAGGAGAGAAGCTAGTCAATATAGTGTATAATTTAGATGCGTGGATACTTAGTCCAAAATTTCAAGTTAACAATTTTTATATAATCAAAAATTGGCTAAGAATTGAGCATCTTTGTCTCTTAATTCTAATATATTTTGTAATATGTTCATTGACACTAAATGAATTTTTGAATCTCACACACTAAATCATAATTATTATTAATATTCATGTTAATTAACCATATTAACAACATTCCTAGTTTCAACTTCTTACTTTAATGGGATTTAATTGCCAATTTTGTGAAAATTTCTCATATTAACACTTGGTATTCAATTATGGATATATTTTTTTATCAATAAGTATATAATCAACACCATTATTAGTCTTTCTAATCTTTAATATCCAAGGAAATAATTCCATTATGTCTTACAAATCCATTAAACCAACTTAACTAGAATATACTTACATGCCACATACTATATGTCCAACCATTGAAAATAAGGAGATAGTTACATATCTCTTAGTATAATGATAAAATATATGTTCATCTTACTTAGTTGTACACTTTAGAGTAACTTTCGTATTTTTATGACTAAGAAAACCCACCTCAGGCGAACCCGACATGGTAAACTCTCAAGGCATGATAGGGTGTGGTCTGATCACCCCTCTCACGCGCCAAATCAGTGTGGATTACCGTTTGTAAAGTGCCTTCAGTGAGGTTCGAACCAGGGTCCTTCATTTGGACTTATCGAGTTCCTACCACCCGGGCTACTCTGGATGGACAATTTTAGAGTAAATTTCTTCACTTTACTATATGCTTATTTTTCGTATCTTACATAGATTAGCTCAATTTTCTTTTACTGTCTTTTAGCGATTTGATGTGAAATTATTTCTCTTATTGTAGGAACAAACACCCAAGCTAATCCAAGGAAAACTTGATATGTGGACCCATTTCCCTCATTTATGACCATCGGGAGGTGATTTAGGGTCAATCTGAAGAGCCTCTCCACCCAATATACAACTGGATTAACCATTTGGATGATTGGGCTAAGGTAGTAGGAAGGCACATCATGCACCAAACCATTCACCCGACTAGTTATGGACGAAAAGATCACAGGTAGATCAGAAACACCAACACCCTACCAGTCACCCAAATCACTTGTGAGTCGCTTAATTAACTAGTGAGAGTACTCCCCCAAGCAAAGATCAGTCTCCATGTTGGCAAACTGGGTCATCTGACGTCAGTTTCTTCAGGGGGAACTTAGCAACAAATGATTTACCCGGATCACTCGGTGAGTTGCCCAAGTGGTAGTCATCCCAGTGGACATGAGATAGTGATGAACCAATGAGCCTCTAAAATCTTTCCACCGGTTGACTGACTTGGGGTCAGACTAACCAAGGAATAAGTCTCTAGTCTTTTGATTGGTCACTAAGTCGTCCAACTGGCACAACCACAGAAGATGCAAAAAGAGCATCATCACTCCATCTATTGAGAGACTTTGTGGTCCCAAGGACACTCTTATAAAAGAATCTAGACCTAATGGACAAGAGTTAGACTCCCTATTCCCAAATCACAAATTTTCCAAGATGAACAATGAAGCAGAAGCAAATATGTGATTGATGTCCATTGTTACAAATATGTGATTGTTTTCATTTGTTTCTTGCATGCTCTGTGGATTTTTCACCCTAAATTCATGTCTTTTATAAACCTAGACGTAGAGACTACAAAATCTTGGATTAGAATATTGGATGTTGAACATTGAACCATGGATGCGATCATGGAAGGGTATTTTCTGGGGATATGGGTTAGTGATTTATAAGGATGAGATCTCGAGCCTATGAGGAAAACTATCCTTCTAAAGTGTGTGCTCCAAAAGTAATTCCTTGGTCCAGCCTAAATAGATGTAATGATGAGAAACATAGTGTGTATGATAGAGTATGTAGAAGGTGTTGTTGGAACCTACTCCACCCCAATTCTTTTATTAATTGATTCAATCACTTTATTTACTCCTTTAATTTCCTACAAATTGGCCTAATACAAACCAAGTAACCAATTATTCTAAATACGGAAATATAATGTCACTATATGGAACAAATAAAAGAACTACATAGAGTTGAAAGGAAGACGGGCAACAAGTTGCGCGATCAATCCTTTGTGACTCAATTAAATTGGATTTGGTAGAAATTTCTTAGAAGTGTTGTCTCTGGGTTCGATATTAATGTTATACTATAATAAAATATGTCTACTTGTTGGGGATTATTGTACATGGTTTGGATAAAAATATAAGGATTTATATATTTGGTGGATTGATTATTGCATTAATTTCCACATCAAATTTGGCACTATTACTGAGGAAAACCAATAAGTTTTTTAATATGATTGGTTGATATTCATTAGTTTTTTCCTTTTCCAATTGATATTAGTTCTTAACTCTAGAAAACTTTTATTATTCCAGCAATATAAATTCTCAAACTTCTAGTTTCAGGTACAAACCTAGTATATACAATGTTCTACTAGTGTAGAATCTACACTTCCACAGTTCAATCCATATAAAGAGAGGACTTTCACCAATTTCATAGAGAAAATAGGTTCAGGTGGGACGAGGCTGAAGTTTGACATAGTGTTGAGCTAGAAACGGATGAGCAGTAGGAACGTGGTGCGATTCCGCTAGAGGTGCAACACACCGCCGATTTGACCCGACTAGATGTGCCCCACGAGGTCGAAACACACGTGATGGGAATTTGCTTTCGAAATTTATAAACCTAACTTAACACATACTCACACTAAAACACTACACCCGCAAGCGTACGGGGTCGTGTCGTAGTATAGGAAGGTGGTAAGTACAGGGTCGATCCTCAGGAAAAAGAGGGGGCGCTAGAGCTAGGTTAGTTTGGCTAGGTTCCTACTGCGGAGACAAGGGTTAAGGGTTTAAAGGTGATTTGATTGTTAAACTACTTTGGACAAACAAGCAATTTAAAGGAAAGAATGAAATCTATGTTAACCCTAGACTAGATTAAGACTAAGCAGGAAAGAAAGGACTAAGCTAGGTATGAAAAGGCAAATTACACTAAGGAAACCAAGAGAGAAGTGAAAGAGCAATTAAAGAGATACACTATCATGAACAAGACAAGAGCAAATCAAGAAGCTAACTAAGCAAGGAAAGAACTAATTAAGCTAAGCAAGCACAAAACTAGGGTTTCAAGTAGTAAAGAGATGTATGGGCTGTTTAGGGGTATGAACTTATCACTTAAGTTGGGGGGTAACATGAACATTATGATTCCACTTAGATTATCCAAACCAAAAAACAAGTTAGAGTCTAATGAATTAACCTAAGCTACTAACTGGCCATGGATATGCTAGGTGGTGTATAGGGGAACTAGTCCCTAACACCCCCTAATACCCTTACGAGGCTCAATTGGGTTAGGGATTAGGTTCAATTCAAGTAGAGTCTAATCAAGTCTAGGTTTCTAGATTAGACATTCCTAGGGCAAGTAGGGGATGAGGGTAGTAATGGGAAGGTGAAATTAGGGTTTTAGACCCCAATGCCCCCACATTCTAGCCTTGAGAAGGCTCCATTCTAATTGCACTAGAATCATCTAATCTAGATACTTAGATCTCTCACTTAGGTTTAGGGAGATTGATTAGGATGTAGGAAGATGGGAGGCAGCCTAGGGATCCAAGAATTGGACCTAGGGGCAAATCCCAAAATTCACACATATAACCAATTTGCCTAAATTCCTAGGTGATTTCACACACAAACCAACAAGCAATCCATGGAGAAAGAGATGAAAATAGAATATAAATATTAACAAATGGAATTACAACGTTTACATGTCATTTTCTTCCAACATGGTATCAAAGTAACATAAATTCCCCCAAACAGCCCACCCACAGGGGCCTAGCTACTCATAGAAATGGAAAATATAAAAAGAGAGAAGAAAGAGGTAGAAGAAGCCATGGAGCTCGGTGTAGATGAAGAAGTCCTCTCCAGCAGCTGCAGGACATCCTCCTCCCTCCTCCAAGGTGCAAGGGTGTGAAATGAAGGGGATTCACTAGTACAAAAATGGTCTATAGCGTCGGTTTTTTTAAACCTATAACGTCACTTTTCAGCCGACGCCTAAGTGGCCGTCGTTACAGAAATTTCTCTACAGGGTCGGTTTTTTTATCAAAAAAAATCGACCTTGTATAGTAAAAACCGACCCTATAGGTTATCAAAAACTAAACCCAAATGAGAAATGAAATTGTGCCTGAACCCTATAACATTGGTTTTTTACTAAATAACTGACTCTAAAGATTCTTTCTAAGGACGGTTATATGAGGAAAACTGACTCAATAGAGTCTTGGAATATGATAGAACGGTCATGTCGCCTAGCACGGCCGTGTTGGTCTATATTAGCATGGCCGTGCTACACGGAACTGCCGTTCTACCATATCTCAACACGGTCGTTCTACACGGCACGTCCGTTCTACCTCATCCCAACACGACCGTTCTATGCAGCACGGCCATTCTACGCGGAACGACCAAGACACCTATAAGGTCGGTTTTTATATGCAAGATTGGTCATGTACGACCTCTTTTAGATTGTGAAGGGCTAAAATAAGACTTGAATCCTATGCCAGCTCCTAATACCCTAACACGGCCAGGATGCTCCTTCGTACCAAGAGCAACTGATAGTTCATCCATGTGGCCAGTTGGGATGAACTTTCCTTCCTTCCTTTGCTCGTGGAGATCAATCTATTCATAGTTAATAAAAATATTAAATCACAATATCAATTAGATATAAATAAATCTAAGTTTGTGGGAGTTACTCTTTACTTAGTTGGGATAAACCTACCATCTTTTGTGCCACCTCCTTAATTGCAGGGTTGACAATTTCACCTACTCGATTCTTTCTAGCATCAATCCATGTCAAGTGTCGGGGTGGATGCTCAACTTGAGTTGTACTAGATTCTTCTCTAGAAGAGGATTACTTCTCTTATAGTTGGCGGCGGAAGGCATAACCATCGGGCCCCAAGCGATGGTCATGTACATTTTTGGCCCGTCTTTTCTTTTGAGCCTGGTGGATAGCCTAATCATTTAAAATGAGGTATTGCAATTTAGACTTGAAAAATATGTATAAAAAGATTCACCTCCTTAATTGTATAAAATTAAAGATTCATACAATACACCCCAATCTTTATTACCTAAAACTCTTCCGATCTCCTAGTTGCAACAAATCTTTCCCACACCTCAGGATCTATAAAAATATATGCATATGTTGCTTTCTTCTTTTGTTTAGGATTATCTATAAATTCCCTTGCAAGATATGTCTTAAAACCCCTTCATCGTACACCACAACGTTGTAGCACTCCTTTCTTGTGATCTTTTTTATTTAGATGAAAAATACCCTATACATACAAAAGAAGCAATTAATAATGTTGTTTTGAAAAGGAATTGATTCCAAGAAAACTAAATTAGAATCAATAGATAAAAAATTATATTAAAATAATATTACTTCCACTCACAGATATATCTTTCCATATGAGGTCTTTTTTGGCATTAGGAACATCATACCAATTTTCTATATCTATTGGCACCTTACTGTGTGCGGTCACCCCTACGTAATGCTTGAAAGCACTAACATGTTCCCCAACAGGTGCTCCTGTGATATCAAACTGGACTGGCAATTTGTCCCCTTTAGCCCTGAGCTCCTGCAGCCTACGCATTAGTGTGGGACCTCTACTTTTCTTGGCATCACCACTACCATCCTCATGGTGCTCATGCTCATGCTCAGAATGTTCATCTTCACTCGCCATTTTAGAACTTGCAAGTATACATGATAAAAAAATAAGTGATAATAAAAGAACAAGTGATAAGGTATACATGATATATGATGTATATTAAAAATATTACTTGCTTGAATGATAATAAAATAAATAATTCAAAGAATACATGCCTCTAGTATTGGTTTAGTTGTTAGTCAAGGAAAAATCCTTCAGCATGGTCTTGACGTTTATAATATTCATCGGTGTTATCTTCAACATTTACACTTGGCAAACCAACTGAGAATGGACTGGAATCATCATACTTATCGTAGTATTCTTCTTCATTTATAGGATCTACAGTAAACTATCTTTTTCCATGAAGAACGACAGACTAATTTTTATTTGTCGGGTCATCAATATAGAATACTTGTTTTGTTTGGTCTGCCATGATGAATGGCTCATCTTTCTCACCAATCTTTTCAAAATTCACCAATTTGAAACCCAACTCATCCACTAAAACTCATTTGTTGTTGTCAACCCAATTACAACTAAAGATAGGAACTCTAAAATTTGTATAGTCCAATTCCCATATGTCCTCAATGACGTCGTAATATGACATCTCAGCTTCGCGTGGTCTTTTATCTTTGGCACTAGCAAAATACAACGAACAAGCTTGAACAATGATCCCACTATTTTGAACTACACTACTTTCATCTTAACGCTTTGTGTAGTATGAAAATATGTTTATGTCATAACCTTCATATGACATGACATCTATTTTTGGCTTAAAGGCAAGCCATTTTATGTTCTCAACAACATTATTCAGTGATTCAGATAGTTGATTAAATACTTTTTCTTCAAACCACCTAATAAATGTTCGATTATGCTCTCTTGTAAGCCTCATTGAACTGAATCGCAGATGATTTCTCTTGATAAGATCATTGTGTTCTGTGATGTAGCTTCTAACTTCATCGATGTTGTGTAAAATATACAAATGCACTTGTTCCCACAACTCATGATTGATTCCTTTCACTCATCCTCCCAGAGTTCCTTTGCCACAATAAGATTCAGTGTGATGGGAATTTTTTAGATCGCTAAAAGTTTCATTGCAATTCAAAAAATCATTGCAAAAGTCCATCACCTCCCTAGCCACGTAACCCTCCATAATACTCCATTCAGGACGATAACGATTCCGAACACCACTTTTAAAAACACTCATGTAGCGTTCAAATGGATACATCCAGTGTAAGAAAATTGGTCCCAACATCTTCACCTCCCTTGTAATATGTACTACAAGATGAACCATGATATCAAAAAATGAAGGAGGAAAGTACATTTCAAGCTGACACATGGTAACAATTACATCTTTATGTAATTTATCGAGAGTATCGGGATATATCACTTTGTTGCATATTTCATTGAAGAAGAAACAGAGTCTTGTGATTGCAAACCTTACATGCTTCGGCAATATAGATCGAATAGTCACAGGTAAAATTTGTTGCATTAAGGTGTGACAATCGTGAGATTTGAGACCTATCAACTTCAGATCCTTCATTGATACCAATCTACGAATATTAGAAGAGTATCTTTGTGGAACCTTAATATTATACAAGCACTCACAGAAAGTTTTTTTTCTCCTGCTTTGACAAAGTGTAACAAGTTGGTGGTAAATATGTGCGGCGACTCCTAATCTCCACTGATAATTCTTTTCTTATACCCATTAATTCTAAATATTTTCTAGATTTGATGCCATCTTTAGTCTTTCCTGGTATGTTCAATAGCGTACCAATGATGCTATCACAAATATATTTTTCAACATGCATGACGTCAATGCAGTGTCTAATTGCCAAAGATCTCTAATAAGGAAGATCCCAGAATATTGACCTCTTCTTGTATAGAGATTTGTCACATGCGAGTGTACGACTACTTGAACTCTTTCCAAATTCATTAACAATATGTTTCACCCTATCATATACAACATTTCCTGGTATAGGTTTAGGAGAACTTCATTCCTCAATTGACCCATTAAAGATTTTGTGTTGCCTTTGATAAGGATGCACTGGTGGGAGAAATCTCTGATGACCAAGATATACAATTTTACCACCATGTTTCAGTCTGATTGAATCAGTATTTTTCTCACAAACAGGAGATGCTTTGTATTCTTTTATGCTATATGCAGACAAATTTCCATAAGCTGAAAAGTCATTAATCGTGTAAAACAACATAGCACGTAAACTGAAGATCTCTTTACGTGAAGCATCATATGTCATAATACCTTCTTCCCATAGTTTCATTAGGTCATCTATTAGAGGTTGAAGGTAAACATCAATATCATTTCCAGATTGCTTGGGCCATGATATCAATATTGACAACATGACATATTTATTTTTCATACACAATCTTTTTTTTGGTCGGTCAAAAGCTCTTGTTGCTTTTTTTTTCATTTTTGTTTAAGTAACTATTCAATGCTTGTTGATTCCCCAATAAGAATCAACTAAAAGAGAAACTGACTAATGGCTTTACATCTGATATAGAAGACAATAGGTCCACAACAGAGACGAGAAAAAAGCCTCAGCCAGAAGTAGGCTCGAAACTTCAAAGAAACTCCAAAGAAGGTGAAAAGAAAAGGCTCGACCATCACTACAACAGTGAGAGGGGAGCAAGGAACAAAGAACAACTGCCATGAACAGAACCATCAACTAGAGATACTCCAAGCATCAACACAGCAGACGAACAACCTCCATCTCAGAAGCAGCTGCAGAACCAGCCTCTCCATCTCAACCAGGAGAGAGGGGAAAGAAGACTTGAACCACCAAGCATGGCTTACAGAAAAAAATGAGACATGCATAAAGACAGCCAGACACCACTGCCCTCAAAGCACAGCAGAGAAACAAGGAGCTCAACCATCACTACAACAGGATCAAACAAAAAGCACACACATACAACCATCATTTCAGAGCAAGAAGCGCCACAACCACCCTCTCCAGATCTTGCATCAGGTTAAGCGCACAGCAGAGAAACACCATACTTCTACACCTCACACGCATATAGCCATCATCTCAGAAAAAGAAACAGCAACTGAGTCTGCCTCACTATAAAACCTAACAAAACCAAATCCCTCACAGCCTCCAACCATTCATCCAAGCACAAACCCACACTGAGCAGACGGTCTTCATCACAGGAAAAGAAGAAGCAGTAGAGCCAGCCTCACCATCACACAAATGAATGATGGAAGAAAAAGAAGATAGAGAAGCATCATTGCACTAAACAAACAACACAGTGAGAGGGGAGCGTCGACTCCCAAAGGGAGGGGACTCGACCATCATTGGACAAACAAACACCTCCAAGCCTCCCTTTTGCTCTCATGTGATAGAGAGTAGGGTACAGCAGAAAAGAAAGAACACTCTAGAAGTCGAGCCTCCCTTTTTTCACATGAAAAAGAGAAAGGGTGCAGCCAGATAACAAAAAAAGCACTGACTCCAGCAGCCTAACAGAGCAATCCCAGGGAAATCACAGACTGCAACAGCCAAACAGGGCAAACCCAAGAAGACAGCTCCACATCCCAGGGCAAACAGCCAACATCTCAGAGAAAGAACAGCAGCATAGCTTGCCTCTCCATAAAGAGCCAAAAGAAGAAACAGAACCCTCAAAACCTCCAACCAAAACCAAACACAGACTTCAAACACCGAGGCAGACAGCCATCATCTCAGGAAAAGAAGAGAGAAAAGCTTCATCACCCAAACAAGCATCACATTGAGATGGGAGCGTCAACTCCCAAAGGGAGGGGACTCGACCATCACTGGACAAACAAGCGCCATCAAACCTCCCTTTTGCTCTCATATGATAGAGAGTAGGGTACAGCTGAAAAGAAGACCACTCTAGCAGAACCAAAGATAAGCACTGACTGCAGCAGCCTTAAGGATAAACATACCCAAAAAAACTTCTCAACAAGAAAGCCCATAACGGGCAACACCCATCCTCCCTTATATTCTCTCGAGAAGAGAAGGATATAAAGAAAGCATCACAGCCATAACTAAGGCAAACAAAGATCATCGTACAGAATAGAAAATTCCTCCATGATGGTTTTCCAAAGGATAGTCACCTTTCTACTGATATTATTATGGACCCTGGTATTTCTTTCATTCCATAAGTGATATAAAATCAGAGGCACCAAAATCATAGCTTTTAAATCATTCATCTTCAACAGGTCATCCCAATTAACAGGAATCTTATCAATAAAGTTAAGGGATAAAGCTGAATTCCACAATTCTGTAGAATAACTACAGCAGAAACAAATATGATTTGTGTCCTCATAAGAATTCAGACAAAGAAAACAAATTGAAGCGATAGGGATACCCAGCCTCCTCACATAGTCTGAAGTAGGGATTTTATTATGAATGGCTTTCCAACAATGAAACTTGCTGTTAATATGACTTTTACACTTCCAAATCCAGATAAATCTATCATCCTCTTCCTTTTTAGATCTAATGCAATCCCAAATAGATTTGAAAGAAACATATTTTTGCTTATTAAACATGAACTGGTCCTCTATAGCTCCGTGAATAGGAATATCTTCCAACACTTTCAGAATGGCATTAGAGCATCTAGATGCATTGATAAACCAATTACCCTCTTTAATTATGTGATTGAGATGAGCATCCAAAGGAATCCCAGCTCTAATACTCATACTTTTGTCCACAAGATCGAAAAGGAATTTATTGCACCAAGGATCTTTCCAAATCTTGACACCATGGCCAGATCCAATCTTGATACTAAAATACTTCAACAAAGTTGTTGAACATCTGATGACTGAATTAAACATCCAAGAATGATTCGGAGAAACCTCACTACTCCAAAAGGTGTTCTTTTTGAAATATTTTTCTCCAATCCATTTGACCCAAAGGCTGTTTTTTTTCCTGGCTATATCCCAAGAATTTTGAATAAGACAGGCCTTGGCCACTTCTTTGCTTTTTCTCAGCCCAAGACCCCCTTCTTTCTTGGGTAGGGTAACAATATCCCACTTAATCAGGTGGAGGTTTCTTTTATTTTCAGTTTGACCCCATAAGAAGTCTCTGTAAAGTTTATCAATTTCCTCCAAAGTAGCACTTGGAATAGGGAAGGCCATGACCCAGTAAACATGCATTGAGGATAAAGTGGACTTGACCAATTCATTTCTACCAACCATAGATAAAGTCTTAGATTTCCAACATTCCAGTCTTTTTTTACCCTATCCACCAGAACCTCACAATGTTTCTTCCTTATCTTACCCGAGAAAAGAGGTATTCCAAGGTATTTGGTTTTATCAATATCTTCTACTCTCATATTCAAACTATTCGAAATCTCATCTGCCACTTTAGAATCCCCTAGAAAGATCATGTTCTTGTCATTGTTTATCTTAAGACCAGACATCCTGCCAAACTTAACCAGAATATTGTTGATACTTTTGGCATTGGAAACTGAAGCTTTAGCAAAAATCATCAAATCGTTAGCGAAAAGAATATGTGAGCAGTGGCAATTTTTAGAAACAGAAGCTGGAATGATATCTTTATTCTTGACACTTTCTTTAAAAAGCTCAGTTAAACCCTGCATAGCAATCACAAATAAGTATGGAGCAATCGGATCACCTTGCCTTACTCCATTGGAAGGATAAATGTATTTGGATGGCTCCCCATTTTTCATACACAATCAAGGAGGAAGATTGTATATAACAATCATAACAGACCATGTGCTATGTTGGCTGCTTAATGTACCATAGGGATTCATTCCATCTGTACAGAGTCCAAGTCTTAAGTTTCTTAGTTCTTTACCAAATTGAGGGTATAATAAATCAATTTTCTTCCATTGTGGTGAATCAGATGTATGTCGTAGGACGTCATCATCATTGGCCTTTAACTCCCCATGCCAAGACAAATTTTGTGCATCTTCTGTATTAGCAAATAAGCGTTGAAATCGTGGTATTATTGGTAGATATCACATCACCTTGACAGGAGAGCCATTTTTAGCCGTAGCTAAATTTGTGGTCTTATACCTTGATGCACCACATTTTGGACAATTTATTAAATTACTATAGTCCTTCTGAAATAACACACAATCATTTGGACATGCCTGAATCTTCTTAGCCACCATTCCCATTGAGAACATTATTTTCTTTGCTTGATATGTTGAAATTGGAAGCTCGTTGCATTCAGGAAGAATTTCCTTTAACAAAGACAGTAGTGAAGTGAAACTCTTATCACTCCACCAGTTTTGAGCTTTAAGAGTATATAATCGCATCACAGCACTCAACCTCGTGAACTTAGTACAACCCTTATATAAAGGTTTTTCAACATCATGGACAATGTTTGCAAATAAAGAAGGTGGATCAATGGCATTGTCCTGACAACTACGTAGCATCTCATCAACCATATCATCCTGAATCGGGTCATCCTAAATCGGTTCATCGTTGAAATTATCATCATTATCTATATCTTCTATGCCACAACTATTAGTATCAATATTTTCTGATCCATTATTAATTTTCTCTCTGTGCCAATACCATTCATTATAACCTTGTATGATCTCATTGCATATGACATGATCCTTAATTTCCTCAGCAGTATCAACTTTCAAATTGTTACCACAATTTCTACATAGACAATAGAACCTATCTGTAGGTAGTATTCTATGTTCCTCAACAAATCTGATAAATTCATCAAGACCTTTGGCAAACTCTGGACTACAACGGTTCTTGATAGACATCCAACTTCGATCCATTTTCTATATCACATTAAAAATTAATTATAAAACTAAGCATATAATATTGATACTATAAGATGTAAGTTTTTATTGATAGGAAGTTAATTACTTTTATACTAAAGTGTACCACCTATCCCATTTTTGAATATTTAATCTCACTAGTAATTGTATAATGTATGTTTAATTTTGAAGAAAACTTCAGCAGCATTTTCCCTAAGTTCTTCAAGTACACCGATGTAAATGGTAAATAACCACTCACATATGTACCCAGAGAATAAATGAGGAAATACTTCTAAAATTTTCTTCAAAACTAAACATACATTATACAGTTGTATCCTAAGTGAGATTAAATATCCAAAAACAGTCTCAAACCGGGGACTATCCAATTTTGAACGGGTTTCTAAGTTGATACATGCATAAATGTATTATTGTCATATTTATATATTAAGTTAAACATCATGCATCGATGATCTCATATATAAATCCTAAAGTATCAATCTGAGACTACACAATGTCTACCCTCACATTTATGGAATGTCTACCAAGCACTACCGTATGTATTAAATATTTGAATCAAAATGAAGCCTAATGGCACATTGGGAGAGTGAGAATATTATACCTTACTTGAAGGCTGAAGAAGAAATATATGCAAGTCAACAATACCTACAACAACACAAATGCATGATTCAATTCACTTATAATGTAAGGCATTAGGGTCAATATACATCAATATTAGAGGAGCAGGAAGATTTTAACAAATGCAGTTCAGCAACTCAGCCACCACGACCGTGCTACCTAACAAATATATTCACTCAGTCACAGCCACCACGGTCGTGATACCTAACAAATATATTCACTTAGCCACAGCCACCACGGTTGTGCTACCCAGCACGGCCGTGCTACCTAACAAATATATTCACTCAGTCACAGCCACCACGGTCGTGCTACCTAACAAATATATTCACTCTGAACCTCTCCTCAATCGCGGCATGACAATAAGAAGAAAAACGGTCGTGGTTATGGCACGATCGTGCTACTACCACCAGCACCCATCGCCACCCACCGCCGACCCCAGCCCCGACCGCAACACCCATCACCACCCACCACCGGACCCCAGCCCCGACCACAGCAGCCCGTCCACCACAGCCCCCACCTGCCCTGCCTCTCCTTTCCAACCGAGAAGGTCTCTTCGACGGTGGGCAGGGTTTCAGAAGCTTGCAACTGATTTTCGGGTAAATAAAATGTACCTTGCGACCACAACACGGCTCGGCGGCGGCACAACACGGCACGGCTCGGCTCTTTGGGCACGACGACCACAACACGGCTCAGCTCGTTGGACACGACGGCGACATCGGAAGGACACGACAATGGGCTCCTTGGACACAACGATAGAGAAGGAGGGGTCTCTAGCATTGTGCTTTCGAGCAAAATGAACTGAAACACAAGTTCGGTCTATCGTTTTGGTCTAATATCATCCCGACCTTTAGGTCGGTTAACTGACAAAAGCGATGCTACAAGTCGGGTCTATAGGGTCAGTTATTTGAGAAAACTGACGCTAGAGACTAAGTGGTGCCCGAAATTTCATAGACCATCTATAAGGTAGGGTATTTGAAAAAAATGACCCTAGAGGTTAGTATCTATAAGGTTGGTTATCCATAAAAACCGACCCTAGAGTTCTAAAGTGGTGCCCGTATTTTTTTTTATCCTATAGCATCGGCTATTTGGAAAAATCGACGCTATAGATCGGGGTGCGAAGCCAAAATCGCGCGAATATTTGCCGTGGGAAACCTGTAAGGTCGGTTTTTATGATAAAACTGATGCAATAGTCTATTAGGTCGGTTATTCTAATAAAAATGACGCTATGGGCAGCGACGTTACTGGCCAAAAATGTAGTAGTGATTATGGGTAGGGACTAGTATAAACTAGTATTTTGGTGGTGGAAATGGTGAAATGGAGTGGAATGGAGGTGGAAATGGAGTAGAATGGAGTGGATGGCGATTTGGGGAGCTAGGAGGTGGTAGAAGGTAGCTTCCCTCGTGCCCCAGCCACCACCTAGGTATAGATAGGTGTCTAGGGTTAAGTTCGGGGTAAAATGGGGAAAGCAGTGGAAAAGTAGGTGGATTCTGTGAGTAGCACGAACATGGTGGGTCACCACGACCGTGGTGGGTAGGATAGGACACGGTCGTGGTGTGTGGGTACGGTCGTGGGAATTAAAATAGGTCAAATGTCAGGTTGATGGCTGAAAATGCCACGACCGTGGTGGTTACCACGGTCGTGGTGGTCTGAGGGTAGCACGGCCGTTTTGTGATGCACGGCCGTTCTGGTCTGCTGAGCCACGGCCATTTTGCGAAGCACGGCCGTGGTGTCTGTCACTGGCACAACCGTTTTGTACTGCACGGACGTGATGCTCTCTGCTTCTGTTGGAGGTTGTTTTGTTGATTTGTAAGTGACCTAGCACGGCCGTTTTGTGGTATCACGGTCGTGCTGGGTCATGGATCATCACTTTGACTCGGTTCTTTGGCTTTTCTTGGACATCTTTGCTTCAATTGATCTTTGGCCACTAGGGGTAGGTCGAGGGGGCCTCGGACTTCACTTTGGGTCTCTCCAAGGGCAGAGGAACCCTAGGATCACTCCTCTCTCTCTCCTCCATCAAGTGTGGTCTAAATACCTGAAAAAATATGCAAATAATGTCCATAAGTGCATTTTATACAAATAAGCATATTGGGAGGAATGACATGCAATCTAACAAGTATAGATGTGATTGAAGAGCAAAAAGACACAAGATGAAACCCTAAAATAGGGCTGCATCACCACCCCAAACTTGAAACATACTTGTCCTCAAGTATGCTCCAACTCAATCTCTCTACAAAACTTCCACCAAAAGAAATGGCATATGCAATGTAAAAGATGATTATTGCTGAATGGGATCAAAGATGACAAAGTACATGTATTTCATCTCTCTCTTCTCCTACTTTCACAATCCAACTATGAAAAGAGCACAAAGCATATGAACTTCAAATATAGCGCATAGAATACACAAGTTATCCATACTTCTTCCATAAAGTTCCAGGTAAACCGTTTCATGATGGTGTTAATCAAGGATGATTAGGAGTGTTGTTTCACATTCATGCATTCAACCTTATATTTCAAATCATACTAAATGACCCACGTGGCTGCGGAAAAAGGAAAAATGAGTTAAGTTTGTTGCTTCTTAGCTCAATGGGTATGAAAGTGGAAGAAAGGGTTGCGATAAAAATTTTGGAGTGTTTTTACACACTCATGTTTTCTTTATTTGAATTTTCTTAAATAGAAACATCCTTTGATTTTGTTTTTGCTTTTCTTTTTCTTTTCTTTTCTTTTCTTTCTTGCCCTTGGTGTAGATAGGGCATATGGTGATGGGAGTGAAGCGGTGAGATGTAGATGTGGCCACCCCAAACTTTTGGAGGTGGCCACGGCTGATATGTACACTTTGGCATCCTTTCATGAGGCGGAGGGGTAAGGAGATGGTGAGTGAATAGTCGGGTCAAAGAGGGGCCATTGGTATGATTCTTCATATAAGACATCCTGCATGAAAATTAATCCATCACTTCATCCTAGATATCACACCACATGAGTGAACAAGATGAAATTGATGTATCAATCAAGTGATTCCACAAACACTAAGCGTTCAAAGCTTGCTCAACTCACAATTCAACCAAATCAATCACAATCCTAAGAGAGGTGATGCACATTTAAAAAGTCAAACATAGATACCACTTAGCAACAAACAATAATAATTCACTTGCATTTGTCAAAGGTCATCAATTTTACTCAAAATAGTAGAGATTGGGTCAAAACACACTTTTTAGACAAGAAATCTCAAATTTGGGCAAAATTGGCCAAAATGTTGCCAAATTGCCTTCAATCACATCTAAGTCTATATAATTGAACTTAAAGTAGTAAACAAGCAAATACTAGCTATCACATGCAAGAATTACCAAAAATTTGCATGATATGCAATGCATGGCAAGAAGAGCATTTTTTTTTTGAAAATTCTACAAAAATTGCAAGAAAATAAACTACATGACATGCAAGTATGAAAAGCAGTAAATATGACTAAGGTAGACAGAAAAATAAGAAAACAAAAGTGGATGTGGCAGGTGAAATGCAAAGTGAAACTAGGGCATACCTGCCCTACCACCCCAAACTTTTGAATCATGATGTCCTCAACATAATCCTAGAGTTTAGGATGATAGGGTAGACGATCATGGATCTCTCAAGGCTCTGGTGGTGTTCCTCCCTATGGTGGAGGATATGCGTAGTAGCTGCCACACTAATCTGCCTTCAGTGGCTGAAATTGGTCTGCAGCATGGCCGTGGTGGCTTCAAGTTGCACGGTCGTGCTGCAGTCCTTTGGCAGATTTTCTCAATTTTGCTTCTGAATCCAGGGACTTGGTGTGTTTTTCATGCAAATGACCATGTTTGTATTGATGTGCCACGACCATGGTAGTCCCTATAGCTGCTACTCTCAAAATGAGGAACATCAAACACTCAAAAACTTGACCCAGAGTGATTTTTCTTTGAATCCTTCTCTCAATTGTACTCAAATTTTCTTCATTTCACCCTGTTACCACCTGCACATCTTAAAACTAGACAAAAACTATTAAACACAAGTATGTGTGTGTGTTTTCTTGGAAAGTGTAAAAACAAAGCAATTGTATCAAAAAGTGAAGGTTGCGTCAAAATTTCCCAAACCTATGTGGGTTGCCTCCCACAAGCGCTAAGTTTTGTGCCTTCAGCCAGGCTTCTTGTTCTTTCACCATCAACCATTGTCCAAAAATAAAATGTTTGTGCCCCCATCATAGGCAATCCTCTCAAATGTTTTCCTTGATTGATCTCCCTCCCAAGGGTCATGCAAGCTTCTTGAGTTCTTCTCAACAATTTCCTCTCCTTGAGGATCTTCATCATAGATCTTAACCAGCCTTAAGACCTTCAGTAATCTCATGCCATAGTTTCTCTCTCTCTTGAGAAATGGGTCTTCATAGGCATCAAAGAGGGGGGGTTCAATCATATGGGACACTTGCGAACAAGGACTTTCTGGCAAGGGTTCTTCACTAAGATCTTTGTCAACTTGATTCCCTCCCTTGATAAGATTCTCAACAACCTTGTCACACCCCATGATTGAAACCATATCCATTTTCTCATAGGAAGTAGGGGGAGCATGTGATAGTTATGGTGGTGGCATTATTGTTAATGGCCTTTGGAATTGAGGTGGATGAGGGAATTGAGGTTGGAAGGTAAAATGGTGGGAAGGTTGTGGCGATGGAGGTGGTGGGGCTGTGTAAGGCTTAGGATAACCTTGGAGGTAGGGCGGTGGAGGAAATATATGGGTTCGTGCATCTTGGCCTTCCATCTTGTCTTCCTCGAATGGCTTGTCACATGCACAAAGCACAACCAAACAAAAGAGAACAAGTTAGTAAATCAATATACACAAAGAATGATGAATAAAGAATAGCAATGATGAAGGCAGTAGGAAAAGTCAAAGCAAAACTAACTAGCTAGGTCGAGCACATCTAATCTCCGACAACGGTGCCAGAAAGCTTGGTGTGATTCCGCTAGAGGTGCAACACACTAGCCGATTTGACCCGACTAGATGCGCCCCACGAGGTTGGAACACACGTGATGGAAATTTGCTTTTGAAATTTATAAACCTAACTTAACACCTAGTCACACTAAAACACTACACCCGCAAGCGCACGGGGTGGTGTCGTAGTATAGGAAGGTGGTAAGTACAGGGTCGATCCATAGGGAAAAGAGGGGGCGTTAGAGCTAGGTTAGTTTGGCTAGGTTCCTACTATGGAGAGTAGGGTTAAGGGTTTAAAGGTGATTTGATTGTTAAACTACTATGGACAAACAAGCAATTTAAAGGCAATAATGAAATCTATGTTAACCCTAGACTAGATTAAGACTAAGCAGGAAAGAAAGGACTAAACTAGGTATGAAAAGGAAAATTACACTAAGGCAACCAAGAGAGAAGTGAAAGAGCAATTAAAGAGATACACTATCATGAATAAGACAAGAGCAAAGCAAGAAGCTAACTAAGCAAGGAAAGAACTAATTAAGCTAAGCAAGCACAAAACTAGGGTTTCAAGCAGTAAAGAGATGTGTGGGCTGTTTAGGGGTATGAACTTATCACTTAAGTTGGGGGTGACATATGAACATTATGATTCCACTTAGATTATCCAAACCAAACAACAAGTTAGAGTCTAATGAATTAACCTAAGCTACTAACTAGCCATGGATATGTTAGGTGGTGTATAGGGGAACTAGTCCCTAACACCCCCTAATACCCTTACGAGGCTCAATTGGGTTAGGGATTAGGTTCAATTCAAGTAGAGTCTAATCAAGTCTAGATTTTTAGATTAGACATTCCTAGGGCAAGTAGGGGCCGAGGGTAGTAATGGGAAGGTGAAATTAGGGTTTTAGACCCCCAATGCCCCCACATTCTAGCCTTGAGAAGGCTCCATTCTAATTGCACTACAATCATCTAACATAGCTACTTAGATCTCTCACTTAGGTTTAGGGAGATTGATTAGGATGTAGAAAGATGGGACGCAGCATAGGGATCCAAGAATTGGACCTAGGGGCAAATCCCAAAATTCACACATATAACTAATTTGCCTAAATTCCTAGGTGATTTCACAGAAACTAACAAGCAATCCATGGAGAAAGAGATGCAAATAGAATATAATCATTAACAAATAGAATTACAACGTTTACATGTTATTTTCCCCCAACATGGTATCAAAGTAACATAAATTCCCCCAAACAACCCACCCACAGGGACCTAACTACTCAGAAATAGAAAATACAAAAAGAGAGAAGAAAGATGTAGAAGAAGCCATGGAGCTCGGTGTAGATAAAGAAGTCCTCCTCTCCAGCAGTTGCAGGACGTCCTCCTCCCTCCAAGGTGCAAGGGTGTGAAATGAAGAGGATTATGGGTAGGAACTAGTATAAACTAATATTTTGGTGGTGGAAATGGTGAAATTGAGTGGAATGGAGGTGGAAATTGAGTGGAATGGAGTGGATGGCGATTTGGGGAGCTAGGAGGTGGTGGAAGGTAGTTGCCCTCGTGCCCCAGCCGCCACCTAAGTATATATAGGTGTCTAGGGGGTCTAGGGTTAAGTTATGGGTAAAATGGGGAAAGCAATGAAAAAGTAAGTGGATTCTGTGAGTAGCACGGCCGTGGTGGGTAGGATAGGACACAGTTGTGGTGTATGGGAACGGTCGTGGGAATTAAAATAGGCCAAATGTCAGGTTGATGGCTGAAAATGCCACGACCGTGGTGGTCACCACGACCATGGTGGTCTGAGGATAGCACGACCGTTTTGTGATGCACGGCCGTTCTGGTCTGCTGAGCCACGGCCGTTTTGTGGAGCACGGCCGTGGTGTCTGTCACTGGCACAGCCGTTTTGTGTTGCACGGTCGTGTTGCTCACTGCTTCTGTTGGAGGTTGTTCTGTTGATTTGTAAGTGACCCAGCACGGCCGTTTTGTGGTACCATGGCCGTGTTGGGTCCTGGATCAGCACTTTGACTCGATTCTTTGACTTTTCTTGGACATCTTTGCTTCAATTGATCTTTGGCCACTAGGGGTAGGTCGAGAGGGCTCGGACTTCACTTTGGGTCTCTCCAAGGGAAGAAGAACTCTAGGATCACTCATTCTCTCTCTCTCTTCCATCAAGTGTGGTCCAAATACCTGAAAAATATACAAATAATGTCTATAAATGTATTTTATACAAATAAGCATATTGGGAGGAATGACATGCAATCTAACAAGTATAGATGTGATTGAAGAACAAAAAGACACAAGATGAAGCCCTAAAATAGGGTTGTATCAGAACGCACCATTAGATAAACTCCAACTGAGATTGAGACCACATAAGAATCCGCCCAAGAGGTCAAAATGGACAAAGGTCTTACAGAATTTTCCATCCCTAAGAATAAAGATGTTACTCATCTAGTCACACCTCCTCTGGTCAGTGCTCCTACTTCAAGACTACGGAACACTGAGGGACTCTACTACATAATAGTGCCTTTATAAGCAGGATAGATGAAGTGTAAGTAGTGGGACCCGATAGGGGAGTTACTCACTTACTTGGGGGAAGAATAGAAAGCCATCTATAAGACAAAAATTCAAATATGTTGTGTATCAAATATCAAAAGTGTAGCAGTATAAGATAAAACTTTAACTATTACAATATTTATTTCTAACATTGTTATTCACCATGCAGGGTGTACATAAAATAAAACTATAGCAATTACGCCTGAAAGGGTACACCAACCACTTCAATATACCTCCAAGAAAGATCAGCTACACATGGATACGTGCTAATTAACTTTGGTCCACACCTCCTTCTCTCCACCTAGGGGTTGGAAACATACTCCACAAAAGAAAAAGTAGAAATTATCAGCATAAAAGTTGGTATGTATATATAATAGACAATATTTGAAAAAAGGGACAATAAATAATATAATAAGGATTCCCAAACAAAAGAGAGAGAAAGAACCAAATATCTTCATATAGTAAGATAAAGATATTACATGAAGAAATAATAAAGTTTGCAATTAACAGTTATTGCCATTAAATATTAAATTAGACAACAACAAATAAATATTAAGAATCTTTATTCATGCAGATTAAATATTTGACTAAGATCATCTAAAAGAAGGGACATAACACTTTCACAATTTGTGCCTAAGAAGGTGGTGAGAGCACTCGCAATCTTCTGGATAATGGTATATATCAGGTGAGAGTACTTGGGGCTTAGGTGAGAACGTCAAAAGCCCAAATATAAGAAAAGTTGTACAATGAAATCCAACCATATAATGTACCACTACTAATAGATAATAAAGTCTCAAAAATCAAACATGCATATGATAGAGAGGCAAGATAAGTTCATTCCAAGCAATTCAACAATTTAGGGTTTTTAATTATTAAATGGAACAATAAGATGAAAAATTGTAATAAGGGTTGCAAATTGAATAAGCTTGAAGCGGATAAAAGAAAATACATTCAATTTACACTTTCAATAGGGTATAAGATAATTTCAGTGAATTAGACCCGATCGGGTCACTTGTATATATCAAGTAACATATAAATTCTACAATCAAGTCAGAGAGAGAGAGAGAGAGAGAGAATATCAACAATTGTTGAATATGACTCATAAGAGAAGCAACATACCTCAATTTGAGCATCAATAGGTCAAATGTACAAACCTATATCCACAACTAGGTCTGAAGCTACATATGAAATATTCAGATGAACTAGGGATAGACTCGCATAAAATCAAAACTCTAAAAACAACCTATTTATTATTATTGTTTTAAATTATTAAAATTACATAATCAAATGTTTCACTATTCTAAAACATATTTATTTGTTAATTTATGACTTACAGACCATTAGAAATGAATTTTACAAATGAAGGATAGTTAGGAAAAGTCCAAAATATTATGTATTTAATTTATTGAAATTAGATCACAAAAACTATTATTAGTTTCACATGCAGCGCGATGCTTACACACTTTTTGTATGGCCACAGCACAAGCTGCATGGCCTGCATTGAAGTGGTGAAAACTACCGATCATTAGAGATACCCCAATAAGATCAACACAAGTGTGTTTTCCTTCAGACGAATCATATAACAAGATGTCAGTAGGCCTCGCATGTGTAGGCCATCGCGACGTGTCCCAAAAAAGGCAAATGGGGCTTCTTTTAAGGATTTCATACCAGCACAAGAGATAACATCAAAAAGAGCATCTTGAATAACATCATGGCGGAACTTGAATCTCAGGCGGATGTGACAGTGTATAGCATGATCACCGAAGGAATCAAGATCTATAGAATGACAAAGGGGGTAAAATCCATTGCCTAGATATAGAGGGACCATGAGTTGATAACGTAGAATAGATCGATACTCAACATGTGACACAGATAATCTAAGAATGTCAACAGGAACAGTAAGTAGAAAATCTTGTACATGGTCACCATGTAGAGAAGCAAGAATGACTTGTTGACGTTGAGATAACCCAGAGGCCAAGAAGTGTTACAAGACCATGTTGTAGTAGGCGTCTGCTAGAAGAGACTTCGTCTTTGGGGTGGCAGAATGTGTACATGATAACTTGGACCAGCAAAAGGATGGTAGAAGATCACACTTGGAAGCATAAGCATTGTCAAATAGGGCACCAACATGAATACGACAAACCTCGTGAAGAATGTGATCATGAAGCTTCATGTGTGAACTTGAGAGGCGACATAAGCAAAGCTACCAACGTCTTGGGTTGTAGATATACCCAACCCTTCGAGATGCATAGGTAGGGTGGCCAGACGCCATTGTAGATCACCAAATCATTGGCCTTCACCAACAACAATGTTTGACAAGCAAATACGAAGCCCACGATCAAAGTCTTCCCATGTTGAAGTAATAGAATCAGGTGGGGTTGTTCGAAGAGAAAATAACAACTTTGGCAAACCAACACAGGACCTGAGGAGGAAGAGTTCACTCTGTGGATCATCAAGGGTAGAAAGAAGATCCATCAATGTTATGGATTTGACCATGAGCTTTTGCAATGATTCGAAAGTGAAGCTTGGATCAACAGAATTTGGACCACCAAGAAGCTTCACACCCCACATAGGACTAGATATGTTTGGAGGAAAAAGATCACAAATGGGGCTCTTCTAGGGTCATCAAAAGGTCAAAAGATTTATGTTTTGTCTATGTTGAGATGCATACCAAAGTGTGGGCCTAAAGCTTGTAATAGAGATAAGGCCTTAGCTACTTCAGTAGTATCACCTATGAGAGAGCCATCGCCCAGGTAGAAAGATGGCAAACATCCTTTAGATGCAGAATCAACAGATGAAAAACTAAAGAAAAAAGAAGTGGCCCGAGTGGATCACCTTGTTTAGCCCCAGTCAAAGATAAGATAGGCTCACCCTGATCCAAGTAAAGATGAGAAGGCATACTATACAAAATTCAACCCAATGCAATCGTCGAGCATTGAGCACAGACTTCGCAAAAGATGATTGATCTATCAACCATATTGAAGGTGTTGTTAAAGTCCACGAGAGCCAAAGTGTGAGTATGAACATGTCACTTGTCATGGAGGTGTGTCACATAATGCAAAAGTGCTTCAGCACCACAAAAAATGCCAACACCATATTGGTGATCTTGAAGATAAGAGATAGTGTTGGGTATAACTACCTTTGTTGCAATCTTAGAAACAAGATGGTGCCAAATGGTACCAACTGCAATAGGACGAATGTCGTTGTCAGACTTGAGAAGAGGTGTCAAGGGAGCACTAGCCACATAAGGTGCCAACGAGATAGGGCATTTTTCAAACAGCCAAAGATTAACTACAACGGAAACAGCATCTAAGAACACATCCTTTACTATAGTGGTTGCACCCCACATGGAGTCAAGGACGTTTTGCGCGCGGAGGCCATCGCGTGCACAAGAAATACCTTTATGAAAGGATAAAATAGCATTCTCAACCATTTTACGAGAAGCAACAAGTGGAGAGGATGGTAGTTTTGAGGCAGGTAACACTGTAAGAAGCAGAACTTGAGGATGTTTTGACTCAAGATCCAACCAAGTAGTAGCGGCATAAGGTGCAACACCACTAGAAGACATTATCAGAATAGCGGTTGCAAATTGACCATCTTTGACCTTAGATTTGGCACGAGAAACATTTGAGGATGGAACATGATTCAATGATATTTGATGATGTAAAATCCAAAGAAGTTGAATACCATCATGACACGAGTTCCAAATCTCTAGTGCTTTAAGAATCATTAGTTGTTGAAGAGAAGCATGCTTACGCAAGAGCGTTTTGTGAAAAATAGAGTAAAACGATAGAGGACACATATAGGAAGAAAAAAAATGTAGATGGGAAGAAAAGAAATTAAACTACCCCAAAATCCAAAGAAAACATGGCTAAATTGGGCGGCTGTTTCACTGAATTGTGAACCCAATTCAGGTGTGTTCACAAAATGCAGGCCCAAATTGGTCTTTTTCACAAAAAATTGTTGTGCTTCTCAAAATTTCAAATTTTGGCCCCTCTTGTCAAAATTTCAAAAAAAATCAAAATTTTACTAACGTGTTCATGGGGAGGTCCATTTCCATCTCCGTACTAAAAGTTCGAGAAAACATGGCTAAAACATCAATTGTTAGCTCTCTAAATCCTATCACCGTATGAGCAACCACAAGGTCAAATTTTGGCACCCCCTGTCAAAATTTCAAAAAAAAATCAAAATTTTACTGACGTGTTCATGGGGAGGTCCATTTCCATGTCCGGACTGAAAGTTTGAGAAAACATGGCTAAAACATCAATTGTTAGCTCTCTAAATCCTATCACCGTATGAGCAACCACAAGGTCGCAATATTGACACAGCCTACCAATGGAGATGCAGAATTGAAGTGATAATCAAGTACAGATCTCCAATACAAGTTTACCATCATATACGGCACACTGGAACTGTTGGACATTACATTGCTGCCATTACAGACAAGATAGTGACAATACTGTAATCAAAGGAAATGTTTACACCAAAATTTAAGGGAAAACGTCCATTTGAATAACAAGTCACTCTGCTGCATTTGGCCACTACAGTACCTATCTTATCTGTGAACTAGCATCATACGTTAGTACAAACCCTTTTAAGAGATTCAAAATTACGTAAAAAAGAACAGTTAAATATCAATGACCCCTCAACCCACCCCGTTCTACAATCCAACCCGTTACATCACGACTAAGGTTCAGTGAGTTTTAACCAATCATCTCAAAAGTTCAACGTTACTTTTCTTGGCAATCCTGGATAGATAGTGTAGATTAGAACTAACACATATTGCAGACTGCAAAAACCGCAGGCCTTAAAAACTCCAATCATTTAATAATGTGAAGACAACATTTGAAAGTTGAAACTAACACGGACAAATTGATAATTCGTTTTCCTGGTTATAGCCTTTTTTTAGTATGAATTATATATTAAACAGCCAAGGACGACGCAATAACCTTCACAAACTGAAGCATTGCACAGGCTACAGCACAATTTCATGTCACTTACTCTGACTGCCTAGATCAAGGTTCTACATATGGCTCTATCAACTTCTGTTTTGCAATCTAATGAACTATGGCTGCTAAGCATCAAAAGGAATTGTAAGCGTAAGAAAATCGTGTACAGGGTATTATATTAGATGCCTAGCTTTGACAAACACAGGCAACCAATGTGGGTACAAGTCTTTCATTCATAATAAAATTCAAAGAAATATGCAGTTACAAAAATAAGTTTGATAAGATGTATATTTCAGTTCATAGAAGAATCAACGGAACCTGACATGCCATTCAAACATTTCGTTCTTTTTTCACATGCAGGGAAATCTGATTCTATAAGCGTGTGCCTTTCCAGAAACATCTACTGGTATAGTCTCGGAAGAAGCAATCTGTAATGGCTTGATTGGAAAGTTTATAGAAGACTATGGACAACTTATCCCGTTAATTACTTTTTCCAGCATCAGCATTCCGTTAGGGTTAAGTTGCTGGAAGAAAAGTAAAGTGACTGCCATTCCAAAGGAAGAACATAATAGGAAAAACTATAATTACAATGTCAAAGGACATTAAAATCTCGAGTCTAGGCATCAAAATTAGTAGATCGTCAAAGAAGATGTAGAACAGCATGCACTAAAATAAAAAGCACACGTAACAAACTACTAATGATAAATACACAACTTAAGATATGGCTTGCGCTCAACAGAAAAGAGGCTTTGAAGAATCTGTCAAACACCATGCAGTGCGCTGCTGTAGCACAATGGCACCTTCCATATATATGTGTATGTCAATCGCAGATTCACTAGCAAAATCTTGAAATATGATCATAGAATTCAAATATATTAATGTAACATCCCAAGATTTGAGGCCTCGGATAAAACACTCTTAAAAGGAATGATTGGACTACCCATATCACCAAGGTGCACCTCCTTTTCCGGGAGCCCATCACTAAAGAACTCCATAGTTAAGCGTGCTCAGCTTGTAGTACTAGGATGGGTGACCAGTCGGGAAGTTGATCCTGGCTTGCGCGTCAGTGTGGACAAAGTGCGCAGTTAAGGCTAGTGGTGGTTTGTGGGGCCAGTCGTCATTCCTGAAACTCTACTAGAGCCTAGGGCAGTGGGCCCGGGCGTTACAAATGGTATCAGAGCCATAACCCCTCCAGTAGGTGGGGCCCACATGGGCATGTGGCATGCCAGTCTTGAACCGTGCGGTCCAGGCAAGTTGGAAAGGG